>OY757544.1:9406418-9438918 GCA_963584105.1 Alviniconcha strummeri
CATATTAAATACTTACTATTACCTGATATTTCGCTGCCACGCTGCCCCTTTCCTTGCCAAGGTCGTAGCTTTCTCTGAGCCATACGGTGCACACCTGAAACTGCTTGTCGTGGTAGGTGCTCACCCCAAAGTTGTAACACAGCATGCTGACGTAGCCCACCTGGAACGCACGCAAGTGAACCTGGCTGTCATCGCCGTCCATTAATTGCCATGGAAGCAAACTTGATAAAGGCGAGGCTTACTGATTCTGGACATGTCCCTCCCATTCAACCCCAAGAGGGCGGAACACAACGGGGCGGAACATATCAGGGCGGAACACAACCCATCAAGTCAGAAGTAGTTGATTAGCGTTCCCCAGATGAACACCCTGAGAGTCACCCGATATATGCACACTGACAAAATGAATTTTATGGGGTGAGATGATTGTGTGAGACCATTTTTTTTCTTTTTTCTTCTTCTTCTTTCTTTTATTACCCCGCCACATGGGCAGCCAAACGCCGTCTTCAGAGGATTTATCTCCATTTCTGGAGAATGGAAGCTGTCATGCAAGGAGTTTATCGAGGCTGAAGACAGTCCCCACATAACTATGCAGCGCATAACAACATCCTGATGTAGCCTTGGTGTTATTGCTGCATGTGTCACTGTCTCGTGACACGGCCCAAACCAGGGCGGAAATCAGAAGTAAAAGTCTAAATTCACTGATCGTGTCATACACGTCATTTTACGTTGTGAGAGGATTGGAAGAAAAGGTGAAGCTGGGCGAATAAGGAAGGAATACATTAGAACAACAGAACTCGGCGCAGTGTGCAAAGCTATACTGGCCCGCCCCAGGCTTAAAAGCAAAAAAACTTCGATAGTTCTTCTTCTTCTTCTTCCACAAAGCAGCCAACATCACTTTGTTGATGGTTCTGACGCTACTGACGAGGTTGCGAAGATTTGGGTCATTGTTGTGGTATTAGTGAGCGTAGGCAAAGGAATGGGGGGGGGGGGGGGGGGGGAGGACTTTCAGTTGGTGTTTACAGGAGTGAGTTGAGCCTGGACTTAAAACAGTCCACTGACTCAACTGTCACAACCTCCTGGGGCAGTCCGTTCCAGTCTGATATGATCCTGGGGAAGAACATTTGTCTGTGCTGTGTCCTGCAGGATGGGATGTCATAGCTGCAGGTGTTGTTCTTTCTGGAGCTCAGTCTGCTGCCTGATGGTTTCTGGATTCTTAGCAACGGGGAGCCTAATTTCTGCGTCCACTGTACCTCGCTGCGGGCTCGATTATGGTGAGACGTAATGCAACACCTACAAAATTGTCCCGACACTCCTTTCTGGCGTCTAATAAATGATCGGGCCCTGATACGACCCTCTGCGGTTGACTGGAAGTTAAAATCCAATTACCAGCATCCAGTAAAGTGTCACAGCAAAAGTATGTGAAACGCAATATAAACGTACACACTGAGAAACCAAGTAGAATCTTCGCCGTGATGCAGTGTCAAGGACATATCACAGGCAATTTATATTTTATGCAACGATAAAAACAGTCCACTAACGTACTGTTGATACATTCTATGTAAATATCAGCGTCATAAGAAAACAACAACGGAATAACAGACACAGGCAGGTCATTATAAGCAACAACAGTGAAACAAGCTACTTCGGTCTTCGGATAAGTAATTAAGGCGTCTCAATGGGGCTCGGAGTTTTGTGCTTCGACTCACCTCATTTGGGAACTTGGACAGAAACTCTTTGGCCATCTCAATGCACCGCAGTGCTTCGTCAGGTTTGCTCTGGCCTGAAAACTGTGTTCAATTTCACTCGTGAAATTGTAACAATATTCAATTTATTTTACATAGAGATATATCTCTTCTTGTGACAAATCTACATTTGAGGATGTGGGCAAAGCTGTATAGTGGTGGTGAAAATTGAGGATCTCAGATTTTAACATAAAAAAGGACTGTTTGCTTCACTCTTGCAACTACTCTTTACTAAAAAAAAAATATAAAAAAATAATCCGAAGCTAAGACAAAAGAACGCATTTAGCCTCATTTTACCTGGCTAAACCCCTTCAAAATTATGTAGACCTAGTCACTAAAACAAACAAAAGAAGATTTTGTTCAGTTGATAGGCAAACTGCAAAGGGCGTTATTGATTATATCTATAGAACACAGACGGGGAGTGAAAGACCAACAGACTTACCCTATAAAGCAGATACTCCCTTTGGTAACTGTTTGAGGTCAAGTTAACCAACATACATCTCTAGCCTGCCCCACAACCCAGTGTATGAAATGGCAGGGAAAATACTTCGTAGGTCGACAAACAAATAAATCAGATAAAGAAAATGAACACAAACACACACACACACACACACACACACACACACACACACACACACACACACACACACACACACACACACACACACACATGCACACACACTTGAAATAACATTAACACGTCATGCTTTACATCTTAAAACTGCAGGAGTTGTTCTTTCCTGACTATAATACGCTAAAATGTCCAATGGCGTTACGTACCACTTCAGCCCTGCAGCAAAGTATCTTTAGCATGTCTTCTTCCACCGCCAGACGGTCCTCGTTACAATCTCCTGATTGGCTGCTTCTCTCCATCACAAGCACGTGCAGCGTCTGGGTCATCTGGACACAAGTAAACGTAAATTACCGGTGAGTCAACCAACCGGCAGACCAACCAACCTACTGACCACTCAGTTAACCGACCAGGAAGGAAAAAGTCAGTCAGTAAAACAAAACAATAAAATAAGTCAACGAAAATCAAGTCGTTCAGGAGTCCAGTAAACACCCGAGGCACTATTTTATCCACTCATCATCACACGTTTCGATTACCGCAGCTTGAAAATTACCTGATTCACCAAATCGAGAACTTTCTCTGCGTGGTCGAAATGTTGACAATCTGTTGAGAAACAACCATACAAAAACATAAAAGGCATTAAATATTACCTGGAAAGTGCACAACTGGTTTAATACTGAACTACTCAGCTGAATAATCGACAGAGTTGTGTGTGTGTGTGTGTGTGTGTGTGTGTGTGTGTGTGTGTGTGTGTGTGTGTGTGTGTGTGTGTGTGTGTGTGTGTGTGTGTGTGTGTGTGTGTGTGTGTGAGTGTGTGTGTGAGAGAGAGAGAGAGAGAGAGAGAGAGAGAGAGAGCGCACGAGTGTGGTGTGTGTGTGTGTGTGTGTGTGTGTGTGTGTGTGTGTGTGTGTGTGTGTGTGTGTGTGTGTGTGTGTAACAATTTACTTCAAAGACTGCAGATTATTTTTAGAACTAAATAGAACCTATTTAGACTAGTCGAGCATACACTCTGTTAATTGTAACTCGCTGTAGCACATATGGCCAAATGTCGCTCTTTACAACAACGGTCAGTCGTGATAAAGTATTTTTTTAGTGCACACTCCGAGAACTCTTGAAACATGGCAGAAGTAACAATTCAAAGAACAGTCTACATGTATGTGTATCAAAGCATTTTTAACTTACCAATCCATGCTCTGGATGTTTTCATGCCCATCTGACAATGACATAAGGGAAGAGTTTATAAGCATCAAGAATGAAATAACTGGCCGGGTAAATCTCTCTGTCTCTGTCTCTCTCACACACACACACACACACACACACACACACACACACACACACACACACATATATATATGCACGCACGCACGCACCGGCTCACACACACACACACACACACACACACACACACACACACACACACACACACACTTGTCTACCGAAGGTCTTGGTTACGGTTGGTTGATTGCCTGGCTGGCTGATTTGTCTGTGGATTCAGTAGCCCGCTGCTCTCTTTCAACTACTGATCTCCGCAACACCTCCACGCTTAAACACACCTGAGGCCCGTTGCCTCTACTGACACAGCTGCGTCTAATCACGCCTGAAGCCCATTGCTTCGTTCGTTCTATTGACTTATTTAAGACCGAGTTGTCTCCGGCCGAGGTCCCAGGAGGCTTGAGGAGAGGGGCACATTCCGTTGCTTACTCCAGTATATATCAACAGAGAGAGAGAGACAGAGAGAGACAGACAGACAGAGAGAGACACAGAGAGAGACAGCGCCACAGACAAACAGACAGACAGGGAGAGCGCCACAAAGACAAAGGGACAGGTAGACAGACGGATCTACAAGACAGAGACAACGAAAAACCGGCACAGGACCAGCGACAGACTCTCAGAGAGAGACGGGGCGAGGGGTACTCGAACTCGAAAACTTTATCTTACAAGGACTGGAGAGAGAGAGGGGGGGGGAGAGAGAGAGAGAGAGACAGAGACAGACAGAGAGAGACAGACAGACAGACAGACAGGCAGGCAGAGACAGACAGACAGACAGACAGACAGACAGACACACACACACACACACACACACACACACACACACACACACACACACACACACACACACACACACACACACACACACACACACACAGGCAGACAGACAGAGAAGACATTAGCAGAGATAGCGAAATCGACAAAGGAAAGATTATGAGAGACGGATGAACAGGCAGGGAGACAGACAGACAGACAGAGAACGGGGAAAACACTGACAGGGAGACTACAGAATGTAAAACTGATACATCATTATTATTATTATTGCAACGGATGCTGATCGTTAAAAATCTCGTTTGCAGACAAAATTACTAGTGCCAGTGCATAATGTAGGCTATAACTGTAAAAGGTGAACATGCAGCTGTGTCAGTAATAGTCAGTAAAACACTACCAAGATCTGCTTCCTGAGGGACAGCTCGTCTTTCATAGAACTGCACGCAAAGGACACCATTCGAAACGCCACGTGCCTCACTGAAATGGAAGAACCACATGACGATGCAAAACAAAACATCATACACTTTTTTTTCTTTTTTAAGTAGTAGCTGCTGGCATTATGTTATTATTGTTATTGAAATGTTACTTACGTGCATGCATTCAATCTGTACGTATTAGTAACAGACCTAGGTTATAGTTCTAATTATTCAATACACACTGTACTCACTCACTGCGAATGAACTAGTCCTTAGTATGGTCTCGGTGGACCTAAAGCAACACTGAACTAATAAAAAAAGAAAAAAAGTCGAATAAACCGTTGACGTGTTCATTCTCTCTCTCTCTCTCTCTCTCTCTGTGTGTGTGTGTGTGTGTGTGTGTGTGTGTGTGTGTGTGTGTGTGTGTGTGTGTGTGTGTGTGTGTGTGTGTGTGTGTGTGTGTGTGTGTGTGTGTGTGTTTGAGCGTGAGAAAGCAAATCAAAGGAAATTTCAACGAATATGTGTGATAACGTTAGCACTTGACGAAGTCCAAGACGCAATCGTCAGGGCTATATAATTATAGTGTGTATTACGCTTTGCGATCATGACACCGGACAGGGTTCCTTTGGTTTTCATCACAACCGTCTTGTTCCACAGCAGCACGGCGGCATTCTCCAACTGAAAAATTTGCACAGAAACAAAAACAATTATATTTAAAATGTGGGAGTGCCAGTGGGCGAACGTGCGAGCAAGCGACAGACAGACAGACAGACAGACAAACAGAACTCGAACTCGAAAACTTAATTTTACAAGGATTTTACTTTAAATTAAGTCAAAAACCTGTCTAACTAGTCCTTGCTAAGCTATTAATGAATTAAATTAAATTAAAAATTGCAGGGCATCATTTTATATACATATATATACATATAACTGTAAGCATTAATGAGTAAGTGACATTTTATACATGTAGATTTCTACATAGAGCATAAGAACTTCCACACAAAAACACAGCGTGTTCACAGAGCCTGATGCACACATGCATACATGCATACATCATTGAGTTATACATCTACGATCACACAACCAGAGAGAGAATGATTGCAACAAAATGGTAAGAATGGAGACAAATCATGGCTGCAATCCGGAAAGGATGTTAATTAATTCACTTTAATTTTTCCTTTTTTCATAACGTACACACACAAAAATTTAAATATTGCAATACACCCACAGCACAAGTCGTAGATTTGCTATCAACACCGAGTCCTCCGCTTAGCTCAAACGTTTTCTCCACTGCAGAGTCGAGCACATCGCCGAAACTTGGCAGAAGATGACTTCCTTCCTTGCAAAGCTCTGTCACCAGTGCTTAAAAATTCAATATGGGATTCAGTTGGGCAAGATCCGAATTTTCAAATCGATCAATTTTCAGTTAATATTTCCCCCAGTCAGTTAATGAAAGTGGAACAATTATTAATCAAGTAAGAAAATTATCATTTTATTGATCCAGCAATGCATCCGTTCACGAATCTATCAGGCCATCAATAATTTCGTCAGATAAAGTATACAGGGTACCTGAGTCTAGCGTCAGTGTTAAGTTAGTAGAGAAACATCCTGAGGGAATAGTCGGCATTAGAAGACAGGTCAAAACACACACGTGCACTCAAAAGGGTAGGCCCTAACGCTGTCGTCTGACTGAACGCTTCTTGTTTAAGACGGTACATCAGAATGCGTTGTCCTTGATCTGAATTGAGGCTATTGTGTATTTTGATACGGGTTTATAAGGCCTAAAACATCCTTAATTTTAGGTCGAAGTGTAGAGAAAAACAAGCAACTTAGCAAGTAATTAATTACTGAAGCGTTATATTTAGATCTGGAAGACCTTAAACAGAGTATATTCTCAAGGAAGAAGAAGAAAAGAGATGCCTAAAAACCTCTCTCTCTCTCTGTATGTCTCTCCCAGTCCAGTATATATATATATATATATACAGAAAAACAAGGCTTTCTATGACTCCTGTGCACTGCACCGTGCAGGGAGGACTTAGTATGGTGTCATGTAGAGAAGGTATAACAAAGTCCAAGCATGTTTTTTAGTGGAAACATTTTACTCCAAATTTTCGCCCTTGAGGGCTTCGTCAAGGCCCGGTTAGCTTGACTGATTCCTACAAAACTCGTTTTGCTTGGACTTTGTTATAAGCTCTCTCTCTCTCTATATATATATGTATGTATGTATGTATGTGTGTGTGTGTGTGTGTGTGTGTGTGTGTGTGTGTGTGTGTGTGTGTGTGTGTGTGTGTGTGTGTGTGTGTGTGTGTGTGTGTGTGTATCTGTGTGTGTGTGTCCTCTTTTCAGAGAAAGAGAGAGAGAACCATCAGAGATTTCACCTTGCAAGTCTGAAGTCACACCCGATGATTCAGAATGTGATTTGTTCATCATTCCAGGCAATATAAATCTTCAAGATATCTGAAAGAAAGAAAGACAAGAAAAAAGAAGAAAAAAGATAAGTTACTCTATTAGTGCATGATCTAAAGAACTACCCTTTTCAAAGCATGTTCATTGTCTTGTTCAACGTGTACATCAAAATAAAAACCTAAAATTAATATCCTGTTTTACAATGCCTCGTTGCATGGTTTTAGAAAGATTTCAGGAAAATAGATTTGTGTGACTGGATAAGCAGGTTCGATGTGTAAAATGTCATGAAGTGTTCACAGCCGGACTGAATTCTGCTGCGACCTCTTTGAAATTTCTCGTCAAGAGATGGAGGTAAGCTCGCCTCGTGGCGAACATCAAATGGACCATGGAGAGCTAGGAATCTAGCTGTGAAGTTATTTTGCGCAGCCTAGATTTAAAATAGAACCAGTTTGGCTTTGTTTAAAGTCGTTGATTTCGAGCACGTTCTTTTTTCTTTTCTTTTTTTCTTCTTCCTTTGTTTTCTTTTCTTCTTCTTCCTCACTCTTCTCCCCACCGACCCCAATTCTGTTGCACAAAACATGTTTTAGATGGCTAAAATATAAGTTTAAGGGCTTCCTTTAAGTTTAAGGGTGTTGTCAACTACCTTCATCTGTCTCTCTGTGTGTGCGGCGTGCGCGCACTGGGGCGTGTATATGTGTCTGAGTGGCGAATGGGGATGGGGAAACAGAGACCACTAGGTCCCGGCTACAGCTGAAGGTTCTTCGGTACCTACCCTACTTTCACAGAACTGTGTAAGTACTGTAACCCTAACCCTAGGATCGGCCTATCTGTGGGATGTATGTCTTTAGTCCAATACAATTTTGGCCCAAAACAGGACATGGTAAGAAAGGAATTATTTACTGCCGTACAGTTTAAAATAACCGGCTCTTTTTCTCCTGTAAGCTGGGATAAGTAACTAACTTCATCGTGCCTCAGAAGTCTATGTTTGATGGATGCGGCACGACAGTGTCGTTGAATTTTCACGAATCGGGGGTTATTAGTAGGGTTGAACAAACCAAACTGTAAGTTTTAGTGTTAGGTTACAGCAGTTTTGTACAATTGTCTTGTGTGTTTATTACAGTCCCTGGGTGTGTCCCCACTAGCCCCATCCAAAAATTCCACATGAAATTTCGAACCCTGAAGCAGACGACGAATGCAGTTTTCAGCAGACGACATCTCTTTGTGACAAAAGAATCAAAGTTCTGTCTCCATCCTCATGTCTCAGAGTATTTATATTCAGATCTACAACGGCAAGCAAATAACAACTATGCCAAACAATTACTTACTGGTTTGCAGACTACTTAGATCATGCAGACTAAAATGGAAAGCATTCGTTCAAATGGAATGCGCCATCAGACTTTTTTTGTCTGCTCATGCGTATGGCCCTGCACATGCGCAATACAGATCACTGGGTCGTTAGCTCTTCTGTCTCTATCAAAACTCCGGTTCAGCAACTGAGCAAATGTATTTTCGACAAGTCATCAGGAGCTGAATGTAACACCACGAAATCGGTAACTGTTAAACAGTTTTTAATCGGTAAATGTTTGCTTGCACATTTCTTTCACTGCTTCAAATTCTGTCAACAGAGATAATGGAAGCAGACGACAAGAAAACCGATGATCTCCACATTGTTCCAGGAGTCGTTCCAGCAATGGATGATTATCACTGCCACTCGAGCAATGGCAGCAGCTGTAGCAGTAGCAACCACAGAAACGCACCTCTTCATGAAAACGGTATCCACGCAACTGTGTCATGGTCATATTGTGCCCCCAAGCTTGGCAGTGACATTCTGCTGCAATGCCAGTCACCGAGTGTGGCTTCTTCAGATCATAATCACTCAGCTAGTGACGTCTCCGGTGAAGAAACGGATTTCGATGAATTGGGGGATTTACTGCGACGATTTGGTAAGTTTGACTTTTATATTTATCCGTTTGAAAAGTTAGCGCTCAAATCAAGAAACATTCAAACCATCACCGGCAGCAACAGCATGCAGGCCATACATCCATTTGATAAGCAATTCGAATTGTTGGCAACCTTCCCAAACACACACACACACACACACACACACACACACACACGCGCGCGCGCGCGCGCGCCAAAAACTCTTGATTACGACCAGGCTATTAGATTTAACCTTGAAGTTTGTAATTAGAAATGTATTCAAAATTCAACGTTCACAGGCTGAACATTAACCACATCACAGTACACAATAACATGTATATTTTAAAACTCAAAGAACATTTATTGAAAATGCAAAAGTTACATATTAAACAAACTAGTAATTTACGTAATTCACACACACACACACACACACACACACACACACACACACACACACACACACACACACACACACACACTGCTCTGACGTTGAACGGATTTATTTGTTCAGAAATATTACTGACTGCAAGGCAAAACTTATATAATCAGAACATACACAGGACACCTCCTATTGTGTGTCGTTCTGACAGCAATATTAGCAATGTCATGGAGTCAAACTGAATAAACGTCCTCTCCAGAGAGCAGACTGCCACTACATCCCTCCATCATCCACATAATTATGTGGACTCTGGTACTGAACACTTTAATCAGAACTGCCTCTGGCAAGGAATGAGACAGAAACACTGAGACTGAGTCACCATGAGAGTGTGGCATGAAGGGCCACAGAAGCTGAAACAGTTTTATTTATGATGCTATGATAGGTAACTCATGATGCTATGGACGTCCATTTTGGTTTGAGACTATTTGACAAAGACACAGACCACGCTTACTGTCATAATTATTCTGGTGTTAACCAGGCCTGGGAACTGCGGCACCTGTGGTGTTGGTCAAGTAATTAGAACAACACCCTCAAAGACAAATTTGTGAAATGGATAAAGCTCAGCAGTGTGTTCCCAGCATTCTCATTCTGTAGTGTTAATTTGATTTGAACTCTCTGCTCTGGTTACAGATGTATGAAAAATGATTCTCAGTGCCCTCGGCTGCATTTCAGATGTATTTTTCCGTGAGAAGGTTGATACTGAACTGCAGTCTCTTGGAGAGTTCATGCATGGAATGTTGTCTGAGCAACAAATCCATCTGCAACAGATCCTAAGACATTCAAGGTTATTTCCAACTCCAAGGTCTCCATTTAATTCACAACAGGTATGTTATCATAATTTTAAGTACAGCCTGTATTAGCTGTGGCTATTTTCATCCGAGTTGAGTATGTTTGTTGATAATCTTCACACCATGTATATGTTTTTTCCCCAAGGCAAATACTTTTATTATCTTTAATAATAGCATCAGTTATAGCAATAAAGGACTGCTGTATTTGACTTAGGGATTTCTTTCTTTAATTTAAAGAGAGGGGGTGGGTTATTGCACTACAGTGAATGTGAGCAAAAATAAAACAGTGAAATATTTCATTTATGTAGTGTTTCTTTCCTGTATTCATTCAATCACTGTTTCAGGAAACTGCCTCTGTTGTGTCAGGAGATGATGATGGTGAGAACAGAACTCCTTTTTCTGATCAAAAGATTATATTTATTGTACTATTTTGGCCAGTTGTATCCACCAGAATGCCAGTATGGCATTGAATTAGAGTTAAAATAAGGTAGGGTATGATGGGTCAATTTCACACCCAGGTCAGTTTTACCCAGTACAGTGACTAGGCTAGCTGACTTACAAAATGGTCAGTCTTCCACCCCATAAGAATGGACTTATCGAGTCAGTTCAGCAGGCTGAAACTGTGAAAGCATCATTACTGTATAACTATGTTAGCCAATCAGAATCAGCCTCTTTGAAATTTCCCCATGAAATCCTGTTTGTATACTCACATTGTCAGTGTGAACAGACCACATGGCTCAAGATTCAGGTTAATTGTACACCCAGATTTTAGTAGTTCAAACAAAGCTCTTCAGTCCTAATTTGTACAAGAGTTGTTCAGATATTTTGGTATGTTATCTTTCAAACTTGATCTCTTTAGATTTTAGGGATGAGGTGGAGGTGGGGTGTTTTTTTGTTTTTCTTTTCTTGGTGTGTATTTTTCAGACAAGAAGAAGCAAAATTCAAGTGAACAAAATTGTCTGTCATTACTAAAGGGTTGTAGCTATTTCATTCAGTGACTTTACAGTTTACAAATTTACCCAGTGTAAACATAAGGGAAATAAGCTCCCACCACACCCCCAATGCTTTCTATCAATTTCAATTATTTCCTTCAAACATTAATTAAAGAGAGATGAAACTGGAGTATCTTTGGATAAAACTGAACACCGGCAGTGGATGAATTTGAGTTGCAGAGTTGAATTGTACAATGAATGATTTCATTTTGCTGAGACATTTGCTTGACAAACTGTTTTGGATCGCTGATGACATTCTCTCTCTCTCTGATTGATTTTACCATTTTAATTTGCAGTTTTTCAAAAGAACCGTGGCCCAGTGCTTGAACCATTAGATGAAATAGAGTGAGTATGAAGCAAAAGGTAGACCAAAGTGCATTATTATTTGCTTAATTTTAGGCTACATACAATATACAAACGTCCACTTACACTAGCCCTTCTTTCTTACATTCTTAACAAAGGTGCTGACAGAAAGTCTGGAACCCCTGTCCCTTCCCTTCCCACTCACTCAGAAGAAAAGTGGGGGGAGGGAGGGGTGCTGTATTTCAGCTGCCTGCTATTTTGGCTCATGAGAAATCCCAGGAAAATCAGCCAAGTATGCAAGGAAAATAAATGTTGAAGGGGAAAAAGGGGAAGCCTCTGGAAGAGTTCATTATGATTATGACTTGAATTTTCGTACTCGCACTGTTAAACTCATTTTCAAGGGAAGCAACAAATGTAGTCTTCAAAAAACTATACGCAGTACATTACTTCCCTTACAACGATGGCCTTGCAAGCTGCGATCTAGGACAAGGTCAGACCTAGTTCTGAATGTAGGTCACGCCCACATCTGCTTCTGACGTCTTGTAGTTTGTGACTTTTTTTTTGGAGCCCTGTAGCAGCTCAGTTTTGGGTCGTATTTTATTTCGCTTTCTCCAACAACAACCGAAGCTCATTTGAATAGGCTGTTTTGAGAACTCCATTAGGATTGAAGAAAGTACCTATTACTGTGTCTGTCTACACTGACATGAGAGCGAAGTCTTGTATTAACTGGACTTTGAAGCACGAGCATAATTAGTAGTTGAGTTTGCCAAACCAGGCCGCTGGAACTATAAATAGATGATGGCTCCGGATGCATCAACTATTCAAGAGGTGGGGGGGGGAGGGGGGGGGGGCCGCGAGAGGGAGTGGGGTGGAAGGAGGGGGCTATCTAGGTCACTGTTTATAGATTGCTGCCATATGTCCTTCTGTGACGTGTGCCTGCGATGTCACAATCACAGTGTAGATCTACTCATAGCCTGTGTGTGGCGGTGGGTGTCAGTGGGTGTTTGTCGGTTGATGCTTATGAACCCATTTAAGAAAAATTAATTGAAGTGTGTATGTATATATATATCAGTGTATTGTTTAAGGGCCCAATGTGACGTCATTGCCAGTTGGATTAGTCTGCTGACTGCCAGATATTGGTTGGTTTTAAGTTGCTGATGGCTTGATTTCTTTGACGCAGGATGCAACTGAGCACAGCAGAATCTTCAGAAAAATACAAGAGATCCGCAACCAGTGAGATTCTCCTTCAACTGATGTCTCTTTCCTGTGAGCTCTCTTCTCTTCTGAGCCAGTCCAAGTTCCTGTGATACAACCCTTCCTCTAAGCTGCAGTAAGCATGAGAGAAAGCCAGAATGCTTGTTACTTTATAGGTGTGCTAAAATATAAAATAAAATATAAAATCACACGACACAGATTAATGAAAGGGTGCGGTGATAGTCGCTGTGTGTTACAGGTAAACAGGGTCAGTACTGAGTGAGTTCCTTGATGGAGTCTGGTGTCACATGACAGTTGAGTCAATAGTGACATTTTGTATTGCTGGTTTTGTTAATGATTAATGGCTGCTTTTATTCTTCTTATGTTTTGATTTTAGTAAAGATGGCCTTTTGTTCTCTTCCTCCCCAGCCCACCTTTTCTTTTCCTTCTTTTTTCTTCTCCCACTCAGCAATTTGTCACTCACTGTTGTTGTTTATTTTTTTTTATATTATTGATTCCAATTGTGCAGCCCTGCCCACCCACGACCCCCTTCTCTCAGTTTTTTTTCTTTTTTTTCTCTCTCTTGCTCTTTCTATTTAGGTCAAGACCTTTTATTATTACTGTGGCTTCGGTGTATTCCGCCCACTGTTTGTGACGGACATAAAGCCGGTTTGACTCCCCCGGCCGCCCCAACTCTCTCTCTCTCTCTCATACACACACACACACAGTGAGTCTCTGTCTCCGTCTCTTTGTGTGTGTGTGTTTCTCTCAGTCTCTTTGTGTGTCTCCCTCTGTCTGTCTGTCTGTCTGTCTCTCTCCCCCCCCCCCCCCCCCACACACACACATACACACACACACGCAAGGCTGATCCTAGCATACACTGACGCAACCGCCGTGCGGCGGCAGAGACTAAGTGTGTGCAGTATGGTGGAAGTCACCGACTGAGTGTCTCAGAAATGGACTGATGTGATCGGTCAGATTCTGAATCGACTGACTGAGGGTATATAATTATAGCCTCACCGCTGTCACACCAACTGAGGAGCCGATTGTTTCTGAAGGCACCGAAACAAACGGAGTCCGTTGTAACTGAAAAGCGATGCATTTTGGCAACACAGTTTGAAAACGGTTATATTCCAGACGCAAATGGGTCTTCCGAACTGCGCACAGCTGACTTCGTCTACGGGAGGGGGGGGGGGGGGATGGGAGGGGGGGGGTCTGTTACATAGAATGTGTGCTGCTTTGCCGAAGAAACAAACTTTACGCGATTTCCGAGAACTGCCGGCCGCGCTTTACTTGCGACCCCTTTACAGCGCCTCACCACGCGAGCGGATGTTTTGGTTTTGAGATGCGCACTGGGTTCGCCGCGCATTTGCGCACGCCAATGGAAACGTCTATGCAAATCACCCGTGACAACAACTACGTCATCAGGTGCTCCCCAGCTCAGTGCTAGCAAAATGGCCGTATGGAATGCGAGATAGAGCGGAGAGTAAGAACTTTGTCACTTGCATCGCACGCGCTTCGGCAGCCCGACAGCGCGCAATGACAGTGTTTGTGTTTCGTCCAGCGACCCGTCACGGTGCAGTGTGGAGTACAGAGTATTGAGGCGATCACCGGCAGAGAGCTGCAGCTGTGTGTTCCCGTTCTAAAGGAGTACTGTACTGCTGATACGGGCTTCGGTTGGTGGTGTGTGGAGTGTGTGTCAGTTGCGCAGTAGGCACTACCCCCTTTCCCTCTTCGCGAAGCAAGTACGCCAGCCCGGGTCTCAAGATGGACGCGGTGGATATAGACCACAACTTCGAGCCGCAAATTAGGGCTCGATCCAACACTTGGCCCCTGCGGCCGAATCGCGAGCTCGAACAGGGCAGCGGGAGCCCAGCGTCGGAGGATCCGAACGCCGTTGATGTGCAAGTCAAAGCCGAAAAAGACCCTTTGGGACTGACGGCGAAGAAGAGTGGGTCAAGGAGAAATGCATGGGGGAACCTGTCTTACGCCGACCTGATCACTAAAGCTATCCAGAGTTCGCCCGAGAAGCGATTGACTCTTTCGCAGATTTACGACTGGATGGTGCAGAATGTGCCCTATTTCAAAGACAAGGGGGACAGTACGAGCTCGGCGGGATGGAAGGTCAGTAGTGGTGATTTACATCGAGTGATTTACGTCTAGCGAGTGGTGGCCTGTTGCATTTGGCGTTCAGTCCACATCTCCGTGCGGTGACAGGGAGGGCTTGGCACAAGTGAAGCTGTTTGGCAGCCTGCCCCCATTTCCCCTCGACCCCTTCCCCTCCCCGTCTGGCTTGGCTTCCATTATTTGTACCTTTAGAGCGGGCTCTGCTTCTTCTTCTTCCTGCTCGTTCACCCACCCCGCCCCGCCCCATCCCCCACTTAAACAGTCGTTTCTTTCATGTCTACCCAACGACCTTGTCTGCTATCGCTGCCCTTTGCCCAACGCGAAGCTGTCTGCGGCTCCCCACTTGCGTTGTCTGCTTCTGTTCTGCACGGAGCCGTCTGCATTGCACGACTTCGCCCCCCGCCCACATCCCCACGACCTTCCTGATCTTCGCTTTAGTTCCTTGCCCCTCGCGTAAGTTCGGCCTGGTGTATGTAGGTCTACTTGATTGGTCATGCATGCAACGGTGGTAGCTCTTGTGGTCAGTGGCGGAGCAGTCCTTTTTCTTTTTACTCCAGTGGCAGGTCGCCAGCGCATTGGATAATCTCTTGGCGACTTGCCAGACGCGGTGTACTCCCTGTCAGCTGAAGGGCCGTAAACCTGTCCCAAAATAGATCAGATATATACCCCTCTCTCTCTCTCTCTCTCTCGCTCGCTCGCTCGCTCTCTCTCTCTCTCCGAAAATCAAATACAAATTTGACTGGTACTCTTTTTATCCTAGCTACAGGACCAGTCTGAAGTAAATTTTACCTGAACTTCAAGCCTTCAAAGGCAGTATTACAATTTACATTATTAAAGTGTTATATTCATTTCTGATCATTCTATTTCTAAAGAATTCTGCTCAAGTGAAGCAACAACTAATAATACTATGACAGACATTGAGTTGCAACATTACTGGTTATTTTACAACAAAATTTGGTGCAGTGGCTTGCAACAGTTTTTATATATTTTTTATTTAACATCATTAGGGAATTCACTGAAATGAAGACAGCATTTAGGCTGTACAAAATAGTAAATGATTCAAAAATGGCTATATTAATTTGATGTATTTATTTGCCCAAAAGAATGTGTGTTTGTATGTATGTCAGTCAGGAATAGAGAGAGAGAGAGAGAGAGAGAGAGAGAAATTAGTGATATATAGCTTGATCAGGATAATGTCATGGACAGTTTTAAGCACCTATTCCTATTCTGCCAAGTCTAAGGCAAACCCGTCTTGCTGTGTACAGTGTAAGTAACTGAGTCAACGTGAAAGAAAGCTTTTTTATAAGCCTTTAATTTATTACAATTTACATGTGTACATTATTATTATATGTACGCCTTTCTTTCATAATTTTCACCCCCACTTATTTTTAATCTAGGGTAGGGGCAGGGGAATATTCAGCTGGTGTTAATACTAATAATAGGTGTTAATTAACAGGTGTTAATGCAGATCAGCCAGTGTCACTGTGACTGAACCAGAGTTTTCGTCTTCTTTTTTCTTTCCTTTTTTTCTTTTCTTTTTTAACATGTCACATTGTCAGGTGTCATTTAATATTGCATTACAAATATATGTAGCTGCTGTTTTATTTTGCTGGTGTATTGTTCAAACTACAAAGGCAAAAAGAATGAAGAAATATATTTTATGTTCTAAATTTTGACTTTCTATGAATTACATGGTTCTGATTTCTAAAGCTATATTTATTTTTTAAACATTTTATGCACTCACCCCCACCCCCCATTTATTATAAACATAATTAACTGTTCTGCAGAAAAATATTTTAAATTGTACATTATAACATGACACTGATGTCACTGTGTATGCTTGTGTTTAGAAGATGGTTTACCCAAATTCTGTAATAGGTCACATTGACTAAATGATATTGTAATAGGATTAACTATTATAATAGTATCTACTGTCTAAACATATGTGTGAATATTGTGTACGTAAATTAAAATTAATTACAAATCACACCAAATGTCTTTTGCTCTCTCTTTCACCTTGCACAGACTTTATTCAATCTCCCCTAACCCCTGTGAAGAAAAAAACATCAGCTCTTAAAGGGCCCCTGAACACTGATTTTGACTGATTTTAGCTTCAGATCTCCACTTTGGTATATTCCACCGACTAAATATTTTCACACAGTAAATACAGGTATATGTCCCGTGCCTCAGTAATCAGTTCATATTTTTCAAGTGTCTTAAATGCTTATGAATCGCAAAACAAGACCAATATGTCATGGCAGAATGGGCAAGGGAAATAACTGCTGCAGCCGCGTGATCGTACGTGATTTGGCCGAGAGTTTACTTGGAGCCGTAAAGTCAAAGGCTAATTGTGACGTCACGATAAGACTCGGCTGCCAATGGCATTGTTGCATCTACAGTTTTAGTGCACAAAACTCCAGATAAATTTGCCTGAAAAGTTGGAAATGGCAACTGGAATACGGCCATTCCAGTACAAGTCAGTTGCGGATATCAATTTTGGCATCGTCTGGGAGAGTTTAAGTGACGAAGAAGTGTCATGAGATTCTTTGAGAATATAGTGGTGGTTATGCTTTGTGTTTATTGTATATTGTGATGTGTGCGATACTACGTGTTGTTGCGTACTTCTTAAGTGTTAATCTTTTACATATGTACACTGTCTTTGTGGCTTTATGTGTGGCACATTTTCCTTTGAAGGAATAAAGAAGTTCTTGACTTAACATAAGACTAAGAGCACAGAAGCAAAAATAACTGTGCCAACGACAAATGGATGGAAAGCCACACTAACCATAACTAACTCCTCACTAACCTGGCCTCCATCTAGAAACACAATGCCTGCAGACTGATAAAGCAAATCGCTAATCAGGACTACTGATGACATAGGATCGGGATGTAAACAAATGCAGACGAAAAGAGATATTCAAAATGGCTGCCCTAATCAGGCAAGCTAACAGCCGTTACGAATTGGCCAATAAGCCAAAGACAAAAACAAAAGACGTATGGTGGAAGAGATGAGAGAGAAAACAAAACATGTAATCCGTGTACACGATACATCCCACTTAGCAGTGACAACAACACTGCGGGGCAGCAGACGCTCACGAGACTACCTCCCTCACTCGTACATTGTAAATGAACAATATAACCCGAGAAACAAAAGGAGTTAAAAGATAAAAAACAGTCAATGGCAAGAACCAGCCCAAACCCAAACCGTAACCCAGGGAGGCCACGAAATCGCTAATCTATTGAACTAGAACGAACAAAACTTTTTCATCTTTACGTATGACGAAACAAACACGGATAAACTGGGGAAATAAAATAAAACACCCAGTAAAAGGCAGGCTCCCTGATGTGGTCTAGCCTGTTGTGAAAGCTAGAGTAAACAGAACGAAAAAGACCGAAACGCCACACACCTAACAAGGCTCGAGAAAGATGGAATGACAAGGGGGAAATGCCCAGCTACTGGCAATGGCATCGGAGCTTCATCCTTGGAGATTCGAACTGGAAATCTTTCCAAGTCGGTTACCTGTGGACATGTATTTGAGCCCAAACTGAATGCTCAGCAGGGTGCGATCTGTGAAGCATTTTTTTTTTTGGAAATGCTTTGAGCAGAGCACATCGTGGTGTTTTGGTTCCCACTTCTTCCTCATCGATTCATTGCCATTTGCCACTGTCGTTTTCTGGCTTCATTTAAAAACAAAAACAAAATTTAAGGAAAAGCATGGAAAGAAAACTCCTTTGTCAACCTTTCACTGCAAGCAACTGCAGCACACTCGCTCGGCATGCTTTAAAACTGATTTGCCAGACCACTTTTGATTCAATTTTGTTCAAGTCGTTACTGAGCCATGCGGGTCAGTTGTCTTGTTGTGACGTCACAGAGGTCACGTGACCGAAAACAGGATTTTCAGCTGCAGACGACGCAGATGCTGGAAGCGTCGTGTTTGTTTTCATTCAAATCAATACTTTTACGTACCTCGGGAAAATGTCAATCTATCAAACGAACAGTGTGTATGTTAAACTTTATTTATATAGTACAAAGTAAGTGATATTTACGACTTAAAATCAGTGTTCAGGGGCCCTTTAATATAGTGTCTTATTGGACAGAGTTGAAATTTTGTAATGTTGATAAGTGGAGTTTCTTGAGTAAAAACTAAAATTGTCTTTCTTTTGTCCAAACTGGCACCAAGGGAGGCAACTTAAGTTTTGAGTTGTGCTGCATAATACACATTTAATTACAAAATCAGCCCTAGCTAAGGCTAAGACGTAACAGTCTAGATTAGGAGTAAAACCATGCACAAACTGCTTTTCATGTATGATCTAATGAGGGCTTTTGTTACTTAACATTTTAAGGACAATAATTGATGCTGTCTCATTTGTGATGTTAGTCCTTAAACAGGCTGCTTTAAAAAATTTATTTTTTAACAAGTGTCAAGTTAAAGGAATTAGCCTTTTCAAAGGATATTTTGTCCAAGAAGGCCTGCGGTTTTATCTAACACTTGCAAAGTGTGTTTACATGTTTACCATAACTCAGTACTGACGATGAATAACAGTTAACATTACATAGTGAAAGAGATGAAACTAAAATTGTAGAATTACTAAAATCATAGAATTCAGGATTCCTTTTTCAAAACATTTCATAAATTCATTGATTTTAATTGTATGAATATTTTGCATCAAACTTAAGTACAATTTGGCTTGATTTTCCTGTTCTGCTGTTTTCTACACCAGTATGTCACTCCATGTCTGTGCATTTGGAGTGACATACCAGTGTAGAAAATACCATAGCTGACCAATGTCACAGCTAGCTTTTAGAATATAATGGATACCCATAAGTGCGGCCACTTTGATCTCATCCCCCGCATTACAATTTATAGCAATTTAAGGCAACACCCATGCAAGCTGCAACACACATGTCGACATGAATCATGACGCTAGTCAAACTCATGTATACTAGTTTACTGCATGCAACCAGTTCTAGTCTTCTACTAATTGTTACTTTCAAAACTGAGGTTAGGACTCAATAGGAGCTGAATATGACAAAGTAGCCAGAGGTTGTTCCTATTAATGCACAAATGTGTGTCCCTTATGCACTAGAACTGAAAAGGATGCACTACACTTGCTGACTTAGGCCTAGAGAGGGTCCCACAGGATGCACTAAAAACAAAAAGGGGGGGGGGGGGGGGGAAGAGCCTTTTTCCCCCCTTTTTTCTAAGTCTAGACCTCCTGCTCTTGACTGACTGAACATGAATGAACCCTTCCTCTTACTCTTAGGTTGCAGTGTACAGACAATTTTTGTACTTCTGTCTGAGACACCTAACACTGATCCTTATTAACAAGTAGACAGTCTTCCAAACTGCAAGAGACATAGGACTAAACACTTAGTTTACATCAGTGAAACACAAATACACCAGCACACATTATACTGAACACCAAGGCAACAAAGTAAACATGGTGCTTAATGTCCACAGAAATCATAAGGCTTATGGGGTGGGGTGGGAGTAGGTACAGAGGTGGAGGGAGAGGGAGATTTATTATACCAATGGCTACACTGTCACCACAAACATGACTCCTGCATTAAGATGGGCAGTGATGAGAGCCATTTTAATGTTTCATTAACTCATAACTGTGAGGGACAAAGACACAAGACATTGTTCACAGAAGAGAAAGGAGAGCTGAAGTTGATTCAAACTGAGGTCCCTCTGCTTACTAGATAGTACTGAATACTAGCCTAATGCCTTACCGCTTGCCAAACCAGCTCACCCAACAAACATTGACAGAGTTTCATTGTGTGGAGAGAAAAAACTGTAAAGAAACTGAAGGTCAAGCAGAGACCTTATACAGGCTGTCATTGTGAAGGCTTCCAGCCTGAAAATAATTTGTTGGGGATTTTGAGGTTTCAAAATAAGAAGTGGAGAAAAGATAAGTGGAGTTTCTTGATTAAAATTGTCTTTCTTTTGTTCAAACTGGCACCAAGGGAGGCAACTTAAGTTTTGAGTTGTGCTACATAATACACATTTAATTACAAAATCAGCCCTAGCTATTTGTATTGATTTTACCCCTGTTCTCCATTTGCAATACACAAAAGATAAAGCTGTTCCCCTTAATTCTTTGTTTGTTTTTGATTTGTTCCACAGATTCAGAGTGTTACTCAAATGGTTTCAGACACATATTTTGAAATGGTCTATTTGAAGTTGCCACACATTTTGCATTCATACTGTGCTATGTAAAAATCCTTTTGCTGCTGGCAAATGGCCGCTTGTGCTACTAAAACAGGTCTACACATTTTTTTTTTGGCAGGGCTGCCAACCACCACAATAATGCTTACAATTACATGGAGAACTACAAGAAGCATTTGAGTTTGAATAAACTTATTAGTATCAGTCTATCACTGCCATAATGCGTCAGCATACCTGAAAGTGTACAACTGAAGTGACACTGTCTGCCAGAACTGAACCCAGAACTGAGCTGTAGAAGGGGCAAATGGCATCATATGCAAAGCAGTATACTTCTATGCTTG
The DNA here is from genome assembly GCA_963584105.1 of Alviniconcha strummeri. Lineage (NCBI taxonomy): Eukaryota > Metazoa > Mollusca > Gastropoda > Provannidae > Alviniconcha > Alviniconcha strummeri. The sequence continues at coordinate 9,427,868 of OY757544.1, forward strand.
ACTAATGTTTCATTAAAGACTTGACTCATTAGAATTTCCCAGGGACCCTCAGAAAGTTGTAGCAAGAAGTCCCATGGACCCCCTTCAAATGCTCACAAATGAGAGCCCAGGTAGTTTAAAGCAAAATTGTAGATCTCTTCCACTGGTTGGGCAAGGCATGTTTCAACTTTAAGAAGGCTAGTTCAGTGGAGAACAAGAGACTTTGAGCACTGCCAAGTGCCGTGTCTGATCACTATAATAATGTTCAGTGATGTGGTTAGGAAGTGTTCAAACTGCTGCTGATTGTGTAACAGTACTACCAGTCAGAGAATCAGTGGGTGAAGTGATTTAACCAGTTTTCAAGGTCCTTCCTTTAGGTTAAAACTTAAATGTTTAGTTAGTTTGCAATTAATACTATAAATAACACTAATGCCGTGATTGTTCATGAATGCTTGAGAGCTGTGCCACAACTTTTCCTAATGACTTGAGATAAAAGTGCTTTGTACTAGCCTAGCCAATGTAGAAGACTAGAGTAAAAGCATTTTTAGCAGGAACCAATAGTAGCATCTTAGTATTCTTACATGAATGCATTCAGTGCTCATGTGATTGTGAGAGCTTCATTCTCAGAAGCTTCTAAGTGTAATTGTGCACTAAGCTAGTTAGTAACTTGGAAAGTTACTCCTTTCAAGAAACCCCAGTGCTGTGTCTGGTTACTTTCATTTGAAATCTCGGCAAGGTTTTGCACTGGAGGGGCAGCTGAGCTAGTACAGTGTTTAACAACACGTGTGGCACTGGTACAATTGTAGTAAGATGGAGTTTTGTGTGGTGAATCACCAGATGTGTGTATATGTACACAAACTGAACAGGATACTTGATGGTGTATATTTGGGTCTGACCAAATATTTTAAATGTACTGTGGTGGAGACCAGAGGGTGTTTGGCTATGGTAACTGCATTTTGAGCTGGACTAGTTGGAGTGACGCATACACCAGCATGAATGCATGATACAGACTTGCACAGTTGTTTACTTACAACTTAAATACAAGTACCATAACTAGCTCAGTCAGCTTGGCATTGTTACCTTATTAACTGCATTCAGTCTAATGCCCAGCACCAGTGGTTGGCACTGCCCCAGATCCACACCCTTCTGGTTCTGCTGGTTGGGTCACATTAACCCTTTCACTACCAGCACCATAGGCACCACTGTATAATATACAGCCTTAGTTGAAAGTAGGAACTAGGATGCCAACTAGAATTTCTTTTGGTTAAATCAGAATTCCTAATTTTTCACATTCTTTTTTTAAGTTCTAGGGTGTGCACTCACCACTGGCACTGGCTTGTAATTTATATGGATACTTTCACCAATTTCAAAATATTTTAAAGCTGAGTAATGGGTATCTTTGTGTGTGTGTGTGTGTTTGCTTTTTTTTCTCTTTTGTGTGTGTGTGTGTGTTTTTTTGTGTTTTTTTTTTTTGGATGAGTGGGGGTGGGGGCAAAAACAAGAACCACCATAGCATCAAATCTGGAATCCAGGAGATTGCACAAAGGTAAACACAAATGCCTCTCCAAAAGTCCTTTGGATGAGACTTGAGGTCCCTTTTTTGAGGACCATGCAAAAAAGATCACATTCTCAAGGTAAAAATCTTGTGGTCCATGTCAGAGTTTTGTGGATTATGGAAACACCAAATTAACCCAGCATGTGCTAAAAATGTCAGACTCAGTCCTCATAATGTTGGACACCATACAAAATGAAAAGCTGGGGAGCAAATAAACCATTGTTACAAAAATTTCACCTTTCTTCAGAATTAATAATGATATAGATAGATCTGCAGATCAGGCCCAGCATTGCTTTGACCATACAGCATCCTTGCCACATGGGGACAGTGCTTTTTTGTCATGTATTGAATGGAGAGAAAAAACTGGAAATGTTAACTGATGTCCTATAGCCTATGGCTCTGGGAAGCTCTTGTCAAGGACATGGTGAAAAAGGATGGGGAATGAGTTCAGTTTCTCACTGAGTCAGTAGCCCAACCGGACCCTGTTATGGTACTTAACAATTATGATATGATACACTTCACGGCTTGAGTGCTTCAGGATGAAATTTCCTGCTTAAGCTTGGCCAGTGATCCGTGTGGTCTTACTTACACTCTTACCCTTGACCTTAGGTGTACTGGTGATACTCTAGTCTTAAGCAGTTTTAGACCTTTCGCTGTTTCAGTTTCAGTTTGTGAAATACTCTTACACAGTGTGCATAGGTTTTGGTCTATAATCCGGTAATGTTTTGCATGCATGGACTTGTACGTTTGTGTGATATGCATTGTTACATTTTTAATTTACACATTTTCTTCTTTTTTCTTGGTTTAATTTGATGTTTCTGTGTGTTGTGCAGAATTCCATTCGACACAATCTATCCCTTCACAGCCGCTTCATGCGCATTCAAAATGAGGGCACTGGCAAAAGTTCCTGGTGGGTCATCAACCCGGATGCCAAACCTGGCAAGGCACCTCGTCGCAGAGCAGGCAGCATGGAGACCAAAAGCTATGAGAAGAAACGTGGAAGAGTCAAGAAGAAAGTGGAGGCGCTGAGGGCAGCCTTAGAAAATGGTGGCAGCCCCCTTGGTAGTGAGGATTATTTGGACACGTTGGGCTTTGGTGATTTCCGGCCTCGCACCAGTTCCAATGCCAGCAGCTGCGGTCGTCTGTCTCCCATCCACGCTGGTGTTGAGCCTGATCTCCATGACAACCAGGTTCCACCCATGTCCCCTATTCCATGGGGAGCGGAAACCGAAGTGGACGGTTCACAAGGGATGTACCAGGGCTCAGAGAACTTCTCAGAGCTAGTGGACTCTTTGGTGGGGGGCATGAAGTTGTCTGGTCAGGACAGCATGGACATGGTGAATGGCATCAGCTCAGATGCCTACCTCCCAAACGGAGTTGGTCAGGACTTCAACCAGTCCCCGCAGGGCTTTCTGGGCCTGAACGATGGCCTGAGTGAGGCCAATCAGTTCTCCCACCTGCCAGCACCTCCTCCGTACCCAGAGCGCAGCCCCAACACCACCTCTCCCCAGCAGCCCACCCAGCTGACGACCGCCTTGGAACACTCGGCCTTCTCCAACAGTAGCTACCCCAACCTCCACCGCAGTCTGAACAGCGCCTTCAGTCAGCCCGCAGAGATGTTCACTGATTCTGTCATGGATCACATGAACAGCCCGACCCAGCTGTCCATCAACACCCAGCAGCAGCAGATCAACTCTCCTGAGAGATCTCAGCAGAGCAGCCCCAACCCACAGGCATTTGCGCAGCGCCTCAGCCCTCAGGCTCGCCGCTCCAGCCCCCAGCAGGGGATGAGTCCCCTCAACTGTCAGCTGTCACCGCAGCAGACGCGGGCTTTGCTGGGCTCCCCGGCCCAGCGCACCAGCCCTTCGGTGCAGGCCCAGCAGCAGGCCGCCATACAGCAGGCCGCCACCAACGCCTCTATCCTGCGCAATGCCTTGACCCGCAGCCCCATGGTGTACGGCCAGCCCACCACCACCACCCAGTTCACCCTGGGGATGAACCCCGCTGCTGCCACCACTGCCAGCTCCGGCACTGTCAACACCAACATGCTGAACCTAGGCCTCTCACCCCACCACCAGATTCAGCAGCAGCAACTACAGCAGCAGCAGCAACAACAACAACAACAACAACAACAACAACAACAACAACAACAACAGCAGCAGCTGCGCATGTCTCAGTCGGGCAACAACTTCCTGGGTGAAACGGGTAGCACAGGCTGTGGGGTTGTGAACAATGTCATTTCATCCGGCAGCAACCAGACCAGCGGCGGCATCAACAACAATGTGCCGCTGGATATAGACATGGATTCCTTAATATCTGTTGACTATGACATGGACCAGGTGATTAAGCAAGAGCTTAGTCTGGAGGGGAACCTGGACTTTAACTTTGACAACGTCATCAATGGTCCTACCTCTGCTGCCAGCCAAAATATCGTACATTGACCACAGTGGAAGTAAGCGCCTCTTCCTGAGCAGTGCTTCTCACAATAATCTTCAGACTACTACAATGACTTGTTTCTTCATAATTGTTTTAAAGATGAAGAACTGATGCTAACAATTTGTGATTACACATTTTTGTTTGTTGATTTGTTCTTGTGCAGCATGTGGTACTGGTATGTGTTTGTGAATATATTGTGTGACGTGCCGTTTTATTGCTGAATTTTACAGTCAGACAGTGCTGCTTCTGTCTGGTCTCGTCAGCATTTGTTCAATTCAATATTGTGCTGTACAACTACCTGAGGTGAACTGGAGGCAGTGTGTTGTGCTGATACGTTTTCTTGACTTGTTGATGAAGGTGAAACGATTGAAAGAAAAGGAGAAAAACCCACAATAAATGATACACCTGATGCTTTATTGTTTATGTAGGGGCATCCGTAGTCCTCTGGCAGTAATACGTGATGATAAGAACAGCTTTATCATTGACATTGGACCTGGACTTCATGTTTCACTGATTGTCAACTTTTGACAAGTTATAAATAGGGCAGCATCATTCATGATGAAGTCATTGTAGACAAGAGCATTTGTGTCATGACATCCAGAGGGTTGAATGAGTGAGTGCAAGTTTTGGAGCAGTGTTTTACACTGGACCGCTTTTGACACTGGCTTCAAGATTGAAGTTACGTTGTTAAGAGGAGACATTTATCATGATCATGTGATGACTATGGAGTTGATTCATTTTTATTCTCTAGCACTGCTGATTTGTGCTTGCTTTATCAGTTTATGGCTTTGTTACAAAGTTTGTACTCAACAAAAAACTTCAGTCAACATGCCATACAGGCAGGCATATCAGGTTAGCTTGTGGGGATTTTTGTGTGTGTGTTTTGTTTTTGTTTCAGATGCATTTGATTTTGAAAATAACTGTCATTTGATCCATGTGTCAAGTTTGTATTTCTTTTTAGATCACTACTTAAGTTTATGAAGTTCACAGGACACAGTTTGGGAAGTTGAGGGCAAAAGGTGGCTGGAGAATGGATCACAAGGGATGGTCCAGCAGACCTGCTTTTTTATACACATTGCTTTCAGCTGTTTAAAGTCTGTAGTGTTGTAAATGATATACAGTTGAACAGCGTGAGGTTTGAACTGAAACGAGTTAGGGAACCCCAAATCATAGCCTAAAAACATTGACAGTCTCTCCATTATTTTGCAGGTTTGGTTCACCCTGACTGGGCATTTGAAACCGATAACTAACTACCAGTAACTAACTTGCAAGCCTGATATGATGGTTCTGACAATATCTATAAATTAATGCAAGTTACAACACAGGCACCTGTTAGCCTCAGATCTATCTTGGGGCACAGCCATGTTGGCTTTCTATAGCAGTGAAAAGCCTAGAAGAACGGTTGGCCCTCATGACATAATAGACTTGTCTGCCTTACACATTGACCTTTTTCATGATGTAGTACAAAGAATGTGAGTCAGAAATGTCAGTTCTCACAACTGTTTTCAACAAATTCAAATGTCGGTTGTTAAATTTACCCAAAAGTACCATTTAAAAGTCAGCAGCTTTTTTTTCTTTTTTTCTTCTCTCTTCTTCCCGCCCCCCCCCCCCCCCCCCCCCTTTTAGTTTTAGTTTTAGACTACTATTAGGGTCCATAGTGCTTTTTCTTTTGGGGTCTGCTTTCTTGAATCTGACAGGAGACAGATTTTATGTCCACAAAAGCATTGGGGTTTCTAAAAGAAATTAAAAAAATTACATTGCGTTTAGAACAGAACAGCTCACTGCCCATCTTGATGAACGGAGGTTTGTCTTAATATCATAAACATGGCAGTAAAAACTCAAATGGAAGAAACTTACCTTGAATGGAAAAAACAAGCTGCATTGAAACTTCAAAGACACCTTGTAAAGAAAAGTACAGTGACCTTTGCTTTCACTAGTTTCAGCTGGTTGTTTATAAAACTGAAATGCTACCACATTTCCAGGAAAGTATACAATAGCTGGAATAGGAACACTTGAATCATTTTCTACTTTTAGCACTTAATTCAGTCATGGTTGGAACTGGAGGTTTGTATTTTAGCCTGAATAGAGATCTGTACTTGAAACACTTTCTAGTAACTAATTTAGTCATGGTTGGAACTGGAAGTTTTGTCTTATACATGACATATATATTATATATTAATTATTTTTTTATTTTTTTAGCAGTGTGTAACTGCCACTTTAATTTCTTGGGTCACACTCAGAGGCTAGTTCTGTAAGTCTTTTTTTAAATTAGCAAAACTTGAATAAAACAGGAAAAACATGCACACATACAGACAAGTATGCACATGCATACATGTATGCATATGTGTGTACATGCATGACAGAACAATGCCTCCATGGTAAAAAATTGCTGAAATTGTATACATTAAAATAATCAGTGATACTTTATACTAAATTTTGGTTGAGTGGAAAATACATGTATACCACTTGTATTCAGCCACAGATGAGGAAATAGCAAGTAGCTTGACTCAAACCACCAGTATTACCAGTGAGAATAGTAATGATGTGGACTGGTCTGAAAAATATAAATAATGATAATATGATGCATAGGTTAAACTGTAACAGGCACTGGTCATGTGGGATAATCAAAAACCAGCATCCAACATCCTCCTTCTGTTCTTATAAATGCATAATTAGTAAATGACACTGTTCTGTGTGCAATTTATCATTGGTGCCACTGAAAAACTGCACAAGGTGTAAATTGCTATTATGTTAATACAATTAACTTTCAGTATTGCAGTCCATAAAACAGATTTAAACAACTTGTGCAGTTCTTCTGTGATTTCAGTGATTTTCAAGTCATAATTTTATGAATTTAGGTATTACTAATACTATTACTAATGTTACCACAATCTCTCTCAGTTTGTTGAATATATTACATGATATTCTGAAAACTCAGTGATGTATCAGAACTTCACATACACACTTCATTCATAGCTTTGGGTGTATTTTTCTTGCGAACTTGCATAAGTTGCAAAGTTGAACAAATGTTCACTTCTCAGTTAACATGAATAGTATTCCATGTAAATAGCACTGTTACTACTCTCCGTGCAAGACCTACACTGTTACAGTTACTGTGTTTCCACTTTGAAAGCACTCTCAGGCTTGTAAGAAACGTTATTATTATAATATTGAAGTATACAAACACAGCAGTGGTGACTCTGAAACAGATAATTGTATTAGTTACAACACCCCCAATAGATTTGATTTTTTTTTTTTATATTAAAATTTGTCATGAAAGTTTCCCCTTGGCAGTGTATGTTTGTGATAAGCAGTTTACTGTCACAGTGTCAGTTTGTTGGTAATTAACACCAGTTTTTTAAAAACAAATTTCAGAGTCATTTTTGTGATCAGTTTGAGAAAGAGCATACACTTTGTAAGTGAACTTTTTAGGGAGCTGATCTTTTGGTTTTTGGTTGTATGGTTCCTCACTCTATATTAGATTAGTTGACAGATTTTCAAGGAAGGACAAATATGTAAAACAAATCTTTTGCCTTGCATCAAAAGAAAAAGAAAAAAAGGAATTACACTAATACTTTCATTTAAAGAGGACTATGAAAAATGCAGCTTACTTTAAAAAAATAAATAAAAAATATGCTGTTCATGAGTGACAGGCAAAGTGCCATTACATTTTACTTAAAAATGATGAAAAATGTGATCAAACTGAATTACTTGTCTTAATTTCAGTGTTTTCAAATTCCCGCCGAAATGTGCTGGGGGGGGGGGGGGGCATGTTTATTTTGTTGTTGTGGTTGGGGACTTTTCCAGGGGATGGGAGGACAGGAGTGCTTGGGAGGGCCACAGGTAGATATGGGTGGGGGAGGGGGGTTGGGTTCTGTATGAGAGTGTTTCTGTCCAGAGATTGGCTTAAGCTGAACTGTAGGACTAGGAGTCAAGCATGTGTATATGTATGAATATTTATGTAAAGTAGGGACCACATGGTTAGGATTTCGTTGAAAATTATGTAAAGAGGAAAAGAATCCAGCTGACCCAAGGAGTTGGAAATGAGTGGAGGTGGAACATGATTTTTAACCCCAGAATCTGTTGGGAAATAAGAACCCTGTAGCTTACTTCTAGCAAGTGGTAGGTTAGTGCCAGATTTTTTGTATGTTATTGAGTGATTGTTGTCATCTAGGCTTCCACGTTCTGTTTTTCATATATATATATGAGGTTTAGTAGAAACGTACAGAAAAGTCTTGTTTTCTCAGTGACAGAAACCCTCTACTCTAGTCTAAATGTAACGTGTGGTAATATGTTTGAATTACGACATACAACCTGTCGTAACCAAACATTCAACAACCAAACTGGATAAACTTATAATATTTCCATTCTTACTGTACATGATTCAAGTTTATTGTACGCACAAGAAGCAGTTTTTTTGTTTTGTTTTTTGTATATATTTTTTAAAGCACCCTAACATTAATAACAAAGTTGGGGGATACGTATTGGAATTACCGTATTCGTGTCTCCAGGTGTTTGTGCGGAGGGTATGTTACCAAACTTGGTATGGTAGTGCATGTCACCTTTCATGAGCTGGAAAAGTTGGGCGCTATCTTCAACACCAAGGTCACAGGTGACTGAGTGAGGATTCATGCTGAATCAAAATTTGACTTTCTGTATCTTTTGAACTACTTCTCCTTTTGCAACCAAACTTTGTTTGATGGTACATCATCATAAGTTAGAGTACCTTGTGAACAGATTGGAACTGTGTTCAAGGTCACAACAAAGGTGAAGTATTTCTAATAATGTTTGTCCTGACAGTATCCTCTGAACTGTGACAATATCATCTGAACTATGAAACATTTTGTAACAGAACTTGATACGGTGATACATCATCATGAGCCAGGTGTCATGCAAAAAGAATGCCCTACTGCCTTCAAGTTCAAGGTCGCAGTGAGGGCGCAAATAATTAACGTGTAACTGTTTCTGCTACATCTTCTGAACTGCTAATCCTTTTGCATCCACACTTAGTTTGATGGCAATCATCATAAATCAAAGTCTTTCGTGAAGAGAGTGGATTACTGTGTTTGAGGTTAGGATCACAGCGAAGGTTCAAAAGTTCCTTGAACTACATCTGTCATGTATTTTGCATACTACTGATCTCTTTGCAACCAAACTAGGTGTGTTGATGTATTGCTATTAATAACCAGGCCAAGTGCAGACAAAGCTTATGTTCACTGTGACTTAAAGTACCCAGGCACTCAAGGGTGGAGTATTTTGCCCTGTAAGGTGGCAGACTTTGTTCATTCTTGTAGATATTATAATTTGTATATGATTTTTTTATGTGGGCTGTTTTTTTATGCACAGACAGTTATAAGAAAATTCAAATCATCACCACTGGTATGCACAGCAGGGGGTGCTTTTAATAGGATGCTTGAAAATCTGCACATTTCATGCAAAACGAGACTGTATCCATGTTGTTTTCAAATGGGGGTTGTTTGGTACACAAATTACTCATTTGTTCCTTTTTAATGTTTTCTTCCTTTAATGTTTTTTCTTGACTAGCAGACTGTCACTGTTACTGTACAAGAAAGCATTTCTTTCTGACATGTTTTTGATGTATATATATATAGTGATGAATCAGATTAATGAAAAATGGAATTATTGAAAGGAGGTGAGACAAACAGTAGTGCTGGTAGTCTTGAAAAAATGTGTAAACTTGACTAGGCCCAGAAGTTGGCTGATTAATTTGTCAAATGAGAATAGTCCGAATATTATGGCAGTTTCTGGGGCACATGTTTTGTGTAATATCAAATGCAAAATGGTAACCAAAGATTTGTAAGAATTGTTGTTTAATCATCAAAATGGCCTCTCCTTCTTGTCTTTAACACCTTTCTGTCATATTGTGTCAGCTGTTTCTAATTTAGAAATGTCTTTTTCCTCTCTCTCTCTCTCTCTGTTTATGAAGGCAGACATTTGTCTTCTTGTATTGTAGCGCCCAAACGGAATTACTTCTGTTACCCATGAACTGTTAATTAATGCTGAATATTTTAATGTGACAAAAATACCCGCTTGGCCAGCGAGAGCTCCCATGGGGCTAACGTTTTTGAACGGGTGTAAATATTGATTTGTGTTACCATATATCTGCTATTGTTTATTCAATAATACTTGAAGTTTGACGTGTCTTCTGAAACAACACTTCTCGATAAAACATAATTATTAAAGAAAAACTGCTTGCAATTAAACTCGGTGGATTTTGTTATGAATGTGTCATTGAAACATGCGTGCTTCTTTCATTAATCATACCATTCATTTGTGTACAGTGTACATATATATATAATCCATGACTGATACACCCATTTCAGGTTTGTTTCCTCTTGTGTCTTCTGTTTTGAAAGCTATATATAGTTATATACCTATGTGATCTTTTGAAAAAGAAAAAAAATGTTATCGCATTGTATAGGCTTTTTTTTTTTTTTTCCTCCCTTTTTTTCCCCCCCTTTTTTTTGTGTGTGTGTGTGGGGTGGGGGTGGGGGGGTTGTTTGTTTGTTTGTTTTTCATTTTACGCCACAACACAACTGCACAGCCTTCGCTTCCATGCTCATAATCACTCTGTTCTCTAGCCATCGTGCCATGTACACGGAGGACCAAATCCGAATTTGTGTCTGAAGTCCGAAACTAAGCAGATGCCTCAGCTCAGCCGGTGTTACCAAGGGTCAGGGCCAAGAGAGAACGGTTGCCAGAACAGTTCGTTTCCAGGTCTACGGGAATTTTCTGTAAATGCTTTGTTCACACCTCCTCGTCCGTCTTCTTCTTCTTTCTTTCTTTCTTTCTTTCTTTCTCCTGCCCGTTCATTTCCTCCTGCCACTCCTCCTGTTCTCATTTTCTTTCTCCTGAGCACAAAACAACGCTTATTTATTTTGACACAGACACACAGTCTGCTCATTTTCCGGGGTAATCCCCTTCGTCAAGCGACAAAACGACACTTAAACGACAGTTAAACGGTTAAAAACGATGAAAAATTAAATGACTTCTGTTTGGTTGAGCTGTTGCTCAGTGCTTGGAAGAACGTTCAGTGCTTAGAACGCTAGCAGTCATTCTC
>OY757544.1:9443918-9446418 GCA_963584105.1 Alviniconcha strummeri
AACTTGTCAGTGCACGCTGGGTTATTTTAATCTTTCAGCATCCCACGGCATGGACTAAGAATCTTTAATGTGCATATGTCTTCTTTTCTTCTTTTTCTTTTTCTTTTTTCTTTTCTTCTTTTTGTATGCGTAGACACACGGAGGACCGCGATTTGTAGTATCATCCCAAGGATACTTTGCTTTCATGTTGCTTAACGTCCACGGAGGCGAGATGGCCTATTAGAGAGTGAAAGGCTCGACCGCGGAAACCGCCCGAAAAAGACCGGAGAGACCGTGGACCGCCGCCAGAACAATGGAAGTGTTAAGGCGGTGTCCCCTCGCCATTGCCCAGCGACTTGTGCACCGTGCAATTGCTCTTTCAACTGCTGTGCTGGACAGAGTCACTAAGACAATGTCCGTTGCACCGCTGTTGACGAACAACTTGGACAACCCAAAGCAAAAGACGTCAAACTTGCTCAGCCCAATTCCACCTCCCTACTCATGATCTCTTCTGGGCAAAGTTGAGGGTCCAGCTCCACCTCCCTCCTCTAAAATCTCTTGATCTTTTGATCTCGCCTGGAACCCTGTGCAGAAAGGACCCCAAGGATATATATTTTTTTATCCTTAGTGTGTAACGGCCACCCACCCATCCATGTGGTGACCTCGCTCGGTTGTGCTTAGCTTGGCTCGCGCCACCGACTCTCCCAAGTCGGCTCACAGCGGGGGAAGACTGAACTCTTGTTGCTATACGCATGGACCTGCATAAAAAATAATTATGCGTATAAAGTAAACATGATGCTTAACGTCCACAGAAACCATAAGACTTATTAGGGACGGGGAGAAGGGGGTATGGAGGTAGGGGAGAGGGGGATTATACTGATACCTATCGCTACACTGTCACCACCAGAATGACTTCTGCATTAAGGTGGGCAGCGATGAGAACCATTTTAATGTTTCATAATTGTGAGGGACAAAGTCACAAAACAGTGTCTACAGACCACAGCTTTTGAAGTGAAAGGAGAGCCGAAGCAGATTCGAACCGAGGTCCCTCTGCTTACCAGCCTAACGCCTTACCGCTAGGCCAAACTGGCTTACTACATATATACGTAGACCTGTCCATGGCTTTATGTCTATAGAGACCGTAGGACTGTTAGGGACGGGTAACCCAGGACGACCACCTCGACTTTCACACAGCTCCTAAGCTCTGAAACAGCGAGTCGTGTGCAATGTTGCTTTACGTTCACAGAAACCGCCGCTTCGACTTTCATACTACAAATGAGCACTGATACACTCGCGAGTTGAAGTTCAATATTGCTTTACGTCCACAGAGACGGGCAGTTAGGGACGGGGAGCCCAGGACGTCCACCTCGACTGTCACATGCCGGTACAGCTCCTGAGCTCTGAAGACTGAAACTGTCACTACTAAATCTTTGACCCACATCTTTGACCCACATCTTTGACCCGCAATACGAACAGTATTTTGGTGGAGCCTCATATACCATATCATGTGCAGCTTCAAGGGTGTGGTTTTCTAGTGTCTGTCCGGACGCGAGATCTGTCATGTGTCACATCATTCTTTCCAGGCTGTGAGGAAGTGTGGTTCACAGGCGCCTGACTAGTCACAACTGGCCAATGATTCACCAGTTCAAAGCCGTTGGCTGTTGCCTGTGGTGTAACTGGTGAATTAAATTTATACTGAGCGACAGCACGATAGTTAGCCTGTCTCCCGCTACGGCTCTCCTTTCCCTTCAAAAGTTGTTTATGTGCACACTGTCTTGTATCTTTGACCTTCGCAATTAATGAAGCGTTAAAATGGGCCCTCTTTGAACTTATTCTGGTGATGGTGGCAGTGCAACGTGTGTGTGTGTGTGCACCCCCCACCTCCACCCCCACCCACACCACCTCTACCCACGCACCCCGATCTCGGTTCTGCCAGTACCTCCCCGGGGACAATTAACTCGGCATTAAACGAGTCTAACGAAGGTTGACTGGGAGTGAAACGCCAATTACTCTTACCCTTACTGTGCACAGTTCAGCAGGCTAACATCACGAGATTTCTTCTTTCATGGTGCTTTTCGTCCACAGAAACCATACGGCTTATTAGGGACGGGCGAAGAGGGAGATTATATGCATATCGCTACTCTGTCACCACCAAAATGACGGGGGCGGGGATAGCTCAGTGGTTAGAGCACCGGACTCGTGATTGAAAGGTCGCGGGTTCGAATCCCTGCTGGAACGGCGGGAGAATTTTCTTCTCCAGGGTCGACTTTCTGTGCTGACTCTTATTTCGGTATCCGTTCCACCCCCGTGTTACCACAGTAGCACGTAAAAAATCCCGGTCATTCTGCCAAAAAGTGCAGGTGGCAGGTTACAGCTAAACACGCATACACCTTACGTATGTGGATTTTATTGAACCGTGCTTCGGCATTGGTCACAACTTGTCCCTAATATGTCAAATGGCATCTGAGGACATTAAGCATCAACTCATCATCATCATCACCACCAAAATGACCCCTGCGTT
>OY757544.1:9450684-9464031 GCA_963584105.1 Alviniconcha strummeri
CGGCAAAAAAACTTCCCCATCAGTGAAAGAACATTGGGCAAAAAACACACAGTCAGTTTCGTTTTAATTCGAACAATTCTGGTTAATACAAGTCACGTCAAGGCATTTATTTCAGAAACCCCCAATGGGGGTAGATGAAACATCAATGAAAGAACATGTGACAAATTTGATCCGAGTTGTCTGTGTGTGGTTACAATCTTACTGCCATGTTAGCACTGTCAGCGAAACCGCCCTGATATAACCGTAATGGTTGAAACACCAAGTTACTTACTTACTTACCGTCAACGAAAGAGACCTAAATGGCGTTTACAACCAATTTTCAGAGGCCTATGGCGTAACCAATTATGGCAGTGGTTGGAGGAAGGGGGTGGCGTAACCAGTTATGGCAGTGGTTGGAGGAAGGGTGGCGTAACCAGTTATGGCAGTGGTTGGAGGGAGGGTGGCGTAACCAGTTATGGCAGTGGTTGGAGGGAGGGTGGCGTAACCAGTTATGGCAATGGTTGGAGGAAGGGTGGCGTAAACCGATGCTTGGGGCCCCCTTGCTTACTGCGGAGCAATGATGCCCCGAATCAGGGTGTAGCGGTATTCATCGAAATGGGATGGGCCGTGAACAACAGGTTCCGCTGTGGCCTTTGCCTCTAAAGCGTTATGGGACTCAGTGCTAAGTTTGACAGGCGCGTCCGGCTAGCAGTGTAGATTTAGAAGGCACTTGGCTTTTTACCATAAAGTAGAGTGCGGATATGATTACTGGTAATAACTACCTTGGATTCGGTTTGAGCCGCGCGCACCTACGCTACTCAGAGCGTGTCGAACCCAACTGTTACGAGCGTTGGCATGCGTGTGAATGCTGCGGTGCGGAGAAAACATGGGATGCGTAAACAACACACGGAATGATGGAGTTCTGTGTGTGTGTGTGTGTGTGTGTGTGTGTGTGTGTGTGTGTGTGTGTGTGTGTGTGTGTGTGTGTGTGTGTGTGTGTGTATGTGTGTGTGTGTGTGTGTGTGTGTGTGTGTGTGTGTGTGTGTGTGTGCTGATGTGGTTTTACATGGATTCCTCACTGAAAGCATCGTTGTCTGATACATGTACACATACACGTATTGGTATACATACATTATTTGCATTGGATACAAACGATAAAGTTGTCCACAATGGAATCCAAGCTTGTGTTGTTGTTGTTTTTTGTTTGTTTGTTTTTGGAAGGCTGAGGATTTTAGAATTACTACCAGGGAATTAGTGGATGTCATCAATGAGTTAGTCGTCTTTTCATAAAGCAATGCTAAATTCATATTCACAAAGCTGGCAAAGAAACTTGTGAAAGCTGCCTATAACTGTAAAAACTGAAATGAAAAACTACATCTTGAAATGATATTAGGCAATGGAAACTCATACATTCACGACAGATTTTAAACAATAACACACACACACACACACACACACACACACACACACACACACACACACACACACACACACAGAGAGAGAAAGAGACAGAGACAGAGAGGCAGACAGAGACAGAGAGAAACAAACATGCATTACAATAACAGCGAAAAGCGAGGCAAAAAATGTAAAAGGGTTTTCAAATTCGAGTTCATGTTCATTTTTTCCATCAAATTCAGTCAACAAGTATTTATTTACACACGTGCGTTCACCTGGTGCGTAATAGCCAGTTCACAAATGATACATTTGGGACTATTCTTGGTGTGGGTTTTTTCCTTCTTTTTTTCTTTTTAAAGCAACCTCTCTTCAGTTTCAAAAGCAAAACATCTGAAATATTAAATTAAACATAATCACTTTTTGGCATTAGATCTTTTCACTTTCATAGTTTCAAACAAAACCACACTAAGGAAAAATATAATAATGCATATTCTAATAGAACTTATCCATCAGAATACATACCAAATGTCTTCAAGAATTATGAGTGCGATTTATGTAGCATCAAGCATGACCTTGGCTCAAAATGACTTAACTTTCCTTTTCAGCCATAAAATGAATCAATAAGTTAAGAAAATCGGACACAAAAGAAAACAGAACGACCCGCATGGCTTTGTCCTTCTTCCACAAAAGACATGTAGTCTATGTGTGTATAATACACAACTACAATTGATACTTCTGCCATTTTTGTTTCAACCTAAGTTCCACCAGCTGTAGTCTATGTGTGTATAATACACAACTACAATTGATACTTCTGCCATTTTTGTTTCAACCTAAGTTCCACCAACATGGACTGAGCCAAAGAGGATAATGCATAGATCTTTGGTCTAAGTCCAGAGTCTCTCACGTATGCATGGGATCGTTGGTAAAGGTAATACTTTGTACTATTTTCTGCCCAGTTATTACCCACGTAGTTGACACAGCGTTAAAACCAGTGATATAAATGATGCATTAATTATCTATGATCTGTCTAGTTGTGAATCAGTTACAGGAAAACTGTGTCTACACTAGCCCCCACCCCCACCCTCCCTTCAGTCGTCTGCATGCGGTTGATGGCATAATAAAATCCAAGAACAATACCACCCTCGCCCCCTGCCTCCATTCATGAATATCAGTGAGAAATGTTTTGTACGCAACCAAAGAAACAAAAATGGCCTTTCTCGTTGAGCTACTTGTCTTTTGCCAAATAAGGACTCACAAGCGAGGCCGTGCAACATTAACAAGCCAGGTTCCGTAAACTAAGATACCTTCTGTATGCTAAGCCATTCATCATGACATTATATTCATCTGGGGGGAAGGGAGTGTGGGGTGGGAGATGAAGATGACAAAAAGAGAATACTGATTCTTTGGGCACAACGCACAGTTTAGTAACAATCATGTGAAAATAACACCGAACATGGTCAACAACAGTACTTTTTTGTTTTTGTAAACGTCTTCTTTGCTACAACAATACACGAAAACCGCTACACTGGCCAACATATTCAATCAACACAGCGCACAGAAACAGCACCAGAGGAGCAATAATCACACACAAACTGCACGACTGACTGACACAACACATACAGCTATCAATCACAGAGAAAGAGAGAGAGAGAGAGAGGGGGGGTGGGGGGGAGAGACGGAGAGGGAGAGAGACTGACAGACAGAGACAGAGAAGGGAACAGGGGGGCAAAATGTCCATCTTGATGGAATTTCAGAATTACTCTGCAAATAATCGGACTACTCCGCTGACAGAACAATGTCAGTTACTGCCTCTCGATTAATCATTTCTTAAACACAGCATTTTTTTCACATGTAACTGGATGTTCTCCCTCAGTGTTAATGTATTCAATGAGACTAATCTCTGTGATTACTACTCACGCTAAATACAGTACTTAACTGTGTGGGACACAATGGTGAGGAATTGTTTTTGACAGGTTTTTAAAAACTTTCAGAAGATAGATACGGATAAATGGTTCTCACACCCATTCAACCATTGTGGTTAAATATCAGGGCGATAAACTTTCAGAAACAGTACACTAACAACATTATACGAATCACAGAGGCCAAGAAGGAAAATGCAGTTTCAAGCGCAATTAATCTACAGTGTGAGGAAACTGGAGTGCTGGTTCCAGAAAGTTGAGTTTTTGCCAGTCAATTGGAAAAACAACATTAAATGTTCAGAAGTAGACCTTTCATTTCACGGCAGACTTTTTGTATTATATATTTATATCATTGTTTTCATTCAGTTGTTTCTGTGCTGGAAAACCCTTTCCGGTTTAATTTCTGTGAACATTATATCACTTATAATAAAGTGAGTTTGTAGTGACCAAACCTTCAAGCAATAATACAGTAAATTCAAAATGGCCCATGTCACTCCGTTTTTGTTTTTGTTTTTTCCTCAGCATTTGACGGTGCTATAATGAGAATCCATACAAATACCTCAAAGTGACAACTTTCTGAAACCAAGCACAGCCGTAAAAGATAACATTTAGTGCGCCTAAGTAATTCACATCAATTTATATAACTTCTTTCAGAACACACCCACACGTGAACACTGGAACACAAAACAAACATCGGAGGTTTAAAAACCCACAAAGCGTAGCCGAAGAGCTGGAAATGGAAACACGGCAGTTATGGAGGTCAAGAAGGTCGAAAACAAACATTGAAATCATGAAAATAAAATAAAACAGGTGATCCATAAAAAAAATACAATTTTAATGATCATTTAACAATAAAATGAAGTTACTGAAATGAACTTTGTCTACTTTGCTGCTGAAACTCTGTCAATACTAATGCTACTGATGCAGAACTGAAAAGTACTTTTTTCTAACAATTTGGTCAATTTCCTTAAAACTGATAACAAGAATTTTTTTTTTTTTAAATAGCAGGACAGATCACTTGTGATTCACACTCCGCATTCATAAATGACTCAGGTGTCTAGAAATGGAAGCGACCCAGGTTTAGTCTCCATCTGATTGTCATCAAAATTACCCAAGTATGGATAGATATAATTATGAGAACAAAAAGATGACAACAACCCGAATCTCTCACAAAAAGAACTGAAGTAAACAGCAGGAAAGGAGAGGGAAGCAATACCCCAATGCGTGTTTCTTTCCAGCTCTTCGGCCGCACCGTTTCTGTGGCCAAACGTCACCGAAATATAATTATAATAACTCGCATCAGTCACTGTGTTTACCCGTAAAACAACGCACACACTTGTGTCCAAGCTTTGCCGCTCCTTCGCCTTTATATCGTCTTCAGCATGCCATTGGTCCGAAGGTCCGAGAAATGCACATCTGCAAAAACTGTATACAACACCACGAACCTGGAGTATTTCCTGTTGAAAAAGTTTGCTACACCAAGGACGTTTCGTCCCAGTCTGTTTATCAGGTAGGTTGGTTGGTTGTTTGGTTGGTTGGCAGGTAGATAGGTACTAGATAGTACTGCAGGTAGGTAGGTAGGTAGGCAGAGCCAACGGGCGACAATTATATTACATGTCAGTCACAAACAATGCTCTTTGGTCAGTTAGTTGGGCCTGCTACACGTGTGCAGTGCGCCAAGTAACGTTCGCTACACGGCCACGGGTCAAACGAGTTCGGGGGTGGGGGGTAAGTTGGGGGGGGGGGGGGGGATGGCAAATCGATCAAAAATGTATCGACCTGTTTGGAGGGAGCACTATCTCTTGTCACGACACTCTCTGTCTGCTGTCTCAGGCTTGCAGTCGATTCACTGATTCACTCAGCACGCATACTCCACTGACTGAATTCTCGGACAAACACGAAAATATGGAGCACACTAAGCACAACGCTGCGTCTCTCCTCTCTCGAAAAACAAAACCACAGAAAAAACAAACAAACAAGTTAACAACACTCATCAGCCATTTCGCACACTGCAACTGTAGCTTTATAACGACAATGCGTTACGTTGTACATACAGCACACAACATATACACTGGCAGTAATTCAACACAAAACGTCGGCGGTTATGACTTCAAAACTTCGATTCAAAATCGGTTGAAAATACCTGTTTTGAGGAGCAGAGGGGTGGGGCTGAGGTGGGAGGGGGCGGGGGAGGTCCCGGTAAATGACGGGCTACCACACATTTTCACAATCACAAAAACCATTACCTCACAGTCTCACACTTGCAGCTGTCCGTGTACGGATTGGTTTACTTTACCTGATCAATCTTGCCGCTTCAATCGATGTCCAGGGACTATGCGATTCAGCGTATGCGTGTCAACACAATCCTCGCGGGATGTTTAGAAACCTTAGGAAGGCGATCGATCAGGGCTAAACAAACGCACGTGCACACACGCGGCGTGGCCACACAAGACCAATTCCAAGCTCATCAGCGCGTCATCGTGTCTGAAATTCATCACCAGCCATTTAACGAACTCAGCTCACGAAATTCCCGTCATCATAAAAATCGGATCTTATCTAAAAACAGCCACAAAAAAAAAAAAAAAAAAAAGGGGAATAAACCTTCCGTTTTCTGTTTCCTCATAACACCGATTATCCGAATTCGAACACGATGAACTGAATTGTCTTGTTTACGAGTCTCAAAACTTTCAACAACAACAAAAACTGCAGAAAAAAGAAAAAGAACAAAAAAAGAACTGCTACTTTACTGCTAATCGGTTACACGATGGTTTCAGAGTCTGACTTGCCGCGCTTGGAGCTGGATTTCTCCATCCTGATCGTCCTGGAGGAGTGGTGATGATGATGCTGCGGTTTGACCGGCACCTGCTGATAATGGTGGATGGGCACACTGTACTCAATACCGTTCTTGCGGCCTTCCGCCCTGGAGCGACGACTGAACACCTTGCCGACGAACGCCTTCCACGAGGCGAGGGTCTTGGCGGACCAGACCCACATGCCGCTGGTGATGCCCACGACCAGGGACATGAAGAGTTTGAGCATGAAGATCTCGATGTTGGGGGCGGAGTGGCCCCGCTTCAGGTACCACGAGTCCCTGTTGGCGTACTCGTACAGCAAGCAGCCGATGAGGCAGGTCGCCGGAACGGTGTACAGCACGGAGAAGACCCCGATTCGCACCATCAGCACCTCCAGCTTGTCCGTCTTGACGCCGTCGTTGCGGACCTGTTTCCGGATCCGGAAGAGCGCCAGGAAGCCGGCAGCCAGGAAGGAGACGCCCAGCAGGAGGTAGACGATGAGTGGGGCCACGGCGAAGCCCATCAGTGTGGTGGTGTTCTGGTTGCCCACGTAGCACACCCCGGTCAGCTCGTCGGCGTCCACGTCCCGCATGACTAGGATGACGATGGTCTTGATGGCGGGCACGGCCCAGGCGGCCAGGTGGAAGTAGGAGCTGTGCAGCTGGATGGCCTCGTGGCCCCACTTGAGCCCCGCGGAGAGGAACCAGGTGAACGTCAACACCACCCACCACAGAGAACTGGCCGTGCCGAAGAAGTAGAGGAGGAGGAAGACGATGGCGCAGTCCGTGTTCTCCAGCCCTTCCTGGATCAGGATGCTCTTCCCGCTCTGGCTCTCCATGTCGCAGGCGATGTCGTCGCGGCCGGCGATGAGGCGCACGATGTAGGCGATGCTGTATATGTTGTAGCACATGGAGAGGAAGATGATGGGCCGCTCGGGGTACCTGAAGCGCTGGGAGTCTATGAGGAAGGTGAACACCGTGAAGAGAGTGGACAGAAAGCACACGCCGGCCCAGATGGCCATCCACACGTCCGCGAAACGCTTGTCCTCCGTGGAGAACGCATCGTCCTGGCCGCACAGCAGCGCACAGCGCTCCGTGCGGTTGATGTACACGTACTTGCCCGCGTTCTCGTACATGAAACACTTGCGCAGGTGGTGCACGTTACTGGCCCCGGGGCCGGCGGGGACCTCGGGGTACAAGGTAGTCCTGCCTCCCAAAGGAGGCCGGGGTTTGTACGGGCGGTGGGTGTCCACGTCCACCTCCACCTCCTCGCCTGGCCCGTCCATGCACATGTGGTTCTGGTCGTTGTGGGGCGGGAACTTGGAGCAGTTGAGGGCCGTGGGCCAGGGGTAGCCGAACTCGTTCAGCACGGGCTGGCAACGGCGCCGGACGCTCTCGCACATGGGTCGACACGGCCCGATCGGCTCCATGACCTTCTCCGTGCACATGGGCACGTAGACGGAGCAGAGGAAGAACTTGAGCTGGTTGGAGCACCCGTACTGGATGAGCGGGGTAAAGGTCTGCAGCTGCAGCGACGCGTCCTGCTGGTCCCGGTGCCCCACCAGGTTGGGCATGCCCGTGACGTTGTAGCCCAGGCCTTTGCACATCTCAAACCGTATCGGCTCGCACGTGCGCACCGCTTCCGTGCCCGCTGCCCCCAGCACGTGGTGCGACAGTATCAACATGCTGAGGGCACCGACTGTCACCGCAGCTTTGCAGCGGCGCCACGGGGGTCGGGGGACGGGCCCCGGGGGAGTAGCGGCGGTGCCACCGTCCCGTCCGTCGCTGCCTCCCATGGTGGTGGAATCACAGCACACACGGGGAGCGACAACGACGACGACGACGACGCTCACGTGTTGTCCTGGGGCCTCAACCCGCTGAGGTTCAGTCCCCCGTCCATGAACACAGTCTTCTAGTCCAGCGTCGAAGAACCGAGAAAGACACGTCGAGGAGCTGTCGAGGGAACAACCACAACACTACGTTCGCGAAGACTACACGGAAAGCAGAGGCAACAACTGAACAAGAGGCTTTTCTTCTTCTCTTCTCCTCCCAGTCCTACCCTCTTCGCTCTCCTCTCTCTGTCTCTCTCCCTCAAGCCCCTGTTCAGGAGCGGGGTGCCTCGTCTGGATCGCCAGCCATGGTGGGTGCACGGTACAAGTACACTGTTCCCCTCTCAAAAGCACCACTATGTAACACCACCACACACACTGTGTAACTACAGCCCTCCGGCTAAACTCTCGACCAAGTCCGCAACAACACTCACTCGGCTTCCCGCACACAACAAACAGCCAACACGTGTACCGTCCGAGGAGAGAATGAATGACAACACCGATCGCAGACCCGTGAAAGCGGGGACTGAGGTACAAGCCCTCAGCGGCAACACACAGAAACTGGGCAAGAACTACACACAAGTTGTGTTTTGCTCTCAAAATCCAGGCCAGCGGCAGCTGCTGTGTGTAGTTGGGTGAAGGCGGTAGCTCCAAGCACTGAGCGCTTCAGTCTCGTGGCAGCGGTGAAAAACCTGTGTTGGTAGAAACTCGGCCCGCGGCGGCACTGGCCCCGTGTGGCTTTCACACGCCTCTCAGCCAATCAACAGCGTCGGTGTCACTGCCGGCCACGCCTCCTTCGACGCTGGGGGGTTTCCGAGCGGACGGCATCAATTGCAGCTCGTTAGCTGTCAATCACGACCGAGGAGGACAGGTGGTTTAGGGGTAATGACACACAGAGCCGAAGCACTTTCGTGTTCGATATGCGGAGGAGCTTGACTGGTTCACTGTTCATGGTGGTGATAATCTGGCCGTGTGAGTGGAAACGTAGGTTGTAGGTTACCTTTCCAAAATAAACAATGCTTTACGCGACAAGTGGATACACAGGTCACTTTAAGACTCGTCTCTAGTGTGCTGTTTTCAAGCAGCTACTGTGCCCCTAGGGTTCTTGGTTTGACGTTCCAGTATGAATACTGCACACATCACAGTGTCAGTGAGAGGGTGCTTTCGTGTGTGACGATCTCGTGGTGTCGGAGTACGCAGACGGATGACACATTCCAGGCAGCTGTCAATCACTGCTGCCGTGTGCGGTGATGATGGTGGTGTTGTAGCAGTTGCACCAACTTGGCGACTTCTTAGACACCTAGCAAATCTACGAAACCAATCGTCTTCTCCGGGACAGAAGTGGGCGAAATCGTCAGCTTTCCCTTTACCACAGCGCTATGCTCTTCTTCGACAACCCCCTTCCCTTTCTGCCTGGGACAGCATGGTTTCTTTTATGGTCGATCGGCAATTCTGTAGCGTATGTTCACGCTTACTAAAAAAGCCATAAAGTGTACATTTATTGGCAAAAAATGGAAGTAACTGAAGGGGTGCAGAATGGGGACTACGCCACGATTCACGTGTGTACGTGCAGTCAAGGCGGCGTGGGGGAATGACACAGCTCCGGAAGACGACATACACTTACCTCAGGGTGGGCACAGCGAGTGGTACAGGCAATGCAGGACTGGAACTGGAAAACACTTTCATCCATAACACCTTGACCGTGTTTCAAACCTCGGGACCCGAAAAAATAAACACAACAACAACAAACGAGGAAAACTGAACTTGCTCAGGAAAAAAGCGGACAATTCACCAAAGAAACCGGACGATCAGTTCTCAGTGACGATGGTCAAAGCACTGAAGGGACAAAAGTGCAAAGTAAGGTGTTGAGAGTTCAAGCCGTTCAGTCCTGACGGTGTTTTTGAGGCATGGTTGGATGCACAAACTGAAGTAAAGGAAAGCAGGTTGGGGCCTGGCCGTTTTGCTCAGCAGTGAACGGATTCGTCGAACGCTGTCGGATCATTAGGCATTTTTACTCTTAAATTAAGAGGGATTGACAGTGGCGTTGATTGTACATACAAAGAAAAAGATTCTTCACGCGGTCTTAAACTGACTGCACTAAAAAAAGAATTTAAAAACAAACAAGCAAAAAAACAGGCACACGACTATCAACTAGGGATGGCAGGTCTGGGACCTGACATTGACTTGTGTGAATAAAACATGAAGTTGAGTTCTTGTGCGTCTTTAATTAAGGCTCAACTCAACCTCACCTCAATTCAGTTTGACACGCCCGACCTCAAAACTGACCCAGCCAGGCCACGTACTACTGTTGGTCGCTGGAGCCGAAACATGGCATTGCCAGTAGGTTGTTCAGTCCTGGCCAACGACAGTACGGCCCTGGAGCTTTGTTGTCCGAGGAACGCCGAGGGGTTTTCTGGGCTAACTCCACTGTGGTGGTGGTGGTGGTGGTGGTGGCGGAGGTGCGATTCCTTTATCGTGTTGACGCACTGGCGTCAGAGTGATAACGACAAATTATTTTGACAAGTTTAGGGCCGCGGAATTCAAAGACTTTCTACTCGCACCGATGGTTGCAGGCTATGGATCGGCCGACGTTTCATAAACACCGCTGATAAGTTGGACGGATCTGCTCCCCTCAAGCCGACACTGTACAAAGGGGCTTTAATTCTCCGCATGGGTGTCAGCGCTGATAGTCGCTGATCTGATCGAGGGCAGGAGGAACCTTTTCAATACCGTACCTGGCCGCGGCCATGAAAGGGTGGTGGAGGTGGGGGGTGGGGGGGGGGGGGGGGCGGTGAGTAATTGTTGTACACAATTATCTCTGCTAGCCTCCTGTTTTGTGTGAAGACTTTTCAGGCTTAAAACCGCACGTGCTTAGGCTATTGTAAATTTTATCAGTCACTGAGTCTGGTCAACACAGCAATGCTTGTCATTGTAAGTCTCTGTCAAAATGAACTGGACAGATTAGGCCTTTTTCAGCGAGTTTTTGCTGCTTAACGTCCACGGAGGCGAGAAGGCCTATTAGGGATGGGTAGACTACGTTGTCTCAGTACCGCAGCTAGTACTATCCGAGCGTGTTGGTCAAGATTTCAACGACACTGATCCGTCCGACGATAGGAATTTTCGTCGTTGATTAAATTAATAACCAACAGCTAGTGCTCTTTCAAATTTCGCGCGTGTCATGTACGGCGTTGAAAAATCGGCAGTACACGCTACACTGAGAATGCTGCTGCTATTGTGTTGCTTAATGTCCTCGGATGTCGGTTGACTTATTAGGGACAAGCTGAGACCAATGCGTGAGCATGGTTCAGTATTGCTTTACGTCCACGGAAACCATTAGGCTCGTTAGGACGGGGAGCCCAGGACGGCCACCTCGACTTTTACACAGCTCCTGGATGGCATGCACTTGACCGTTTTTGGTAGGAGCTTTGACTAATTTTTGTCCTGGTCCGATACTGGTGTTTACCGTTCATCGCCACGCCCAAACGGATTTACCAGAGTTATACACACACACACACACACACACACACACACACACACACACACACACACACACACACACACACACACACACACACACACACAGCGCAACCACTCCCCCACAACACAACTGACCAACAAAAGGAATCATGGGGGGGGGGACCAAAAAAAGAGTTCACGAGGCCGCTTCGTAAGCCGAAAGCCGATTATGAGCCAGGAGAGAAAGGCTGCAGATAAATTGTACACAATGCACCCGACAGAAAGGAAAGAAGGACCAAAAAGGGAAACGAAGAAAACATGGAAGTTTGGAGGTGAATCGTCCCGCATACGATCAACTCCTTTGCCCAGACGTGACTGTGCATGGCGTGGTAAAAGCCAAGCCCGGTGTCGGCCGGCTGTGAAGGACGGGTGGAATATTGTGTGTACATGGTGAATTCTTTTCTGGTCCTTTTGCACTGTCACTCGCCGACCGATACACACGGCGGCGGACGACACGATGACCCTGTTGCTGGTTTTCTGCTTTCTTCCTTTAAAGAAGAAAAAGAAAAACCAAGTGTTTACTACGCGCTTGGCGGCACACATGGACGACACGATGACCTGGTTGATGGTTTTCATCCTTCTGCTTGCAGGGGGAAAAACAACAACAAAAAGACAAATAGTTGGTTTAAACAAAATTTATTCATTTATCGTAATCATAAGTTCAATAAATAAGTACAGGAAACACAAAGGCAGTATGCTTATTGGAGTGTTACCTATAGACAAAATGATAATTACATACACATTTACGATGGCAAGATGGCAGATTGTTGTCAAAATGTCAGAGGCAACAAAACAAACCAAAGACCAAAACAACAACAAACAAGTTATTGCTACTAAAGCTCTCGACGGCACACACGGACGACACGATGAGCCTGTTGATGGTTTTCTTCCTTTCCCTTGCAGGGACAAAAAGATAAATTAAAAAAACACAAGCGAGTTATTTCTACTGAAGCTCTCGACGGCACATACTGACGACTTGATAACCTGTTGCTAGTTTTCATCCTTCTTTTTGCAAAAAAAAAGAAGAAGAAGAAGCTGTTGCTACTGATGTGCTTGACAGCCGCACACACGGACAACATGACAATCCTGTTGCTGCTTTTCTTCTTTCTCCTTGCAGAAGAAGAACAAGAAAAAAGAAAAGAAAAAAAAGCTATTACAACTGAAGCCCTCGACGGCTCACACTGACAACATGACAATCTTGTTGCTTGTTTTCTTTCTTCTCCCTGCAGAAGAAGCCAAGTACCAAAGTGCTCGACTGCACTCCTGGTTCGCGACATGACAATCCGGTTGCTGGTTTTCTGTTACTGCTTCTGAGGCTATCGACAGAACAGTCCGGTTGCTGTTTTTATTTCTTCTTCTTTTCTGTCTCTTTTTTCCCTTCTTTTTTCCGCCTTCTTCTTGCAAAAGAATGAAAGAAGAAGCTATTAATATTATTACTGAAGCGCTCATCAGCACACACCGACGACATGAGAATCCTGAAGCATGGTTTTAAGTGTCTGTGTGAGCGAGTGTGTGTGTGTGTGTGTGTGTGTGTGTGTGTGTGTGTGTGTGTGTGTGTGTGTGTGTGTGTGTGTGTGTGTGTGTGTGTGTGTGTGTGTGTAAAGCGATCTAGTGTATGGCTTTCTCAACAAATGGCCCGAATCGTAAGGTCGTACGTGGAATTCTGTTCTAAATTATACGACTTGTACATCCAGTCATGGTGCGACTGAAAAATCGGTCCCAAGATCATCCACTGACTCAAGGTTAATTTCCTATTACCTGCACTGTAAGGCCGATGGACTATCAAAGTACACAATATGCATTCGAGAACTGCACACCTGCACTTGAGCTAGCACTCGAGCCGTAATCAGAGACGTTGTATTTCCCTCCCATTCCTGTGTTGAGACGTGTTTTTTTTTGTTTTTTCTTTTTCTTCTTC
>OY757544.1:9466731-9476731 GCA_963584105.1 Alviniconcha strummeri
TTTGTTTATTGGACTGGGTCGACAGCTGTATACAGGACAGCTGACGGAAGAACAGCTCATTCAGTGTAAACCCGTGTAAAGATCCGCCAACCCAGACAAGCGAAGTAAACAACACAACGTGTCTTCGAACTCCCACATCGCCTGACCAGTTTTCGAAAACAGCATGGGCGCGTGCTCTGTTTATCTTACAATGGTACTTGGACAACCCGCGGGCTTGCCTAAGGATGTGTGTTTGTACATAGGTGTTTATTGGCTAAAGCTCATCAGAGGGTAAGTAAGTAAGTTGGTGTTTTACGCCCAGTCAACCAGTGCGGTTATATCAGGGCGATACATCAGAGGGAAGCGAGAATTTAACTGTTTTATATCCAAGACAAGCTTGTTTTAAAGATTGTCCCTAATATGCTCTTTAGCATCTGAGGACATTAAGCAAGAAGATAGAATAGGGCAGCGAGAGGTTAATTCCTTGGATAAACTGCGACAACCAGACGCGGTTACTATTTCATTCAGCAAGTTGATGAACAGTAACGCACCAATCAATCATTTCATGAACTTCGGAAATCCTTATGTAATACACTCTGTCGTTTCTCCGACTTTCGTGCCCCGGATCCGACTTTGCTAAAAACGCGTTAATTCATTCAGTGCCAGTACGGCCGAAAAGACAGAAGCCCTGGCAACATAATCATGTGCTATTAGTTTTAATCCACGACAAGTCTTTAGAACTGGAGGGACTGGAGTGGTGTTGCTCCTGCGGCTGCTAATACGTTGGTTGAAGTGTTGCGTTACGTCCACAGAAACCGTAGGTTTATTTGGGACGGGAGCCCAGGACGTCCACCTCGACTTTCACACAGCTCCTGAGCTCTGCTGCTAATATCTTCAGCAATAAGGTGACATAACGACGGGAGTTTCCCTCTGCAAGTCGGAGGTCGCTGGGGGTGGGGGGGCGAGAACTTTTAAAACTAAGATAAGACTGGGGCTCCCACGTTGTTGAAGTCTATGGTGGAGTAGATCGTCTTTCAGCCTTCAAAAAACCAGCCGGGCCTTCGGTCCCATGCTGTGTTGGATCTCGCACCCGACACACGCGATAGTAAGTAAACATGGTCAATGAAAAGGCCGACTAACAAATTGACTAACTCAGAGTAACTACAGTACACCATGACATCATGGGCATTTTGCAATTGGCATATCATTTGTTGAATGTTCACCTGTTTTGTCCCCCCCCCCCCCCTCCCCCTTTCCCTGACCTTTAACGTCCACAGAAACCATAAGGCTTATTAGGGGCGGGGAGAAAGGGAGGTGGGGGTGGGGGAAGGGGGTATGGAGGTGGGGGAAGATGGAAGAATATATACCTATTGCTACACTGTCATCACCAGAATGACTCCTGCATTAAGATGGGCAGCGATGAGAGCCAGTTTAATGTTTCATTAATTGTGAGGGACAAAGTCACAAGACGGTGTCCACAAACCACAACTTTTGAAGAGAAAGGAGAACCTAAGCGGTATCGAACCGAGGTCCTTCTGCTTACCAGCCTAACGCCTCACCGCTAGGCCAAACCGGCTCACACACACACGCGATCGATCCCCGTTATCTGAAATCCTGTTTCTCCGCCAATACGCGCTGCCCCTTGGCAGTGCAATACCTTTTGATCTACCCACTTGATCCCGTGTGTTTGGCGGGATCAGCAAGGTAATCCTTGTCCCGAGTCTCCCAGGAAGTGTGTGCATTAAACTGGGTGAAATATTTCATTCCCTACAACCCACCGCCGCTGGACGATCCAGGGAGTTAGACCGTTCGCTGAAATCACGACGGACCCTTCGGGACTAAAAGCACTCGCTCGATCCTGGCACGTGCAACTCGCTGTGATTATCAACGAGACCGGATCGCTCCAGCGCTTGACTCGCTACAACAGGATCAACAAACAAGGGAGTTAATTAGCGCTCGAAAGACGTCACACAAACAAACAACAAAGACTGAATCGCCTACGGTAACTCTCAACCTACATGCACGTAAATACAAGGTACATATTAAACCCCACCAGAGGTACATCTTCTACATCACTACAACCGGCTCACTGATGATGTTGTCACCAAGGTCAGTGTCAACAGGTTCAAATGCAAAAGAGCGCTGTCCAGTCGTAACAGTACTTGATAAAGCCATAAGAACGATCCATAGCCATAATGATAAGAGTATTGGCCACGATCACGACAGCACTGGCCATGATCATATGAGCACTGGCCACAATTTATGAGACCGCTGGCCATGATCATGAGAGCAATGACCACAATCGTGAGAGCAATGGCCATGGTCATAAGAGCACTAAGCACGATGGTGGGAGCAATGGCCATGGTCATAAGAACACTGGCCAGCCAGAAGCATGCTTGACACGGTCATAAGAACAGTGGCCAGTCATAAGCGCACTGGACATGGTCATAAATAAGAGCACTGGTCATAGTCATAGGAGTACTGGCCATAATCATAGCACCACTGGCCACAGTCACAAGAGCATGGGCCACAGTCACAGCACCACTGGCCACAGTCATAGAGTCCAGGCCATACTCACAGTACCACTGGCCAGTCATAAGAGTATGGGCCACAGTCACAGCACCACTGGCCACAGTCATAAGAGTACAGGCCACAGTCACAGTACCACTGGTCACAGTCATAAGAGCATGGGCCATAGTCATAGCACCACTGGCCACAGTCATAGGAGTCCAGGCCATACTCACAGTACCACTGGCCAGTCACAAGAGTATGGGCCACAGTCACAGCACCACTGGCCACAGTCATAAGAGTATGGGCCACAGTCACAGTACCACTGGTCACAGTCATAAGAGCATGGGCCATAGTCATAGCACCACTGGCCACAGTCATAAGAGGCCAGGCCATAGCCACAGTACCACTGGCCAGTCATAAGAGTATGGGCCACAGTCACAGCACCACTGGCCACAGTCATAAGAGTATGGGCCACAGTCACAGTACCACTGGTCACAGTCATAAGAGCATGGGCCATAGTCATAGCACCACTGGTCACAGTCATAAGAGTATGGGCCACAGTCACAGCACCACTGGCCACAGTCATAAGAGCACTGGGGAGTCTCTTGCCAGTACCGCCACAGAGACAAGTCATAACAGAAAAGGCCAACTAACAAATTGACTAACTCAGAGTAACTACAGTACACCATGACATCATGGCCATTTTGCAATTGGCCTATCATTTGTTGAATGTTCACCTGTTTTGTCCCCCCCCTCCCCCTTTTCCTGACCTTTAAAATGTATGGACTGTTTATTTGTACTACAAAATGTCTCACTCACTCACAAATCCAGATGATACAAAATAGAATTTCACAACTGTGTGTAGCAAGTTTATTCCCAAAACAACACTTGTGCACACAATTTATTAAAATAACATTCACCAGTTAAAAATAAAACGCGCCCTAAACCAGACTATACAATGATTACATGAAAATATCACAGCTGTGATTGGGTTAAAATCAGTTAAGGGAAGAAAAAATATCACAGCATTTGCATTTAAAAGGGCTCTGCATGTTTGTTTTTTAACCCATGATTCCGGATTAGTTGTAATGTTTTCCAGCAACATCAAAGGAGGACAGAGGACAGACTCATGCAAACATTAATTTGTTTGTAATAAATCATTCAAAAAAAGGTACTTTGAAAAAAAAAGAGCGAGAAAAAGAGAACCTATGTTAAATAATCTACACCAGCATAATGTCTTGGTTAAAAAGCTGGAGCTGTATACATGCATAATCACAAGGTGGTACATTATTTTGTTTGTTGGCACTTGCAAACTTTCATACATTCTCATTTGTATAATTACAGAGAGATAAAAATACTTACGCACCAAAAAAAAAAAAAAAAAAAAAAAAAAATAGTTGTTCATGGTAGGGCTCATCTGCAGATGAGGCACTTAAAATATTACTTATCAATCTGCCTGGACGAAAAAAGGTCAACAGTTGACTCCCACAATTCTATATTACCGACCAGCACCAGTGAAGAAACTGGAACTGTACAAATCCAGTGAGCAACACAGCAAATGGGACTGTCATGCAATTTTATGCAACACGTTTACACTGGGACAGTAACAGTCTTGTGAACAATAAAATAATGCACTGCACTGAAACACCCTAGTGAGCAACAAATATACAGGGCTGTAACACTTGTGTAAAAAAAAAATACAAAAAACTGCAAAAAAACTGGGACTGTAACAGTCTAACATGCAGTCATGTGAACAACAAATACTGCTAACTGGGACTCTAACACTCTTGTGAATGACAAATACATCAAACCGTAACGCTTTTGTGAACTGAACAGCAAACATACTGGGGAACATTTGTGCAGAATATACTGGGACTCTAAAACTCTTGTGAATGACAAATATACCAAACTGTAACACTTTTGTGAACTAAACAACAAACACACTGGGATGTAGCATTTGTGCAAAATATACTCAGGACTTTTTCACTCTTGTGAATGACAAATACACTGGGACTGCAACATGGGACTGTAACATTCTTGTGAACAACAAGATGTACGGGGACAGCAATGCTCCTGTTAAAAGAAAATACTGGCACTGTAACACTCTCGCAAACAACAAATATCCTGGGACACTCACACACACTCTTGTGAACAACAGTCATACTAGGACTGTAACACTCTTGTCAACAGTGAACATTTTGGGATTGGGTGTGTAACACTTTCATTAACAACAAACATGTACTGTAGCTGTAACACTCTTGTGAACAACAACCATTCTGGGACGGGGTCCATAACACTCTTGTGAGCAAAACAGACAGGAGTTGTATATTCATGTGAAGAAGAAATGTATGCCAGGACTGTAACAGTAACACTCTTGTGAACAGAACAGACAAGAGCTGTATATTCATGTGAAGAAGAAATGTATGCCGGGACTGTAACAGTAACACTCTTGTGAACAGAACAGACAAGAGCTGTATATTCATGTGAAGAAGAAATGTATGCTGAGACTGTAACACTCTTGTGAACAACATTTCTGAGACAGGATCTGTAACACTCTCATGAACAAACCAGACACTGACTGTACATTTTTGTGAAGAACAAATGTACACTGGGACTGTAACAGTAATGCTCTTGTGAACAACAAACATTCCAGGACTGGGGCTGTAACACTCCACTTCTGTGAACAAAACAGACAGGGACAGTGAATTCCTGGGAACTACAGATGTTCATGTCATGATAAGATGGTTCTAGTCAGCAAAACTAAAAAGGACCAGTGCAAAATAAGCAACAACAAACAAAATTGGCACTCCCTCAAATTGGATCCAGTGAGCAAAACCAGTTTTGGTGCATAAACTTCACAGGACAAGAGATCAATCTGAATTTGTACATCTGCTATCCCCAGCGATTCACACTATGATAATAACAGTAAACAAAATATTGTACATCATGTCATGTGTCCTGTTTTTTTTTATACTTAACAGAATTAAAAATATAAAACAAAAAACATTAAGTACACATAGGATCAGATTTTGTGTGTTTGTGTGTGTGTGTTTTGGGGGGAGGCTCAGGGAAGGATGGGGGGGGGGGGGGGGGGGGAGTTGGGAATAGTTGGGATGGGAAAGGGGGTAAAGAAACGGAGGCAGAACAGCTGCACAGGTGATTTCCAATCAATATCAACGGCCAAATCGGCATCACAAACATGTAGATCAATATCACAGCGCGACTGCTTCATTTAAATGTTCTGTTCATTTAGATAACTGATAATTGAAAAATGCTGTATTTC
The DNA here is from genome assembly GCA_963584105.1 of Alviniconcha strummeri. Taxonomy (NCBI): domain Eukaryota; kingdom Metazoa; phylum Mollusca; class Gastropoda; family Provannidae; genus Alviniconcha; species Alviniconcha strummeri. The sequence continues at coordinate 9,472,505 of OY757544.1, forward strand.
AGATTATAATGATGCATGCAAAAAGTTTAACAGGATATACATATGTAATATGTATATATATATACATATTTATATGTATATATACATATATGCATGGACAAAGGAATATTTCAACACAACACTCTGTACATCATATTGCAGCTTTATTGCAACTGTGACCTAGAATGCTTTTGGGTCCACATGGTAGCTAATGCTATACAGTACTGTCTGGAAAAGCACTCATACATGTATGCCAGAAAGACAAGGCGCCAGTGGTGTATCATGAGCAGGTAGGCCTGACAAGCAGTCTGCCACCCACCCACTTTCAATTCTGGCACAAAAAGGATCGGCCCTGCACAACTTTTTTTCAACAGAATATTGAGCAAACATCCTCTGTGACCTCTATGGCCACAGTTCACTCAGCAGTAAGTGAGAATCTGACAATTATTTTTGCAGAACTTAAAGGGGAACCGAAGAGAATAAGCATCAAGGTCCCCATCCACAACAATAAAACATACATATATATATACATACACATGCAGCAGTTTACTAGAGCCTCCTGTTTGTCAAAAACTGATGTTTGAAAGTTGCATCAACCCAACTGTAAGCGTTGCAGTTTCATGCCCAGCAGTATGAGTGATGTATGTTATGAACAAGGCTGGAACGTGTGGCAAAGCATTATCATATTATCATGCTATACGTAGGTCACAAGCCAGTCCTTTCATGCTTAGTGCTCTTCATTAGAAAAGAATTAACCAGCATGACTGCACCCAGACGAGCTCAGATTTAAAGCCAAAAATTATTTCTTTTGCATAAATGGACAGACGGACCAAACAAAACCTGCAGATAAACATATTTGCGCATTTTTGCATTTTCAGGAAGAAAAAATGCATCTAACTGTGTTTCCCCTTTAACCTACACTACACTGGCATCACTTCCAGGAACAGCATGGCCTCATTAGCTCTCATTTGCTTCTGCCACTGACACCTGGTTCAAGAGATGGCTTCACTTGCAGCTCTGGAACGGATTTTGTTGCAACACCCAACAAGAAGTAAAGGGACAGAACTTTCTGAGTTATATTCATGAAGAAGGAAATTCCCCTTTTTTCCTTCCAAGCCAGCTCCAGTTGAAAAAAAGTACCTGACAAATATATGTATCAATAAATGTATAATAAGCAACCAAGTAAATGACTGCAAGAGCAAGAAACATACAAAGACTGGACAACCAAATAAATGATTATAAATGCATGAAACAAGCAATGAAAACCAGTCATACGGGAAAAAGTACAAGCACTGACAGAAAAGAAAGACAGAAATCGGCAGACACAACAGAACAAAAGACACATAAACAATAAAATAAATGGGAAAATTAAAGAAGTGCAAAAAAATAAAATAAAACTATATGCTTAAAAACTGCCAAGGACATTGAACAAGGAACAAGGACGTTGAACAGAACTCTGCAATAAGTGTATAATCAATCATGTAGAACCAAACAAACAAACAAAAATAAATAAAACTAGACAAAAACAAAAATAAGTAAATGTCTCCCAAGAAAGAAAGCACCACAAACCAACAGAAAAAAAAAAAAAAAATTAAAATAAATAAATTAAGATATGATTGATAAGAACAAAATCATGGAATTCATAACAATAAAAATCATGAAACAAAAAACAAAAAAACAAAAAGAGACACACACAAAAAGAAAAAAGACAGGACGGCTGGCTCATTCACACATCGGGGGAAGTCACCGGAGTTCGCTTTTTGCTGGACGGCAGTTTCCCCTCGTGGCAAGGGCACTCTCGGTAGCGGAAAATCTTCACACAGTGCTCCCCGGTCATGGAAAACTCTGATGTGATCAGATGGCCCTCAGGGCCCACTGCCACCGAGTGCAGGCAGCCCACGTCATCCGTGGGAACCACCACCTGCTTCAGGAAGGTCCCGGTGTTGGTGAACAAGCCCACCGAGTGGTTGAGTGTGTCGCTGATCAGCAGCTGCCCCAGCACCGTCACGCAGATCCCGCCCGGAGAGCACGCCAGTCCCTCTGCGTGCGCCCTGGGCTTGAACTGCCGGATGAAGCTGCCCTCAAAGTTGAAGACCTTGATGCACTGGTCCGTCGGGTCGCTGATGAAGATCTCCTCCTGGTCGCTGATGCCGACGTGCATGGGGCAGTTGCCTTCCTTCCTCCCGCCGCTGCTGGAAGGGATGGAAAAGGCATTGACCAGCTGCAGCTCTGTGTAGAGCTCCACAGTCCGACCCGTCGTGCAGACAACAAGGTTGTAGTGGTGGTCACAGGCCAGGCTGTAGGGGGGGTAGCCGGTGCGTATCTGCTTGAGGAACTTCCCTTCCTCCGAAAACACCTGGCAAAAAAGAGATTGGAAATGTTTCAAGCATGTCACTTGGCAGTCCTGACCTCCCTGTGTGCTTGCAGTTTGGCTGAGTAACTTGCCTCCCTCCGAAAACAATGAGCAAAACAGACTGAAAATGCTTGAGAATGTGAGTTAGGTGGAGTTCAACCACCTTTTATAAAAAAAATATATATATAAAAATTACTTGCATGCCAGGTGACTATTATCATAGCAATTAGCCAGGTGACAGTTACTGTAAGTGCTTCAGATCTCAGTTCTTGTGTCTTTGCTGTATGTGTGATGTTGCCAAGTGCTACATTTTTGTTGATCTTGTAAAAAGCACAGTGTGCTCACCCTTGTCGGTGAGATATGGTGCCACTATTATTATTACTATTATTACTTCCCATGCTATAGAAATGACCACTATTACTAATATTATTACTTACCACCTGTATGTTTATTCCCACTCCCTTTTTGTTCATTCCCTGGAGGGCTCCTTGCAGACTGTAATCCCTATGGGAATTGTCTCCCTTTTTGTTCATTCCCTGGAGTGCTCCTTGCAGACTGTAATCCCTATGGGAATTGTCTCCCTTTTTGTTCATTCCCTGGAGTGCTCCTTGCAGACTGTAATCCCTATGGGAATTGTCTCCCTTTTTGTTCATTCCCTGGAGTGCTCCTTGCAGACTGTAATCCCTATGGGAATTGTCTCCCTTTTTGTTCATTCCCTGGAGGGCTCCTTGCAGACTGTAATCCCTATGGGAATTCTCCCTTTTTGTTCATTCCCTGGAGTGCTCCTTGCAGACTGTAATCCCTATGGGAATTGTCTCCCCAATGGACCCCCCTCCCCCCCCCCCTCCATCCAAACATAAACAATGTTAACAAAACTGGCCTTTAAAGGCAAAGTAATATGAACTGATGAACAATGTGGGTTTTTAAAGCCAGAGAAACATGAGCAACAGGAAAAACAAATATGAATAAAGTGGACATTCAGGTGCAAACAGGAAACAAAAGTTGTTCACAAATGTAACTATTCCTCTGTCTGTCCGTCAAATCTGTTGTACAAATGTAACTATTCCTCTTCCTCACCACTAAATCTGTTGTACAAACATAACTATTCCTCTTTCTGACCACTAAATCTGTTGTACAAACATAACTATTCCTCTTTCTGACCACTAAATCTGTTGTACAAACATAACTATTCCTCTTTCTGACCACTAAATCTGTTGTACAAACAAAACTATTCCTCTTTCTGACCACTAAATCTGTTGTACAAACAAAACTATTCCTCTTTCTGACCACTAAATCTGTTGTACAAACATAACTATTCCTCTTTCTGACCACTAAATCTGTTGTACAAACAAAACTATTCCTCTTTCTGTCCACCAAATCTGTTGTACAAACATAACTATTCCTCAGCCTGACCATCAAATCTGTTGTACAAACATAGCTATTCCTCTTTCTGTCCACCAAATCTGTTGTACAAAGGTAACTATTCCTCAGTCTGACAATCAAACCTGTTGCACAAAGACTAGAGAGATGTCTTACTTGAGAGAGAAAATGGACACTGACTACAGGTGACATGCTGCAATTTATTCTGTGTGCAGTAGGAGGAGGAGAGGAGGCAGGTGAAAGGGTAATTAATCTAATCTTGCTACGCACTGGTGCTGGCATAAAACTAATTACAAAGTGGACATTCCTAACTAATACAAAATGCCCAGTTGGTGGCGAGAAGTCATATATATATATCTGAGCAAAACAGCTGACCAAAATCACAAGTAAATGCCTGATACATTGCTCATAAAGCACATAACCTTACATCTAAAGAGGACTGGGGAAAAATGAAGTTGAATGAAGCAGCACTGCAAAAATAGTCAGCAACTGAAGCACACAGGCTTATTCTAACA
>OY757544.1:9479231-9481731 GCA_963584105.1 Alviniconcha strummeri
GTGCACTGAAATGTTGTATGCCATTTGACAGAGAACAGCTGTCAGCACACTGAAATGTTGTATGCCATTTGACAGAGAACAACTGTCAGCACACTGAAATGTTGTATGCCATTTGACAGAGAACAGCTGTCAGCACACTGAAACAATGCTTGCCAACTGACAGAAAATAACTGTCAGCATGCAGAAACAATGCATGCCATTTGACAGAAAACAACTGTCAGCACACTGAAACAATGCATGCCAACTGACAGAAAATAACTGTCAGCATGCAGAAACAATGCATGCCATTTGACAGAAATAACCGTCAACATGCAGAAACAATGCATGCCATTTGACAGAAAACAACTGTCAGCTCACAGAAAGAAAACATGCTGAAGTCACAAAACTATTCCATCCATACCAAGATGGAAAAGTGACCAAAACTCCACCCCACCTGGGCCCCAAAATGGAGAGGTAAACATGGATGGTATGCACACAACTCACCGGCGTATAAAGTTTTCTTTATGGTACCAATAGCAGCTGTGAATGGTATATGACCAGAGGGTTACAGTATGATGCACACATGCATGCATGTACATACACACACTCACTCACACACACACACACACACACATACATGTGCATGCCCACACACACACACGCACACTTGTTCACACACACATACTCACACACACATGCGTGCACGTGTGTGTGTGTGTGTGTGCATGTGCAAGTGGCACTAATTTGATTTTAACAACCTTTCAGCTGATTTGTCCTCATCTGCATGCCAGTGGAACAGCAAAACCAACAACAACAAAAAGAGGCGTGCTTGAGCTATTAAGACATAAGACTCAGGACCGTGATTTATGGCCTCAACTCCAAGGTCCGGCAGTAACCCAATGCCTCTCAATGCATTAACCTTTTAAAGCAGACGCTCACTGCCATTTACCTCTTCTTGCTGTTTGATGTTTCATTTTCACTCTTCTCGTGTGAGCTAACGACATCCTCATAAGTGGAGCGGAGCCCCTGAGACAAAAGCCAGGCATCCCAATCTTCTGGTGCCGTTAGATTCTTGACCACTTCTGCACGGCAGTCATGAACTGAAAGCAACCATTGGAAAATGTAACCACAAAAGTCTGTTGGCAATGATCAGCATTCACATCCATAGTCTTCTGTTTCAAACAAGGGTTAGAAACTGACTGACTGGCAGTATATAAATATCTACTTGATGGCCAAAACATTTACGGCTATAATCTGTTGATTTGATGGGGTTAAGTTTTGGCTATGATCTATTGATTTGATGGGATTAAGTTTCTGCTATGATCTACTGATTTGATGGGGTTAAGTTTCTGCTATGATCTGTTGATTTGATGGGGTTAAGTTTCTGCTATGATCTACAAATTTGATGGGGATAAATTGAATCCTATGACTGACCAATCTGTTGGCCTATCTGATGGTTCACTGTTATGATCTATCTGCTTTAATGGTCACATTTACTGCTAGTATAATCTACCGATATGATGGAGTTCAAATACACTGTGACTTATCAATTTGATGGTGCTGAAATTACAGCTAGAATTTGATGGCATTAAATTTCCTGCTATGATCTGATGGAATTCAGTTTTGTTTTTCTTCTTCTTCCTCATCTGTTGCTGTTGTTGTTTTGACTGTGCAAGCAGGTCTTTATTTAAATAAAGTTAAATTTACGGTTGTGATCTGACAATGTTAAATTTATTATGGTCTAATGGAGTTCTGTTAAATTTACTGTTGTGACTTGACAATGTTAAATTTACTATGACCTAATGGATTTCTGTTCAATTTAATGCTATGATCTGACATAGTTCAGTTTTAATGCAGTGTCAAAGGAGGCCAGGGATTAATGTGGCGGGGTTGTGCAACTGTTGCTATGGTTGTTGCCAGGGAAAACTGATCTGATTTTCCCATAAGCAGATTCCTGATCGGGCCAGTATAGTACACAACTTACATAAGCTGTACAAAGTATCAAGGCTACAATTCCTGGCATAGCCTGGGCTATGTCACAAACAGGATTTCCTGTATTATTGTATTGTAAACACACTGACACTGACACCAGCAAAAAATACCAAAGCTACATGTATCAATGTATCACTGCATAGTTATGCGGGAATTACCTTCAGCCCTGGTAAGCTCCTTACATAACAACATCCACCCTACAAAAATGAAGATAAATTCTCTGAAGACAATGTGTGGCTGCCCATGTTGTGGGGTAATAAAAAAATGGTCCCAATGCAATCCTCTCCCCCTAAGCAATGTATTAAATCTAAAATAACCAATGCACAACTGTATATACAGTTTTTCTTTGATTTTGTCAGTTACATAATGACAAACTTCCTGTTTTATATATATATATAACTCCAGAGTGTTCACTAAAGCAACAATAATAATAATGCTACAATTTATGCAAAAATGTGACACATTTCCTGTGGCGAGAGATTCCTTGCCATGGTAAAGATTTTGCAAGTTCATTTTTAGGTTTGGTGAC
>OY757544.1:9486731-9501731 GCA_963584105.1 Alviniconcha strummeri
GTCAAGGTCATCAAACCTGGTATGAATTGGTTTGACCAATTCATACCAGGTTTGCAGTTTAAAAAAGACCTTGCTTCTATGTAAAAGTTTTTGTCAAATCAGTAAAAGAAAAAAGAAAAAAAGAAAAAAAATCCCACGAAATTCATTTTTTCAAATTAGTTTTAAAAAAGTGGTATGTATTGATAATATAACTAACAATTGTACACACTATTAACTTAATCAGGTGAGACTGTAACAGTTTTAGTTAGCCTGATGTTGCTGTGACCTTAAGTTACAGTCAAGGTCACTGAAAGTCATATGGACTGATAAAGCTCAGTGAGTACCATTTGTATCATTGTATTACTGTGATGAAATATTTGACATTAATCACATTTATATTTCCAAGAAAACTGTGATGCATCCTGAAAGTTTATGACACACCAGGCCAGCCAGCTGTGCAAACAGCTTAACATGAACCATTCAGTAGACTAACAGTTTTCATGCGAGTCAAGAAAGATAAAGCTGTTAAAACATTTGTGATCATCACACAGATGAGACCAAACAAAAACAGCAACAACTGAACAGTAGAAGTTTTTCTTTCACTTTTAGATCAAAACACAAAAAAGGTTCAAAAGTATGCAAATTTTTTGGGGAAATCCCCTTTATTAAGCCACAAAATGATACTTAACAGATAAACGGTCAAAAACAATGAAAAATGAAAGCAAAAGACTTATCTGGTTTTGGTTTAGTTTTTACAGTTTGTTTGGTGCTTGGAAGATTGATGCATTGTCAAAAACGATGAAAAATGAAAGAAAAAGACTTATCCTGTTTTGGCTGAGTTTTTACAGCTTGTTCGGTGCTTGGAAGATTGATGGCATCACACTCAACCAAAACAAGCTAAGTCTTTTTCTTTCATTTTTCATTGTTTTTGACCGTTTATCTGTTCTTTAAGTGTTGTTTTGTGGCTTGATAAAGGGGACTTCCCCAAAAATGTGCATACTGTGTGTCTGTGTTAAAATAAATAAGCGTTCGTTTGAATCTTTTTGTGTTTAGACCTTGTTTTAGGGTGCTAGCAGTCATTCTGTTTCAGATTTTATATTTTTCTTGTTTTCACTTTTAGGCATTGAAAGTCATGCAAGAACAAACAAATGGAAGAGGCTGAGAAAAAGAGAAAAGAAAACAGCATACTACTGCAGACAGTGAACAAAAGCATTACGTGCTGAAAGCACATACAACTGCAAATTACTCAAAATAAGGATGCATAAAACTAAACAAATAAGAAAGAATTGTGGAAATGTGAAGAAGTGTGCATGTGAAATGCAAAAAAAAGACAAAGAAAAATGGTATAATGAACAGCAGCTCATGTGTGTGTGTTTGTGTGTAAATTACGTAAATTACTAGTCCGTTTATTATGTAACTTGTATTTTCAATAACTGTTCTTTGAGTTTTAAAATATGAAATATGTGTTATTGTGTATTGTGATGTGGTTAATGTTCAGCCAAGTTTTAATTTCTCTGATGAGATAATAAAGTAATCTTGAATCTCATCTGGAAACTGCAAAACACCATAACACAGAAACAGAAACACAACTAGCAACAACAACAGAAAAAGTATTCTTACAATCCCGAATCAACAAAGCAAACAACAGCTTTTAAAATGAAGAGCAAACACAGGTAAAACACCAAGAACAAAAACAACAACAACAAAACATTTTAGGAGTTCTCGCCAAACTAACTTAGCTTTAAGTAACTGGCAATATACTTTTTATCACTTTGTAAGTACAACACCTAGTGTACCTTAGCAATAAACAAGTTCATGAGGTCTGTTCATTTTGAGGAATGGTAAATGGGCATAGGTATGAAGGGGACACAGTGAGGACATTGCTTATACTGACACAAAATTCACACTAACTCCCTTTATCCCAGCAATGTGATTTTGTCTCCGTCTGATCTGTCAGCGCTAAATATGTAGACACTGACACAAAACTCCCACTCTCTAACTCCCTCTGTCGCAGCGATGTGATTTTGTCTACAGCTGATCCAACAGTGCAAAAATAAATGGACACTGACACCGAAGACCAAACCAGCTGCTGTTACTCATCATCGTATTAAAACCTCATGCTTAATTGCACAGTGACAGTCTCATCTTATATCATGAGAGCAATTGTCAGTACCACAAAAAAGACAAAATCGGTAGCCATTACTTAACCCTGTAGCAAAGCATCCCACTTCATCGCCTAGTCTTTGTGACAGCAATGGCAGAAAAAAGTGCTGTCAGTACCACAAAAAAAGACAAAATTGGTAGCCATTACTTAACACTGTAGCAAAGCATCCCTCTTTAATGCAATGCCAGAAAAAAGTTGTCACTGCTCTTTCATCGCTCTTCATGCTCAATGAGTTCTTTGGGCACGACATAGTCCACAGGAGATGAGTGTGGCCCTGACGCGTGCCGGAATCTGGGTTGCACAGTGAAGCGATACGTCCTGGCAGGTAGCAGCTGGTGAGTCGTGATGGTGAGCGTGTCACCGGGAACGCGTGTGCGCAGCGTCTCTTCAGCTTCAACGTCCTTGCGCACCACGATGTAGTCTGTCATTAGAGAAACAACAATTACCTTTGATAGAGAAGAGGGTCATTTTTTGGTTTCTACAGTAATACACTGCATATTAATATGCCATCACATTTATTTGTGGCAGGCAGTGAGACTTATGGGATTTGGTTTGATTGGATACCTGAAAAATGGATTCATTGATTGATTGATCACATTTACATAGCGTTACTCTGCTTTCAAGCAGACTCATTGCACTCATATGTTTTAAATGCATGCTGGGTTATTTTGCTGCCTCCATAATCCACCAAACTCTGATAATCCACCAAACTCTGGCATGGACTCCAGGATCTTAAACGTGTGTGTGTGTGTGCAGGCGCGTGCATGTCTCTGTGTGTGTGTGTGTGTGTTGTGTCTGTCTGTTGTGTGTGTGCGTTTGCATGTGTGTGTGTGTGTGTGTGTGTGTGTGTGTGTGTGTGTGTGTGTGTGTGTGTGTGTGTGTGTGTGTGTGTGTGTGTTGTGTCTGTCTGTCTATTTTATTTTGTTCAGCTGTCATGTATAACTTCATTTTTCATCAATCTTTTAATGCCTAAAGACTGAGCAACGCCACAAACTTCCTATTGGGATGAATCAAGCATTACGTTACATTATCCAATGTCTCACAGTGTTATGCTACATCAGGAAAATAAAAGCACAGGAATGCAGCGCTACTCACGACTGATCCTGCGTTTGCCTTTGGCAGGAGGCTGCCAGCTGATGATGGCTGAGTACGGGTCATCAGGGGATGTTCTGACCGTCACATCTTCTGCCTTCCCACCATGCACTGCAACCAACCAGTTTGGGTATGCTGTAAGCGCTTCCCTCTGGTCAACCCAAACAGCTGGTCACCTTACTTATATGAAATTGTTAAAGTTATGGTCCTTGAGAGTAGGTCTAGACTTAGGAATGGTCTGACCAGTGTTAGGTTCATGACAAGTGCTAGTGTGTGTGTGTGTGTGCGTGTGCGTGTGTGTGTGTGTGTGTGTGTGTGCGTGCATGCGTGTGCGTGCATGTGTGTGCGTGTGCGTGCGTGTGTGTGTGTGCACATGCATGCATGCATGTTCATGTGTTCGTGTTTATGGCAAGTGCTTGTGTGTGTGTGTGTGTGTATGTGCAGGCGTGTGTGCATGTGCATGTGAATGTGTGTGTGTGTGTGTGTGTGTGTGTGTGTGTGTGTGTGTGTGTGTGTGTGTGTGTGCGTGTGTGGGGTGTATGTACGTGTGCATGCTTGCATGCGTGTGTTCTCATGGTGTGTGTGTTCATAACAAGGGCTACTGTGCCTCATTGTCTTGCTGGACTTGCTTCCCACAGGAACTCTGGACCAAGTCCCACAGGGACTGCTGCCAACAAGACTACAACAGGAACAAGCTGGATGCTGCTTTTCATCATAAACAGCACTGACGGAGGGCTTCCATCCTTTTTGCCTCACCAACTAAAGCACTGTCCCTCTTCTTAATGCAAGCTTTTAACTGCTGTTAAAGCAATGTGCTGAACTGCTGTGTCAAATCCACAAGAGCTGAGACCAAACATGTCCGGTCATTCCAAACAGACTGACTGCAACAAAACCAGACTTTCAACTCTGTCTTAAAAATCGATTAAAACAAATTGTTCATCGCTATCAAAAAGGCAATGATGGTGGACACTGATGTAGCAGAGGATTTAAGTACAAGAGCCAGTCTGTAGATCTCTAGTGTACACCCCCACCCATCCGCCCCTACCCACTAATCCACCAACCTAACACATGAGCAGCATCATACCTTTGGGAGTTTTGTAGGGCACGGCAATAGACAAAGGCCCGTAGCCTTTAGCGTTGCGCGCCTGAAGCTTGAAGAAATATTTGGTATTGGGTGACAGGTCGCTGACAGTCAGCCATGTCTGTTCACCACGAACAGCTTCTACCTGCCAGTCGCCGATTGGCTGTTTCCGGTGAGTGGAGGAGAACACCAGATAACCTGTGCACAAATGAGACAACAGGTGAGTGCAGAACAAAAAATAACCTGTCCACAAATGAGACAATTGGTGAGTGCATAACACCAAATAACCGGTGCATAAATGAAACAACAGATGAGCGCATAACACAAAATAAACAGGGCACAAATGAGACAATGGGTGACTGTATAACACCAAATAACTTTGCTGAGTGCATAACACAAAATAACCAGTGCACAAATGAAACACCACGTGAGCGCCTAGCACAAATTAACCTGTGCACAAATAAGACAATGGGTGAGTGTATAACACCAAATACCATGTGCACAAATGAGACAACAGATGAGTGCAGAACCAAAAATAACCTGTGCACAGATGAGACAACAGGTGAGTGTGTAACACCAAATAACCTGTGCGCAAATGAGGCAACAGGTAAGCGCATAACATCAAATAACCTGTGCACAAATGAGATAACAGGTGAGTGCATAATAAAACAACAGGAGAGTGGATAACATAAAATAACCTGTGCACAAACAAGACAATGGGTGACTGGAGAACACCAAACAACCTGCACACAAATGAGACAACAGGTGAGTGCATCACACAAAACAACCTGTGCACAAACGAGACAATGGATGAGTGTATAACACCAAATAACCTGGGCACAAACAAGTGATAGTTCAGGAGCTGTGTGAGAGTCGAGGTGGCTGCCCTGGGCTGTCCATATTAATGAGCCTTCTGGTTTCTGTGGACGTAAAGAATTATTGAACCGTGCTTCGGCATTGGTCTCAGCTTGTCCCTAATATGTCAACTGACATCTGAGGACATTAAGCTACACTTCCTACCTACCACAAACAAGACAATGGGTGAGTGTATAACACTTAATAACCTGGGCATAAATGAGACAACGGGTGAGTGCATAACACCAAATAACCTGAGATTTGAACTCACAGTCACTGGCATGAGAGTCCAGAGTGCTAACCATTAGACCACAGGGTTATTTCAGAAACAGATCAGCAGTCAAGTTTATATTACCCTCCCTTTACTTCACAGAGCAACTCGTTCCATTCAATAATCTCCAGCGTTATTGTGCAAACTAGCGCTAAAAATACATGCCAGGTGAGAGTTCCCACAGGTGACCCAGGTCTTTGTTGTACTTGTGTTACATATTTCACGTGCTAATTAACTCCCTTGTGTGTTGATTCTACAAGAGTGCTCTGGGCCTCATTCTGCTTCAGATTATTGTGTTAATTAATGAATTCGATGTTTTCCATAGTATAAGCACATAGGACCTTGTGTCCCAAGGACTCTTCACACCAAGTTCCATCTCAATAGGTTCATCAGGTCAGCGGGTCGAGCACTGGATCATTCATGCTGCTGACACAGATTGACTGATTGATTGATTGATTGATTGATTGAACTTTAATTATGCAAGTATAAAGGTTTAGGCATGAATGCCTGTCAGGCAACCTGATTGAACTTTAATTATGCAAGGATAAAGGTTTAGGCATGAATGCCTGTCGGGCAACATGTCCTTCAAACAGTTATAACACTTAAACAAACAAACATTATATATATAGACATATGATCATGAGGGAAAAAATCAATGTCAATCAATAATTATAAATAATACAAAACAGTAATAAATCAGTTCACAATAACACTGGGAGATTATACATGCATGTATATATACACATTAGAAACCAAGAAACTGATATTTTTGTGTGGTTATTTACAACAAACTGCCTCTGAACCATTTATGGAGCTGTGTTTTGAAGCTGATAAGTGAACTGCATGACTTTGAGTTGAGATAGCATTCCACAGACAGGCAGTGAGAGACTCCACTTCATGTACAAGGTAAGTCAGCTGATACACTGTGGGGCATTTAAAGAAAGGCACTACGTGGAGTAAAAAAGGACAGCATCCCTCACCAGTGATGACTCCGTTGGGCATGAGAGGAGGGCTCCACGTGATTCTGGCCACGGTGGGGTCGTCCTCTGCCAGGTTCACGCTCACATTCACTGGGGCTGTGCCTGGCGCTACAGCAACACAAAACAACACATCGTAATGTAACAGAACACAGCAAGAGATGGCACACGACACACCTGGCGCATCACTTGGCACTACAGCAACACAAAACAACACACCACAATGTAACAGAACACAGCAAGGGATGGCACACAGCACATCACCTGGCACTACAGCAACACAAAACAACACACCATAATGTAACAGAATGCACCAAGAGATGACACACGGCACATCATTTGGCACTACAGCAACACAACACTACACACCACAATGTAACAGAACACACCAAGAGATGGCACACAGCACATCACCTGGTGCTACAGCCACACAAAACAACACACCACAATGTAACAGAACACACCAAGAGATGGCACACAGCACATCACCTGGTGCTACAGCCACACAAAACAACACACCACAATGTAACAGAACACACCAAGAAATGGCACATCACCTGGCACATTGCTTGGTGCTACAGCAATACAAAACAACACACCGTAACATAACACACCGTAACATAACAGAATACGCAGTGTTCGGTTTAGGGCCTTTGAGTGAAAAAAGAAACCACAAAATTCTGGTGGTAAGGAAGTGCCGAAGTGTTATTATTGTCACTATAGATCTATTTTACATAGTGCTGTTCTCTGTTCTCAGGCAGACTCACTGTGCTCATGTCACATGAGATTCTCAATGAGTAACTGTATCCTTTTTACACTGCAGTTTTTAACATCCACCGAACTGGAGTACTGACAGCGCTGTTTGGTTGCTGCAAGGCTGGTGCTGCATGAAACTGCTGCCGTCTTGGCCCAAGTTCTCCGTCCTCCATACATCCATGCACCAGTTTACAGTGTCATGTCAAAAGAAACCAAACATTACACTGACCAAACTCTCCAACCACCCAAAGAAACCAAAACATCACACTGGCTGGCCTCACCAGTAAGCATGCCAGATCCAATCCGCATCTGATCCGGATTGGCTCAGAAGCCTTGGCCAGAAGCGGGCCAGATGATTCTTGCCCATCAACTTGCTTCTGGACCGGTTCCATCTGGCCAAAACCTGACATAGTCAGCCAGAACCCAATCAGATCAGGGCTGGTTTTGCACAGTATGATCCAGGCCATCTGTGGCAGAATGCAACAGAGTCTGAAAGTGGAAATTGGTAGCAGGCCTGTTGCATTCTGCCAGACCGGGCCTGATAAGTCTTGCACACTGGCTTGCTTCCGGACAAGACGTGTTTGCCCAAAACCTCACCCGGCCATCCAGATTGGATCTGGATCAGTTTTTCACAATATGATATTGGCCTTCTTTAGAAGAACAGAACCAAATTGGATGCAGAAAGTTGGATCAGCCGTATACAATCCGGCTCGATTCTAGCTGTTCGCTGGCCATAACAGCCATAAGTGGCCATAACCAAAATGCTTCCAAATCAGATCCAGCATGTTTATTGGGTCTCCCACCAGCCAATGAAACCAAGCATTACACTGACCGGCCTCCAGAGTCTTATTGTACACAGGTACGCTCCAGGCGCTGTGACGGTCCCCGCGGCTGCGGCGCACAGAGAACTCGTACTCGGTGTTGGGAGTAAGGTCCACCAGGTAGAGGCTGGGGAAGTAGGGTGGGCTGAGGTAGGTGTAGTTGGACACGTGGCTGCTGTTCAGGCGTACTCCGTAGCGCACTGTATAGGTGGAGCCATCTGTGCTACCGTCGGCGTAGCGGATGCCGTGCATCGGATCGCGCCAGCTCATGATGGCAGACGTGGAGGATAAGATGATGACCTTGAGGTCAGTTGGAGACTTGAGTTCCTCCATCATGTCTGCAGAGGAATAAGCCATTTTTGCATGTGAAGCTGATTTAATAAAAATAAAAATCCTTGATGAAAGTTTGTGATTCAAATGGGCAACAAAAACTTGAGAATGTATGATACACAGTGACAACTGCAAGGTCTGCAACATATACGTCCGCTCTCCCCCATGTCAGGATTTTAGTTAGGATTTGTCATTCATATGTAATATGCTCTGGTGAAGAACCACTGCTAACACTCAAAGAAAATACAACTAAAGAATCACTACCAAAACTCAAAGAAAATACAAACAAAAAGTACTGCTAACACTCAAATAAAACATAAACACAGAACCACTGTGGACACTCAAAGAAAATACAAATAAAGAACCACTGCCAACACTCAAAAATACAAATAAAGAATCATGGCTAACACCTAAAGACAACAGAAAGAAAGAACCACTGCTAATACTCAAAATAAATACAAAGAACCACTGCCAATACCAAAAGAAAATACAAACAAAGAAGCACTGCTAACACTCAAAGAAAATTCAAAGAACCACTGCTAATACTCAAAGAAAATATAAACAGTCAGTACTGTTTGGATTGGCTGAGAGACAATCTCTTCCCAGCTTAAAAATATTTTTTTTAGCAAAACACTTCTCCGAAGACTATTTCCTAGGTGTTGATGCACCATGAATCATTTCATGGGCAATAAAACAAAAGGAACAAGAAAAGAGTTCACACAGACATGAAATCCCCAGATGCCAATCTCAAGAAAGTATCTGGCTGTATTTGAAAATAAGACAATTTGGAGTTTCACACACCATCAATTCCACATCTGACCTGAAGAAAATGATTGCTCAAACTCTGGCATGGCACTTCCAACTGCTATAGCACCAAAAATGCTAATTTTGAGAATTTGTCTTCATTTCCCTTCCATGAACAGAGGGGCTTCTAACAATCTCATCTGTTAGAGGGAAGCGTTAGTAGTAAGAGTACAAAAATATTTCAAAAACCTGGCATTTGTTCAAGAATTAAAACCATAGCAAGACAGAAACCTCTGTGTACATAAAGATTAAAATACTAAACAACAAAGGCTGATCATGGACTGACCCCCAGGTGTTGTGTAGCGAACGATGGGTGATGCTGGTCCAAATCGCTTCTCTGTGCGTGCTTGGACTTTGATATTGTAAACGGTGTTGGGGCGAAGTCGGCGCAAAGTGAGCGACTTCTTTTTTTCACCCTGAATACCTTCCGCTGACCACTGCAAGGACTGCTCCTCACTGTACAGCACGATGTATCCTGTGTAGAAAACAAACAAACACATACATAAAGAGTAAAGCGAGGCTTAAACTAGATCTTCAATCCCCCCTCACTCCCACCTTCCCCACTTTGAGAAATGTGTTACAGTGAGAATCACACTAATGGAAAATGAAACCTGGTGTCATGGTGAGGTGTTTATGGTTTCATGCAATCACATATGCATGCACACACACATACACACACCATGAGCACACACACACACACTCACACACACACACACACACACACACACACACACACACACCACGAGCACACACAAATACACACACACCATGAGCAAACACACACACACACACACACACACACACACACACACACACACACACACACACACACACACACACACAAATGTTCTGGCATTCCTTTGTATGTTCTTAAATTAATGAGCCTTATATTAGTTAAACTGAATTGCCCTGTACGGGATGATTAAAGTTTTCTGACTTGACTTGACCACACACACACACACACACACACACACACACACACACACGCACACACACACAAACACACACAAACACACACTCAAACACCATGAGTGAGCGCACACACACACACACACACACACACACACACACAACTGCATGCACAGAAGGATGTGACACTATGCACCTACTTGAATATAACTATGCTTGCATGCACACACACGCACGCACACACACACACACACACACACACACACACACACACACATCCAACACACTGCCACCCAACCGACCTATGATAGGTTCTTCCATGTGAAGAGGTGGCTCCCATGTGATGACCACAGCTCCAGGAAGCTGCTCTGACTGCGTCACCTTCACCTCTCGCGGAACAGAGGGGGCCACTGGTGACAAACATACAGACAGATAGGCACACACCTTCACCTCTCGTGGAACAGAGGGGGCCACTGGTGACAAACATACAGACAGATAGGCACACACCTTCACCTCTCGTGGAACAGAGGGGGCCACTGGTGACAAACATACAGACAGATAGGCACACACCTTCACCTCTTGCAGAACAGAGGGGGCCACTGGTGACAAACATACAGACAGATAGGCACACACCTTCACCTCTCGTGGAACAGAGGGGGCCACTGGTGACAAACATACAGACAGATAGGCACACACCTTCACCTCTTGCAGAACAGAGGGGGCCACTGGTGACAAACATACAGACAGATAGGCACACACCTTCACCTCTCGTGGAACAGAGGGGGCCACTGGTGACAAACATACAGACAGATAGGCACACACCTTCACCTCTTGCAGAACAGAGGGGGCCACTGGTGACAAACATACAGACAGATAGGCACACACCTTCACCTCTCGCGGAACAGAGGGGGCCACTGGTGACAAACATACAGACAGATAGGCACACACCTTCACCTCTCGTGGAACAGAGGGGGCCACTGGTGACAAACATACAGACAGATAGGCACACACCTTCACCTCTCGTGGAACAGAGGGGGCCACTGGTGACAAACATACAGACAGATAGGCACACACCTTCACCTCTTGCAGAACAGAGGGGGCCACTGGTGACAAACATACAGACAGATAGGCACACACCTTCACCTCTCGTGGAACAGAGGGGGCCACTGGTGACAAACATACAGACAGATAGGCACACACCTTCACCTCTCGTGGAACAGAGGGGGCCACTGGTGACAAACATACAGACAGATAGGCACACACCTTCACCTCTCGTGGAACAGAGGGGGCCACTGGTGACAAACATACAGACAGATAGGCACACACCTTCACCTCTCATGGAACAGAGGGGGCACACGCCTTCGCTTCTCGCGGAACAGAAGAGGCCACTGGTGACATACAGATAGATAGGCACACACCTTCACCTCTTGCGGAACAGAGGGGGCCACTGGTGACAAACATACAGACAGATAGGCACACACCTTCACCTCTTGCGGAACAGAGGGGGCCACTGGTGACAAACATACAGACAGATAGGCACACACCTTCACCTCTCATGGAACAGAGGGGGCCACTGGTGACAAACATACAGACAGATAGGCACACACCTTCACCTCTCATGGAACAGAGGGGGCACACACCTTTGCTTCTCGCGGAACAGAAGAGGCCACTGGTGACATACAGATAGATAGGCACACACCTTCACCTCTTGCGGAACAGAGGGGGCCACTGGTGACAAACATACAGACAGATAGGCACACACTTTCACCTCTCATGGAACAGAGAGGGCACACACCTTCACTTCTCGCGGAACAGAGGGGGCCACTGGTGACATACAGATAGATAGGCACACACCTTCACCTCTTGCGGAACAGAGGGGGGCACTGGTGACATACAGGTAGATAGGCACACAACTTCACCTCTTGCGGAACAGAGGGGGAAACTGGTGACAAACATACAGACAGATAGGCACACACATTCACTTCTCGCAGAACAGAGGGGGCCACTGGTGACAAACATACAGATAGATAGGCACACACCTTCACCTCTCATGGAACAGAGGGAGCCACTGGTGACAAACATACAGATAGATAGGCACACACCTTCACCTCTCGTGGAACAGAGGGAGCCACTGGTGACAAACATACAGATAGACAGGCACACACCTTCACCTCTCGTGGAACAGAGGGAGCCACTGGTGACAAACATACAGATAGATAGGCACACACCTTTACAACCACCTGCTGCAGAAAAAATGAACTGCACAGTGCCAGCACAACAAGGGGGAGGGGGTGGGGGAGGGGGAGGAGGTGGAGGGAAGGAAGAGGTGGAGGGGAAAGTCATCTTTATTCAACTCTGCGAGACTTTGGAGGGGGGAAAGAGAGAGGCAGAGTGAGGTCAGCAGATATACAGACAAACAGACAGACAGATAGATAGATTCCAGATTTCTTCTTTCATTCATTTTTTTTTTTTTTTAATGTATGCTCCAAATCCCCTCACCATCAGGCAGAACGTGAGAGATGGGGTTGGTGGGCGGACCAAAGCCAGCCTTGTTCTTGGCCTGAAGTTTGAAGAAATACTTGGCATTGGGCCGCAGATCTGTGATGGTGTTGTTGAGGTGGTCTCCCTTGACACCGTGCACCACCCACGACTGGTCAGGCAAGTTGGGGTCGTCCGTGTAGAAAATCACATAACCTGTAGCAGAGCATGAACTCTTTCAGTCGCAGCGTTCTGCTCCCAACTCTGCCTTCACGGATAATTAGCTCTGGTTAAGCTGATCCATGTACATACAAAAACACAGGCATTTCTAAATAAACAGCATCACTCTGTGTTGAAAAATCATGTCTGTGTAAGTTAACATAGGCAAAATCTAGAATCACAGAAATCACATCAAAATGTTTAGAACAATCTGTTGAAAAATGCTGGAGCGCCCTTATGTTTTTTGAAGTGTATGAGAGATGAGCAGCTATGCATATGGCTGCAACTGAATGAGCTAGTTAATTCATTTTGCTGCATAAATTATCTATAATCTGCATGTCACACAAACCAGTTATATAATATTGCATGAGCTGTTGTACTTCTAATGCCTCTCTTCTGCATGTGGAAGTTTTAAGCTGTGTGAATTAAGCTTTGTATAGTCAGAATGCTTGTGTGTGTGAGTGCCTGTGTGTGTGTGTGTGTGTGTGTGTGTGCATGTGTGTGTGCGTGTGTGTGTGTGTGTGCATGTGTGTGTGTGTATGCACTTAGAATAGTCTATGAAAAAGATTTTGCACTTTACAAATATTTTAATTATTATTAATATTGCCAAAACATGTTGTGGAGTGTTACGCAACCTATAGTGAAGACTCTCACACACTCCTACCGTAACACATCTCAGATCTGTTGTAACCACAAACACTGCTGAGAGGCCATCTGGCCCAGCGGTAAGATGCTTGGCCACCTCCTGTTGGGATCTTCATCCCTTCCAGGATCTCTCTGACAAATCAGGATGAACAGGCCTAGCAGCACACAGAAACTGTGCTGTTTTGATGCCACTTCAAGTTAATAAACTTAATCAGTTAGTTTTTGGATTTTCGTGTCCAGTCAACCACATAGGGTCACCTCAGGATGGTCGCTTCAACTAGTCATGCAATAAAACAGCCTTCTGCACTAGTCTGAGTTCAGTGTTGCTTTACATCAACACAAGATGATCGCTTCAACTAGTCATGCAATAAAACAGCCTTCTGCACTAGTCTGAGTTCAGTGTTGCTTTACATCAACACAGTCTCTACGGACTATTAGGACGGCTACCTTGCCTTTCACGCAGCTCTTGAGCTAGATCAGCCTTTTGCTTTAATATGTCCCCCTCCACCCCTTCCCCCAACTCACACCCCCTCAAAGTCCCATCTCCCCACCCCTTGATTGCGGAGCATATGCTGTGGTTGCACAGCAGATGTGCACCCAGCTCTGCACAAACCTGTGATGGGCTCAAGGACTTTCTCTGGCTGCTGCCATCTCAACATGACAGCGCTGGGGTTGTGGTCCAGACCGATAGAGGTGAAGTTGCGAGGCACAGATGGCAGCACTGAGAAAGAGAGAGAAAAAGTTGGTTAAGGAATTTTCAATGCAAAGGCTTTTGTTCATAACTGCTCAAACAGACCTGCTTAATAAATTATAGTTGCTCAATTGCACCTGCTTAAACAATTCTGAGTCAACAGCCTTTCGAAAACGAAGATCACCTGCAGCATTCCGTTCCTCATTTACACGTTGTCTAGTGTATCACACAGTTTCTGTCAAAGTTTGCCAGAGCAGTGGGGATACTTTCCACTCTTTCCCACAGCTCTCTTCTTCATTCTGGCCATTTGTTCTGCCTGTAATGTGCTGTTTTCACAGCAGCCCTTCTAATTCCACGCAGACAACATTTGTTTCTGAAACTGTGATTTATCTTCATTCACACATTTTGTTCACACTGAGCACTGCTCATGCCAGACAGAACCACAGTCCGTGCAACATGTTCCACACTTCTGCCCCCCTTGTCAGAGAAGCAAGAACGCAGCAGTGGCCCCATGGAACAATGCTACAAGAACAGCTTTAGGGGCAACATGGAGGACCTTCTGAGGAACACAGCCTTCATCTAAATCATCTGACTGGCCATCTGGGACAGAACCAAACATGGATGCAGAGGAAAATTAGGTTCACATGAAGTCTGAGTCCCAACTGGGGTAGAATCCGCAGACTTCCTTCAATGGACCACATAGCTGTGTGACAAATGTCAGACCATCAAGTACATGGTTTTGTCCAAAACAACACATAGTGCCCAAAAGAAAAAGAAAAAGAAGAAGAAAAGAGAGAGAGAAAGAAAGAGAGAGAGAGAGAGAGAGAGATTAATTACATTGAAGAAAAGAATCAAGCACCTACTTACTTGCTCCACTAATCCCAGGAACAATGACCGAAGCAAAGAAGTGACTTTTAAATCTAGTCAT
>OY757544.1:9506731-9579459 GCA_963584105.1 Alviniconcha strummeri
AGGAGGCATGGAGTTGAGATCATTTGAACTGCACGCTAACAATTCCACACAGGAACATAAAAACAAGACACTGAGGCACAACTGAAATAGCATAATCATATCAAGTGAGCTTGGGTGGTGTCTTTGTTTTGTTTGGGTTTTTGGGGTTGTTGTTGTTGTTGTTGTTTGGTGGGGGTGGGGGATTGCCTATGTAAATGTGGAAATAAGACTGAAATGAAGAAACTTAGCCTAGACATGCAATTTAAGAATGCATTCTCTCCTAGTTAAATATACAGTCACGTATTTAAAAGGAAATGTATGATACAAACTGCGTAACACAGTATGCATATGCTGCAAACACAGTCAGTGCATGTACAATGTGTGTGTGTGTATGTGTGTGTGTGTGTGTGTGTGTGTGTGTGTGTGTGTGTGTGTGTGTGTGTGTGTGTGTGTGTGTGTGTGTGTATGTTAGTGTGTGTGTGTTTGTTTGTTTTGTGTGTGTGTGTGTGTGTGTGTGTGTGTGCGTGCGTGCGTGCGTGCGTGTGTGTGACAGAGAGAGAGAGAGAGAGTGTGTGTGTGTGTGTGTGTGTGTATGGGGGTGTGGGGATGTTTGAATGTGCATGCATGCATGCATGTGTGTGCGCATGTGCGCATGCATGTGACTGTGAATGTGCCCACCACTGACACTTGCATGCAAACATTACTTATACCCAGATCCACATCTATGCACACACTCACCCAAGTCACGAATGATGTAGTGCAGCACCGAAGCATTGACCTCCATGTTGTAGACATCAGGAATGCTGATGCCATAGCCAATCTGGTAACCCCGCACGGTGCCATGGACTGGCGGCTTCCATGACACTTCCACCGATGTGGACAAAGGCCACACCCGCATCTCAGTCAGCTTTGGCGGAGTCAGCTGCATGTCTGTTCAATGAAAAGATCAGTTTGTGTGTTGTATTTCATGCGCTTTCTTTTGGGCGTGTCTGCTCTCACCCTCCTTTCTTTTGGGCGTGTCTGCTCTCACCCTCCTTTCTTTTGGGCGTGTCTGCTCTCACCCTCCTTTCTTTTGGGTGTGTCTGCTCTCACCCTCCTTTCTTTTGGGCGTGTCTGCTCTCACCCTCCTTTCTTTTGGGCATGTCTGCTCTCACCCTCCCCAAAGAGGGCATTTCTTGTTCTTGGTGGTATGTGGTGTGCCTGCACTCATCTACCCCAAAGAAAGCATTTCCTGGTCTTTCTGGTGGGTATACACTCATCCACCCCAATGAATGCATCTCCTGGTCTTTCTTCCTGTTCTTTCTGCACTCATCCACCCCAAATACCAGGGCCATATGACAGCAAACTGCACATACCACCAACCATCGTCTCCTAGCCACTCAACAACAGCCATATAAAAAAGACTAACTCTAACAGGGGGGAAAAAAAGAGATATTTTTATTTTCTGGGAAAAAAGTGAGGAGTATGGACCAACAGCAGAAAAATGACAAGACAGAAAAAGTAAGAGAACTAGGCAGAAAGGAGGAGATAGATGGGAAAGAACAATTAAATAACATCCCTAAGATTCCAGATGGGGGGGTGTGGGGTGGGGTGTGTGTGTGTGGGGCTGGGGGGCGGGGGCGGTAGGGGCGGATGTAAGACATCCCCACCTCCCTTCAGGGGCCGAAAGCAGACAGAGGACAAAACTCACCATCCAAAGTCCCTTTGCCCTTCTTCTTCTTCTGCTTCTTCCCTTTCCTCTTCTTGCCTTTGCGCTTGCTCTTCTCTCCCTTCGACTTGCTCTTCTTGGGATTGCACTGTTTCGTGTCCGTCTTCTTCTTCTTGCATGACGAGGGGCCCTTCTTGATCTCCAGGGTCCGAACCTTCTTCCTGGTGATGGGGTCGCAGTCACTCCAGTTTCCCTTCTTGTATTTGCAGACTTTGTCATCTGAAGACAGCGAATCCTGTTTCAGCACAACCCCTAATGATCCCTCCTTTTGCCCCCCTCTCCCCCTCCCCTTCCCCCCTCCCCAAACAAAAGAAAGCAGTTACAAAAGGGGGGGGGGGGGGCGGGGGGAGGAGGTAGAGGGGGTTCTTTGGTGAAGGGCTGATTTACATGCAAATAAGAACAGTGCTGAGTAACAGTCAGCAACACTATTACAGTATCGCATTGTTAAATGGAGATAATTATGTGTCAAACCCTTGGTACATGGGAGTAACGCCCCTTGATATCAGTCACATATAACATTGTCGTTGGATGCCAGTCCACCAAACAAAACAAGGTCTACATGCTTTACATGCTTTCAGAAGTGGGATATATATATATGTAAAATGTGCAGAGCTTGTTTTATTTGGTAGATGTATGTTCGATGGCTGGCATCCAAGGAAGCTGTTATTTTCTCCTTCTAACATTGGTATGTAATAGCATTACTGAATAGTACATCCTGTTTTCAGAAAAGCAGTCCTAAACACAGGGAGGTTTCTCACGAGAGGTTCCACAATATCAAAAACTGGATGAGTCAGCACATCATCCATGCGGATAACTATCATCGGATGCACTGCTAGCTCAATACTCAGTACAGGTTCTCATCACAAGCTACTTGGTCCTAACATGACCATATCCATCAAGGCCCACAGCTTCTTGACTTCTACAAACACCAATGCTAGAAAATGAATCCAGAATTGTTATTAGACATCAGATTCCAAAATTTCAGTTTTGACAGAAATTGACAATCTGTTTAAAAAAAATCAAAACAAAACAAAAAACTCATACAAAGTACTCAAGTATTTATAGCTGTGTACATTTCCTTCCTCTCAAAAAGGACCCCTTCAATTCCTCAAATTGACAGAATTCAGTGTTCTGATGGAAAAATCTGATTTACTGATTAATCTACACGTCTATCCCACTGTACCTTTCCTGTGGACTTTGTTTTTCTTCCCCTTTCCTTTGCGTTTGTTCTTCTTTCTGCCATCTTTTGGCTGAGCTGCATCCTTCCCAGTCCCACAGTCCTTGCTTTCCACTTCATTGTTGTCGCACTGGCGAGAGGTACGAGAGCGCAGTTCTAGGGTGCGTGTGGCAGTCAGTGTCATGGGGTCGCACTCACTCCAACTGCTGACTGGCGCATAGACACAACCTGCGCAACAAAATGTAACGAACTGACGACAAATGAAAAACAAAACTGATAGCTGTTCTAAAGAGCAGTGAGTTTGTGTACAAAAGGGAACAGTGCTATACAAAAGCTATTTAGTATTATTATTAGCTATGCATACACTGTAAGTTTGCATACTGTATATAATACAATAACAACTAAACTGCTTACCTCCCCACTCCCTCTTCCCCCCAATTTAATTTAAATTTTATATAACCCAGCTTGACGGAATTACAAAGAAAGGCAAACACACATGTATGAAACAAAAATGAATGAAAAACCAGCCTCATCTCCAGCACACTTTACGTTAGTGACCATTTCAAATGTACGGAAGAAAAGCCTCAAAGCTGACCATTTATCTCAACACCAGCTTTGCATGGTCGCGTCATGGTTTTCGTCTCTGGGCATCCATTCTTCCCTTTGCGCAAGGGCACAGACTTGCTTCGCACATGCAGCACAGGGTCACAAGCTGACCACTCTGCACCTTTCTTGTCGTACTTGCAGCCTGCAACATACATTCATAATCATCTGTTTATGTACATGGAAGTGTTAGTAATCATCCCAACAACTGCCTTGGACTTTTCAGGAATGTTGAGAACAGTTCTCACACACCTGGAATGTTCACGGGCTACCGTCTCACCGAATACTGGGTAAATCTCAGGGTTTTAGCCAAGGAATACTAGCAACCTACTGGAAAGTGCTACGAGTACAAAGCAGAAGCAGGTGCACTCCAGACAGGCACTAGTTGAAGTTTCACTGCAAAACCAAGCAGTGGCTATAAGTATAACAACAGGTTGCTCCTCACAGATGCCACATCCACTGTGTGTAGAAATAACAGCATCTGAAACACTGTTTAGCAGTCTGGATGACCCTCGGCACACAGCAACAGTCTTGGAGGAGTCTGGGGTCTGATTAACTTGTATAAAAAGTGACTGAGGAAGGAATGTTAAATATATTCTACAGACTGACTGAACACTTGAATCGCAGATGATCAGCCACCCTTTTAAGATTATCAGTCACAGGGGTTGTAAAAACTTTTTAGGACTTGCATACAGCTAACGCAGTGTCTTAAAAAAATGTTTTAAAAAATGAGTACAACCAAACACTAGGCTACACATACTGATAGAGACTTTTTTTAAAGAGCAATCCTGCACTTGTGTAATTAAAATTCAGCCTCTTGTGACTACTGCAGAATTCTGTGCAAGCTCAACAGCACTACTTTCAGTATCCTCAAATTTGGGACCCTCCATGGCAATCAACATTTTTCACCGGTGTCTGGTTGGATCTTGGCCTTTTGTAGGTGCTTGCAGATTCCTGGCTGGTTTGTTTACCTTCTTCAGTAGATGGCCTATTGTCAACCAGCTTAGAGCTAGTGGAAGGACCTGGTTCAGATTTACCATCATGATTCCAAACAAAACAAAAAAGTTTTCTGCATTGCCTTTCATGACAATATACAGAGCTGCGAAATGTGGTCCATTCCATATATATCTATATATGCAAATGAATGGCAGGAAAGTAGTAATATGGCTGGAAACTGATGTAGGCAGAGAACTACCATTGACTTGGTTTGATGTCATCCACCCTGGCCTAGCTGAGCTGTCAAGTTTGTATGTTCTGACAACTGACTTCTCACCCCAATAATCAATATTTAAGATACAGAGACTGCTCAAAGCCTTTAATTAAAATGCATTTTGTCATACAGACCTGGACTTTTTTTGCATTATATATCTCAGATATTATAATTATATAATAGTAAATGCATGGGGTTTGAGCAATTGTGTCCGGGATATAATAGATGTGACAGTTTACATACGTTTTTTGGCAGATGTTCCAGTAATGCTGCAGACCAGTAGCAGTGCAAGAGTTGCAACTGCAGCTTGAGGTATGTTCATCATCTAGTTTTGTCTCATCCCACCAACTGCAACAAAAGACAAAGTAGTATAGAAGTGGCAGTGCTAGTAATGTGTGTGTGTGTGTGTGTGTGTGTGTGTGTGTGTGTGTGTGTGTGTGTGTGTGTGTGTGTGTGAGTGTGTGTGTGAGTGTGTGTGTGTGTGTGTGTGTGTGTGTGCGGTTTATCAAAATTAAAATACATGTCATGTATCACTGTCAGATGACCATTGTATTATTGCATGTTATTAGTAATATTACTATTACACCACTGTCCAAGAAGAAGAAAAAATAGGATCACATTCACATTATGCTACATCAAAGTCACAGTACAAGACTGTTATCATTAAGAATGATCTATGAGAATGTACAGTATGCTACACTTGTATAACATATAATAATCACCACTTAAGTCAAAAGGCAATGCACCATTATCAAAGAGAAAATTAAAAAAACAGACGATCACCATAACAGATGTCATGCAAAGCGTCAGTAGTGGTTGTGGCAAAGGAAGAAAGATTTTGTCTTCAATTCTATAAAAAGAATAAGAACTGCTGTAAAAAAAAAGTTCCTTAAAATGCTCTTGCATCATTACAAAAGTAACAACAAAAAGAAAGCATCAGAAAATCACAGCTCAGAAAATCTTTCATCAGTGGAAGTATCACTATCAGTGTAGCTGTAAAAGGAATGCACCTGCCTCACTTTATATATATATATATATAAAAATACAAAAAGTTTATTATTTCATCATTTATATAAAATTATAATATTACAACTGTGAACTGATACCTGTTGTAAGTTTACCGTAATAAAAATAATAAAATGGACTAAGTTCACAGAGTTTACTGACACTGACAGCCAGGCTGATGCTTCTCCACTGCTGAAGGCATAAGTTATCAAAAGTACATGGTGAGCGGAATGGTAAAACTATTAGTACTACTACTACAGTATTAGCACTAGTAGTGTCAAGCAGATTCTTTCCAACTCCCAGCAACGAAAGCACTGTATACATGTACATCTCCGTTTTGTAATTGTATACATTATATATGTATATACGGCACAGGGATCCTGCTATTTTTGGGGTCATACTTACCTCCCGTTCCATGCAGTAGACAGAAACAGTAGTTACAATGCTCCAGCACGACCTCTCACTGTCTCAATTTGTCAATAGTAACAATATATATTTATAGAGGAGGAGGAGAGAGAGAGGTGGTGGTGGTGGTGGTGTGCGAAGTGGTGGTGTCTGGTACATATGCCATCAAAAGTTCGTAGTAATTAATAATGACCTTCAATGGTTGATGCAGTTTCTAGCTCGGAAGTTGGAGAGTCCTTCTGATTCCAGCAAGCACTGTCGTTAGTTTTCAAGCATTCTCCTTCCTCGAGATCTGAGCAAGCACTGAAGCTTAAACTAAAATCGGAAAATCTCAACAACCTTTCATCACCAGATATTTGATCGGGCAATTCAAGAACAGCCTGCTGGTATGCGTGCAGTTAACAAATTTCTCAAAGGTAGTGTTTTTGGCTGTGTTTTCACAGTGTAAACAAGCAGAAAGTTTTGATGTTACTCTTTCTAACTCTGAGCACGAAGACTACTCAAGGGAACTAACTATTCTTCCACTTGCGGTATTTTTTTAATTTATTTTTTTGGTTTGTCCCGGCAACCTTTTCAAAACTTACTTACAAATGAGCGCGCAGCTCACTTCAAAAAAAAAAAAAAAAAAAGCTTTGTGAGGTGGAGAGGTAATACCGGCCCAATGTCTACAGTATTGATTTTTATAAACTAAGCGTATGGTTTATTTTTATAAACTGGTAAAATTGTGTTCTTCAGTAAAGTTAACTGTGTGTCTGTATCTCACTCTCTCTGTATGCATGCTGTGATGTTCTGGTGTGTAAAACATACTTTACCCATGGGGTAGCACACAGTAGTGTCGCTTATTGGAAAAGTAATGATACTTAACTGAGATAATATTGGTAGTGTGTGTGTGTGTGTGAGAGAGAGAGAGAGAGAGAGAGAGAGAGAGAGAGAGAGAGAGAGAGAGAGAGAGAGAGAGAGAGAGAGAGAGAGACGCTGCATGAGAAAAGGGAGTTAACCTGGTCTGATTGGCCTCAACTTTGGTTTGGTTAAATTACCCCCCCCCCCCCCCCCCCCCCTTCACTTTTATGTTTGTTTTTATTTTTCTTCAAGTTCAATGTTACTTTACATCCAACAGTGGAGACTATTAGGGGTGGTGAGCCCAGGACAGCCACCTCCATTTTCACACAGCTCCTGACTTGTTGATTTTTGTCAAATATTGCAGTATTTGTACTCCACCTCCAGTTCAAAACTCAATGAACTGAACACAAGTTGTATTCATGTATTGTCTTGATTCCTCTCTCATATATAATCTCTGATCTATTTAATAGCTTACTTTGATGCCTCTGCAACACAATAGATCAGAGAAATTGATAAGCCTGGAGCAGAGGGTGTACAAATAATCTTCACCATGGTTGCAGCAGTTTATCTACCAAAGATCACTTTGTATAGTTGCTGGTTATGCAACTGTGTCATGCATGCCAATAGAAAGGTAACATTTGTTGTGGACCATGCAAGTGTGTGCACAAATATGAAGTAAACAGATCTTCAAAGTTAAACTGACCACATGTATTTACTGTTTTGTATTTTGTCATTTGCACAGACCACATGTATTTACTGTTTTGTATTTTGTCATTTGCACAGACCACATGTATTTACTGTTTTGTATTTTGTCATTTGCACAGTTATGTATAAGCACCCCCCCCCCCCCCCAAAAAAAAAAAACAAGAAAAAAAAAAAAACAGAGAAAAGTATTCTATTATACATTTATTGTGGCACACAAGTGTTAAGCTAATTTTGCTTGTGCTTGTCAGAATAAATTGATGTCATAGGTTACACCACCGGTTTGTGGTCAGCTTTTCATTTGATCTGTAATAAAGTATTCAGCTGCTTAGCAGAGCTCGGGAGCTGTGTGAAAGTCGTGGTGGCCGTCCTGGGATCCCCATCCATAATAAGCCTGATGGTTTCTGTGGACATAAAGCAACATCAAAACGTTGCTTTTGGGAACTACCAGCAACCATTATTTGGGCAGCTGGAAGCGTTCTTTGGCTAGAGCAGTAACTGCGCTAGATGTTGTTTTGGAACCGGTGTGACATTGATCTATAAGGTACTGAAAGGTTCACAGAAACCAGTCAGGTAATCACTGTGTCTGTTCAGCTACACACCTGTCCGCAGTAAACATGGTACTTAATGTCCACAGAAACTGTAAGACTTATTAGGGATGGGTAGAATGGGATGAGGGGGTTATTACATACCTACTGCTACACTGTCACCACCTGACTGACTCCTGCATTAAGATTAAGACAAAGCCAATGTCCCTAACATTCAAAGAGAATGGTGAGCTGAAGCAGATTTGAACCGAGGTCCCTCTGCTTACCAGCCTAATGCCTTACCACTAGGCCAGACCAGCTCACCCCATCCGCACGCCTGCTAGAGCTTTGCCAGCGCACACACAGTTCCCTTTCTCTGTCTTAAACATGCACACACACACTCACACACTGTGCTGCATTAAAACAATATATATATATAATTTGTTTTTTAGAACTGGTCAAACAATTGTTTTGTTTTTGTTTTTTAAGAACATGAACTAGTCAAACAAAATATCACCAGGCACATCTGACCAATTGCAAAGTTTCTTCCAGGTATTTTATACTTAATCAGGAATGTACTGAAAAATTACCAGTTAACACAAACCCTGTATAGCAGTAATTATTATGTTCCTGTTCAAGTGTTTGGCTTTTTTCAATTTTATTGTTGTTGTTTCTTTTGGGAAAACAAATTTTCCTTGACATTTTTTTTATAAGTTTTTATTGTACATGATGTGGCTGTGGGTTATGACAAAAACAAACCTTTTTTTAAATAATATCTGTTTTTATTCATCCATAAAAACTTGATATCTTTACCAATACATTGGCTCTAACATGTAGCCAATCAATGAATCATTTTTAAGCTTCACTTGTTTACACATCCAAAGTTCTGCATAATCCACAGGAGAAAGGAGCGATTCTATGCCCTGCAAAATTCATGTGCCAGCAAGTAATAGCAACACTAAAGAATCAGCCTGCATGCATCAGTATCTGCCCATTTAGTCATCATGCTGGAGCTCTTTCATGCTAAAGAAGGGAGAAAGCGAGCATATAATACATGCCACTTTCAGTGAAAAACCTGAATGCAGGGGCTACCTTAACTCTTGTTGGATGCAGAATGAACGAGGTGAAGAAATTGCATCTCTGTGAAGAATAGCACCAAAATTTAAGACTGGACAGAGCATGCCAAAACTGAGAAGAAGAAAAAATCTGAAACAGAATGACTGCTAGTGTTCTAAAACAAGATCCAAACATTTTATAAAACAAGAAAATTAAAGATCTCTCTCATTTTCCATTGTTTTTAACCATTTATTTGTTGTTTAAGTGTTGTTTTCTGGCTTGACAAAGGAAATTTCCCCAAAAATGTGCATACTGTGTGTCAGTGTCAAAATGAATAAGCACTCGTTTGAACCTTTTTGTGTTTGGATCTTGGAACAGAAAAGTAACGAACAAACTTGAGATATTTTGGGTCAACCTTTCTTGTTTGTTTCTTTTTATCTCTGATACAAATTTTTCTTTCTCTCCAAATATGAATTTCAGATTTGAGATCTTTAAAAACTGGACTTTAAACCCCCAGCCTGAACAGTACCTGACAAGTATGGCTGTGTTAGTGTGCAGACACTCTGACGCACACAAGCTGGTTCCTCCCTTTTGATAATAGTGTACCCTCAAGTAAAGGATCAGCTTGCATCAGCTGCAGACTGTCATGCTCAAGTATTCTGTCCTAACCCAGAGAAGGACACTGGGCACACTATTTTGGTGTGGAGATATGCTGTGTATAGTGAAATGGCTACAAAAATACAAGGTGATTCCTTCCTTTCTACAAATCCAAGTCAATAAAAATCAGTTGGTCCACAGGCAACACGCCACAACAAGATTTTTGTAAAGCGGCCCTGTGCGTGAGATCAAAAGCCATGTTATGTAACATGGCTTGGCTGGGACATGGCAGGAAGCAACAGGTGTGGAAAGCGGAGGGCTGTTCCTGTATGGAGTGCTGTTGCAGCCAATATAACACTGCTTGGCTGGGACATGGCTGGAAGCGACAGGTGTGGAAAGCGGAGGGCTGTTCCTGTATGGAGTGCTGTTGCAGCCAATATAACACTGCTTGGCTGGGACATGGCTGGAAGCGACAGGTGTGGAAGGCATAGGACTGTTCCTATATGAAGTGCTGTTGCAGCCAAGTGCTTGGCTGGGACATGGCTGGAAGTGACAGGTGTGGAAGGCATAGGACTGTTCCTATATGGAGTGCTGTTGCAGCCAACATAACAGTGCTTGGCTGGGACATGGTGTGGAAAGCATAGGGTTGTTCATACATCGAGTGCTGTTAAGTGTGGAAAGCATGGGACTGTTCCTATATTGAGTGCTGTTGCAGTCAGTGTAACGTTGCATGGCTGGGACATGGCTGGATGCAGGTTTGGAAAGCATAGGACTGTCCCCTTTGCTTGGCTGACTGGGACACGGCTGGAAGCAACAGGTGTGGAAAGCATAGGACTGTCCCCTTGCTTGGCTGGAACACGGCTGGAAGCAACAGGTGCGGAAAGCATAGGACTGTCCTCTATACCGAGTGCTGTTGCAGCCAGTCACAGCGCAGACCAACAGTCAGCGTGGGCACCTACACAATGGCCAATTGCGCATAGATCTCCAAACGGTGAGACTAGTTTACCTGTATTAAGATTGAGAAATTCTTTAGAACACACATCCCAGTGTATATTCTGATCAGTATGATCACTATGGTGATGAGACAGGGCTGGGAGGATAAGTGTGAGGTTGCTGGCCAAGGTTCATTTGCACTGAAATATGCAGGTTGGTTGAGCACTATAGCTCCTGTGTGCAGTGGAGCTCTGTGAAGTCACAGCAACAGTGACACCATGACGCCTGTGTCTACGATACGTCACTCTATGACTTTGCTGGCTATAACTAGTATTAGCTTCACACACCATAGGTTCTCTCCCTCCTCCTGTGGGTTGCACAGGAACACATGGGTTGGACAGGGTGGAAGTTCAAACAGGGTGGGGCATTGTGAAGGCGAATGGGTACAGGGCTAAAATGGAAACATGGTTGGGGGGGGGGTCAGAGGGCAAAAAAATAAAATATATATAAAAAATAAAATATAAAAAACACACAAAATGAGCAAAAGTATCATATGCACTGCCATTGTATTCTGTGGAAGAAGAAAACAAAAAGGGCGAATTTGTTGAATCCTCACATCAAGCTGTAAATTGCCTGAAAAATCCACCCCTTACCCTGCCTAAAAATGACTTTTTTAAAAACAAAGAAAACTCCTACACATCATAAACATACAGTAGTGGAAGATGGGGAAACATGCATGGCTGAACAAAATAACACGAAAACCTGATCCACATAGTAGATCACTGTGTGATAAAATGATGAATACATTTTAATGAAACCGTGTTATTTCACTAAAGTATCACACATTTACACCAATGATTATCACACTAAAAAGCAGGGAACCCACATCCCACATACTGTTGGGGGGGGGGGGGGGGGGAGAGGAGGAGAGTCACAGCTCAAACTGTACAAGTCTACAAGTGTCGAACACCTGGACACAGCTTTCTGCATTCCCAAAACATAAAAGCTTTGCAGGTGAATTTTAAGGCGGGGGGTGGGGGGTAATGAGAAGGGGGAGGGGGGGTATGAGAAGGGGGAATCTGCTTACTCTTCCTTTGGGGAAACTCATCAACTCTGCTGCCAATGTTTCACAATACAAATGCTGCAAGCTGTGATAGCTACACAATAAACACCATGGCTACCTGATCTGGAGAACAATTAGGAAAACAAATTATGATGAGTTTTGTTGCTGTTTCTTGTTTTCCTTTCTTTCTTTTTTTTTTCTTTTTTTTTTTCTTTTTTTTTGGGGGGGCTGCCTGTTCTGTTTCTTTGGTTTCATCTGAACCAAATTCAGCACAGCTCAGTTTCCTACTGAAGCAGGTTAGTGTTGCTGTCAACATCATAACTCCATGAAACAAACAACAACAAACCTGAAGCAACAGGATAACAGTACTGTTTCTCATTTCATGAGAGAAAAAAAGAAAAAGTGGGTTATTCATGTTACACAGGAGTTGTGAGAGTAGTTCACTCTTGGCCAGCCTTCATTCCCCTGCCAAACAAGCATTTTATCTGGGATCAAGCGTGCAGAAATGGAAGTGGGAAGTAACAGCAACAGCCAACTTTACAAGATGAGTACACTAGACGCAATTCACCAGTTGACAGAAACTCTCCAGAACTGCACTATAGCTGTCAAGTCTTGGATGACCATTGCAAACAAACGTCAACTAAATGACAACAAAACTGAAGCCATGGTCATACTTTCAAATAGAATGTCTGTCCACAGTCCTTTGCTGTCTGTCATTCACATCGGAGATGCCGATGTCCCATTTGTGTCGTCTGTTAAAAACCTCGGTGTAACCCTGGACTCGAATCTCAGCATGTCTCAACACATAAGCAACACGTGTAAAGCCGCAGACATACAAATCAGGCATATAAGTTCCATACGCCACCTTCTCACCACTCAAGCAACCCAAACCCTTGTATGCTCTCTTGTCCTCTCTTGCTTAGACTACTGTAACTCTTTGCTTTCAGGTTGCCCTCAGTACTTACTAGACAAACTTGAAAGATCTTTTTCTTATGCTGGCCCATCTGTCTGGAACAATTTCCCTCAAACACTCCACCACTCTGATTCTACCTCCTCTTTCAAAGCCACCCTCAAGACACACCTGTTTAATAATTATTTCTAAACTGTTTTTCACAGCCCTGCCCATCCCCTCGTCCGACACTGTGTGTGTGTGTGTGTGTGTGTGATTAGTGTTACTGTAAAGCACCCTGTGCTGCCACCTAGTGTGGTAGAAGGGCGCTCTAGAAATCCTCTTTATTATTATTATTAAGACAGACAGTTTTCGCTTCATTTACTTTTTACATCATGCAATGACTGAACAGCAAATAAATGGGTATAAAACAGCCCCTCCCTCCCACCCCCAAAAATTCAAGCGGGCAGCAACATCAAGCAGTTTCAGTATCACTTGATGCCTATGGTACATTATGCTAGCAAAAGCAAACATTTCAGCAAGCAACTGCGTGTAAAAAATCAGAAATCAACTCGTAACTGGAACCATAAAACAACAACTCTTGGAACAAGAAAAGCAAAGTACATCATCTGTGACATCAACGCAAAGACAAAAATGTCCACAAAGATGCAGTTAGCACCGGCTGATCATTAAAACGACTGATTTGCATTACTGTTGGCAAAGTGAGTCGCTCTCATTGGAAAACAAAATTCCACATATCACTGACAACTGAACTGTAGAGAAAAGGATCTCCTTTTGATTGGGGGTGGGGGGGGGGGGGAGGGGGGGGGGGTAGTCTTCCTAGCTAAGCTGGTCACCAGCACAAGCAGCGGCAATATGAGCATGGAGCAAACGATTCAGGTTTTGGAGAGGTGATGTGGTCGAGTTGTTGAGAAACTGCATTCAGAATCAGAATCCAAAGGTTTGCTTCTCCAGCCAAGCAGTAGCCTCCTTCACCTCTCATAGGGGTTCCTACCAACATTTCAATTAAACAAAAATCACAACTTTCAAGGCTCTCTTTTTTTTTTTCTTTCTCCCCTTTCTCTCTCTCCCAGACTCAAACTCAGACCAAATCTGACAGATTACAGATATACTCAGCTTTCTTTCACCCCATGCCAGTCCAGACGTCTAAGTAAATACTGCCATTTCATCTTCCTAGTTCACACATAGCATGAAGCTGTCCTAGCTCGTAATTATTCCAAGTCAGTCTGGAATTCTTTGGGTTGTCACTAGCATCAGTTTGACAGCGGAAGTCACAATTCACGTACATTCAAAGACCTCAGCTGAATTGTTCATTTTCCCCAGACTTTTGAGGCATCACTATCCCCCAAATTTTCCAAGACTGTAGGAACCCCATCTCTCTTAGTCTGAGAGTGGTGGGCCCTGGGTGAGACCCCTCTCACCCACCCCAAAAAGTAGAAAATTGCTGCCCTTGGAACATTGTGTACACAATCAAACCTTAGATTAAGTTGGTCAATGTGACCTTGTTGCAGCTTGGTTTTCCCAGGGATAGCAACCTGCATTTCACGCACAGAAAAAAAATCCCCATAAAGACAATGTAACTAAATTACATCCCCCCCCCCCCCCCCCCCCCAAGCACACATGCTTGTTCCCACTCGATGTGATGTCTGAAAGCAACAGTCTTACTTGTCTTATCTTTTTTTAAATCTGCCATGACCTTCTTCTTGTAAGTATACAAAGATCACCTTCAAGAGAAGTTTTTCTAAGCGTGCAAGTACCATAAACTCTGAGTCCAAGCGACGAAATTGAAAGTTGAAGTAAACCCATTCCTTCTTTAGCATGAAAATGTGCTTCAAAGTTTGCTGCACAAAGCACATCTCAGACTGAATGAGAGCAGAAACATGGACCAAACACCCTGCATATTGTTTTGGTCACCACCACAATGCCATTCCTTGCGGAATCAATGTATTCACTGGTAAGAGACAGAAAAGTCATGTGACCTACAGTCCACACTGTAGCTGGTTCAGTAGCCACCCCTCTTCACAAAATGCCAAGGGCCATTTCACCAACACGGCAAAAAGGCCTCATGCCCATATACATTGTCACAAGCGTTGGTCACAAGTGTTCACAATGCATGCCAAAGCTGGATGTAGTTTGCTGCATCATGACACAAACGGGGACCCATTGCACGCGGACCCATGTCGCCCACCCATCAAACGTATATCGGCTGAGCATGCAGGTGGGCCTCCTGGATCTCCCGGACGAGCAGAATTCGAGTCAACATCTTGGTCATGACGTCAAGAGTGATGGGCATGGTGGAGTACCACACAGGGCTGTCGGGAACACAGCTGCGCTCTGGCACGGGGTAGAAGATGTCGCTCCTGTTCTTGATGCTCTCGGGACTGAAAACGCAGCAAGTAGGACAGAACATCAGTTTGCACGCAGTCAGCATCAGTACAAGCTTGTCTTGGTTGTACCATCATTTCACTACCCACTGCATGTCATCTGTAATTCTGCGTAACACTTAGGCTCTGAACAGAGACAGTCACTGTGGGGAGATGGAGGAGATGGAAAACTGGCCGCTGGTGAAACTGCAAGTGATAAAAATAAACCAACACCAGAAGAGGGTGGTGGATGGGGGGATGGAGGACCCTTAATGAATGACCACCCTGAACACTGAACATCAACAAAGAGTGGCCTTAGAAGAGGGGTGTGACTTGCTGTTTTGTTTTTGTTTTGTCAAAGGGCTTGCTCACATGTGAACCATTAAGAGTGGGGCCTGAACAGCATGTCATGAAAGAGGGTGGACTATCAGGAAGCAATTTATTCCAAGAATTTCCAGTGTGGTGATTTGAAGCATTTTGTTCATGACACAAAGTCTACTGTCATCACAACTGAACATACTTTTTCATCCATGGCACAAAGTGTACTGTCAACACAGCTGAACATACTTTTTCATTCCTGACACAAAGTGTACTGTCGGCACAACTGAACATACTTTCAATCTCTTTAATTCAAACTGATGCGTATGAACATACATGCACACAGACATACACTGGGCACATATACATAAATTGATACCAAATGAAATATAAGTATCTTAAATGGTCGGCTAAAACAGTACATACTTGCCTAGTTTTTGTGTACTTGCTGCATTTTCTAAAAGCTGCAAAAAGGCACAGGGTTTCTTCACTGCCAGCAACATGTGTGTGCCTGTGTGTGTGTGTGTGTGCATGTGCATGCATGTGTGAGCTATAGACCCAATAAGAGCACAGTGGAAACAGCATGGGACAGCCACAGCTCACCGCTGACTAATAAACTGAGTATTTGGGGCCACAGCTCACCGCTGACTAATAAACTGAGTATTTGGGGATTCAACTGACCATTTGGACAGGTAGAACTCGTAAAGCTTGACAGGGCACCTCAGTGGATTTTCTTGATTTTCCGTCACCTCATAGACTGGGATGCCTTCTTTGCTGCCTTTCTTTGTTGTGCTGGTGGGTGCAGACCCATCTGGATGCAAAAAGAATCAAACCACATTTTACTTTCAAATTACACAGCTGAACAGAAAATGTGTTCAAATACCTTGCCTGCAAGAGGTCAATATGGCAGCCAACTCGCATACAAACTACAAAAATAAGCAAGAACAAACAAACGGCACTGGCACACAACTCAAGATTAATCTAGCGTGCTACTGAAAGTTATGCAGCCAACTCGCATACAAACTACAAAAATAAGCAAGAACAAACAAACGGCACTGGCACACAACTCAAGATTAATCTAGCGTGCTACTGAAAGTTATGCAGCCAACTCGCATACAAACTACAAAAACAAACAGCCCTGGCACACAACTTGAGATCAGTCTGGCATGCTACTTGAAGTTAGCCTGGCACACTATCAAATGTTAGCTGGGGGGGGGGGTTATAATAATAAATAATTCTTACAAAGCACTATTCTTTAACCAAAGTTAAACTCACGGCACTGTACAAACAAAAACTGCATTAACATACATTTCAGCAAACAAAACCTTAATTATTGTAGCTTAAATTACTATTATCGCCTATCAAACAGTAGACACACACACACACACACACACAACCACCACCACCATCACCACCACCACCACCACCACCACCACCACCAACAACAACAACACACACACAATGACATGCGCACACCAGTCTCCGCTCGTCCACTCATACAATAATTAACAAAATATTACCTTAATGATCTCAAACAACAACACCGATTTGAATCTGTCTTATCACCCACCCAACCCATGCCTCCTCTTGCCTAGATCTCTCATGCTCCCTGCCCCTTCCTGACCTTTCTTTGCACCTCGAACTAGGGCAGCAGTGATGAAACAATTCAATCAACACAGACATTTTGAAGTATTACAGAGTGTGAGTGTGTCTGTGTGTGTGTTGGGTGGGTGGGTGTGTGTGTGTGTGGGGGGGGGGGGAAGTATTTTTGCCTCCTTGACTTTTCTTTGCACCTCTAACTAAGGCAGTGATGAAACATTTCCATCAACATGGACATTTTGAAGTAGCACAGCAGTTGGGAGGGGAGGGGAGGGGAGGGGAGGGTTGGGGAGTTTTTTTTTCCTCTTGCCCCCCTGACCTTTCTTTGCTGTGCTGACACTGTAGTAGCGCAGTGAGACACTGCGCGTGGGTTGCCCCCCTTTGCCAGGCTGCCCCTTTTTCCAGTACTTGAGGATGTGGGCAAAGGACAACTTCATGTGATCCTCCGGCGTCTTAAGCATGAAGTACTTGGTGTGGAAGTAGATGAGGGTGTTGAGAAGCACGTACGGGGAGTGGGCACCCAGCTGCTTGCACTCCCACAGGTGTTCCTCTTCGATGCGGCACACCATCTGACCTGCAGGTTAAATTCAACACAGGCTGGGGTTACATGCACGTACAACCGAAACATTTTACCAGCATCAGCAATTAAATATTTAGTCCCTTCCCTGATCAGTGCCCGCTTGTCTGCTGAAAGCCACTGATAGTCTGGCCCACCCCATCTCCCGCACAGACACCCAACTAAGAAAATGTACCAATAACAGACCAAACTAAGAAGAAAAAAAAAAAACTGATAACACTTTAACAGTATAAACTGTATGATGGACAAATTTTAAATGGTTTTACTTTGAGAAAGCAGGCAAATGAATTTAAAGGAAATGTTTGGGAAAAAAACATATTTATAAATAGGTCGTACATAAATCAGTTGAATCATCCATTCTATTGCATCACACAAGGCAGATTAATTCTCCCTCTACCAAGATCTCTTGCCTATCTGTAGCTCTCTATGCACCAAAAGAACTTGTACAGGATTCTTACTTCAAAATTCCCCCACTTTTCCCAAATGTATGCACCATCTCCCCAGACCATGTTACTGCTTGCAGCTGATGGAAAATGTAAGCAGCAAATGCATGATTTGGAGGACAGTGACTACTGCCACATATAGAAGTAGATGGCATACTGCTCTGAACCAGGCCTTGATTGTTGGACCTCCTACTTTTTTTTCTTTTTATTTCTTCTGAATTTCCCATCTGAAGTGTATCTGTTTGTCATCAGCATGCAATTCCCAAACTTTCCAAAACCCTGACCCCCCCCCCCCCCCCCCACACACACACACAATTTTTCAGGCTTGGGCAAAGGCACCTCAGTTTTGACACATTTTTAACCACATCAACATGGACCAAACACTTGCAACCATTTGATTTTAAATTATGTTTGAATCTAAATTTCCACACACACACAAAAACGTCAGCATTATTAACCTATCATGCCCTAAAACTGCTCGCAGTTACATGCTATAACTAGGTGTGAAGCACATTAGAGAATGGCTGCCAGAGATAGAACAGTGGTGCAGACATAACATCAGATGGGGTTTCGCCGCTGATGGCAGCAGGAGTTTACATGCGACCAAGTCTTATTCTGCGACTGACATCAACTTCCATACCTGCTGCATTGAATTTTGGCTGGCACTTGGCAAGAATTTCTGTCAAACATTCCGTGAACCTTTCGTAGTACAGGTCAGCAAAAATGTTGTCAATACGGCCATTTTCAAACAGGTACTGCTGAATACCTGCACACAAACGAATACAGTAAACAGGTTGTAATTCAGGCACATCAAGCAGGACCCGCACTGCATTTCACTTTGTACAACACCCATCTCCCCTCAGCTCTGACTTAGTCTAAGACCCTCATCCCATCTATAATCAGATGCAAGGCAACTACCTTCAGAGTAGAGCAAGCTGATCAAATATGTAAATGATCTGAATGATAAGACATTTTATTTCTGCCACCTGCAGGATCTGCAGGATCAACGTGACCACTAAAGGACATGGCGGCTCTTCAGAGTGCACAGAGAAGAACAAGATTAACTAAACTCTCACTAAAAGCAGAACAAAATCACAAATAGAGAACTTTGGTACATGCCACTGTCTTACATTTTCAGAGAGCAGACATAAAAATAAAGAAAAACACACAATAAGAACCCACGGAAGTGTCAAACAACTTCTAACACTGCCTTTTATATACAATCTGAATATGCTTACGACAGAGCAAAACTGTTCTTATTTTCTTCTGGCTTCCATCTTTCTGTCCATTTGTCTGACACAAATGAACAAGCTAAACAATTCTGCCCCTGGGTAAAAAACAAATGACACTTACCAAGTGTTAAGTAGTAAATACTGTCTGGTGAGTATTCATCCCCATTGGGCTTTCGAACTTCCTTCACAAAGAGACACAGAGAAAAGTTCAGTTCGTCAGCTGTACACTGCATAATGTCCGTCTTGAACAGTTTGACTCTCCCAGAGCCTGGCTTGGCATTTCGTTCAATCTGAGCATTTTTGAACAGCACCCAATGTCGCCAAGCATTCACGCCATATGTAAACTTCAGGTGGTAGTTGGCATCCGCCGGTGGAGCAGGTGGCGCCACCGGCTCCTGACGCATGGCGTTCATTGGCTCCGGCTGAGTTGCCTGCACACGCTGACGTTTGGGCGGTCGGCCTGCTCCACGACGAGTTGAACCGCCACGTTTGGTGCCCCGGCGTGTTCGAGCCATGTTCAAGTCTTCCTCCTGAGGGATGGCCTCTGGTGTGACTGCTCTGGGCGCAGGGGCCGGTGGTTCTGTCACAGAAACAAACATGTTGTTGTTGATCGCTTTTATGTAGCGCTATTCTCCGCTCTCGAGCACTCGCTGCACTTGCATGTGATTCTACGTGAGCAAACAGCTTTTTATAGCGCGTTTTTGAATATCTGCCAAAGCGGTGTGCTTACAGCATAGAAAGCTGACCCTGGAGAAGAAAATTCTCCCACCGCTCCTGCAGGGATTCAAACCCACGACCTTTCGATCACGAGTCTGGTGCTCTAACCGCTGAGCTATCCCCGCTCCCCGGGTTTTTAATGCCCGGTCAACTGCGATGGCAACAAGCACTGTGCTGGTCACTAATTGCGTGAGATTGATGAATGATAGCACAAGCCAGTAAAACCATGCCCTGCAAACTTGCAAGAAAACGTCTGAGCACTTTAGCATTTTCATACTTGTGTCCACAACCAGGATCATCAGCAAGCTCCAGTGCTGCTCTCACTGTTAACAAACACGCTCGTGATTTTGACCAACGCATACAGCAGCAGTTGTTTTAAGTTAAAATGCAGAAAGTGTGATCCAGTTTCCCAGACTGCACCTCACCTTTGCAAAGTCAAAACAAAGTATGAGCATTTTCTCTTCTTTTTTTTTTCTTTTTTTTTTTTTAGCAAAGCAAGGTTGGAACATGGTCACAGAAATACCCTGTAGTTGGGCTGTAGAGTAATACTAGACAGTCCAGGTTAAGAAGACTCCAGACCCAACAAATCAGAGGAATGTCACACTCTTTCTGTCACAATAATGTTTGGTTTATGCTGGCTGCTGATGCAACAGACACACACACAAAACCAACCTGTGTTGATGGGTACAGCTTCGACAGCTGACTCCAAATCGGCAATGGGTCCCGACATTTCCTCAGCCATCCTCAGTGCCATAGAAATCATGTCTTCTTCTCCTCCCTCTTCCTCCTTGCTGCTGGTCAGTGGCATCACGTCAGCATCATCATCATCTTCGTCCACTGCCATGGACCTCTTCTTTGGTCCTACAGCAGAACAGGATCAAAATGCAAATACCAGAAATACTGACCTTTTTGCATTTTACGTTTGCCAAGATTGTGACCATGTTCAGCATGGGTGCTGTATAAATGGACACTCTCAAAGCCTCTTTGGCAGTCACAGAGTCTGAAGCAAAACAGGCATTTAGAAGTTGATACAAACCAGCTTCACTGATAAGCAAAGTCAACACTTGAGGGTCTTGTAACCTTCTCCTTTTTTTTTTTATTGTAATATTCAGCCATCTTCAGTCTCAGTTCACTGAGAAATGTTTCAAGAAAACTGAAAATTCTGGACACAATCTGTTGTTACTGTTGTTTTTATTTACTCTAAATCACAAAAAATAAAATGGATCAACAACAATGGTATTTCCTCCTCCAAACAGTAGCAACCATAGTTTGCAAACAATTCTGTGACTTACAGGAAAACAATCTGGTTCTATTTATTTGCATGAATCAGCCTGGTTCTATTTATCTGCATGAATCAATCTTCCTTTTCAATCGACCTCTTTCAGCTCTTCATCGTCAAGACAAACAGCCTTTTTCCTCGTGGAACTCACTGCTCATCTCTGGCAGGACCTCCTCCTCTGACTCGCTGTCAGAGCTGTTCTTCCCATCAGCAGACACGGCAGCCGCCATCATCAGGATCTCCGCCTCCAAAGGATCCGCTGGGGTCTTCTCCTGGATTTCCTGCAAACCAACCCTTCAGGTACAACTTGACTGCATGGAAACAGCTGTTTGCCTGTGCTACAACTTGACTGAAAGGAAACATCTCTTGGCCTGTGCTACAACCTGACTGCAAGAAAACAGCTCTTTACCTGTGCTACAACTTGACTGAAAGGAAACATCTCTTGGCCTGTGCTACAACCTGACTGCAAGAAAACAGCTCTCCACCTGTGCTACAATTTGACAGAACTAAACAGCTGTTCAACTGTGCTACAACTTGTCTGCATGGAACTGACAGCTCTTCACCTGTGCTACAACTTGACTGCAAGAAAACAGCTCTTCGTCTGTGCTACAACTTGACTGCATGGGATCAGCTCTTCACCTGTGCTACAACTTGACTGCATGGTATCAGCTCTTCACCTGTGCTACAACTTGACTGCATGGGATCAGCTCTTCACCTGTGCTACAACTTGACTGCATGGTATCAGCTCTTCACCTGTGCTACAACTTGACTGCATGGTATCAGCTCTTCACCTGTGCTACAACTTGACTGCATGGTATCAGCTCTTCACCTGTGCTACAACTTGACTGCATG
Source organism: Alviniconcha strummeri (assembly GCA_963584105.1). NCBI lineage: Eukaryota > Metazoa > Mollusca > Gastropoda > Provannidae > Alviniconcha > Alviniconcha strummeri. The sequence goes on from OY757544.1 coordinate 9,528,827, forward strand.
GTATCAGCTCTTCACCTGTGCTACAACTTGACTGCATGGTATCAGCTCTTCACCTGTGCTACAACTTGACTGCATGGGAACAGCTCTGCACCTGTGCTACAACTTGACTGCATGGAATTGATAGCTTTTCACCTGTGCTACATGAAATTGACAGCTCTTCACCTGTGCTACAATTTGACTGCATGAGAACAGCTCTTTACCTGTGCTACAACTTGACTGCATGAAACTGACAGATCTTCACCTGTGCTACAACTTGACTGCATGAAACTGACAGCTCTTTACATGTGCTACAACTTGACTGCATGAAACTGACAGCTCTTTACATGTGCTACAACTTGACTGCATGAAACTGACAGCTCTTTACATGTGCTACAACTTGACTGCATGAAACTGACAGCTCTTTACATGTGCTACAACATGACTGCATGAAACTGACAGCTCTTTACATGTGCTACAACTTGACTGCATGAAACTGACAGCTCTTTACATGTGCTACAACATGACTGCATGAAACTGACAGCTCTTTACATGTGCTACAACTTGACTGCATGAAACTGACAGCTCTTTACATGTGCTACAACATGACTGCATGAAACTGACAGGTCTTTACATGTGCTGCATCTTGACTGCATGAAACTGACAGCTCTTTACATGTGCTACAACTTGACTGCATGAAACTGACAGATCTTCACCTGTGCTACATCTTGACTGCATAGAATTGACAGCTCTTCACCTGTGCTACATCTTGACTGCATAAAACTGACAGCTCTTCACCTGTGTTACAACTTGACTGCATGATACTGACAGATCTTCACATGTGCTACAATTTGACTGCATGAAACTGACAGCTCTTTACATGTGCTGCATCTTGACTGCTTGGAATTGACAGCGCTTCACCTGTGCTTCTCCATGCAACTGACAACAGGGAAAATCAGCCAGGAAACAGGCAACTTTCGCTCTTTCCTTCTTATTTTGAGGAGTCATCATTACACTGATCATTATGTTACTTTTAGATTGGTACACTTTTGCACAAGTGAGGAATCAAAAGAATTGAAAAAGTCCCTTGTGGTTATCCTGCGTCAGCCGGGAGACCAACCAACCCACGCTAGCCATTTCTGCTGGATTACAGTGAAGCAGGCTAGGCCACACAGCCTCTATGCCACTCTTGAAATAGTTTACATTCGGTGAACTAATCAGACATCAGATTCCAAACTATTGTCCTTTTACATAAATTCACATGTTTGTTACCCCCCCCCCCCCCAAAAAAAAGAAGTAGCTTTGTACATTGCTCTCTTCTCAAGAATGATTCTTCCCACTCACGCCCTTCTCCTGACAGAAAAATGTGACATCTGACCAAAAAACTGAAAAACCGCAGCAAACAAAATCAGCTGTGGAGACACACGCTGGCTTTGAATCCTCATTCTGCCTACCTTGATCTGTTTCATGATGCCGCTGGCAGATTTGCGGGTGGTGGGGATGAAGATTGGCACAGGGATAGGGACTGGGATGAAGATGGGTGTTGGGGCAGGAGCGGTGTACAAGGCCATCGGGGTGGGCAGGTACACCGGGACTGGCACTGGGATCAGCACTGGCTTGTCTTTCACTTCATCTGCAACAGCCAACAAGAAGCCAATTAACAGCAAGAACTCAAAAAACAAATAACCCCCAATCACTGGTCTGGACAAGGACGAGACACAAGCATACATAATGCAGAGGTCTTGTGGTTTACATTCATGAACATATTGTACAATGGTCTTATGGATTCTGTTTATAAATTCATGCACAAATAATAAAGAGGTCTTGTGTTTCTGTTTATAAATTCATGCACAAATAATACAGAGGTCTTGTGTTCCTGTTTATGAATTCATGCACAAATAATAAAGCGGTCTTGTGTTCCTGTTTACAAGTTTATGCACGAGTAATAAAGAGGTCTTGTCTTTCTGTTTATAAATTCATGCACAAATAATACAGAGGTCTTGCGTTTCTGTTTACAAATGTTTATGCACAGTGTAGAATCTGAGGGCGAAGAACGCACACACACACACAAAATATGTGATCTGTGAAAAATTGTACGCTCCGTTTTACACAAGCCATCAAGTCCCAAATCACAACTGCGTTCCTGTTGGATCCACTGCTGCATTCACTCTCCCCACTTACCCGTCTGACACTCCTTGGTCTGCGTGTGGGGCCGACAGGAGGTGGCCTTGGTCTGCACGAAGGGCTTGCAGAGCAGGGACTTGTTCTTCACCTGCTTGGGTGGGGGTGGCTGGATGATGATCTGCTGCTGTACCGGGAGGCTGCCTGCCTGTGTTGGGGTGCCTGTGGTCTGCAAAGGGGAAGGCCGTGGAAAACATGGGTCAGTTTGCCTGGTCAACACCTTGTAGCAGTTTGGGTCAAAATGGGTGGAACTCCTCACTAAAGACACCCCCCAAAACCACCACCAAGAACAGGTAATACACCCCCCGAAACCACCACCAAGAACAGGTAATACACCCCCCACCCCCACCCCATAGCCTAGCAATTGCTGGATTGGAGATGCATCATTTGTGACAGGGTGACACACTACTCATCTATTCATTGTTTGCTTGTTCACTCATTTTTGTACAGTGAATAGCCACTGAGAAAGTCTTTGAGGAATAATTTGGCTCAACAAAGCTGACAAGTGTTCCATGCAAAAAAAAAAGGTTACTTTCCTTTCATCAGTTATGGGCAAACTAAAGAATGACTCTGCATCTGAATGCCCCAACCTGCTTGATATCTGTTAAGTGTTATTTACGTCTGTGTTTAGTTTTCATACTGACCCAGACAACACCAACAGCTCAGTCTGAATTACCAAAGAATGAAAGCCTGCAAGGATGCCAGGTTCATTTTGTTTGCTCCGGTTTTAAAAGTACATTTATTTTTGCATGAGAATTTTACTTTTACTTCTATTTTTGCAATGAATGCAATTGACTGGATCAGGTCACACCAAAAACTACTGGCAACACAGCCAAGTGCTCAAAGACAGGGTTATTTGTGTTACCTTCATTGAACCAGTGCCACTGACGACCACAGGAGCTCCTGTACTGTTCTTGATGTTGACCTTCTGACCGCCTGCACATTATAAACCAACCAACCATTGTCCTTTTTGCACACTATGAACAGACATAGCACTGAACTCTTCTGTCAGGCACTCTACAAACAGACATGGCACTGAACCTTTCTGTGCATTACAAACAAACAGAGCAAAGGCATTTCTGCGCATTATAAATATAGCTGTGACCTTTGCATGCATTTTAAACACAGCATTAAACCTTTCTGTGCACTATAAACAAATGTAACATAGCACTAAACCGTACTTTATGAATATATATCTAGATTACATTTTGAACATCCCTCAACAAAACTGTAATTCTGCTTTATGGACAATTTGCCAGGCCTGGATTTCTCAAAAACCAATCAGAGTAAAAAATAATCAAAATGCTGTTAAACCATGACCACCTTTTCCTCCACTACTCCCACAGATTTTTCTTCTTTTCTTTCTAAAATGACATTAAGTAACTTGGTGTTTTACACCCAGTTGACCAGTGCAGGGTGACTGAAATAGGAGACTACACCAAAAAAAAAAATCAGTTACTATTGCACAATGACCCATTTCCAAGCGAAGGACCGACAACAGTCGGTACATTCCCTTACCTTGAGGAGCGAGGGAAACCACATTGGAGATGATGGGGAAAGAAGGGGAGCTTGCTGCTGCTTGCTGGCTGCCTGAAATCACAGAAAAACCAACACACAGTGAGGTTAATTCTCTGGGCAAAACTGCTACACTAGGGGTGATGGGAAAAGAAGCAGACCCTGCAGCCACTGCCGGTCATCTCGTGATTCTTGAGCTACGCTAAGTTTTGTATCACGCTACAAATGGATTTCCGTGCAGTTTAAGATAGTATACATCCAAGCTTCGGGGAAAAAAAGAAAGAAAGAAAGAAAAGAAAGCCCACATGCACTCCTGCCTCCATCCCGTTTCTGTAAGTACCCTTACTGCTGATGGAACGCAATGCAGAAACATCGCCTGCTTATGCAAAACACACCCGTCTCCCATAAATTTCCTTGTTGGGAACTACGGTGCCCAAACAAAAACAAAACAATTTAAAGAAAAGAAGTCCCTTTTCAAACAAAGCGTGAGGACGTAACAAATCACACATACATCCCTTTCATCCCACTACAACTGCAACAACAACCCACAGCGAAAACCCAGACCACCACCACAATACCCTCAGGGATCTTTGTCCCCAGGTGTGATGTAAATCCACCAGCAGCAACACAAGTTTGGCAACAATAACCCACAGCGAAAACCCAGACCACCACCACAATACCCTCAGGGATCTTTGTCCCCAGGTGTGATGTAAAACCTCCAGCAGCAACACAAGTTTGGCAACAATAACCCACAGCGAAAACCCAGACCACCACCACAATACCCTCAGGGATCTTTGTCCCCAGGTGTGATGTAAAACCTCCAGCAGCAACACAAGTTTGGCAACAATAACCCACAGTGAAAACCCAGACCACCACCACAATACCCTCAGGGATCTTTGTTCCCAGGTGTGATGTAAATCCACCAGCAGCAACACAACAAGTCTGGCAACAATAACCCACAGAGAAAAACCAGACCACCACCACAATACCCTCAGGGATCTTTGTTCCCAGGTGTGATGTAAATCCACCAGCAGCAACACAAGTCTGGCAACAATAACCCACAGAGAAAAACCAGACCACCACCACAATATCCTCAAGGACCTTTGTCCCCAGGTGCGATGTAAATCTACCACCAGCAACACAGTAAGTCTGGCAACGCACCTTTGCCGCTTCTTCCCCGAGTGTTGTGTTTATGCTTTGGCGGTGGAGGTGTTGGGGCAGGAGGGGGCGGAGCGCCTTTGGAGAACTGTGCCTGGAATGTCATCACGCAGTTGTACGAGCAGAAGTTGCGCACAGATGCGTCACTCATGGTCAGGTGGTACTGGGCTGGCGTGTACTTCAGACACTGGTCGCACGTCACTGCCTGGTTGGACTTGGCCTGCAAGGTCATCACTCTCTGACAATAACATGTGAGGATTTGTACTGCTGGCCACTGCTACTATTTTCTAACATCACTGCTTATGGGCAATCCATGTTGTCAGAATGACACCGAAAGGTGAATGGAAAACACTTACTGATTGATGACTGCTTTTATATAGTGCTATCCTCTGCTCTCATGCACTCACTATGTTTTCGTCACATGTGATTCTAAATGAGTAATCATAGCTTTTTATAGCGTGTTTTGAAGATCCACCGAAGTGGGATACTTAAAGCGATTTTTGGTTGTTACAGGGCTGGTGCTATATGAAACTGCTGCCACTTCAGTGCATTCTGTGTACACCATACAATAATGTACCATGTCACATCACTTCATGCAAAACCACACACGTAGCATGTTGAGCTGTAAACCTGTCACTTGCACTTTTGGCAGAATGACTAGGATCTTTTATATGCTACTGAAGTAACACAGGGGTGGAACGGACACCAAAATAAGAGTCAGCACAGACAGTTCACCCAGAAGAAGAAAATTCTCCCACCACTCCTGCCCTGACATGAACCTGTGACCTTTCGATCATGAGTATGGAGCTTTTAACATGAACACAGATGTGGGTACACACTGAGGTCATTACTGACAGGAGAACCCTATCCAAAACCCACCCCACAAGCGTCCTCACCTGCAGGTTGACCCGATACAGGGACAGGCAGTTCAGGCTGCAGAACAGCTGGTACTTGTTGTTGGAGTCGAGCCGCTCGATCATGTCAAAGTTGTCCCGTTGCGAACCGCACCACGAGCAGGGGGTGACCTTGCGGTGGTTGAAGCGGAACTTGGTCACGCAGCTGTCGGAGCAGAACCGCTTCTGCACCCCCTCAAACTGCACCACATGCGGGGAGGACTCCAGGGAGGTGCACAGCGTGCCACAAAAGTCACAGGCGCTCATGTCCAGCTTGTTGGCATACTGGAATGCCGAGAGGCAAGGGTCGCTGCACAGGTTGTTGAGGATGCCGTTGTACTTCACTGCATGCTTGATCACCTCGTTCTGAAAGACAGAAAAAGCAGCAAAAGGCATGTAGCGAAGCACTGACAGTACAACAAAGTACCCAGCCAGGGTAGGCAGTCCATAATTCTGGATTTAAAGTCACAGAAAGACAAACTTAAAGACAAACTGAAAGAGAGAATCACAAGTAAATTCAATCTTTAAGAATTCTGACACAAAGAAGACACCCTGGTGCCTTGTGGACGGTTGTGGAATGCCACCAACTGAAGGCAGCAATATTACAACAACATGCTCTGCAACCTTACCTTCTAACACAGAAAAGTGCATCCTGGTGCCTTGTGGACAGTTCTGGATTACCACTAACCAGTCAGCAGCACAGATTAAGAAACAATAAAGCTGTGTTAACCATTTTGCACAAATGTGCACACATGTCATATGTGATGCATGACACTGGGGCCAGATGTACTAAACTTCTGACCTGTGCACCACCCAGACCCGTATAACTCGGACACACTAAAACATAGCAAACACTATGTTACTGGTCAGTGCATCTATCACACGGTTGTCAATGTTACTGTATCAGTTTTACCACGTCTCTGTCATGCACTTGTGCACATGCTTATCAGTCATAATTAAATTATCTGGTACTCTGACCCTTTGACTTAGCACTGGTACTATGGATAATTGTTCTCAGCGTTTGCAGTTGCACTGGTACTGTGGGTAACCACCGACCCTTTAAAATTGTACTGGTACTGTGGTAATCACTCTGACCCTCTGAAATTCCACTGGTACTGTGGGTAATCACTGACCCTTTGAAACTGCACTGGTACTGTGGGTAACCACTGACCCTTTAAAATTGCACTGGTACTGTGGGTAATCACTGACCCTTTAAAATTGCACTGGTACTGTGGGTAATCATTGACCCTTTGAAATTGCACTGGTACTGTGGGTAACCACTGACCCTTTGAAATTGCACTGGTACTGTGGGTAACCACTGACCCTTTGAAATTGCACTGGTACTGTGGGTAATCCCTCTGACCCTTTGGAATTGCACTGGTACTGTGGGTAATCACTCTGACCCTTTCAAAATTGCACTGGTATTGTGGGTAATAACTCTGACCCTTTGGAATTGCACTGGTACTTCGGGTAATCACTGACCCTTTGAAACTGCACTGGTACTGTGGGTAATCACTCTGACCCTTTCAAAATTGCACTGTGTCCCTTAGGGACTTCAGCAACAAACTTGACATGCCAACTCTGACCCTGCTAAACCTCAAAATGTGATCAACACTGATCAGCAATGCACCCTTACCTTCTGGCACACTGAACACTTGTTGACGCCCCGAGGCTTCCCTGGCTCCACCCTGATGATCTCCACATCGGTGCTGAGCAGGTCCTCGTACTTCTTCATGCACGGCTGGGAGCAGAAGTCCTTGAAGGACCCCTCTGAGCCCACTGGAGCTGAGAATGAGTCAGAGGCTGTGGAAAGGTCTCTCTGACAGAAGGTGCAGAGGCGCATGCGTAGTTTGTAGTCAGCATAGCACCTACTACTGCAGAAAGGTCGTACCTGTAGTGTGAAATTAATGGATAACAAAATATAGTCTTTGCTTGAGCAAGTGAGAAAGCAGGGGGGTTTGGGGGGGGGGGGGGGAAGAGAAAGAGAGCCAGACAGTCTACCACAAAGAGAGAGAGAGAGAGAGAAACTATCACAAGTATGTACTATTCTCTCTAAAGAGGCTCAACAAATGTCTATGCAGCAACTGATTTTCATTTTAATCTCTAGCTTCGTAACTGACCTCAGTTCCAAGTCGCAGGCAGTTTGTAGAGCGTGCTGTGAGAGGGATGAAGGCTGTGCACAGAGTGCATGATGTACTAATTCCAGCCTGGAACTTCCCGAGACATCCTTCACCACAGAAGTCCAGGCCTTTCCACATGCAGAATTGACCCTGAAAAACAAAACCCTACTGAATCCACTGTGCAATATTTCCAGTAATATTGTATATGCAGTTTATTGCCCCAGTGGGTATCTTTCAGTTACAGGAATGCTTGTAGCGATGGTTAAACTAACCAGCCCACTTTTATCAACTGATTCTAAATGTTGCTGAAATTTCTACAGACTTTGATGCAGGAAATATTGTTACTCTTCTGAGTATTTAGGCTGCACACACCTTTACATTTATACAGGTGTAGGAGACTTTTTAAGGACTCTCAATATTTTCTTGTTAAAGACCCAACAATTTTTTTTTTACATGGACCAATAGACCATACATTCAATTTCAGTGAAATCAGTAAACAATTCCAGCAGCCCATTTGTGCTGACCTGAGTGTTGATGTTCATGAGCTGACAGACCACGCAGGTCTTGTAGCCTGGGACAGTGGCTTTGGGTGGGGCTGGCACCAGAGGGGGCACAGCTGCTGCCTTGCTGGCACCCTTGCCTTTCTTTTCCGCTGCTGGGGCTGCACTGGGGGAAGATACGGAGGCTGCGGCTGCGCCTTTCAGAAACATTGTAGGGTTGGTGCGGAAACGCTTGAAGCAGGTGTCATCGCACAGGTGTTTGATGTCTCCATTGCGAACAATGTTGTACTTGCATTTGCCCACCTAGAGGAGAAAGCATACCACTCAAATCATGCCATGCTGACCATCAACTGGTATGAAAGCAGTAGACTACTTTCCAAAGATCTGAGGCACCATCCTGCTTGTGTAACTATATTAGTGTATATATATATAGAGAGAGAGAGAACTTTTTAACCAGTCACCCATAGAACTTTTCAACCCAACTAAATTCAGTGGTCCAACAGAGGGAAATGCAGGTTGATAACAGTTAAGACATTAAAATTATGTTGTCTTAGGCAGTTTTACTTGTAAGATGTATCACTATCATTGTTTTAATCTAATTCACAGAGTCTGTCAAAGAAAACTGATCTTAGACTTAGTAATAGTAGTACTAGTAGTAACCATGAGATCATTTGTACAATTATAATAATAACAGATTCACCATGCAAGTTGCAATCCATAAATTACCACATCTCAAAGGAAATGTTCACAAAATGTATTCATTTCCATATCCCATTCCCAGAGTACAATCATTATCCATATTCACATGGAAGTGTGTTGCTGGATGTGTCACTATGTTGCAACTGCTTTATTAGTCCCTTGGCAGCAAAGGGACTAAAATATTCCTTACCACTCCTCATCCTTCCTTTCTTTCTCATCTCTTGACTCATTTAAATTAATAATACCACCAATGCAAGCAAACAATTATAAAGTGAGATGTTTTGGATTTTGCTTCGGCACTGAACAAAACAAAACAAAATCCTACCCATCTCTGACCCGTTTAAATTAATAATAATACCACCAACACAAGCAAACAATTACAAAGTGAGATGTTTTTGACTTTGCTTCGGCACTGAACAAAATCCTACCCTTTTGCAGACAATGCAGGTCTGCGACTTGGCTGGGGTTTTCTTCACAGGAGTAACGCCAGCTTGTGGTTCCTTTTTCACTGGTGTGGCATTGGCAGAGGGCTTTTGTTCCACCCCATTTTCCTACAACAAACAGACATTTGACATCAAATAAAATTGTTTACTGGTTCAGTTGTTGATCAGCCCCCACCCCCAAATTAAAAACAATTATTGAATTAAAACACACAGACTAAATTATAGGTGGATATTCCACACCTTCATTATGCACTTGAAAATAAACAGATCAGCATGCATGTTGGCAAAATGGGGATTTTTTAATATTTTAAAAAAATCTAACATAACAATTCTGAATCTGACTCAGTCAGAATCAAAATTACAATTCAAATGTATTAAAGCTTAAAAATCAGCTCATACAAAACCTACCTTAATATGCCATGCAATAACATTAATAGTTCAATAGACACTGATATACTATTATTACCAATGCAGATGAATACCTGGCAAAAATGGTGTTAACAAAAATAAACCTAGTAGTAGTAACACCAACAGTGCATCATGACGTATCAATATTTATGAATATATTGCAATTTCCATGCAAAGTGAAGGGAGTTTACTACCCTTTCATTTGCATGCTGTGTTAGACTGTTGTTCTTACTTAGTAGTGTATCCTTAGCAGTTTACTTCACTGGCACTTTTGAAAGTTTTCCTTCGTGGGCAGGAAACATGGGACCAGGTTAAAAAAAATATTTAAAAAAAGTCCACCAAGACAAACAGATGCCACTACCACTTTGTTAAGTTACAAAGTGAAACTGATGAGAATGAAACTAACATTGACAACTACAATCGCAAGCATAAATACAATTACAAGTTACAGTTACAAGTTAGAACTACTACTACTACTAGTGATACTGATAGTTAGCCTCAACAAAATGAATACGCTCCTACCTGTTTGACTGGTTGCTGCTCTGCCAATTCATGCAGCTCATCTGCACCTCCACTGACCGACTCGATCTGGATGCCCATGTCATTGTTGCTGTTGAACAGCTCCTTCTCTGCAGCCTCCTTCTTCACCTGAGGGGTAGTTTCATCGTCATCATCCAGAACCACTACATCATCATCATCGTCATCTGGTGGAGCTTGGACAGCTGGGACATCTGTCTCACTAGATTTTGGTTTGCCAGCTCCATCTTCCGCCATGTTTTTGTCACCAGCTTCAGATGCTTCCACCGTGGCAGCCTCACCTGCCGCGTCAGTTTCCATTGCCTCGGGAGCATCTGCAGAGTCCTTCTTGGTGTCATCTGTGGTCAAGTCTTCAACGTCTTGTTCTGCCATAAGTTCATTCTCAGCTTCTGCTCCAGACTTGACATCCATTACCTGAAGCATGGGTTCATCCTCAATGTCTCTACCTTCCTCAATGGTGGCGTCCGAGGCCCTGTCACCTTCTGCATCCAGTGCCTGGGCCAAACCATCTTCTTCTGGTTTTTCAGAATCATCTGCTGGTTTGGATTCTGCATTCCCCTCATCCTCTGCTGGTGCAACCTCTGCTGGCTTTTCTGTTGTGTCCTGAACTTCTGCACTGTCCATGCCTTCCATTTGGTCCAAATGTTTTTCTGGTGCTTCTACAATGGACACATCACCACCCTCCCCCACCTCTTTGCTCCCAGCCTCTGATGTGGGTTCTTGGACATCAGCTACTGAATCAGCAGCAGCAGGCTGGCCGTTGCTCTGTTCTGTCAGTTCTGGTTCATCCTCTATGTCAACCACCTCCTGAGCCTTTTCTTCATCATCAGCTGCCTTCTGCTGCACATCTTCTCCAGCCTCCGGGAGATCACAATCACCAGCTGCTGAATCCACCTTATTTTCTGGACCATCCTCAACAAACTCTGCAGCAGCATCTATTTGGGAATCACCCTCAACAACTTCTGGCACAATCTTAACATCATCGCCAGCTGCCTCAGGAGCATCAGTCACAGTCTCTGGGGCATCTTGAACAACCTCAGCTGCATCATCAGTTTCTTCAGGGGTTTCTTTAGCAGCCTCTGGTTGTTCGTTCATGACCTCAGGTTGATCCTCACTGGCTTCTGGTTCATCTGCAACAACCTCAGGCAGATTCGTGGTGACTTCTGACACATCAGCAGGTTGCCCTTCATCAACTTCTGTTGCATCTGCAGTATCAGGTTCTGCCTCAGCAACTTCAGGTGCATCTGCAACGTCAGGCTGGTGGTCCTCAGTGATTTCTTGCACATCACTGATAGTGATACCATCTTGCACAGCTTCTTGGGACTGACTGTTGTCTTCCGCCAAAAGTCGGTCTTCATCCTCAGCAGACACAGAGGCTTCAACACCTTCTGCCTGACACTGAGCCAGAGCCACATTGTCCTGCTCTGCTTCAGCTTGCTCATCCTGGTCAACTTCTTGTATGTCTGCATTCTCAACATTTTGTGCTGCTGCCAGGTCTCCCTCTGCCTCCTCAGTGGTTGCCTCCTTTTCCAGCTGATCATCACCATCAGGCACCATCTCTGGTGCCTCTTGGTTGCCAAGGGCACTTTCATCAGCCTCCTCTTTTTCTGCACTGACTGGTGTTGATGGTTCTTCCTCCAAGATGCCACCTTCTGCAGTTTCTTGGGAAGCATCAGCATTCTCTTCTGCTTCTACTTGTCCAGGATCACAAACTTGTTCCCTCTGCCCCTCCTCTGATGGTTCACAAGGTTCAGGCTCAGTCTCCTCAACCTCCATGGCTTCAGCAGCCTCTTCCTGCTCCCCAGCTTCTTCAGGTGGAGGTGACTGAGGTTCTGGACCATCTTGAGGTTCTAGCAGCGCATCTCCTGCAGCACCTATGCCTACAGCAACCTCATCAGAGTGAGCATCCATCACTACCGATTGCTGACCTGCATCGCCACCATCACTGATCAGCTCTGCCTCATTCCCACCAGCTGCAGCCGATCCATCACCACCTTGGTCATCCCCTCGCCCATCCTCCTCCATGTCCATGCTCCCCTCCACTTCATCTTGGGTCGGGGTTTCCGGACCTGCCTCAGCAGCCAGCATGTCCTCAATGTTCATCCTCTCGCCTTCACCTGTCATTGCAGCCTGCGATTCCATGACGATGTTGGAGTTGTTTTCATTCTCAATTATGGCAGACTGATTCTCTGCTGACTGGGACATCTTTCCTGGAACACATGAATGCAAGTTTGTATGCTTTCATAATTTGCATACATGTAATGATGTATTCATGAATTATGAGTGTAAACTAGAAACAGAACAAAGTATTCATTTTTTTTATATAAATGCTGTAAATAATAAAGCAGGTAATTAGTTCTACAAGTTCTACAAACCAAGGCAAACTGTACAACTTGTACAACTACAACTGTACAAGTAACAACTGCATAATCTGTCAATAATAAATGTGGAAAAGATGACTTCCAAAAATAAAAGGGGGCACAATTTAGGAGTGATTTCTTAACGAGTTTTGCCCTCTTGGGGAGGAACAAACATCACACTCACTCCTTTGCTATATATATATACACACTTACATGACTGGTGGCAGATCAGTCAGCAAAAAGACAGAGAAAGTTTCTAAATTACCATCATGTATACATCATTACATGTGTGTGTGTGTGTGTGTGTGAGTTCAAGCGTGGGCATGCACATGCATACATGTTTGTATGATTGTCAGTGCAGTGTGCATGTTTGCACATGTCAATCTGTGTGCTAGTGTATGTCAGTGAGTGTATGTGTGTTGATGTTTCAGACTCTGTATACTTCTTCTAGAAATGGCAGTGTCAGTGTAGTACTAGTAGTAGTAGGCTACATCACATTCTATGCATCTTTTCTTTTCAGACACCTTTTTTTTTTTTTTACAATGTGTCATTCTGAGATCAGTCAACACCCCCCCCCCCCCCCCCCCCCCAAGTGACACACAGAAAATTGCACTTAAAATGATATTTATCAAGCTATTTAACCAAACACTGAAACAGTGACCAATACTGTAGAATGACTCACTGAAAATCAGACATACACAGGACTCACCTCTGGGGAGTTAATGTACCCTGTTTAATTTACTGTAGGCAACTCAGGTCTTTGTTCAAACTCCAAGCACTGGTTTACAATATCCTTCAACCACTGCTATTTAGTTACACCATAGGTCCCAGAAAACTGTCAGCTAATGAGCAGTTTTTTGTTGGTGCTCAAACAGTAGTAAGTTTGTTACAAATAACTCAAATTATACCAGATGTTTGTTTTATTATTTATAACTGACCATGTTGCTTAAATACCAGCTCAAATAAAACCAAAATCTGTCACTGTTTTGATTGTTGTGAAATGTTTGTCGATACAGATTGATTGATTTTTTACACTGGGTGGATGCATCTCATGTTTAATTTTATGTGTGTGCTTGGGCGCTAGGTTGCTTCCACAGTCTTATCACAATATCAGTACCCAAACCTTTCAGAGTGCAATGACTGTGTCGGTGGACAGCTGTGCAGAGATAAAGACTGCCCCTTCAGTGACATAACCAAATCTGGCAGAGTTTGGAAGAAGGTGCTGGAAAGTGATGCTCAGTGTGGTCTTTGTTCATTGTTGTGACTGTGTGACATCTTTCAAGACTAATTAACTCCCTTGCGTTGATTCTATCGTCCACTGTTACTGTTACAGATTCAGAGGATAATTTAAAGTTTTCTTTAAGTTTAACCGATAAATTCAGTGCACGACTAAACTATGAAGTTATAACCAGAAGCACTGTTTTTCCTTACTCTTTTCTCCTTATGTGTAATTTAGTCTTTTGTTGTTCGTACTGCTACTGCAGGGTTTTGTACAGGTCTACTTATTAGTGTTTACTGTTATTGTTATTATGTTAATCATGCGTATACACACTGGCCCGACTGGGGACTTTCGTACAGTCTACACAGAATTTGCCTCAGTGAAAGAAATCTCGGAGCTGGTGCAAAGCCTAGAACGTAACGCCTAACGGCCACCCATTCATATGGTGACCATGCTCGTTCTTATTATTAATATGATTAACTCTTTGGCTTTCGAGAGCGAGTACTCTTGCTTTTCGTCACTGACTCTCCACATTATTTTGATCTTTTTCATACACTAGAGACGTTACACTTGCACGGTTCTGTGCGGTGCTTAAAAGAGAGTATCAGGCGGATTGGGAATTAAAACTAAATAAGCACTAGAAACAAGAGTGTGTTCCCGCTTTAGGGAGAGTTGAAGAACATGAAAAAGAGTGCACAGCTCCTTTTCGACGATTATATCGCACAAGGGAAGCAACTCTTTCGGCGAACTCAATAACAACATTGAACACAGAAGATACTACTGTTGCACTGGTGTACATTATGCAGCACTATGTGTATGAACAAACATAATCAAAGTGAAGAAAATGTAGCTGTATTTTATCAGATACAGCTACAAAATGCGAGATCGCACACAAAATAAGCAGGTAACTTTGCCCATAATGGCCGCCCCATCAGCAGTTACCGATTGAAAACAAGAAAGTATGCGCAATGTACTTTATGATAATTAATTCTGGGCAAAAAAATGACAAAATTATTTCAAAATTAATTTGCTTGAATGGTGCATCAAAAACAATCATGCGTTCAAAGACTCTGTTATTCCCACCTTTATGTCCCAATTTCCCGCAATGGCGAGCTTTACATACAAGCCTCGGTCTGGATATAGGTCAGCGTAGCGACCGGCCCTTTAAGAAATCTCGTATAATCGAGAAAGTTATTTAACTGCAACATTTTTTAATTACATACATTTATTCAACATAATTTTCTTGTACTAGGCAAATGCAGTGGACAGTATACATTTTTTACATTCTTAGTAATACCGGTTTTAAAATCTACTTGACAGACAAAGGACGCCATCTTTCTTGATCGAAAAGCGTGGAGAAAACCGAAGCTGGGGCGAAAAAACGCTACAATGTCTAAACTGGCTAACAGAACACCAGTGAAATTGGACAACAGAGGATCAGGGGACCACAGAAGAGAAACCAGTGGTGGAAGGAATGATCGGGGTGATAAATCTCATAGTCACGGTCGATCTGATTCGAGTTCCAGAAACAAGCATTCCGACCACAAGCCATCATCTGGAGAAAATGCAAACCAAGCCCACGATGAAAAAAACACATCCACTGAAACCAAGAGCACAGAGGAGAAGAAGTTCACAGGCAGATGCAGGTTGTTTGTAGGAAACCTAACTCCAGATGTTTCAGAAGATGATTTTAAAAAGATGTTCGAGCCATACGGCGAGGTGTCAGAGGTCTACGTCAACACAAGCCGTGGCTTTGGTTTTATTCGTCTGGTAAGTGAAGTAGGCTGATGTCGATTAGTCAGTTATTTGAACTGTATTTCCTTTAGAGTCTGTTTAACTTTTAAGACTGTACTATAACGTTTTAACATAATCTTGCTTGTGAACGTGTGTCGTTTTATTTCAGGACCAGGTCATATGTCTTTGTAAACTTGTTGATTACGGCCGACCGGGCAAGGTTTCTAGCTCATTCGAGTCTATCATCAGTGACAATGCGCAGCTCAAATTTTTACGTACACGCAGTTACACATTTAACTAAAACGAAATTAAAACGTAATAAAAGGAAAATAATAAGTTTCTCGAGTTAATACTACATAGTGACAGTCAACAAATTTGTTAGAATCTGATTTCACTGGGGATTTTTAACTGTTTGTAAGAAATCAATATATTTGGAAAAATTTAAATCGTAAACGGGATCACTTTTGTTTAGTGTCTTAGTACTCTTACTTTCCTTTTAAGTATGGTTTTAAAATTGTACATTATACCAGTTTCAGCATGTATACATTTAAAAAAAGTAATATATGATGACAAAATCATGAAAATGTGTATTGCCCTGATCTAACCACACTGGTTGACTGGACGTAACACCAGTTACTTACTTACTGAATCTGATTAATAATTTAATAGCAGTTGTGTTAATTTAGATTTTGTTTTGTTTGTTTTATCAATAAATTAGACAAAAGGATCCTGAAGACAATTGACAGAGGTACCTGATCTACTAGTACTAGTCTACTACAGTACTAGTAATACTATTTCTAGCAGTACTTACTGTTCCATCAATCCAAGCAAAGTCAGAATTTGCTCAGTTCTGGAACTGAGCTGCACAGAGTGGAGTTTGCTAAACTGAACACCAGTTCTGGGATTTATCATTTGTAACACAAAGCATCTGCTTAACTTCAGATTGCATAAATGTGTTGTGTGCAAAGTTGAAATGTTGCTTAATCATTATCATAAGGATATTGATAATCATTGTTTTGAATTTTATTTTATTATTTCTCAGTATCTGTAAATTAGGAAACATTCAGCAACAGTAGCAGTTATTTAAAATGGGGAAAACAAAGAGCTTCACTTCTTTTCAGGGGCAGGTTTGGAGGTGCATGTAGCTATGTAACAGCCAAAAATTGCTCTATGCCTCTGACTGAATGAAGTGTATCAAATTCAAGAGCTCGTGAAGCTGAATCCATCGCAGTTTATTTCACTCAAATCGGATCAATAGTTTGGGAGATATTAAAATTTTAAGTTAAAAAAATCGGCTCAATTTCGGGACAGTCCTTTACTATGACAATGAAGGCAAAAGGGTGGACCTGTGGAAAGCAGCAATAATAAGGGTTTATATACATAAAATCTGAATGACTCAAGTCATTGGTATTAAAGTTGGTGAATTTATATTTTTGGACATGACGAATCCAAAAACGGTGAAAAAAGGTGCCTCACAATCCAATTTCAAGAGATAATTAGCATACTGTTATGTAATAATTAAGTATAATAATTAACTGATTTGTGCATGTTCACAGGACTTACAGATTTTAAACAAGGAAATTTAGATATACCAATAGTGTACACCAGTTTTCAGCATAGAATCTAACCCAGTTTGATCCCTCATTTGCATAAATTACATAACAAACTCCTTACTGTTCCGTGTTGTGTTGTTTAGATACCACAATTATCCCTGAAACAATCTTCAAAATCTGCACATGGGGTTCCTTATTTGTGGTAACCTTGCTGAAATTTGTACCTGTAGCATTAGCAGATCACTGATGTACAATCTAATCTGCATAAATTAACATAACGAGCATTTATAATTTTTTCATAAATTGTTTATATGAAGTTACCTGCCACATCTATTAGAATACTGAAATTCAGCTCCTGGAGCTTTGCCATTATAGTAAATTGACTGAAATGGTGTCAACCTTGTGAAGTAATTCAGTCCCATTTGCATAAATTAGCATATTAATAAAACATGCTAATTTAATTCAGTTTTGTTGTTGTTGTTGTTTAACTAGAACTTTCAGATTTTTAGTTTCAATGTTGTTTTTTGTGTTGCAATTACCACAGGTAAACAGGATCAATCAGTGTCAATTTGTGTTCATATCATTACCATAATATAACAAACAAGCTCGTTAGGCTAATTTATTTGCAAAAATATATACCTATCCACACAATATCAGCTTTTTATCCAATTCACCCTCACCTTAAAGCAGTCATTCACACATTCACACAATGATGACAAAAATATTTTTTCCAGTTGTTTTTTATTTTAATGATTCACCAACTGCCATAAAAAAACAATTAATAAAATTCATGATGACACTGTGGTCTTCTAAGTTCTATATAAATCCATCTGGTCTGCCTGGGTTTGGACACAGTTGCATCACTCTCACAAAAGGCTCTAGAACCTGCAACCACACAATAAAAGGAACATTAAAAAACTGCTAAATCTTTGGATCATTATTTGAAACCAGTTATTAAAGTTAATATAAATAACATTAGAAATAAATCAAATTAAAAATAAACTGATATTTTACTCCACTTGTTTACACTAACAATTTTTAATCTTGATTTATTATTATTATAATACATCATGAGAAATGATGGGCCCCCCCCCCCCCCCCCCCCCCCCCCCCGCACCCCCAAAAAAAGAGCCAAAAAAAAAGAAGAAGCAGGTTTTCAAAAATTTCAGTTACAAAAAAAGAAGAAGACTGAAGAGACACTTAATTAAGTCTGCAAAGCAACTCACTACCTGAAACTGAAAGTGCCATAAATATTAAATCTGGACAAACAAACAAAAAATCACTGATATAAATTTCAGTGGGGGGAAAAAAAGAAGAATCTTTAAAAAGTCCAGACCAATGTAAATTAAGAAAATAGCACTGATTAAATATCTGACACCCCTCGGCTGAAGAAATAGACCTGCCCGTAGTCAAAATCCAGGTCCGATAAAAAGCACTCTGGGTGCGGCCATTACTGAGGCAGGAGTGACCAGTAGCTGGAGATGGAATGTTCCAAGAACGATCCCCAAACTTTTATAAACTTTAACCAAATACCTGACGGAATAAACATATCAACCGAATATTCCTCAGGTCAATGTGTTTAGCTTTAGTTTTAGTGCTTTTACTGCACTTAGATGAGAGCTGCTTTGTATTTTTAAGTCTCCTCCATCTCGCTTCATCTGGAGTCCGACAAACCCACGTGATGCGCAGGCCGAGTTTGAGATATTTTTTTGCCACTTCGTCAACGTTTTAAGCCCATTACCGTCGTATTTTTCAACAAAACCACTAGTGAAATACATGCTCTTGTAGATAAAAGAACACAGAATAAGTCTGTGGGTGAACTTTTTGCCTAAACGATCAATTATAACAAAATATTTGAGAAAGAAATTGCAACAACTGTACTTACCGCCATTACGCTGTTTTCATAGACCGCATCAAAAAAGTTGATATACCGCACGAAAGAGCGTTCGTTCTTCTGATTGGCTGTAAAGTTTAAGTCTTGTACGTCGTCATTTGCGATGGTACGAGGAGTTCGAAGAGAGCCACCCGAAACAGTGTCTTTTCGGAAAGCGGTCCACGGCGCGAGGCCAGCCGCTCAACCCGTAAAATGACGGTTTTTCAAAGATTATACTACTTTCAAAGGCATGAAATAAAATAACACAGTGTAGGCTGTAGAATATTCATTCATTCAAACGATAACACAAGCATGCAGGATGAAAAATTCAGTTTTAACTGTGCATTTTCGATTTGAAGTGGTGCCCCCCCCCCCCCCCCTCCCCCCCCCCGGAATCCATAGTGTCCCAGGCTAAGCACAGAGGCTGTTGCATAGCTAGTGCATGTGAGTGTTTTGTCCGAAAAGCAGTATAACTTATAAGGTATTAACTGGGGCTAGCGGTAGCTCTTGACTGAGTCTCTGGCACCTTCCACTTCCAGCAATGGTAATTTACTAATTAATAGTAATAATACTATTACTAATAGTAACAATAATTAATACACTGGAACTCGTGTAGCTGTTAGACATGTACTGTGTTGTGTAACCCTTTATTTAATAATAATTTAAATAAAATTACAAACAACCAGCTTTGCAACTTTATTGACCAGTTCAGCACATTTTCCCTTTATCATTAAATAATTAATTGATTAAATTTATCTTTTAAGTTTAATAACAGTTGTCAACTATTCTGCTAATTCTAGTCTCACATGTTAAGGAAGGTAAACATGCTGTTTAAAACTATAAAAGACTAAAGGGCTGGGGGGGCTGTTTCATGATAAAAGGTGACAATAAATTGATAATGCATTGCAATTTTTGCATGCATGAATCTTTTGACTTTGAGTGGTGAAAATAAAATCAGTGTTGTTCTAAAGTGTGCTGTGTGTAAATATAACAAACATAATTTATATTGTGTTTGATCGTGAATTCAGGGACAAAATTTGTCAAATTGAATGTGAACTAATACTGCTGACATGATGCTGATCAACTGCCATTACACTCCCACACCTCTTGGCAATGTGTTGGGTTTTGACATTTTCTTACATAAACAACATTCCATTGTGTGTAAAAAGTACATAGGTCATTGAAAAAAATATTTTGATAATTGAAAAGAATATAATTATAAAAAAGCTTATCTAGTGACCAAGTCTGACTTTGTCATCTTAGGATACAAAATTGAGCTGGGCCCAGTAATTCTTGCATGCTGGCTTGCTTCTGGACCAGATGTGTTTGGCCAAAACCTGACCAGGCCATCCATGATTCATTTACTATCATTACTAATATAAGATCCAGGAAGAGCATAACCAAATCAGGCGTATGTGATCTGGTTGGCCATAATTGGCCATAACCAGAGCACTTTTGAATCAGATCTGGCATGTTTATTGGGTACATGTTGGTCCAGGTTATGTGCCTTGTTAGTGAACAAAAATATTAAAAAAAAAAATAATAATAAAAAAACTGAACTGTCAGGGCTGCCCATTTTCCACATTCTTAAGAGTGGTCCCATCTCTGCAGGGCTGCCTATTTTCCACATTCTTAAGAGTGGATTCACCTCTGTCTTGCAAACCTCAGTCTTGCAATTTAAAAATTAAATGGGTATTTTCACCCTCTTCCAAAATTTGAAAAGGGTATCCTTTATTTTTGGAGAGTAAGCAATATTCAAATGGAAGACCATGCCAGACTGAGCATGATTTGTGTTGTGTGACATTATGTCTTTGGTTAACACTTGCAAATTATAAAGAGCATTAACATTTAAACTACACAGCTTCTGAAAGTCGTATTCCTATTTTACAGACATTGTAATTATTATGATCAGTTCATTATACTTCACTGGTTCAGTGACAAAAGACACCTACCCGACACACCAAATGGTTGGTTGGTTTTTTCATTGTATTCTTCGGATATATACCAACATTCAGTTTGGCTTTGTTTGAAACTTTTGTGTCTGTGGCTTTGTTTTAATTTAAACTTTTGTGTCTGTGTGTACTTGCAGGACTACCGCCAGAACGCAGAAGCTGCTAAAGCAGCCTTGGATGGATTGCAGAGAAAAGGAAGAGTCCTTCGTGTCCGGTTTGCCACACATGGTGCTGCACTGCGGGTGAAGAATCTCCACCACTTCGTATCAAACGAGTTGCTTGAGCAAGCCTTCACACAGTTTGGTGAACTAGAGAGGGCAATTGTTATTGTTGATGACCGTGGCAAACCCACAGGAGAAGGTTTGGTGGAGTTTGTGCGCAAACCTGGAGCCCAGCAGGCCTTGCGTCGTATCAACGAAGGAGTCTTCTTGTTTGGCGCGTGCGTACATTTATCAGTTTGAAGGCCGGCATTGTGTTAAGCGTGTGTTGGAGTTGCTTATTCTTTCATTATGATTTATACAGTAATATCTGTTGAGGATGTTGGCAGTCTGAGTGTATCTATAGCCAAGATGCTGGGTCCCACAGTGTTATATTTAGCAGTAACATTTACGCCAGAAATAAAGCAGTCAGGCAGCTGGTATTTGGCAGTTGGTTGTGTTAATTAGACTGAACTTAGTATTTGCAGAGTGGACCTTGGGGGTGCATATTTTAACTTTGAACGGATGTGAAAGAAACTGACCTGGAATAGTTACAGCTATAAAAGTATAATAACACTAATAGTATTAGTATGGCATTCTGCTTAAACTATAGCTGATAAGGCTCAAGTGTACAATACATACTGACACAAAATAATATTTCTTGTTGAAAATGACATCTAAAATACTTGGTGTTCTTGGATTTGAACATCCTATCATCCACACAGTCAGTTCAGGACAAATGGAAGGGGGTGGGAATGGATACCATTGTATTGCATTATTCACAATCATGCAGAGCCTGTCAAATTATTTTGACCTCCAAATTACAGCAACTCAGAAGTTATTGACAATCAACTGAAACCAGCTA
Organism: Alviniconcha strummeri; assembly: GCA_963584105.1. Taxonomy (NCBI): domain Eukaryota; kingdom Metazoa; phylum Mollusca; class Gastropoda; family Provannidae; genus Alviniconcha; species Alviniconcha strummeri. Next base: position 9,551,010 of record OY757544.1, read on the forward strand.
ACTTGCCTGCTTGAGTGTCATTGACATTTGATTGTTTAAGGCACAGGCCAGCTGTCCCATGGAAACATTGATTTGCTTGCATGTGTTGATCAATGTTAATTACTGCTCTTTCCTGCTTGCAGAGACCCAAAGCCCATCGAGGTAGAACCTTTGGAGCAGAGAGATGAAGAAGATGGAATGCCAGAGAAATTCCTGCCCAAGAATGATATGTACAAAAAGTAAGAAGCACATTTCTTCAACCATTGATGGTGTACCTTTGGGGGTGAGAGTAAAGGGGGGAGGGGGGTGAATTGTACTGACATTGTTTTAAGCATAATATTTACCTCAAGAAGCATACTTGTCACTTTTTAAGAAAGTTAATGAACACACTGCTTACTGAGCCAGTAACCTTAAAGAAGATATGGCTGGCATAAAATTATGTTGGATGTGAAAATAAAGTCTCTGATTATATTATCTGTCAGGCTTACACTAGGTAGTACCAAGCCACCGGGATTGCTGTTGACATTTTGCACTTTGACCCAATTGTTATGATTTTTCATTCGATTTTACTACCTCCAAATCATCATCATTCTTGTTTAAATTTATATGAGAATAAAGTTGGTTTTATTATCTATTAGATGGTTGCAAAGATTTGTTTGTCGTATGAAAGATGCATGTGTGTGTTTTGAAGAAAAACAATCACTAACATGATGCTCGCGCTACCGCGAACCAGCTTCCGCGGCCCGTGTTTCAACTTCGGCTTTGGGTGGTTCGATTCAACTCGCTCGCTCGTCACACAACAATGATATTATAAATAGAAATGTCGTCACAAGAAAGAAGGGAATCCTCTCTTTCCATTCGTCAAAAGCGTGAGCGGAAGTTCAAGTGAAAAGTGGAAGGAAATTCGAATCGAAAATGTCGAAAGTTTCTGTTGCTTTCTTGCTCCTGTCCAATTGAATAAATAGGCATTATATTCATATTGTTAAAAAGTTCAGAATCTCTTCTTTTGAATGGTATAAGTATCGATATACTACGAGGTGTTTGTGCGACGAACCTGTTGCTCAAAGTTCAGCGGCCGAACAAAACGAGCGCACCCCATGCACTGTAATGGAGGTCGAAGCGACCGGCTCAGCACACAACGCTCCGCCGAGCCCGACGCAGTCTGTGATCGGTAAGTCCATCAAAACATGCTTGGATATAATAGTCTTGGGTATTAAGATACTGTTTCCTTTGTTTCATGTAACTGCAATCCATATCTCGGTTGTTATATTGCAAAAATCCGGCAGTTTTGTTCTTACGCACGGCGGAGTCAAGGGCCGAGATCGACTACGCGTGTAAAAATTTCAAGTCTTGTTGATGCTGGTTCTAAGCATTCAACTAATTTTTTTCTGCTGTAGGTTAAACCTGAATCTAACTTTCTAAACGATTTTAATTGTTTATAATTGTCGGATTATAGTTTGATTTCAACAAATTCACCGGGTCTTTGAGATCGACAGAATGTGGCAAGGGAAGATAATCGAACTTCCGGTTTGTCTGCAAGGCTTCCGAAACGTGTTTTTTGTTGCTGAAATATCAAGTCACTGCGTGCTTAAAACAGTGTAAATACATAAATCACAGTTTACTTAATGATAGCCTTTATTTACAACAAAATACATAGTTTTGCAAACTCTCCCCTCCTAACTCCTTTTGTGCATTTCTTAAGTCTTACACAAGTTCCAAGTCATTGAATGTCACCCTACACCCTGATAATGATATTACAAAGTATAAGTTATTATAAATAGTATGAATATAAAGAAATAGAATAACTATTGGGGACTGAAAGTATGACTTTGTCAAAGTTCCAAGTCATTAGTTGAATGTCACCCTACACCCTGATAATGATATTACAAAGTATAAGTTATTATAAATAGTATGAATATAAAGAAATAGAATAAATATTGGGGACTGCAAGTATGACTTTGTCTGTTGACAGTTGATGACCAATACCAGGCACTGGCAGCCTGCATTGATCACATGGGAAAGGTTGGGAAACCACCCAAGCCACCAGCAGTTGTTTTTAACAACCATCTTCTGCTGCAGCTGAATGCACTGAAAGAGGAGAAGGGGAGAACATGGGCAGAAATCCAACAGCTCTTTGTCAGGCTTTTTCCTGATGAAGACTTTCCTCCAGCTGTCCCTCTCATACGATCTGCAGTGCAACAGTTTAGCCGGACAACACATAATCAACAACATTTCTTGCAACATGACCGTGACATCTATTATGTAGGTCCGTTCACAAAAGAAGCTGGAGTCACTCGAAGTGCGCTAACAAAAGAAAATCTTCATACATGTGTTTCCTTAACAAATGGGCTAGTGTCAGAGTTAGCATATTTTGCAGCCAAGCAAGGATTTAAAAATGATGTTCTTTTCAAGTGGATCTTTCAGTTGTCAGGGGGAGCTTTTTCATGCATGGGTTCTGCTTCACTGGACACCATTGTATCAAAAACGATTTTGGAGATTCGAACTGGAATTTTTTTCCAAGTCGGTTACCCTGTGGACACCCCTACAACCAAGCTCACCCCAGACCAGATAACAGCTAACCTGATCCTCTACTTGGGAACTTCAGAGGGAATGAGTACACCTGCTCTCCAAGATGTTCCGCCTCCATTGCCTGCTGTGGAACATGAAGATGCCGTTGAGGCCTGCAGACCAGAGAGAGGGAGGAAAAGGAAACGGAGAGGAGCAAAGAAGACGCCAAGACAAGAGGAAGCTGAGGGGGAGGAAGAAGAGAACCAGGAAGAGCAAGAGCAAGCAGGACAGACTGAAGATGGGGAAGATGTAATGCTGGAACTGGAAGATGGAAAGTTTTCACAAGGTCAAGCCATTGCTGTATACTATGACAACAATTTTTACCTTGGGGAAGTGCTGCAAAGTCATGAAGATGACACAGCAGAGGTGTCATTCATGGACCAAGTACCCAACAAGAACATTTTCCGGTGGAAGCATGAAGACATTGATGTTGTTCACAAGAAATTTGTCTTCATGTGGAATGTCAGACTTGCCAGCCAGAATGGACGTTCTTGGTCCACAGCAGACTATGTAAAATTGGTTAGGCTGTATACACTGTTCCAAGAGGAGTACTGCCAGTGATGTGAGTAAAACTGTATGTCATTCTGTTGACAGATTCCTAATTTGGATTAGTATTGGAGAGATATTTGCCAAACATGGTGGTTTCTGGAGATACCTTTTTTGTTTTGTTTTTTACCATTTTTTTCATAAAATTGAGATTTCATGGAAATCATGAGATATGTTTGATCTTCATGATATTCATTGGTTATGCAGGGCTAGTTATGGTAAGTCTGCTCAGAAAATTTCAAGCCTCTATGTGCAGGAGTTAATATTTTACAGCACTTTGAAAATTTGTGTTTTTGTGCAAAATGTGACGCTCCAATTTTACCTATTTCGGGCCTACTTCAGGAAGCACCTGTGCCAGAATGCATTATTATACAGTTTCTAGATTCTGTGTACTTAGAGTCATGTACCAAAATAAGTGAATCCCCAAATTTCAACTTTCCTGTTCGTATAGTCTGTTCTCTCTGAAATTCTTAACTTTGCCAAATGTTCAAAATGGCCGTTTTAGTCTGAAATCGTGACGTACCACAGCAACATTAAAATGCAATAACTCAAGAACTATTTGAGATAGAGCCTTGAAACTGTGCATGGTTATTCATTTCATCAAGGCCTTTCAAATGACACTTACTTTAAATATGTCACTTGAAGTGCTAATTTTGCTTGGTACTACCTACTTACACATCCATAATAACGGTACCAGTTGCAGTGACCATGAACTTGTCTTACGGTTTCAGAAGAGTTGTTCAGAATTGTTTGATGTTTTGCTGCTGAAACCTCTCAGGAGTAATTAAATGATTTGCAGGGAAAGAGAGAAAGAGCCCCATTTTGCTCCCCATGGTTCCTTTGAGTACGAGTTTGGAATTCGCTGGAAGCAGCTGGATGAGATGGAAAAGAAAAGAATCGAGAATGTGAAGAAAGAGATGGAGGAAGCCCGTATCAAGCTGGAAGATGAAATGCAGAATGCTCTCTACGACTACCAGGCTGAGCAGATCCGACAGGGTGAGTTTTTCACTCACATAAAAGTGGGAGAGTTGATAGCCTTGATATTATGACAGAATTTATTAATTGATCTTTGTTTGGCATATATGTGTGGGATTCTGTCCTTTGTTGCTGGCCATGTTGTCAGAAAGGTGTTTGGCAATCTTGATATTCTGAACATTGGTCTGTCTTGGCTACTCTCTCTTTCTCTTAGAGATGAGGTTGATTGCTTGTTAGGAGGGGGCATCTCACTGTTGGAGTGACGGACACTGAATGAAATAAACAGTACACCAGATTTAGTGCATAGTGCCCATCAATTTTGTTGTAAACACAGCTGAAAAGATCATTTGACTGCGTATAAGATAAAACACAAGGTTTATATTAACCAGTAATTTTGAGTATTTTACCAGTCAAGATCAGCAAATGCCAGCGTTATTTTGTTTGACCGGTTCTAAACAAAAAAAATCACAGTGAGTGTGTATGTATGTGTCTGTTCTAGACAGGGAAGGGAGTTAGGTGTTTGCTAGGACAATTCCAGTACCAGTATGTATGAACAGTTATGTATCTGACTCATTACCATGATTAACTGACCAGTTTCCATGAACCACTGTGGCACCATACAGATGTTATACTTGTTTGAAAATCTTTTACAGATAGTGTCTTTTTGTTGTCAAAATAATTACATTGCATATTTTGCTAATCCTGTCATGGCAGTCTCCAAATCAAGATCACGATAAATTCACACATATGTAAACCAGAATTTACATACCTGTCTTGAACTAACTTTTGGCATGTGGTTCGCATTGGGACAAAGGTTTAAGATTCCCACATGATAGAGTAGTGTAATACCACAGGCACTCCCCCCACCCCCCACCCCTCCAAAAAAAAGAGGGAAAAAAAGGGTGTGTTATCATATGTAATGATTCTGAATGTTTTATTGACTGCTTAGCTGATTAAGGCTGAAGTTTGAATTGCAAATGACACCTTACTCATTTTGCCTTTGGTATATATGCATGTCATTGATTTGGATACATTTGTTGTCCTGAGCATGAAGAAATTTTACTTTTAAGGCATGTAAAAATGCAACAACCTCTTCTGCTTTTAGATCTACTGCGTCAGCAGGAAGAACTTCGACGTCTGGAGGAACTACGCAACAATGATCGCATGCGCAGGCAGCAAGAGTTGGAAATGAGGTAAACAAAATCAACAGTGGTGCAAATTTACATCATATAACATCATATCAGTCTTTGCATCACAAAACACATCACAAGACAAAATTTATGTCAGCACTTGGTCCAACCAAAATATGAATTTCACCTTGTTTTTCCTTGCAAACACAGAACATTGAGGTGGCTGGATTGACTGGAGCACAATCTTTCTGGAGTGACCAGATGTGCAACTGGTAGTTTACATCTGGATGGGTTCAAGCAGGTGGCCATTAAATTGCTTGATCTGCAAAAGTATGGACAGTGTAAACAGACCTTTAGATTTAAGCCAATGCCCAGTCCTTAGCATTGTGACTTTGGGATTTTGCAGAACCATGAACAGACGCGCAGAGGAAGAGCGGACTCGCCAACAGGAAGAGCGTCGTCGCCAGGAGATGATGATGCGTCAACAGGAGATGCAACGACGCAGCGGCGGAGGACACATGGACTCTGGGATGCCACCACGCAGCCGTGAGGAGATGATGGTATGTGACTGGGATATTTTTGTGCATCAATACAGTTTGTCATACAGGTTAACCTCCATAATTTGCCCTGATGTAACCGTACTGGTTGACTGGGTGTAAAGCATCAAGTTACTTGCTAACCTCCATATTGCACAAGACAATCTTATTATTTATTTAATGGGTGTCTTGTGCATGTAATTCTCGTTTTGTTCATCGGACAGTGTTAGTGGGTGTGGTCAAAACATAAAAGACCTGTCTCCTCAAATGTTGCAACAACGTACGTGTTACAGAGCATGAGGGCCGGTGAGGGCCCAAGTGGCTTCCAGGGAGGCCCCAGCAGCATGGGCATGCGTGGAGGACAAGGTCAAGGCGGTGACCCCCAGATGCAAAGAGCAAGAGGGGGTGCACCCCCTATGCAGCCTCCCCCTGCCCCACCAGCCGGGATGGGGCTGGAGAGAGGTGGACAACAAGGCATGGGCAGGGTAGGTGGAGTTTTGCTCAAAATGTCTGTCTGGGGGACAGGAGACTTTTTCACTTGGCACCTGCTGAACAGAGGAAGTGAAGCCTAATTGTCAAGACTGTCTGGTGGAAATTAGCGTATGTAAAAAGGCAGTGTCTGAGAAGTAGTGTACACACTTTGATCCATTGAATATGTTTGGATTCAGGGTGAAGACAGTATCCTTGCAAAGGTTTTACGTAACAGCCGAGACTGGAAGATCCAAACACATGCATGATTAAAAAGAACGCTAATTTTAATAGACCAACACAAACAATCACAAATGGAGAGGAAAACCAATTGCTGAAAACGGCAGTAAAATGAAAATATTCCACTTATACAGTTGGTGTTTGTTAAATGCAAGGGGTACCAACATAGCTGATACTAGAATGGAAGAAGCATCAGGGAGATTAGATTATTATTTTTTTAAGGTAGGGGGGATGCACACAGTAAAAGCAGAAAAGGAAAATACAGATTTGAGGTCTTGATTCACTCAGCATTCTGTATGATAGATGCCACAAGGAGGGGGAGGCCAGGGCGGTCAGGGCAGCTTCGGTGGGCAAGGCGGTCACCCTGGCAGCAGTGGCGGCGGCAACCCCAACGGTAGTGGCAGCCCCAACATCAACAGCATGGGAGGCCAGGGGGGACCTGGTGGAGCAGCCAGTCAAATGGTGAGTACTGTTCGCTGTCCTGTTCCATTTTCAGGTGGGGCTGATTTATGCACATGGTTGATAATGACACCATCTTCGGCTTTGAATTAACTGTGATGTGGATCTTGTTTCAGCAGGAACAACATTTCAGTTATCGCACCTGCGTCGGGTCTCTGTGATGAGTAAAGAGTCTGAGGACGTGCAGTCTGCTTTTGACTTGTTATTAGAGAATGCTCTTCAAAAGACAAACTGCTGAAAGGATAGCTTGTCTTGTAATGTTAACTTTCTGCTACCCGTATGATTGCATGGGTTCATTCACTCCATATATAAAGGCATTTATGGACCGACATCTTAGTCTTTGTTACACACCTGCGCCACTGCTGTAATGGAGATTGAAGGCTCAGCAGTGTTAAAAAGGAGGAAATTGTTGACTTGATAAGATCGGAAAATTGAGGGAGATAGAAAAGGAGGAAATAACAGACTGGGGAAATTAGTCTTGCTCACATGTGGCCCTTCCGAAAGACTCAGCTCGTCTTTGTATTGTTAAGAATGTTTGGGATGGGAGTCAATATTTCCTGGTAATTTTTGTTGCTTGAAAACAAAAATGTTAGGAGCATAACAATGCATCAGCGCCAGACATTAATACACATGAAGAGAAGAACTGCTTTCACTGAATTTCTATAGCCAGTGGCATTGCTGGACCACACTTCCTCAGGCACGCAACAAAAAATGTGGTTAATCAAGTTCAAAGTGCTATAAGTATGCCTTGCTTATTTTGTGACTGGTCTTGAAGTGTGTGTGCATTACTCTTTCTGACAAGTAAATTAGATGGTTGCAAGGTAAAAACATGTTGGCAGTATCTTAAAAAGCATAATTTTGTAACAAACTCTTCACTGTAGTGAACCAATTAGGGAAAAAAACATCTGTGTGTGTCTGTGTAGTCAGTTTTAACTGACAGTGGGGAGAGAAAAAAACATGCAAGTGCAAGTACCTATAAACTTCCACAATCTCTGTCACTCTTTCTTTCAGACGTTTTTCAGATTTTCAGTAGGAAAAAAGAAGTAAAAATGTTTTGGAAACGGGGTGAACAGTTGACTTTGAACTTAACATGGATCTGGCAGCTGTAAAAGTTGCCTAGTTCCTGGGTTTCTGGCTGTGTCCTAATATTCTGAAATTGGAACCAGTTGCTACATCACATTAACAGTAATACCCAGTAGCCATCCAAAAATGAGTAAAAGTTGCCTAACAACTTTGTCTACTCTGAAAATAGACTGGATACTGCCAGATTTGTTTTTTCTTTCTCCCCCTCTGTGGTTAGGAATTCTTAATTCTTTATACTGGTATTGTCAAACTGTAGGAGCTACTTGCAAGAATAATTCAGTATGCAAAAAAACGTGTCTAATCATTCCTTACTGTGGACAGAGTAAAACCACCCACATTACTAAAAGGCTGCATTATTGTGTCAGAATTTCATTTACCCCTTGCTGTGTTTTTCCGGCTTCACCAACCACAGTCATCTGAATGGCCACTACTGACTGACATGTAAACAATTTACAAGAACACACGCACACACACAGTGAATACATTTTGGGTGAGGTTGTTGGTTTGAAGGTTTCGTTGTGACTTTTTAGAGAAGCTGAGGCCATTTCCATAGCCTTACTGAGACTTGGCATGACATAGAGGTGGGAAAGGTGTAACTGTGAGCTGTTCAAATCTGAACATCCCATACCATTCCGCAGTTAGCGTCAGTCCCACACTGCATCAGTACTAACCAGATCACAGAAAGTAACAGCTCTTCAACCCCAAAGGGAACATTTAGTTCACTTCTGGAATAACCATATTTCCCAGGAGGTTCATTTTCATAGCATTTTAGTATATTTTTGTTCATTTTTGTTTTGTTTTGTTGTTGTTTCCTTTCCACACACACAAAAAAAAAAAGTCATTCTGATGGCGATTAAGCATTCGGTAATCGGCTTTTGTATTGAAGAGATTTAGGACTGGGCACTGAAAATCAGAGTGACATTACCAGCAATCTCCTGGATTTCTCTGACCCTAGTTGCATCGGCATTCCATCAGAGGATAATGACTGTTTTTTTGTTTGTTTTCAGATAAAGAAAGGATAAATAATGTGCAAGATCATGACACTGATGATTTTGTTGGTGGAATAACATTCAGTGATACTGCATGTTTATAGGGCAGAAGGCACAAACTACCCTTTCATTATCACCAATGTGTATTTTCACAAGTAAAAATAAACACAACTATTAATATAAATATTTGATGTATATATCTCCATTTATTTGCATGCACAAACAATTCTGTAAAAATATGTTTTCAAGCAAATAAGCTACACTGATTTTAATAACACACCGAAGCAAATTGAGGAAAAACCTTTTTGTTTTACTAAATGACCACACACACACACACACACACACAAAAAAAAAATGCTTTTGTAAAAAATGGAACTGGCATGCAACACTGCAAAGTGGCAACAAAATATGAATGTAAAACACATTAGCAGTTTTAGTAAACATACGCCAAACATGGTATTTGTTTCCCCCAGTACTGCTGGGAATGATTCTTGTCAATAGTGGCAATACCATGGGACATAAAGAGTTAAAACTAGATCAGCGTTTTTTACCAAGTTTTCTGAGCCCTTGTGACTTGGCCTGACAGACTTGTATCTTGTTATGGGTGAAGCTACCCTGCTATATGTTCAAAATCTCTCTTGCGTCGCAAACAAAATGGTGTAACCTGAATTGCAGGTCAACAGACATTTGTCTTGCAAATGGGTGGAAGCAACCTGGTATAATAATAATAAAGGAGAGTTATTCCACATTATGTAGCAGCGCAGAATTATAATAACACTAGCGGCACACAATCACAAGCACATATATGCATGCACACACACAGGCACACACTTTTAGGATATATGGAGGTGGTGGGGAGAACAAAAGATGGTTTCGTGGTTATGCCAGCATCAAAACAAAAAATGTGTAGGGGTCCCCCTGGGTGGTGCTGTGTCGGTGGTCCCTGAGACCACAGAGCCTGTGACCACCCATTGATTCTTGTCAGTTATTGAACGTTGGGTCACTTCTGGATTCTGGACAGTTCTCATTGGTCCTTGGGTCATGGATCCTGGGCAGTTGTCATTGAGCCTTGGAAGTTGGATCACTTGAGTTGGTGCTCATTGTCAGCCTGAGCCATGGGTTTACATGTGGTACTTCCTTGGTCTCGCTGAACCTTGTGTATGTCACATATGGAACATTGTTGGTCTTCCTGAGTCTCTGGTTGCCTGTGGATATGTGTCTTTTCTCCATATTTCTGAGAATGGAAACTCACCCATCAAGTTGTCCTAATATAAAAAGATAGTGCTGAAATTTGGGAGAAAAGGGGAGTAAATGATTTGGACCAGCTACTCTGCTGTTGCTTTCCCCAGAAAACAGTTTTTGTTTTTTAAACAGGGGGGAGGGGGTGTATATATATATATATAAGACTTTAAAAACAAACAAATGATGCAACTAAAGATTTAAAAGCAAAAGGTGCACTCTGTTGTATGTATGCGGATTACAATTGAACCCAAAGAAAGTTTTGGGGGCAAAGAAGCTTATTGTATCCAAACCACTTGCAGGCTGTTACTGTCCAGTGTGGCTTCACATTCATTTACATTCGTGATATCACCTCACTTCATAATGCTCATCTGTTGCCTCCACTGGAAAGGTTGTGTGATCTCACATCGTCCGCAGCTGATATGTCATGTTGCCACCGACAAAAGCTATGTGCTTGTGTGTGATCTGTTTGTCTGCCACAGCCGATCTGTCCTGTTGCCTCAGAGGCTGTGCGTGTGTGTGTGTGTCTGTAGGTTGAGGACTGCCATATCCTTCCTCACTCGCTCTTTTATCATAAACTCACAAGTACTGATAAAACTGCCATTGTGCCAGCAGTTTAAAAGTTGACTGGTGCTTCAGTGGGTAATGTGTGGGCTGGGAGAGATGCTCGACTAGGAGAAACTGTTACTGCTGAGTCTTGGGGCCACATGTTAATCATTTTAAAATGAGGTACAGTGCAAAAGTGTGTGACCGGTTTTTGTTTTTCTCCCTTTTTATGCTGATATGTGCTTGATCTAGAGTGCTTGCTGTCACGGTCTTGGCTTTGCTAATATAATTTTGAAACTTACCTCTTGTTCTCTTTTGTGTATACATAAAAACAGTTAACACCAAGAAAAATAGTAGCAATGGCAGAGGCATGGGTTTGTCAAAAACAAGGTGTGAAAAACAGAATGCTGTTGATGACCCTGTGTTGATGTGGAGCGTATTGTGGCGTTTTATTTATTTCTCCTGTGGAATGGTTCCTGGATTACCGGCTGACACTTGAGAAGCAGCAGAATTGCAATATGATGGTTGCTTTATTTGTGGGGGGGAGAAAACACTTGACAAAAGCATCTTGTGTTGGAATGGTAAGCAAAACTGGGTACATTTATATACATCTCCAGAGTGGCTTCTGCTTGTGATGCTGTGGCCTTGCAGTGAAATCTTCAGAATTTGACTACTGCCTTGGTTTATCTGGAATGGTTCTGTGGTGTTACTTGTGGAGACCTTTGAACAGATTAGTCATCTTACCTCAGTGTTACCTCCAATTCTTTTTTTTTTCTTTTTTTTAAGGGAAAGGGCATTGCAATGGAAGAGGGGCACAACAAAGTATTGCACAAAAAGACCCCCCCCCCCCCCCCCCCCCCCAGTACCTGAGACTCTGAAACATGCTGCACAAACACATGCACACATACACACATTATGAAGATGATTTCTTGCCCATGATGCGATCTGGTCAGTCATCTCTTTCCATGTTTGATTTTGAAAGAGGAAAGACCGGTCGTACAGGCTTGACTGAGGTACGGGAAGGTTGACGGGGGGTCTTTTCAGGAGCTTAGCTCAAGAAATGTTCTTTGCTGTTGTAGCTGTTGCTCAGATGCTCTCTCAAGCCTATTTGTGTGTGTGTGTGTTTGTCTGTCTGTCATTAACTAATAAAGAAAACAGAACCTGCGTGTGCAAAAGGAAATAGGACCTGTACATGCACTGCAGCCATCCATGTGTGTTTTGTGACTATAAGAAGCATACTCAACTGACTGAGACCTGTGAGCCGGTTTGGCCTAGCGGTAAGGTGTTAGGCTGGTAAGCAGAAGGACCTCGGTTCAATATCGCTTCAGCTCTCCTTTCTCATCAAAAAGGTTGTGGTTTGTGAACACTGTCTTGTGACTTTGTCCATCACTTCCTACTGAAACATTAAAATGGCTCTCATCACTGCCCATTTTAATGCAGGAATCATTCTGGTGGTGACAGTGTAGCGATAGGTATATAATCTCCCTCTTCCCCCCACCTCCATGCCCCCTTCCCCCCCTTCTCCCCGTCCCTAATAAGCCTTATGGTTTCTGTGGACATTAAGCACCATGTTTACTTACTGAGACCAGTTACATCTTTCTTCTGACAGATTTATCTTGCTTTTCAAGCTCACCAACTAGTTGCCATGTTTGTTGTGTTTGTAGGTCACATCTTGCCCCTATTTTTAATCTAACTCAGTCTTAAGATCTCTGCAGTGTAGGACACACCCTGTGAGACTGAAACTGTTGTACTTTATCTCATGCATTGAAGTATTTTAACTTGGCTGTTGAAGTCATAAAGACATAGTCATTCTCATTGCTCTCAAGAGCATCCAATGATTGAAAAAGGTATGTGGGGTATTTGTCTTGTTGATTTGAGACTCTCTCTCTCTCTCTCTCTCTCTCTCTCTCTCTCTCTCTCTCTCTCTCTCTCTCTCTCTCTCTCTCTCATGAAACAAACCTCATCCAAAATCTGCCTCACCATCAAACACTTTTGCTTGGTTATATTGACAGCAAAATTAATATCCAAACAAATGGACAAAAAATTTCTGATTTTTCTCAAAATCTTCACATGTCATTGTTATATATCTAATTGCACATAATTAGATGAAATGCAGTTTGGGCAGTGTCCCTTTACTCATCAATTTGCCAATGTTTGGAGTGGCAGGCCAATTTCTTTCAAGTGGGATTTTGTACCTGTAGGTTCTGTGATATTTGGTTTTAAAAGAGGGGGTTAATGAGGTAGTCACTTTTGACAATTTTTCAAGAGAAGTAAAATGTGTAGTTTTAATTGTTACTTTAGAAACAGATTTTTGTTTTGTTTTGCCTTTCTTTTCATAAACATCTATGCATCGACTTCTTGCATTTTGTTCACCTCCTTCAAGTAATCTGTTTTTCACTCTTTTTATTTCATAAGCATTGCCAAAGAGAAATTCTAATTGTTCCAACACAGGCAAATTTCTTTCAGAACTGCTTGGACTTACTGTTACGCAGAGTTCTTTTCTGACTTTTACACACACCTGCAGAAACACTCCCACATGCACGCACTCTCAGAGTCACACAAACACACAGGCATGCACCCACAAATCAACAAGAAACAGAAAGATGGATTGTGTAGTACAAACTTACAGTTAGACATGCTCACTCATACTTTCTTTTACTGTCTCTGTCTGTCTGTCCCGCTGTCTCTGTCTGTCTGTCTGTCTGTCTGTGTCTGTCTGTCTGTCTGTCTGTCTCTCTCTCTCTCTCTCTCTCTCTCTCTCTCTCTCTCTCTCTCTCTCTCTCTCTCTGTGTGCAAAAACCAAACTGCATGTGAATTGGGGTGATCATATGCTGAATGCAGTGATCGTGTGTGACTACTAGTAACCAGATTTATACAATACTAAAAAAAGCTGTTGTGGATTGCTGGATGATGGTCATGATGCTGTTTGTCGAAAGGATTCATCTGACTTGATGAATGGTGGCGACCTATTAAATTGCCTATGGCTGAAAAGCTGTGAATTAATTTGGAGTGGGATTTTTCTGGTTGAAGAACAGAATGTGCGAGACGTTTGCACAAAGCCATGCCTCTGCCTCAATTGCTACTTAGTGCAAATTATTCCGATTTGCTTTTGTCTTCTTTTTATGGATTTAAACCAAATGCCTCTCTTGTTTTCATATAACACATTGTTTTCTCATATGCCAAGACAGTGAAGAGCAAGATGCCTATGGAGAACCTTTTCGTTCATAGTTCTAATGCAAAGCTTTTCTTTCCCTCTCTTCCCGTATGTGCGTGACGCTGGATCCAAATTCATCGACGACCTGCAATACCTGCGACACTCTTCTATTTCATCGATAACAAACACACCCAAAACAAAAAACACCACCACCAAACTGTCCAATTAAAAACCGTGCCCGGCCTACTGCCCTTGGGGGAAAAAATGTTGCTGGTTTCTTTCAAACAGCAACGTCAGTCCCGCTTCGACCAAGTCTCCGGCAGCCAATTTGAGCAAGGCTTTGGCAGCCGTGCTGGTATGGGAGGCCCTGGAGGGAACCAGGTTGGCCCCGGGGGTATGGGAGGGGGAGGCATGGGCGGCCCCGGAAGTCAGCAGGCCGCCATGTTCCAGCAGATGCAGGGGATGGGTCGCCCCGGCCCGGAGCGCGCTATGATGGAACGTCGTCGTGCAGCAGAACAGCCAAGAGATGAGCTTGCCGAGCTGAAGAGGATGCGCAGATACTAGGCGGCTATGTTGTCGAGGAAACTGAACACAGTTCGGTCGCGGTTTGAGAAGAAAGAGAGAAAAAAACTGTCATCAAATTCATCTGTTTGTGAGGGGATGGTTCTGGAAATTAGTCAGTGGCGTACCAGTTTGTGAGAGAAAGAGACTGCTTTGGGGACTGGCCGAGGTGAAGTGTTGCTGGAGGTGCAGCCGTTTTTAGTTTTTTTGCTTAGAATGATGGAGAAAGTGAAGGAAAAAAACACAGTACCTGAAGCGTGACTGATTTCATTGCAAATCACGTATTTTATTTTCTTATCCTGTGTCACATGCTTTATTTCATGTAACGGTAAATACACCACACATTTTATTGTTAGCGTTTTACCTGGTCAAGATGTTTTTTCATCATTTGATGTCGTTCAGTCAGTTCATGGTTTCATCATCACTTTAACTCATTGATTTTGTGTTTACCAGTGCTTACTCATTTCATTTTAATTTGATTCATCTCAGTGGATCTCATTGAAATTGGATCAGAAGCTATTTCTGCTGACATGAATTGCCCATTGCATCTTTTTGTTTTTTTCATTCATGATCATGGGTGTACGTTTTTCATTCTATCATGTCAATGTGCTAGTGAACTTGTTAGTGATTGATTTTAAGTGTTAGTGTTCATAATCTGTAATTTCAATTTTCACGTGCTGACTGCAGTCAAACAAGCATTTTAAATCAGTATTGTCACTTAATGTCAGTTAGATGTTGCCCCTCTTCCCCTACCCCAACCCTCTTGGTGTTTTTTGGTACCTGTGTCCTTACATATTCATCAGATTTCATTGGACAAGAACAGATACGCATTTGTCATAAATTATAGTGCATTAACTAGTTGTGTTTTGTCGTCAAGTGTGTCATGTTCTCACTCAATATTGTGGTGCCCCCAAATTGTGTAGAAAATAAACAGGTAAAAAAGAAAACATTTTGTAAATATTTGTTTTATATTCAGAATGCAAACATTTTTAATGTTAATGTAGCATTCAATCTGGAATATAATTCTCAGTTCTTTCCTGAAGAATGCTACAAATCTTTCCTAGAAAAAGGAACAAAAAGAGATCACTGCTTCTCATTCACAGCCTGATGTAAAGTTCCAAGGCAAATCGGTCACTTGAACTGCAAACTATTCGTTCAGTGTTCCTGTGCCTGTGTCCACACAATGATACATGCATGCATGTACCCACATATGTATGCACACACACACACACACATACACACACACACACACACACACACACACACACACACACACACACACACACACACACACACAACCTGCAAGCATCTGTAGGCACATGTACACACATTTGATCCACTTACATATATACATATCTACACTGATGTTGGCTGGGGTTTATTGACTGTTTATTAGAATTGAAACAGCAATATTGGTTTCTTCTCTTTTTCTTCTTAAACTAGTTTATATCAGTTTCACTGTCATGGTACCAGCAGTCATTGTTGGCTCTGTTCTCTGATACAGTTGCCCTGATATGACCATACTGGTTGACTGGGCATAAAGCATCACGTTACCTGCCATCTCTGATACAATAAGATTACAGTTTGATACCATTATTTGGTGTCACTGATCAGATTTTACACCATTATTTGGTGTCACCAATCAGATTTTACATTTGTGTCATTGGTGTCTGGTTTACTATTACAACAACAAAATTTAAAGTGCTCTCATCTTAAGCACCTCTTACTCTTACCAGATCAGTTTTCATCCATGCATTCTAGTTACATACATGAGACTAATACAGCATACAAACATAGTTCTGACTTAAACTGATTTAAAACAAAACAAAAAAACAAGTGGCATGTACACCATAACTCATTGCAGTTTTCTGCATCAAGCAAATGTCACTCCAGTGCATGGTTGCTGACAGCACCAGCTGATGCAGTGATGATAGACATAATCAGTGTTCTGGGTGAAAATGCTCAGTGTATGCGATTCCATAGGGTAATTTTTTCCGTGCTTTGAAGTATTTAATGCTAGCTTTTTCGTAAAGCAGATCTTTCAAACTTTGCATGCTGATGATAATGTATGGCAAAGTGTGCATGTCCACACCAGTTTCGGTGACCTTGTCCCATTTTAATTGCCAAAGATAAAAGTTTTAGTTTTCCTAGTCTGTTTGACTGAATGTTCTTGGTGTGTAGTCTGCTTGTTCTACTTTTATCACTTTTTTATGTATAATTATGTAATCCACATGTATCCTTTTCTCAAAACTTTGCATCAGCATGTAGATGCTTTTTGACTCTCTTTGAGCCCCCCCCACTCCCCACCCCCGACAAAATGTGTTTTGCCCTGATATGACCATACTGGTTGACTGGGTGTAAAACACCAACTCTCTGTCTCTGTCTGTCTCTTTCTCTCTCTCTCTGAGTCTCTCCTTCCCTCCCTATGGGAATGTTTGAAACATCCTCATAAGTCTCAAGGCCATAGTATCTCACTGGCTGCCAAATATGATCAGTGATAATTGCGGATGGACATACAGACTTGTAACGATGTGCACATGGACAGAACGGAAGCCCTCTTGACTGAACCAACAGGAAACATGCACACATATGCATGCTTGCATGAACACACTGATACATACATGCGCGCGTGTGCACACACACACACACACAAGAAAGATGGATTATGTGGTACTTACCCTTTGTGGCGTGGAAGCGTGCTGGTTTTGAATACTGACAACATAAGAGGGAGGCTGTTTCCGAGCTTCAAGATTCTACAGTCCTGTGGTCCAAGATCATCCCCTCTTCCTCCTCTAATGTGGCTTTTGCAAGGATGGTCTCGTGGCGTGCCTTGTGAGAGGAGAACTAGTTCCACTCCGTGTTGAGTGTGAATTGGGGAGACGGAGGTCCTCTGGATTAGTCTGTGAACTGAAAAGGTATGTAGCTCCATGGTAAGGTTTATTTATTTACAAGACTGGTGACCAGTGAAAGTGGTGCTCTCAACTGAGTACTGGTGGTGTTGTGGCACGTTATGCAACCTGATTAAGCTTTGCGGGGTACAGTTTGTGTTGGTGTGTTTGAATTTTAACATAAGGTGTTACTACTGGTAGGAAAAGATACTATGACTATGAGCATCAAACTCCGTTAGGATGCTTGCTTCAGACATTCATGTTTTACTTACTGTGAAAATAATGGGCACTGTGTTGTGCGCCCCGGTGTTTTCTTTGATTATGATCAATTTATATTTATTTACCGGGTAATATCATAGAGTTTGATCCCACTACCTTCAGTTAAATACTAGTTTCCAGTTGCATACAGGGTGAAAGGGACTAGCTTTGAATCTTTTTCAGGAGAGCGACGGTGATATAAGCACAAAACAAAAACAACATATTTTAGACTTCAGAGTGTCTAGGGAGGACCTTGTTGATCTTCCCATCCCCACCTGCCTTCACTTCCAGCACCCCTAACAGCATAAGACGGTGATTGTGCTACACATTTTTCAGACCGTTTGTAAGGTTGCGAAAGTGGTTCACAGGAACCGGTCAGACAATCACTGCAACCAGGCAAATACACAGCCAACTATGGTTACTACTACTACTAGAGCTCTCTGCTAGCAAACACCACCCTCTTCTCTTCCCTTTCTAGCAAAACACATGCGCGCGCGCACACACACACACACACACTCACACTCACACACTCACTCACTCACTCACTCACCAAAGGAGTTCTCTCTGTGCTGTGTTTTTTAAATCTGTTTTATTATGTTTGTTTGTTTTTGAACCGGTCGAGCAAATTACAGCCAGTACATCTGACCAGTTGCTGATGTTGTTTCCAGCATTTGCTGATCTTAACAGTAAATCACCATTTAACATGAACCCAGGTAACACAAGTAATTGTAATAAAATGCTTGTTAGACAAGCCAAAAAAAGCAAATTGAAAGGAACTTCATGACACATTTGCAGCAATGTTTGATTTGGGTCAGATTGATTGTTAGTGGTAAGTTGCTGCCATATGCAATGCTTTGTATACTGGCACTGTCTCATTAGCGAGCAGTTGCTTTACACTCCCATTCACAATCTTCCACTTGCAAAGTCTATATCCTTGAATGGACTGATTCTAAAACAATACAGATTATATGATGCCACAATATATGCCTTACATCTGGTTTTGCTGTTCTGCCTCTCTGTTACATGTTAACAACTTTCTGCTTGCAAAGTCTAGATCCTTGAACGATCTGATCCTGAAACAATCTGCAGATTGTATATCCTTAAATGGCCTGAACCTGAAACAATCTACAGATTATCATGCCATCAGGTTTTTGTTATTCTGCCTCTGCGTTAATAATGTTGAGCGTTAAATCTTTTGTTTGCACTAGAGCTATGTTAAAGACACAAACCATGTATTCATGTGCATTGTTTTTATCACAGAAATGAAACAAACAAGCATATTTTGTCAATGAAAAATTTGCTGTGTCGCTTACCATTGGGTCGTTCCGTTGGCATTGTATGGCATTCTGTGGAGTCATTAAGAGGGGGACTGCATGAACTTTACTTTCTAATCAGTAGTTCATGGAGGGAGAAAAAACATTGCATTTCAAGATTATTATTTAGTTTTCTCTGATTGTAACTACAGCCTCAGATTGCATGGTTTGCCCAACTACTCATAGATCTAGATACATTCTACATACCTTTTGCCCTTTTTCAAACTAGAAATCATACACATGTGATGTAATGGCAGCCATTTGTTATTGGCCCACAAGGAAAGTTGTGAATAGGGACGCTTCTTCAGGAAAAGAAAGTATGGTCTTGCAAGTGGGTTTGTTTTTGTTATACCCCCTATAAGTGAAATGAAGTTAAAGGGGTATACTGAAATCATTGTTTCTGAGCATCTGTGTGTCCAGATATCCTCAGAACTGCTGAACCTTTTGTGACCGTTGACATTGCAGTGCATGATCAGGAAGCAGTGTCACACTAAAAGATTGGTTTGCTGTTTTCAAGTGAGGGATCATCCAAGTCGTCCTTATCAAATGATTTGCTGTTTTTAAATGAGGCCTCATAGTCCTCCTATCCACTATTTCTACAGTGCTCTAAACTGCAGATCCTTTTTGCACCCCCGCACCCCATTAAAATGCTACTCCATCATAGGCGTTGTAAAAACATTGGAATTCTGTGTTCACGGTCAAGATCACAGCAAAAGTTATACACATTTCAGTGAATGTTCATCCAAATGGTATATATTCTAATAGGTAGGTCCAGCCACATTTTGAAAAGCAAGCAATACCAACCATTAATATGTGATATTAAAGAGGGTCACAAGGCAAGTACACAAACCAAATTTCATTAATTTATCTATAATATTTTTTTGAGATATCACCCTTCAAATTGTCATCATTTTAGGTGTTTTAGGCGCATTTTACAAAATGCCATTTTTGTATGGCTCTAGCATAAAAAGTATTGGTCACACATCCACCCAGCTTGTTTTACACAGTGTCTGCACAACATAGACTAAACACAATTTTTTCAGTAGTCATCCTTACTCAAATTATGGAGATGCAGAGTGCCAAAAATGGAAAATTTTGACATTGTCCAATCGCCAATCTTTGACAGTACCATGACAAGATCAAACATAACATGGGAATGGAAAGATGTACAACCATAATTCTGGTATCAACTGATTCAGCATTAATTAGACAATACAAATTCACAAGTCTAAAGAAATGCAAGCTAAACTTTACCTACAGAGGCAAGTTTCCATGAGAAAAAGGGTGCAGATATACCGCAAATTTTTTATAGTAATAGCATTAAAGCAAATCAAACTCTGGAATGGAAAGAGATACAGCCATGGTTCTGGTATCTGCAGATTGAGCATTAATCAGAGAAGGGAAATGCACAGCATATGGAAATTTAGGCAAATTTTAGATATATGTAGACTTGTTTGAATGAGGAAAAGAAGTTAAAAACTGCAGTCCAAGTGTGGCCTCATGGTCGATGTTACTTTTACCCCCCCCCCCCCACTATTATTATTATTATTATATGCAAAGATTGAAAGAATCATGTAATTTTTTAGCCAGTGTGCCAGGTCTTCCATGTGCACAAAAGTGGAAGAGAAAGAAGGGGAAAAAAACAAGAAATAAATTCTTCAGAAGCAAATATAATTCCAAACTCTCAATATAACATTAATTTTGGCTGGTGGCTCGCTTTTATTTCGTTTTGTCTAGATGAGCAGATCTACTGTAAAAGAAACATAATTACGGGTCATGACTGCATCGTCTGCTAGCTAAATAAGAGTTATTGTCCTTGACAAGAACACCCTTTTTTTTTTTTTTTTTAATCATGCACTTTAAAAAAATTTACTATTGAGAACATACACCATAAATCACGTTTTTGTCAATTCGGATTTATGGGGCTTTTTTTTTTATGTTGCTTTACGTCCACAGAGGCAGGATGACCTATTAGGGACGGGGACAGAGTGGGAAAGGGGACAGGGTGATTGGCTCGACCGCGGAAACCGCCCGAAAAAGACCGGAGAGACCGTAGACCGCCGCCAGAACAATGGAAGTGTTAAGGCGGTGTCCCCTCGCCATTGCCCAGCGACTTGTGCACTGCACAATTGCTCTTTCAACTGCTGTGCTGGACAGAGTCACTAAGACAATGTCCGTTGCACCGCTGTTGACGAACAACTTGGACAACTCGAAGCAAAAGACGTCCAACTTGCTCAGCCCAGCTCCACCTCCCTACTCATGATCTCTTCTGGGCAAAAGTGAGGGTCCAGCTCCACCTCCCTCTAAGATCTCTTGATCTTTTGATCTCGCCTGGAACCCTGGGATTTACGGGGAAAGAAATTACTACTTTTATAGTGGTTTGCATTTCGGAGGAACTAATGAGAAGATAACTCTGTAATGTTGTTTAAACTACGACCAGACCACAACGAATATGCTTCAATTGCATTCAAAGAGATGTAAACAGCACAAAAACAGTTATGGTTGTGTTGGAAACTCACTTAGTTATCGCTAAAATTAAAAAAAATTACCACAGTTTCTTACCAGTTCCTCCAGGGTGCGCATCTTTTGCGCCGCTCGCGTCGTCACAGACTTTAGCGATCGCGCAACTCGAACAGACAACAAAATCTATGGGGTCTCCAATTTCCATTGCACGGGAACTTTTACAAGAACTCGCTTCCGGATCAAACGATACACCGGTTTAAAGAGCGAAAATTCGTCTTTCCAGTGATACCAAATTTAATATGGTGCATTCAAACTTTCTTGGTGTAAATTTAAGGTAAAAATTAACGTATTTTTCAACTCAATTTTTGCTGAAGTCGAAAACGAAGAATTTTATAATGGATAAATCTACGGGAATTCCTCTTTCTAAAAAGTATAACTTCATGTCTGTACGTTTTTCTTGGAAATGTTCCTAATGGTTTTCCGAACGCAACCATTTTCCGACCTCGTTCATCTGACTTTCGACGTCAGAACCACACTCGGTTTCCGACCGCTTGGTGTGTTCATTAAAACTTCTTCCAAACTCACAATACATCATTCACGCACAAAATAATGGCATCAACAGGTCGTAAAAAGATCGTTTTTTACGTGACAGTAGTTTTTATTGACAAACTGCACAGAACAAGCAAATATGACAAGTTGAAAATGAGCAATATTTGCCTCGCGACGACCATGTTACCCTTCGCTAAAGAGAGGCTGGTCCTGCCTAATTCTAAACCACTGTTGCACTGAACTTGTGTGTGTGTGTGTGTTCATGTTTGAATCTCTCTCTCTCTCTCTCTCCCCCCTCCCACCCTCCCCCACTCCTTCCCTCCCCACCATCTCTCTACCCCCCCCCCCCCCCCCCCCAACCATCTCTCTCTCTAAACACAGAAATGTGACTTCACTTGTAAAAAAAAAAATCAGTTCTGTTTCAGTTACAAAAATATAAAGAGTTTTTTAAAAAAATGACTGGAATTTAAATAGTTTTTGTTTTCATGACCATGTGACCGTTCAGATACTGCCACTATAAATAGTATAATGGTATATAGGTGAGATTTTATTTTATTTTTGTTTTTTGTAAATATAGATTTTATGGTTTGCCCAAGATCAAAGAGGCAAATTGAGTGTGGCCCGACTTGAAAATGTCTCCAGTTGATTGGCTGTATAATTTCATTAAAGTGACTGGTGATGTGTGAGGCCGATTTGGCCTAGCAGTAAGGCGTTAGGCTGGTAAGAAGAGGGACTTCGGTTTGAATCTGCTTCAGCTCTCCTTTCTGGGTTTCTCTTCAAAAGTTGTGGACACTGTCTTGTGACTTCGTCCTTCACAATTAATGAGACATTAAAATGGCTTACATCGCTGCCCATCTTAATGCAGGAGTCATTCTGATGGTGACAGAATAGCGATAGATATATAATCTCCCTCTTCCCCCACCTCCTCACTCCCTTTTCCCCATACCTAATAAGCCTTATGGTTTCTGTGGACATTAAACACCATGTTTACTTACTTACATGATGATGATTACAAGTGAAATCAATGTAATTATTGTCACAGTGTGTGCAGAGTCTGTATAACTGTAAGTTAATTGCTGGGTTGCATTAGAACTCTTGGGAGTGGGGGGGGGGAGGAAGAAAGGATCCACATGTTTGTCAAAGTGAATCTTTCCTCCTGCTGGTGCTTTTCCTTTCAGCCGAATGGCATAACACACAAGGCAAACAACATGCATATGCACACATGCACACGCACACACACACACACACACACACACACATGCAGTGATGCACACTGTGGTAAATATATTCACACATATGTTCATACATGCACAGTGACAATGTGGGCACACACTTTGCCTTTTCTCACAGACATATGCTGTACTTTAAGCCGATTTTGCGCAGCTGTGGTGAGAAAGTGTGAGCGTGGAAGAGAGAATGCGTGCATTGTGTAAACAAATTGTGCAAGACTTTTTTCTTCCAGAATTCCATCAGAATTTTGCAGCAGTGTGCAGTCCTACATGACCAGGAACAAGAAGGATGTTGGCCACGTCTGCCTGCAACCCTGTCTTGAGTGTTAAATCTTTCAGCATCAGATCACCAAGTCCCAAACTTGGAAACGGTTTGTTCTGTTGAAGTGCCAGGGAATGTAGTTAGCTCTTGGATTTTATCGTCCCTTCATCCTCACAGGGTTACATCAGAACAAAGCCAGGAGTATGATGTCACAATCTTAAAGCAGTAACAGCACACAATATGTTTGTGGAGATATTTAATTGGGAACCAAATGTTCCTCTGCATTTTTAAAATATGAGTATTCACTTCATGACAGTTTTTGGCTTTGGTTTTCAGTTCACCCAACATCGTAAAGGAGTTGCAAACACTTTTAACAATCTGCGCGCAAGAAATGCAATGTGGGGGGCAATATAACAAAATATTACTCTAAATACACTGGCTTGTTGATGTGTTTTTTAGAACAACCCTGCACTTACTTAGTTAAAAATTCTGCCTCTCATGCCTACTGCCGAATTCTGTGCAAGCCGGACTAGTATCAGCACTATTTTCAGTATTCTCAAACTTGGGACCCCAACATGGCAATCAGTTTTCACTGGTGCCTGTTTAGATTTGAGCATCTTGGACTTTCACTGGACAGTACTCACAGATTCGTGGCTGAATTGCTTACCTTCTTCAGTAGACGGCCTGTTGTCAACCAGCTCAGAACTAGCGGGAGGAACTGGTTCAGAACTAACCAGCTCAGAACTAGCGGGAGGAACTGGTTCAGAACTATCATTACAACTGTGAAAAGACAAGTCAGAGTTTTCTGCATTGTTCTTTGTGACTTAATACTGAGCTGCAAAATGTGGTCAGCCCCGTATGCAAACCAGTAGGGGGAAACTAATAATGCAGTGGGAGATTGATGTAGGCAGTGAACTACCGCTGATCTCATGCGATGTCAAACACATTGGCCTGGCATGTTCGAACAACCAACTTCACACCCCAACATTAGACAGGCTGGGAGAGAGAGACTGCTTGAGGCCTTTAATCAAAATGCATTCTCTCATACATACCTGGACTTCTATGCGTCTAGTAAATGCACGGGGTTTAAGTAGTTGCATGTGTGGGTACCACATATTTAAAAAACGTGTTTTTTCTGCATATTTACGACCCCTGATAGTACCATTTGTTTTTCACAATTAGACTCAGCAGCATGTCTTACTCTTAGGATTTTATGATCAGATTGGACATGGTCGGGGGGAAAACACTCCATTTTGGACCTTTTTGGTGAAATCTTCAAAGGGGAGAAAAAATTGCACTGTAAGATTTTGTTGGTGAAGACCTCTCTCAAGATACTTTTCTCTTGAGAAGGGAAGATAAATCATAAGTTTACGCCTGTTCATGATTGCGTTAGTAGTGTTACACCTCTGACATCACATTTATGAGCATGTGTGTGTTTGTCCCGGTGTTAATTCTTCCTTGTACCAATCTGTAAGACTTTCATTTGGCCATATTTCAGGTGCATGTCAGATATAAAAAAATAAGTAGTTATCCCTCCTTTGGGGATTGCACACATTGCAAAATTTTGCCTAAACATTACATTTTGGGGGTGCCATACACATTTTAGCTGCATCACAGTACGCAAAATGACAACACCAACTGATTCAACAAGTGATGGCTCATTGGTGGCTGCCACATCACTCAACACTATATCTGCTTGCAAACTCAGTCATTTTCATCTCAGCCACGTCTTGATCCGCACTCTCTGGCATGCACAGCACTGCAAGTCCAGTCAATGAAGGACGGAATCTGGACTACGAAATAA
Organism: Alviniconcha strummeri; assembly: GCA_963584105.1. Lineage (NCBI taxonomy): Eukaryota > Metazoa > Mollusca > Gastropoda > Provannidae > Alviniconcha > Alviniconcha strummeri. The sequence continues at coordinate 9,576,249 of OY757544.1, forward strand.
ACATGTAAGCTACCGTAATATTTGGTCTTTAAGGCAATACTTTTCCCCCCTCAGTTCTGATCCATGCACCTTACAGTTGGTAGCCCCCTGTCTCTGAACAGCATTCACATACTTTCCCAAAGAATGATTAATATTTGAAATCAAATCTAACCTGTATCTGGAAGAGGCAATTCAGTCTTCATATCAGAATGGCCAGAAATCACATATGTTGCCAACCTGCTCAATGATAATTTCAGGTCAGTAGACAGAGGACATGATCCCAGACATGGAATTTGGAATGACCCAGTATGCGTAGTCTGTCAGTGTATATCAGAATTTACTTAAAGGTAGAAGACTACGAAACTGAAAACAAAACACTTGTTGACACTGAATACGAATGAGAGAAAATGGCAGCAGCCTTGATTTCAGCTTCATCTCATTACCAAATCCCGCCGTAGACGATTAGAACTGGGTTTGCTGACATCATCTGCAGCAGTTCATCTTCGGAAAATGATGCTACTTAGGATGTTTCGATCTGTTCAAACATTCTATGAATGGCATATTTGCTGAACGTTTCCATTTTTTTCCCTCTCCACAATGGACTTTCTTTTTACTATTTTTGTCTGCTCACTTTACAGATCCTCAGCTACATTCAAGTCTACTCTATCATTTTGGCTTTGTGCTCTCTAGGTTATGCTGTATGCATTTTTCATTCCGCTGATGCAAAATGTGTAACGTTTCAATTTGAAAAGATAGTTTGATTGAAAGGAGGAATACTTCATAAGAGTTTGATTGAAAGGAGAATTGACTTCATAAGACCTGTCATGTGATCTGAATTTATAAAACCACTCCTGTGAAGCTAAAACTTTGTAGCAGGGAGCATTATGTCCTGCTTCAATGCATCATGAGTATGACGTACACCGATACAGGAGCTTCTGTAGGTGAAATATGTTCCTTAAGTGTTTTGGATTATATTGAATTACTGAGTACCATGTGCAGTGGCAGCGGTCTTTTCAGAGAGTGATGTAGTTGAGATACGAAAGTATACTGCGTTTACACATTAAATAACAAACATTACACCATCAGCCATGGTCAACTTACTGAAACAACCAACTAGTCCACACTGGCAAATCCAGTTTATCCATTCCGCTTCGGTTGTGTGTTATTTACCTAGTTCACCTTGGTCGGGGGGGGGGGGGGGGGGGGGGTCACAAACTATTCTTAGAACTTGTACCCGGCAAGGGCAGTCCTGAAAAACTGCATACAACTAAACACTGTGCTACACATGCTGACAGCTATTTTTAAGAACAGTTTTGTACTTACTGTTTGCCTCTTGCGTCTACTGTAGAATTTTGTGCAAGCCCAGCAGATATAGTACTTCTTTCAGTATGCTTGAGCTTGGGACCCTCCGTCACAGTCAACATTTCTCACTGGTGCCAGGTTAGATCTAGGCCTTTCTCTGGTACTGGCAGATTCGTGGCTTGTTTGTTTACCTTGAGTAGGTGGCCTAATGTCAACCAGCTCAGAGCTGGTGGAAGGAGCTTGTTCAGAACTATCATCACAACTATGAAACAAGTCGGAGTATTCTGTGATCCATTCTGCAGCATGACGCTGAGCAGAGAAATGTGGTCAGTCCCACATACAAATGAACAGTGGGAAACTAGCATTGTGTAGTAATGCTGATGTTTGCAGCGAACAACACTGACCTGTATACACTTCATGTGTTGCTCCTATCTCTTTTTGGCCTCCTGTTTGCATACAAAAAACAAACAAAACAATGCTGAAGCTGCTACATGCCAAGTCAAAGAGAACTAATCCACAGTGTGATAAAAAAACAAAACAAAAACCTAATAAGTTACTTGCTTTTCTGAAGAAGAAAAAAGAAGAAAGGAAATCTTAACAGTTGTAAAAAACAAAAGGCACTTATCCTGGTTTGTTTTTGCAGCACCAGAACAGCAGTAGGGGTGTTGCAGATGCACAAAACGGGAGTTTTCTCCATCAGGAACTCAGAGCTATCAAAAATATCAATTTTTGCAGCTACATTCTGCACCCCACCCCCCACCCCCTCCAGGTTGATTCAACTTCATTTTCCATTGTTCTCTTCAATTTCAAAGAAGGAAAAATGATGCGATGTGAACAGTAAATAAAACTTGTAACTTGATGAATTTGTGTTTTTCCCTGGTGTATGGTTTGCTGGGCAAGAAATTTCAAGGATCTGTTAAATTATGTTGTTCTGTGCTTGAGTCTGTGAATGATGGCTGAATTCTTTTGTTGGCGGCATTTGTGCTACATACTCTTTCTGCCTTCACCTGGCCTACTGAGCAGGGTTAGTATTTAAGATACTGTTGCATAAAGAGACCAACTTGTTGAATGGGAAGACTACAGGTGTGTTCAAGTTTATTTCTTGAGATAATTATTGAGGGTTGGTGCGTCATTTTGTGACTTACTGAAAAATGATTTTGTTAGTGTCAAATCAATTTACTGCTAAGTTATGGGTAAATTATCCTCTACAAAAAGAAACAGTGCAGTGCCATACATTGTGGAGTTACGAGGTAAGTGGGACATTTTTTTCGTTTTGTATCTGACCTTTGTAAACTTGTTTTCAGATCTAACAAAAATGGAATGTAAACATAGAGCTTCTTTTGCGTGCTTTTGCAGCATTTTTTGTTTTGTTCTAAGATCGCTATGCACTGATGGTAAATATGTTAACTACCATACTTGATTCAAGTTCTTCAATTATTTCCACAGTGACACTAAATACTACCGGTACTTCATGCTCCACTTGGACCATTGTGAAGCAAAGAGAATAATTCTCTGGCACCAGATTTCTATGATTTAAATTTTGATGTAGGTCAGTCTGCACACATGGAGTGGCGAGTGACCAGTGTTGCTGAGCACTGTGCAAAGGGTTGAGAATGTGTATTTCAGGCTTGGGATTTCGTGACAAAATTTGTATGCCTGCATTTCACATCTTTTTAACTTAAGAAGATAAATATTTGTCTAGTTTTAAAGTGTATGTCACTTACACTTTTTGAAATGTTTCCTGGCAAAGATGATAAATTCACGGTTTCATCAAGGATCTAATTTGTGTGAATATGTGTGCTACAATATCACTTCACAACAGGCTTACAAAAAGTAACCAACAGTCAAACATCAGTCTCATTGCAGGAAATATAATTTTAAAATCTGTTTGGACTCAGAGGGAAAGGTTAAAAAAGAAAAGAAAAAAGAA
>OY757544.1:9579659-9582159 GCA_963584105.1 Alviniconcha strummeri
ATCATTTGAATTTCTTTTGAAAATCTTCTACTAACCGTGAAAGCCAGAAGAACGAATGTTAGCATGATGTATTATGCAAAATAGATGTTAAACTGTGTGTAGCTTTTGCCCACACTCCGAACATCGCTTTCCGGCACCTTCCTCCTCGAAGGAAGGATGTCGTAAACCAGTGCTTGGAGTTTGGCTTTTGCCTTGTCTCGTGTTCATGTGCCTGTGTCCCGGTTTGTTAGACCACGCAGAGATCGATTGGGCAAGATGGCAGCTAAACATAGACGTTTTCGTCAGTGATCAGCGAGACCTCTCTATATAACAGAAACAGAACCGGACAGCAAAAGTCAGGAAAATATCAGCAGAAGTTAGTTGGTGCTGCAGGTCGAGTTCATTCTTGGTGAGATACTTACGTGGTGGTGGTGGTGGTAGTGGCGGTGGTGGTGGTAGCGGTGGTGCTGGTGGTGGCTGATGTCACTGCTGCTGCTTTCTTTCCTAATTGTTTTGTTTGAATGTTGTTGGTTGTTTTGGGGGGTTTGTTTGTCTTGTTTTGTTTTATTTGTTTTTGGTGCTGGTGGCGTTCGTTCGTTTGCGTGTGTGTGTGTGTGTGTGTGTGTGTGTGTGTGTGTGTGTGTGTGTGTGTGTGTGTGTGTGTGTGTACACGTGTGTGTGTACACGTGTGTGTGTGTGTGTGTGTGTGTGTGTGTACACGTGTGTGTGTGTGTGTGTGTGTGTGTGTGTGTGTGTGTGTGTTTACACGTGTGTGTGTGTGTGTGTGTGTGTGTGTGTGTGTGTGTGTGTACACGTGTGTGTGTGTGGTTTAGCCTGTGTGAGTGTGGATGTAGGTTTTGTGTTGGAATCCAATTCTGCCCCCACCATAGATCCAAAGACATAAAAGGTTGGAAAGAACGCTTAACTAATCTGAAATTTCGGTGTAATGCCCTTTAAGCTACAAAACGACACTTAGACAACAGTTAAACGGTTGAAAACGATGAAAATTAGACGTGAAGCGAAATAACGTCTCTTTTTTTGGTTGTGCTGTTGATTTCTTGTCCAGTTGGCTTGGAAAAATGTTGGCATGACAATTGTCCAGTCGCTTGGAGGAATGTTGGCATGACAGTTATGCAGTACCTGGCATTGTCATGCCAAACATTTTTCCAAGTACTGGACAAGAAAACAACCGCTCAACCTAAAGAAGATAAGTTATTTCGCTTCCTATCTCATTTAAAAAAAAATCGTTTTTAAATGTTTAACTGTTGTTTAAGCGTACTTTTGAACCTTTTATATGTTTGGATCTTGTTTTAGAACGCTAGCAGTCATTCATGTTTCAGATTTTTTCTACCCCCACCATAGTTCTTTGGGAACAACACAGCGTTCACGTTGTCTGACGAACGATCTCTGTATTTCTTCAGGAATAACAAAGAACAAGAATCAGAAATGAAGCCTATCAGTAAACCATCGGTGACGGAGGTGAAGAGCATGATGAATCCTCCAGTACAGGTGAAAAAAGTCGTGACGGCTACAGCCATTCTGATGGGAACGAGTCCGGCGGAGGCGAAAGTAAGGAGCCTTCTTCTTCTTCTCTCTCTCTCTCTCTGGTTGTGGTCGACGGAGATGTGTGTGTGTGTGTGTGTGTGTGTGTGTGTGTGTGTGTGTGTGTGTGTGTGTGTGTGTGTGTGTGTGTGTGTGTGTGTGTGCGTGTGTGTGTGTGTGCGTGTGTGTGTGTGTGTGTGTGTGTGTGTGTGTGTGTGTGTGTGTGTGTGTGTGTGTGTGTGCGCGCGCGCACGCGCGTTTCTGTTACGGTACTGGTTTGTCATTGCATGTGTTATTATGTTTTGTCGCTATGGTGTCTGTCGTGGTGGCAGTACAGGTGACTTTCTGTTTTCACGCTTTGCTCGACGATTACGTGTTTTCTTGTCCTGGTGGGTTTTGAATGACATCAGGGAAAAATGTTTGTCCGGGTCCTAAGAAAAGTACGTAAGAGATAAAAGAAATCAGTTCGTTCATCTACCCACCCCACCCCAAGGGAGTTCCTCAATGAAATGTCAAAAGATTTATATGAAAAATTTGAAATACTGCTTCTTTTATAAAACAACAACAACAACAACAACAAAATCGCAAACATTCGAAGATTTTTTTCTTAATTTCTCTCTGTCTCTGTCTGTCTGTCTGTCTGTCTGTCCGTCTCTCTTTTCATACTGATTTCCTGCTTCTGTTTTTCTGTCGCAGCCTTCACCGTGCTACCATTTTGTTTTGTTCCTCTCTCAAGGCCTCCACGGTACAGTCATGTCTGTCATCTAAGTGTTTCTCTGTAAGCGATACCATATAGTCATGTCCGTTATCGTATTTCTGTGTAAATGGTACGGTACTGTCATGTCTGTTATCTGTTTCTCTGTAAACGACACCGTACTATCATGTCAGTTATCGGATTTCTGTGTAAATGGTACGGTACAGTCATGTCTGTCATCTAAGTGTTTCTCTGTAAGCGATACCATATAGTCATGTCCGTTAT
>OY757544.1:9589659-9593735 GCA_963584105.1 Alviniconcha strummeri
GTAAGCTGAACTTAACTGCTTACCACAGTGTTATTGGCTTATCGTGTGACACAAGCCAACGCAGGTGTGTAACTGTAAGTTGACCACAGTGATACTGACTGATCGGGTCATTTGATTGCCTAGCATAGGTCTTTTCTCTTTTCACTTTCCTTTGCCCAACCAATTTTCGAGAAAGAAAAAAAAAGAGACCCCCCCCCCCAAAAAAAAAAAAAAAAAAAAAAAAAAAAACCCAACAACAACCCAACAACAACAACAATAAAACAAGCAAACCGATAAAAGAAAAGGAATTCACATATCACTGTAGTAAGCGAATTTGTTTTGAAGAGGCCCAACGGCAATTTTTTGTTGGTTCTGCTCCCCAGGAAAGTTGCAAGTTTTTGACGTCTTAATGCATTGAACAGTGGTAGCCCAAGGCCGACCTCAGATGATATACGTAGCACCGCTAAAGAAAAAATATTTTCAGTACATGTCCCACCTTGTCTCACCTGTGCAGTACACACACGTGAATCACTTGTTGTCACTGGTGAATAGCTGTCAAAGGCTGAGGCAATGGTACTTCAGCAGCGATAGTTGTCATGCCAACATTCTTCCAAGGACTGGATACGAAAACAATATAGCTCAATCAAAAACAGATAAGTGTGCTAGTTCTGTATCTCAGTTTTCATCGTTTAACTGTTGTTTAAGAGTCGTTTTGTAGCTTGTCAGAGGGGATTACCCATACAATTCGCATCCAGTTATGTTATGTCGTAATAAATCGCGTTTTTTTTCCCTCTCAATTTTTTTATTTGATGTGTATTTGGATCAACAGCGATGGAAAAAGACTTAAAGTTTTAATGAAGCAGGTTCAGACGATGTGAACTGTGTCAGTAAAGCCCGGTGTTGTAGTAGTCTGCGAAACAACCCCCCCCCACCCCCGTCACCTCCCCCCCCCCCCAGCAAATTTGGTAACTTTCCGAAGAGCAGATCCCATGCAAACCACCGGAGATAGAAACATATTTACAGAATCCACACGGATGCCGTGCGGCGAGCTGAAAACAACAACAACAACAAAAAAACACTTGAAAAAACAAACAAAAAACTTGGCGTTCGTTTGTCATGTCTGTCGACTGAGAAACAGACTAATATTACTTCCAGGAACAGAGGCAGCGGAAATGAAGGGCGTCAGTAAAGCGGTGCTGACTGAGCTGAAGAGCTTGGCGACACCCCCTGTAGATGTGGTTCGCGTCGTGTCCGCTATGGCCATTCTCCTTGGACACAGTGTAGATGAGGCTAAAGTATACGTCCTTTTGTTTCCCCTTCTTCTTCTTCTTCTCCTCTCTCTCTCCCTCCCTCCCTCCCCCCTCTCTCTCTTCTTCCCCTCTCTCTCTTCTTCTTCTCTCTCCCCCTCTGTCTGTCTGTCTCTCTGTCTGTCTCTCCTGAAAATTCAGATTACTTTGCCTTACTTTGCTCAGTTTGTATGTTTTAGACACTAATAGTTTGTTTTGTTTTGTTCTGAAGATGAAGAATCTTCCAAGCACCGAACAAGCTGTAAAAACTAAGCCAAAACAAAATCAGTCTTTTTCTTTCAGTTTTCATCATTTTTAACCGTTTATCTGTTGTTTAAGTGTCGTTTTATGGCTTGATAAAGGGGATTTCCCCGAAAATTTGCATACCGTGTGTCCGTGTTAAAATAAATAAGCGTTCATTTGAACCTTTTTGTGTTTGATTCTGAAGATGTATTTTAGTTCGCCGCAGTTATTTGTATTCTTGTTTGACGTGTTGAGTGTTGCTGTGTTTGTCATTAGGGACAGATTTGTAAAAAAGCCGACTTGTGCTTAAATCTTTATCCTTGTGTAATAAAGTATTATCTTATCTTATCCCTGTCTCTGTCTGTCTATCTGTCTCTCTCTCTCTCTCTTTCTCTGTCTCCCTCTCTTGGGGGGCGGGGGGTGGGGTGGGGTGGTGGCGGTAGGGGGACAACATATTACGATGGTTCTCAATCAGATTCTGTAGAGATATACTACGGTGACAGCTGCTATCTGCTTTCTCTGTCTTGTATGTTCCCTGCTCCAGACTTTGGTGTTTGCTATCGTATTTCTCTGTAGAAGGTAGGCCGGCTGTACTTTGATATCTGTTATCCTGTTTCTCTGTTGGAGGTACCGTGTACTGTAATGATTGTTGTCCTATTTCTCTGTCAGAAGTACACTATACTGTGATGTTTGTTACCCTGATTTCCCGTTAAAGCTAGACTTCCGTGATGTCTGTTATCCCATTTCGCTCTTAGTCTTAGAGCTAGTGTTCTGTGATGTCTGTTATCCCATTTCGCTCTTAGTCTTAGAGCTAGTGTTCTGTGATGTCTGTTATCCCATTTCGCTCTTAGTCTTAGAGCTAGTGTTCTGTGATGTCTGTTATCCCATTTCGCTCTTAGTCTTAGAGCTAGTGTACTGTGATGTCTGTTATCCTATTTCGTTCTTAAAGCTAGAGTACTGTGATGTCTGCTATCCCATTTCGTTCTTAGAGCTAGAGTACTGTGATGTCTGCTATCCCATTTCGTTCTTAGAGTACTGTGATGTCTGCTATCCCATTTCGCTCCTAGAGCTAGTGTACTAGCTGTTATGTCTGTTCTCCCATTAAAGCACTTACATCTGCCATACTATGATGTTTGTTATCCCGTTTCTCTGTCAGAGCTACCGTACTGTGATGTAGGTTATCCTGTTTTTCTGTCACTGAGATGTACGTTATACTGTGATGGCTTAAATGTATGGCAAACTGCTGTGGCTGTTATCCTGTTTCTGGGTTACACACACCACTCTCTCATATCGGTTAACCCGTTTTTCTCTAAGACGTACTGTACCATGACGACTGTTTCTGGGATACACACACCACGCTGTGATATCGGTCAACCCGTTTTTCTCTGAGACGTACAGTACCGTGACGACCGTTATCCTGTTTCTGGGTTACACGCACCACATTGTAATGTTGTTGTTTTTAATTTTCTATCCCGTTTTTCTCTAAGAGGTACCGTACCGTGACGGCTGTTTCCGGGTTACAGGCACCATGCTGTGATATCTGTTATCCCGTTTTTCTAGTGAAGAGGTACCGTACCGTGACGGCTGTTATCCTGTTTCCGGGTTACAGGCACCATGCTGTGATATCTGTTATCCCGTTTTTCTAGTGAAGAGGTACCGTACCGTGACGGCTGTTATTTTGTTTCTGGGTTACACTGAGGCGCCACACTGTGGTATCTGTTACACCGTGCTTCTCTAAGTACGATGACGGCTGTTATCCTAGCTTTTTTGTCTGTTATCAGAGGTGGGACCGTCTGAAAAGGATCATGGGAGACGCCACTCTCTGCCAGCGAATCGAATCCCTGGACGTGAGCACTGTGCCAGTGGAAGCAGCGCAGGCAGCACAGACCGCGATGAAGGACCTCACTGCGGGTATAATCAAAAGTAAAAGCTACGCTACGTTTTGTTTATTTGAATGGGTAAGTTAATGGGTAGGTGTGTGTGTGTGTGTGTGTGTGTGTGTGTGTGTGTGTGTGTGTGTGTGTGTGTGTGTGTGTGTGTTTGTGTGTGTGTGTGTGTGTGTGTGTGTGTGTGTGTGTTTGTGTGTGTGTGTGTGGGCGTGTGTGTGTGTGATTTAATTTGCAAGCAATTATGCATTCATTATATAGTTCTGGACACTTTATTTTTATTTTTTATTATCCCGGCTTTGATCCCTTACTCCTGTTCAGTTGGATTTTTCAGTTGTTTCTCTCCCTCCCTCCCTCCCTCCCTCCATCTCTCTCTCGTTTATAATGATGTAATCGGATCGTGTTTTTTTTCTTCTTTCAGAACAAGGCAGTAATAGAGGCAGTGTTGGCTCGCTAAGCGGAGGGAGTGATTTCCAAGGGACAGCGCCAGCAACATTTAACATGATGGCCAGCGCTGACCATGCACGTCTGGGTATAAGTTGTCATCCGATCAATTCTGCCTTCTTCATAGTTCAGGAGCTGTGTGAGAGTCGAGGTGGCCGTCCTGAGCCGTCTGTCCTAACGAGCCTTCTGGTTTTCGTGGACGTAAAGAATTATTGAACCGTGCTTCGGCATTGGTCAC
>OY757544.1:9593935-9611435 GCA_963584105.1 Alviniconcha strummeri
TGTTTGTTTTGGGCGGGCGAGATGGGAACTCTTTCTTTGGGTGGGGTGGGGGGGAGGAGACTCTTTCTTTGGGGAGGGGTGGGGGGGTAGGCTACAGGGTTGCCTACAGTGTCACTTGCAGAGAAGATAAGGTAGATGAAAGGAAAAGGTGATGGGGGGGTGTGTGTGTGGGGGGGGGGGGGGGGGGAGGTAATCGAGATTCATGGCCGTTGACATTGACAAAAACCAGACTCGACCTTTCTGCTGTTCAACGTTCTCCGTTTGTTGATACTGTGATGAGCTAGCACCACTGTGCTAGAAATTCTGTCTAGCTCGGTGGCTCTCTCTCTCTCTCTCTCTCTCTCTCTCTCTCTCTCTCTCTCTCTCTCTCTCTCTCTCTCTCTCTCTCTCTCTCTCTCTCTCTCTCTCTCTCTCTCTCTCTCAAATATAAAATCCTATATTCTTTTCAGTCATTGCTTCAACGTAAAAAGTGCACAAATATATGTCTGAAAATAACTTTTCGTTAGATTTGGATGGATTTGTTTGAACGACGCGCTTGTCTAAAAATCTAAGTCTTGTATATATGTATGCCCATCAGAAATTTAATTCCGATGTTTCTGCACATTGGCGTAGGAACTCTGTGAAACTGCATTAATCAAATGCTTAATCGTGCTTATAATATTTGTTTGTGATATGGTCGTGTTATTTGTGTTTGTAGCCATAGCAAGGACTGGCTGTTAGATAGGTCCAAATGGACCTAACGCTACTGTCCTTGAGTATTTTTCGAGTTGAGTTCGACTCTCTCTCTCTCTCTCTCTCTCTCTCTCTCTCTCTCTCTCTCTCTCTCTCTCTCTCTCTCTCTCTCTCTCTCTCTCTCTCTCTCTCTCTCGCTCGCTCGCTCGCTCGCTCGAATGTCCCACAGCAGAGTGTTTCCTCCTCAGTCCAAAATCGGGCGAAGGCACTAAAGTTCTTAAATCTAGTGATGATGAGTGGAACTGGCAGCTCGGCCAGTCATCAACGACTGGTCAGCAGTTATCTCCCCTCGCGGAACGATCTTATCTCGTGAAGACACAGACTGCTGAGACTGAAATGGCGTCTGCCACTTAATCGCGAATAAAGTCATCCAGCCAAATTATCTTTAATTCGAAGACAGATAGAATGAAGTGACGGAGTTGATTTTATGGCGGTTTCACTTGAGGGGTTCATCGAGTTTCTCGTCAATTTTTGATGGAGCGTGTCGCGTTATGGTGCGTGCTGTGCGTGTCAGAGGCGTCTTGGCATCTCTCTCTCTCTCTCTCTCTCTCTCTCTCTCTCTCTCTCTCTCTCTCTCTCTCTCTCTCTCTCTCTCTCTCTCTCTCTCTCTCTCTCATCCCCATGTTCTTACAGTACGGTCTTCACGGCGGGAATCTCACTGAAGACGCAACCAAGACTCTTGTTACTTCCTATATCCTTTCACGGCTTGACTACTGCACCTCAGAGTCTCCTCATGGGTACACCTAATTCTGTCATCCAACCTCTCCAGAAAATTCAGAACTTTGCTGCAAGACTTGTTCCCTTGGCACCCCGTCACCACCACTCAACATCTCTCCTGGAAAAACTGCACTGGCTTCCCATTTTAGAACGTGTTAAGTATAAAGTCGCTTGTATGTGTTTCAGTGCTATAAATGGTTCTGGTCCTGCTTACCGCTTTGAACTACTGCATATCTACACTCCGTCTCGTACACTACGCTCTTCTTCTGACACCCGCATGCTGGAAATCCAACAATACAAACGCAAGACTCATGGCTTTTGCACCTTCTCTTGCTTTGGACCCTACATTTGGAATTCACTCCCACAAGACCTTAGACACCGCTCAACCCTGTCATCTTTTAAAGCCAAACTGAAAACCTTCTTCTTCTCACAGTGTTTCCATCCTAACTAATATCAGTACCCAGTTTCTGCTACAGTGTGTGTGTGTGTGTGTGTGTGTGTGTGTGTGTGTGTGTGTGTGTGTGTGTGTGTGTGTGTGTGTGTGTGTGTGTGTTTGTAGTGCGTATTTTAATTTTAATTTTATAATACTTTATGTAAATTGTTTTGGTAGGACTATGCTCTACATGTGTATCGAATATCATATTTATGTTAATATGTATCATGTGAGCGCTCAGGGCGTTGATGAGCGCGTGATAAATGTACATTATTATTATTAGGGCCATCCCAAGAAAAGCACACGCCGATCACACGCTTTTTGTTTTTGCTTTGTTTGTTTGTTTTGGGGGGAGGGAGGAAAGGGGGCGTTGATGAGCGCATGATAAATGTACATTATTATTATTAATGCTACGATCGTTTATGTTATAAATCGTCAAAGTTTATGCTTTTTTATGCTCGGTCTACTCATCTTTATGTGGTTTTATGTGGTCTTTATGTTTCTTATTAGAAAATCCTCGCAGCATACGTTTGTTTTCCTTTTCCCTTTGTTTTATTTTCACTCCATATTTGGCAGCTTTGGCTTGTAAATATAAAAATGCAAAATGTTTCGGTTTGGGTTTGATTCAAGTTTGGTGGATGGTTTTTTGTTTGTGGTTGTTTTGTTTGGGGCTTGGTTTTTTCCTGTGTAGTCGTTGATTTTATATATAAATTCAACGACTACATATATAACTGTTTCGTCCTAACATGACCTGTACCTCGTTACCGGGGCTTTGAAAAACCAGTCACCCCACCATCCCCTTCCCGCTTTTGCTGTCCCCTCGCCAGTAATTTTTTTTTTTTTTTTTTAAATATATAATTACGTTATGAAAGTCATAGGTTGTGGGTGTTTTAAATCATCCGTGTGTAAGATTTGGGAGGGGGGGTTGGGGGCGGGGGGACTCGCATTTATACACACACACACACACACACACACACACACACACACACACACACACACACACACACACACACACACACACACAGACACACACACACACACACACGTTCTGCGTTGCAGCCAATCCCGACGGAAAATGGCGCAATACGGCATTTCTTGAAAACGGTCTAAGGGAGATAAATAAGGACAATCTGCTCCTAGTAAATAAGGACAACCTGCACGGACGAGTTTATTCCCCTGCTTTGCATTTTCACCCGTCTTTCTCTACCCCGTTTCAAATATCCATGCACCTAACCAGACAAGCGGATTTGAAAATAGATTTAATTGCTTGCCAGTTCCGTTTACTTGTTTTGCATTTTTCACCTGCTCTGATGTGCATCTTTTTGTAGACAATAAATCAAACTCAGTTGAACTGCACTCAATTTTGTTTTATTAAAAAGAAAAAATTTAGACATTATTTTAACCTAATAAATTTCAATGCTGCACAGACGCTGTTTCTATCATTTCATGTGTGTTGTCTTCTTTTTATAGTATGTTTACAAAATGTACGTTTTTTATTCTTTCCTGTTTTGTTTGTATTTTCTTGTGCTAGCAGATTTACTCTTCATTATTTTGCCACGAAAAGATAGTTCATGTACTGTCACTAACAAACAGAAACATTAAAAAACGTCTACCTTTTGCCCTATAAAAAGCCAAGCAACTTCACACTGTACAATTCTGTCTCAAACACAGCTGCTTGATTTAGTGTATAATGCATCTCCTGGACAACTTGGACTTTATGTTGGAAATAGACTGTACTGCATTGTATTTGATTGTGAGACATTGGCACTTAACTTGGACCACCAAAGTAGGTATTAAGAAACAGCAACAACCCAAACATCTCTCTCTCACACACACACACATTCTCTCTCTCTCTCTCTCTCACACACACACACACACACACACACACACACACACACACACACACACACACACACACACACACACACACACACACACACACACAGAGCACAACTACTGCACATACACAGAATAAAACTGTACACAGAGAATTTGATTGCTGCCTTTGTTTATTTGGGCTTCCAGGTGTCACTGGCACTTTGCTCTATGTATGTATCACTTATCAGCTACAAAACTACAAAGATTTTTTTCAGTCATTCGAGCAATTGCCCCTTGAGCCTTCCTTGTGGGCGATAATACAGTAATACAATGAAATTCTGCGATCAAAGTGCATAATTATCTATCAGCGGTGGCCACTTTTACCACGTCGACCTTCATCCAATGAATACCACAAGTGCATTCATTCATCATTTGATAGCCAGACCAGTACAACTGTCACCCTTAATACACACACACAAACACAGGAGTGCACTCACACACATGCCTGTACATGCACTCACACACATACATGTACCCACAGACACAAGCATATACATATATGCATGAACACACACACACACACACAAATGAGTGGATGCATTCATTTCTGACAAGAATCTTTGAATACATGCAGCTACATGACATGTGCTCGATGTCATAACTGTGAGTTATGTTGCTGTCACTGCTGCTGTTTTTACACATCTCTATGCTGATCTCTATGCTGCTCTCCTACCTCCACATCCACCTTTTTCTCTTTCACTTGGCTGTTGTTGTAGTTATGGTTGCTGTTTGTGAACATAGCCGTTATGAAGCGCTATACAAATCTCTATTACTGTTCAATATTCCATTCGCTTTGGCGGACCCTACAGCTAGCAGCCCCCTGTAGAAAGGGGCCCCTTCAGAATCTGATACCATATTATTTGTAAAAGCCCAGCCCAAAGGGAAGTAATTAGCTGTGAAAGCACACCGCAAGGGGAAGAAGCCACGGTGAAAGTGCATGCAGTAAATTTCTGTCATATGCACCACTCTCCTTCTCTACACATCATGCCTGAATGGGAAAAGTTCTCCTAAGAAAACAACATCTGAAAGTACAGGTGAACGGAACTTTCTGTAACAATAACATTTTATTTTTAAATAACAACCAACTAAACCGTCCACCACCCCAATTTCTTTTCTTTTTAATGACAACACAGCCTTCAGTTAAACTAAATTCTTTCATCTGGCTTATAACTATTCCATCATCATCTCCTTCGATCTCTGTCTCTGTCCCTGTCCCGCCTGTCTCTCTGCGGGCTGGCTGAGCGATCTCGACGCCGCCGGCTTTCCTCCTTCTTCCTGTCCTCCATGGAAGAGGATCTCCTTCTCTCCTTTTTCCTGTCTTTGCGTTCTCTGTCTCGTCTGTCTCTGCGCTCTGGTGATCGTGATCTGGACTTTGGCCGCTCCTTGCGAGATGGGCTTCCGCTCCTTGACCTGCTGCGCTTGTGTTTCTTGGACTTCTGCAACAGCGTTGGCAGTACTTCAGTTGTGGGTTACATACATGTATACACAAACACAAACAAAACAATTCACACAAGAAAAGCACTGGCACGTGTGCAGGCATGCAAGTGTATGAATGAATGTGTGTGTGTGCATGCGTGTGTGTGGATGCATGTATGCATGCGTATGTGTGTGCGCATGTGTGTGAGCATGCATGCATGAATGCCTGCAGCATATCTGTGATCTCCTGTATCACTTATGGATGGGGGAGCGATCCTGGAGCCAGCTCAGTGGTAGAGTGCCAGACACAATCAAAAGGACATGAGTTCTGTTTCTGGCAGGAAAATTTTCTTCTCTGGGGTCAGCTTTCTGTGCTGACTCTTATTTTGGTATCCGTTCCACCCCGGTTACCACTGTAGCAGGTCATTCTGCCAAAAGTGCAAGTGGCAGATTACAGCTAAATGCTCATGCAACCTACATATTTAGCTTCGAATAAAGTGACTCAGTTAATGAATAAAGTGACTCAGTTAACTGGTGCTTCTGTATGTGGCATACACAAAATGTGCACAAAGATGGCAGCAGTTCCCCGTGGCACTAGCCATACAACCACCAAACAGTTCTGTAAAGTGTAAGAACACCACTTCAGTGGATATCTGAACACGCTGCATGTAACGCTGCTTACTCATTCAGTCGTGTATGACTAGAGTGCAGCGGGTGTGCTTGGAAGCGGAGAACAGCACCCTACAGCCGTCATTGTGAAGCACGTTGGGTTCACCCCAACAAGTGTTCATACCAAAATCTTTAAAAAAAACTTCCAGGTTGATGTTGTTCAGTCTTGATGTTGACTGTGATGGTTGCTGGTGATGACAGTGAATGATGTAACGAATGTCATGACTGATATCACTGATGTCAAAATTGTGGTTCATGTTATTGTCCCAACTTCTCTCTCTCTCTCTTTCTCTTTAACCCATTTTGGTGGCTCTCTCTCTCTCTCTCTCTCTCTCTCTGTTTTTGTTTGTGTTTGTTTTTTTGGGTGTGTTTTGGAGGGTTCTTTGTTGACCCTCTACAAAACCAACAAATGATAACTGACCTTTTTCTTCTTTTCATTTGAATCACTGCCCTCATCAGACCCAGACTTTCTTCGATGTTTGTGTTTCTTCTTCTTCTTCTCTGGGCTTGTGTCTGGCAAGTCATCATGTTCATAGACAAGGTCGTAGCGGCTGCGTGTGGGTTAAAGAAATGTAAACTATGACTGCATTGAAGAGAACGGCACACAAATATTACAGAGCAACAGAACAGAAATCCCTGCCAAGAAAACTCCACCATTAAAACTCTGATATGCTGAGCCTATATATATATACAACACACATTTTGCCTTGAATATGAGTAGGGATGCGCAAGTACAGTGTACCATACCGATGCAAAAATGTACCACAATGTTCAGACAGTAACTAAGGCAATACTTGTGTTATAATTATCGTCAGTTTAGGGTAGCACCGTATCTGTGAGTGTGACTAAAATTCAGCCATGTACGTTTCTGCAGAATGATAATGATTACTTTGAACTGAGATCAGTCACCACATCAGACAGAAGCAGAAGTTACATACCCCAGCAAAGCAACTGGTGATATTTTCTAGACAAAAGGCATGATCCAAGAAACTGGATTCGGAGCAACCCTGTAAGCCTAGTCACACTGTCAGCATTTACTTGAAGGTGGAAGACTAAAAAACTGAAGAAAAACAACAACATGTTGACATCCAGTACACACGAGAGAAAATGGCAGCAGCTCAATTTTATTTTCGTTTCATTACCAAGTCCAATGGCAAATGAGAAGTGGGTTAGTCAATTATGATCTGCCGCGCAGTTCATGTTCCAAAAATAATGACACGTACACTGTCCCAAGCAGTTAAAACCGTTTGTGAATTGAAAATTCATTGCACTTTTCTACTTTCCCATATAATCACAATGCTTTCCTTGGTGTTTGATGCACGTGTCCAAAGTGCCTTGCTTATCAGCTGTGTCACTGCCAGAAGTGCACCTTATATTCAAGAGTACCTCTGGTGGACTTTACGTATCTTGTATTTACACGCATGCCAGGTGAGAGTTACTGTAGGTGACTCAGGTCTTTGTTGTTTGTGTAATGGCTTCCAAGTGCTAATTAACTCCTTTGTTAATTTTTTACTTGAGAGTACCTATCTGTGGATTTTTTCAAAATTGGGCCAAATCTCAGAAGTGCACTTTATATCTAGAAGAACACCTGTAGTCTGCTTTCATGTGTTTGAAATAGCTTTGACCTTGAAAAAGCATTAAAAAATGGCATTGAAACTGGCAAGAACGGATAAAGCTCAATGGAAATTATCCTCATAAACAAGTTCAAAGATTTCACTTTGATATCAGCCAGAACATGGCTTTTCTTCATGCAGCTCAGCAGCCAGTTGGCCAGATGATGACTGACTTTTACATGGGATGAACACTATTTTTACATGGGAATTGGGATGAACACTTCATGGATGAATTTTACAACAGATAAACATTGACTTTACAAAAGATGAACACTGTTTTTGTTGTTCTTGTTGTTGCTGCTTTAGGGGGGAGGCAAATGAGGGTTGTTCTTTCCATTTTTACAACACATGAACACTGATTTTTACAACAGATGAACACTGATTGTTACACAAACCAACACGATTGCTGGAAGAGCCAGTAAAGTGCCTAAAACCAAAAAGCTCTTTGACCTCTGGTTTTCATGCTCAGTTGCTGTCGCCAGAGATTTAAAACTCTTTTTTTTTAAAGGATACTCGTCCTTCCGCTGCTGATCCTTCAGAACATATTTGGGTCGCTCCTCTTCTTCCTCCTCCTTCTTGTCTTCAGCTGCCTTCCTCCCTGAAACAACCAGCAATTCCTAGCAGTCAAAAAGTAAGTCAAAATTCCTCCCTGAAACAACCAGCAATTGCTATCAGTCAACAAATAACACTGCCTGCCTCCCTGAAACAGCCAGCAATTGCTAGCAGTCAACAAATAACAGTCAAAAATCCACCCTGAAACAGCCAGCAATTGCTAGCAGTCAACAAATAACAGTCAAAAATCCTCCCTGAAACAGCCAGCAATTGCTAGCAGTCAACAAGTAACAGTCAAAAATCCTCCCTGAAACAATTGCTATCGGTCAACAAGTAACAGTCAAAAATCCTCCCACCATTCAGAGTCCCTTCCTTTTTTTTTTCCTTTTCTTTCCCCTTGCCAAACATTCTACTTTCCCTACAAAACAAAGCCACGTCACGGAACAGGCAAACCACAATGCTTGGCTGCATTTCGTTTGTTTGTACCCAGCCAGGTTAAGATTCACCAGCACGTTTCACGAGGAGTTAATGTCATGTGAGAGTAAAATTCTTGTGTGGTAAGGGGAGGAGCGTTTTTCATCATGAGGGAGTCAAATCTGCTGGCATTCTCAAAAATGACCTTTGCCCTTGGCAGACTTTCATCTCAAAGGAGTTCAAAGACTGCTGAAATGTCGTACAGAGCTATCCTGATGCAAAACAAAACAACTGTATAATAAGCACAGTCCAAAGAGCAACAAAATCTCTTACCTTTTTGAGGGTACTTCAGCTTGGACACGGACTGACTGAAGTCGACGTGGATGCGACGGTCGTCAATCAGAACATTGTCCATCTTGAAGTAAGCGTTCTCACAGTGCTCTGTTTCCTCAAACTCAATGAAGGCGTATTGCAGGGACTCCTGGGTCTTGTGGTCCTTGATCACCTCGCAGCTGCGGATGGGTCCAAAGCGAGAGAAGATCATCTCCAGGTCTTCGTCTGTTGTGACAGGGTTCAGCTTGCAGACAAAGAGAACGTTGTCCGGAGGTCTGACGTCGGCGTCAGGAAGGTCTCCCACCTGATTGGAAGTGATTTGCATAGTAAATGTCACGCTGTCTCCACACACTTGATTTTTTTTTTTTTTTTTTAGATTCTGCTCAGTGTCTTTCCACACACACACAAGATACAAGTCAACTGTATTATTAATCCATTGCGAAATTAAGTAATCCACCGTAAAATGGATACAATAAGACATTGCAGAATGGCCCATGTTACACACACACATCTAGGGTATACATCTCCAAATGCTTGCCCACAAATATTACAGTTTATCCACACACAAACACACGCACGCACACACACACACACACACACACACACACACACACGCAAATATTACAGTCTCCTGACATCATGCAACCCTCATAAAAGACTTATGTTCCTGGAACAAACTCCTACCAACTCAACAAAATGTCTGCCATATACCAGAATGTCTTCAAAAGTGTAGAGGAATGAATAAAACAATGCCCACCATTTCTAAGAGCTGAGCGTTGGCTCTGGCTTCGCGCTCTGCCATCTTCTCCTTCACTTGCTCTTCCGTCAACCCTTTGGTGTCATCTACTTCCTCGTCCACCCCGATTCTGTCACTCTGAAAAACAACAACACATGATTGATCAATTCATCTACATTTCAATTCCCTCTTCAGTTTATGTTTCTGCTACTACCATTGACAATAAGAGCAAACGTTCTGTTGCTTTGAATTTGAATTCCTCATCGCCTAAGCACAAATCCATGCTGGGTCACTCTTTACCAACGGAGAACACAGAAAGGTTGACTCCTGATGTCCTGCACGCTTCTGCTGGCCTTGATTATGACATCACCAGCTTGGTCTAAACAACAACACCCATAGCCCTGTTTCTGAAACTTTCAAACATTAATTTTTAACAAACTAGATTATAAATCATCCCCCCACCCTCCCACAAAAAAAAATGCTGTGAGTGTACTTATTCCTCTTAATATTAGAGGCCTTTAAATGTTGATACTCTTTTGCTTGTGGTCCCTTTTAAACAGTACTGCATTGCATTCACATGGTAGCCAACATTCACTGACACAGTTCCAGCAATGACGGTTCAGATTCAGAATGCAAAAACAACAAAGCACAGAAGCCAACCACAGACCAAAAGACCCAGTATGCTGACATAATAATGAATACATATCTATAGATCGTGACATGTTTTTGCATTTCAAACATATAAATGAGAAGCAAAATCATCTGCACATCCTAACGCTGTGCTAGTAAATTTAGACTTCTCAGTTTTATGGTGCTGAGCTAACCACTTCTTATCTCACAATGCTTTACGTCAGGACATAGCTGTGCAGCACCACAACTCACAGACTTAACAATAATAATAAGGAATTTATAGAACATCTTCAGAGACTCAAAGCACTTCACAACTTAAAGAAGAACATGCAACATATAAATTCCCACATACAAATCAATAGTACACAAACAAACATACACAAATTAATAACATTTTTGTACAAAGCATGGTAAAATACGCGCACACATTTAGCTTACGACAATCTGAAGGAGAACGAGGCCTTCAATCCGCAAACATAGGTAGTTAAGTTAGCACTCTGAAGATGTTGCAGGAACACCACAACAAAAAACTGAATTGCCTTTAATCTGAATCAGAACAAGGCCCAGAGCACTCAAGCAGAATCAACACACCGAGGCTGTACTTCTGGTGGAGTTTATATAACTTTGTACGTACACGCATGTCAGGTGAGTTACTGTAAGCAACTCACGCGTTTGTTGTGCTTGCGTGACGTCTTCTGAGCACTAATTAACTCCCTTGTGTGTTGATTCTGAATTACCTGTGGTAATCCCCACCTAAAATGCCAGTGAAGGCAAGATACATAAACTCTGCCAAAGGTGCTGCCTTGAATGCACCTTTGAGGGCGTACCTTTGGTGCAGATTTATTACCTTGCATTCACTCACATGCTGTCTAGGAGTTACTGTAGTCCATTCAAGTTTTTGTTGTTGTGTCCAAGTGACGTCTTCTGAGCACTAATTAATCCCTTTGTTTATTTTTTTTTTTAAAGCTTGAAATACCTCCAGCATTTCCTTGGTGGGTCCTGGGGACTTGTCAGGTATCTCTAGTCCTTCCGGGTCATCATATGGGTCATCCACAATCACAGTGTGGAAAATTCTACACCACACGGAAAAAGACAACAGTAATACTAATAGTGAGTAATACAAAGAAATAGCAACCTGATCATAATCAGCTGACAAGCTGAAAACTATACAGGAAAAACTTCCAGCATGCCATAACATGCTACAAGCTGGTATTATTCCACAAGACATTACCATTACACAAACAAAAATCCAGCACTGTATAAAGGAATCTTTCATAATAACCTGTATATTTGCACCAGGCAGCATTTTCCTTTAGCTAGCAGACAAACTGAAAATTTCACATGAGGAATCCTGATCCCTATATCATAGCTGATCTTCCATTTTCGCTTATTAGATAAACTAGCTAATAATCTGTTATTATAAATATAAGCCTCAGATAAAACACCACCCATGTCCCATGTGGTTACAAGCATAAAGAAAAAATAAAACATCTGTTGTTGTTCCTATGAAAGTGAAGTTTTGCTTAGTTAAAGCATGTTGCTCCCTCACCCATTAAGATCATAACACATCCAAGAACTGAAGAAGATAGGCACTTCTAGATACTGCAATTGAGTCACTTGTGGCCAGAAAACTAATAATATTCAAATTTCAGTGCACCAGTTTGTGAGAATGTAAATTTGCAGTCAAACCTTCCAGTGAACAGTGAAAAGCTAGGTTATGTCCCTTTGTCCATGCAACCTTGCTTTTCAAGTTGACAAGCTCACACATTTCAATTTCTTCTCCTGAAGTTTCAGCACAAGCATGAGAAACTAGCCTGTTACAATTTACCTATCTATAGTAACAGGCTACTATTTCTTTAAAATATTCTGATTTCTGCCAAAATTCATGACCTTGTCCACACACACAAAAAAGCTAAAACAAACCAAATTCAAAGACCCCACTCCACCAGAAAGCAAATTCCAAGCTGAAAAGATTTAGGCACAGTAAGTAACCTGCTGAATGCAGGCAGTGAGAATATTTTCAAGAGAGATGACTTTGCTCTTCAAAATACTTGCATCTAGCTACTTCTGTAAGAGATTACTTTGCTTTTCAAATGTTTGGATCTGGCTACTTCTGTGAGAGATGACTTCGATCTTCATAATATTTGCATCTGGCTACGTAGTCAGAGATAATCAAAATGTAGCGAACCTGATGTCTCTGTAGGGCCGATGTTTCTCATCACAGTATGCATCATTCAGTTTGTCCAGCACCTCAAAGCCCTCCGCCACTTCCCCAAACACTGTGTGCACTCCGTCCAAATAGTCCAGGTTTTCACCCAGAGTGATGAAAAACTGAAACCAGCACGTGAAAATGTGTACATGCAGGATTGTGATGAATATTTATAAGTAACAGGATTGTCACTGTCAATACAAAAATGTATACATGCATGTTATTGAGCATTTATATGAAACAGGACTAGACTGTCACTGTAGTGTCAATACAAAAATGTATACATGCATGCTGCTGTTGAGCATTTATAGGTAACAGGACTGTTGATGTTAATACAAAAATGTGTACATGAAGGATAGTGATCTAGCATTTATAAGTAACGGGACTGTCACTATCAATACAAAAATGTATACATGCATGTTATTAAGCATTTATAAGTAACAGGACTAGACTGTCACTGTCAATACAAAAATGTATACATTATGCATGCTCTTGAGCATTTATAGGTAACAGGACTGTCGATGTTAACACAAAAATGTATACAAGCATGTTATCTAGCATTTGTAAGTAACAGGACTGTCACTGTCAATATGGAGTACTGTTGATAATCAACAATGTGAACACAGCATCATATAACTTGCCGTGGTGGATGTCATAAACTTGGGATGAGATGAATAGGTTTCATGTGGTCAGCTGGTTCTTTTCTCTTACACACAGCTTACGAAACTTGTGGTGCAATGGGGCGTGGGGGGTAGGGGCTGGGGGAGTAGCTTAAGGAAAATACTGCCAAGATATAATGTACACAATTTATGGCAACATCAAAAATAGTTACCCCCCTTTGGACATGAGTTGCAGCAATACTGTATATATATATATAATGTATCTAATGATAATCAAATTATCAATAATCACAAAACAAAATCTAAAACTCTGACAGACATTTCCAGGTGCAGCAATCAGCTGCACTACTAAAGAAGCACTCCACTTTAGTTTCCCATACACAGATGAACTGTGTGACCCTTGCCCTTATTTCTTTTTCCTTTACTGTGCACTTAGAATAGTCTCCCCAGAAAAGATTTTGCACTATACAAATTAATACTTTAATTATTACTACTGTTATTATTATTTCACTAAAGCCACAAGGGGTTTAACTTTCAATCAACTCATGCTAGATTGCACCCAAAGCAGTCCCACTCTCAGTCTTAGGGCAAACAGCCCAAAATTGTTACCACTTTGGCATTCGCAGGTATTTCACTACAGTGAGTACAAGGTCCGCTTTTCAAATTTGCATCTGATTATATTACATTTTACCCATGACCCAGGTGCACATGCCACTGCCATTGTGAGGCCAAAACATAAAACTCTGTAACAATGATGATGATGATGAGTTGATGCTTAATGTCCTCAGATGTCAGTTGAGATATTAGGGACAAGTTGTGACCAATGCCGAAGCACGGTTCAGTAATTCTTTACGTCCACGGAAACCAGAAGGCTCGTTAGGATGGACAGCCCAGGATGGCCACCTCGACTCTCACACAGCTCCTGTAACTAATTTGAATCGGATTATATAAAAATATTTTACCTGTGAGCCATGCATGCCACTGCCGTTGTTGACCATGGACAGCAGGCCACGCTTCTTGTGCTTGATCCTTGGTGACACCTCCATGTCAAAATACCTGGCCTGTTCACCGTACATTATCCTGAAGCACAGAGCAACAGGATGTATAAGACAGATAAAACCACAATAGGCAACATAATTTATAAGACAGATAAAACCACAAACAGCAACATAATTTACAAGACAAATAAAACCGCATAAAAGCAACATAATTTACAAGATAGGTAAAACCACAAAGAGCAATATAATTTATAACTTATTAAATAAGACAGATAAAACCACAAAGACATCTGACTGAATGTTTACAGAACATGTTGCATTCTGATTTTACTTGAAAAGGTTTGGTGGGCAAAAAGTTGAATGAACTGAGAAGGCAGAATTTAGAAAAGCTGATTCCTAGCAGTAGCACAGTAGCAGTGCATCAGACATAAAGTTAAAGATGTTATCTTCAAAAGCAATAAAATTAAAAATAATAAAAATTCACTGAACACTAATAAACATTATAAAGTATACAATTTATCTAAAACTGAACCCAGTGATGCACTCTAGGCAGGTTTTTGATATACTATACTATGCCTTGCTGGCTTTTGTTGTTGTTATTGTTGTTGTTGTGAGAAAGGGCATCTGCAAATCTTTTTCTGTAACCTGTTAACAGAAATGATATTAAATGTAGAAGTTCTTAGTAATCTTACCCAAAGATAGACTCCCCTCCACGCCCTGTTGCTGTGGGGTCACCTGTCTGTGCCACTAGATTTTGCTGTGAAAAAGCAACACCCAAAACAAAACAAAACATTAAATCAATCAGTGAATCATCACAGTGTGTTACCTGTCCTGTAGCAGCTGTGATCATGTAGTCTTTTCAGAGACACCATGGGCACAGGACGTGGGGTGGGGAGAAAATGACAAAGCAAAAAAATAGGATTTACAGTACATTTTATACATGTACAGCAGTGTGCATGCTGTGATTGGGGCCTAGAGACACAGTTCAGAAAGGTTTTCCTTCAAGGAACTGCATTCATGTCAATGTATAAAAGCTTTTGTGGATTGTAACTCAATAAAACACAAGTCCATCTCTTGTCTTAGTAACTTGTCTTACTCTCAGTCTTACTGTAACTAGTGTTACTGTTACTAATGTTAGGTTCCAAAACATTCTGTCACTGCTACAAACTAGATGCTGATGTGATAGTGATAATACTAGTAATAGTGACAGTTGTGGTCTAAGTTAGATGCTGATAATGATAATAGTTAATACCAATAGTGATGGTCTGTGCTCATAATCTACAGTTGTAATACTGATAATGCCAATACCAATAGTAATACCAACAGAATGCTGTATCACAGGTAAGAACATAACTTTTGCACAGACACTGGCAGCCATGGTACTGCAATAAATTAATAACATAATTGATTCAAACTTGAAATGAATCTTACTGGTAGTGGTACTGGTATAGTGGTAAGGATTAAGCTTACACTGATTTTTTTTTTTTGATTTTTTTATATTAATATTAATATTCTTTCAATGGTTATTATGAAACACTCACTAACAGTCAGAACACATATAACCACTCCATTCCTGCTTTGATTTCTTTGATTATGGGTTCTTTTTATACCAACAGATGTAAAAGTTTTTGTTTTTTATATATATATTAATAATAATCGCTCCAAAACTGTGTTATGCCTCCTGGACTTGCTACAAACTAACAGTTGCTGCTTGTATCGACTCAGCGACTGAGTTATTTTAAATTGGTATTGCTGTAAACAAAAAGCAAAACAAAAATGGTGTTGTTGTTTGTTTGTTTGTTTTTAATATAATTTTAATTCAACTTTCAAGTAAATAATTTTTAGGTACAAATACTACAATACCTGAACAGAATGAAACAGACTGAAGTTGTAGTATTTCACTTTGCACAGCTTCAAAAAATTCTTTGAACCTGAAATAAAGATCATAACACACAAAAAGTTTAAAAAAAACATTGTCAATGCTCTTTCTTCAAAAAGAATTAAAAATGATAATTGCTATCAAAAGTATCACTATTATTATTAAGAATAAAACAACAATGTTGCCTTCAAGTTTAAGAAGCATTAAACTGAAGTTAAACAGACACTGAGACAGTGACCTTGACTTTATATGTCATATGACTAGTGTAAATAGTAACAAAGCATAGTTGTTTTTAATGAAATGGTCAACAGCAACAGAAGTTACTGTGTACCTAAAATAATGCAGTTTAAGTGATAGGTATCTTAAAGTGTGCAAACAGCTTTTAGTACCTGAATAAAGCAATTTAAGTTACAACAATACACATTACAAGTATCAAACACAAAAAGGTTCAAACGAACGTTTATTTATTTTAACACAGACACACAGTATGCACATTTTCTGGTAAATCCCCTTTATCAAGCCACAAAATGACACTTAAACAACAGATAAATGATTAAAAAAAAGTGATGACAAATGAAAGAAAAAGACTTATCTTGTTTTGGTTGAGTTTTTATCAAAAAAAAAAAAAGGTAAGTCTTTTGCTTTCATTTTTCAGTATTTTGCTTTCATTTTTCACAGTTTATCTGCTGTTTAAGTGTCCTTTTGTGGCTTGATAAAGGGGATTTCAAAAAAAAATTGCATGCTGTGTGTCCGTGTTAAAATAAATAACCATTCATTTGAACCTTTGTGTTTGGATCTTGTTTTAGAATGCTCGCAGTCATTCTCCGATTCTGTTTCAGATTTGTTCTTTTAAGTTACAAGTATCTTAAACTTTAAAGTGTGCAAACAGCTTTTAAACTTTTATTGAAGGTATCTTGTACCAAATAGCTGCAAAGCACAATGTGTACTGGACTTCAAAAAGAAAAAGGGGGTTACTCTCGAGTAGTTTGGGGGCGGGGATAGCTCAGTGGTTAGAGCGCCGGACTCGTGATTGAAAGGTCGCGGGTTCGAATCCCTGCTGGAACGGTGGGAGAATTTTCTTCTCCAGGTTCGACTTTCTGTGCTGACTCTTATTTCGGTATCTGTTCCACCCCGTGTTACCACAGTAGCACGTAAAAAATCCCGGTCATTCTGCCAAAAGTGCAGGTGGCAGGTTACAGCTAAACACGCATACACCTTACGTATGTGGCCTTTATTGAACCGTGCTTCGGCATTGGGCACAACTTGTCCCTAATATGTCAAATGACATCTGAGGACATTAAACATCATCTCATCATCAACTCTCGAGTACAGCTAGATCCAGTTATCTCCCTTCATAGCATGCTTAAAAATTGTTTTCTCTCTCTTAGTCTTTACACACACACAGCGAACTAGGTGTCTAACTTTTTGCTTTAAGTCTACTGAACTTTGATTTGATGGTTGAGAGCAGAGAGGTTGCAGTTATTGTTGGTTATCTCCCTTCATAGCATGCTTAAAAATTGTTTTCTCTCTTTTAGTCTTGACACACACACTGTGAACTAGGTCACTAGGTGTCTTACTTTTTGCTTTAAGTCTACTGAACTTTGGTTTGATGGCTGAGAGTAGAGAGGTTGCAGTTATTGTTGGTTTGACTTTGGCACCCTCACAAGTCAC
>OY757544.1:9616435-9642684 GCA_963584105.1 Alviniconcha strummeri
ATGCTGAACACCTTCAGTGTGCGGAGTGGGATAGGATGGAGGGCCTGTGTTTAGGGAGGGGCCTGCAACACTGTAGACGCGGGTGCGGAGTGGGATGGGATGGAGGGCCTGTGTTTAGGGAGGGGCCTGCAACACTGTAGACACGGGTGCGGAGTGGGATAGGATGGAGGGCCTGTGTTTAGGGAGGGGCCTGCAACACTGTAGATGCGGGTGCGGAGTGGGACAGGATGGAGGACCTGTGTTTAGGGAGGGGCCTGCAACACTGTAGATGCGGGTGCGGAGTGGGATAGGATGGAGGGCCTGTGTTTAGGGAGGGGCCTGCAACACTGTAGACACGTGTGTGGAGTGGGATAGGATGGAGGGCCTGTGTTTAGGGAGGGGCCTGCAACACTGTAGACACGGGTGTGGAGTGGGATAGGATGGAGGGCCTGTGTTTAGGGAGGGGCCTGCAACACTGTAGACACGGGTGTGGAGTGGGATAGGATGGAGGGCCTGTGTTTAGGGAGGGGCCTGCAACACTGTAGACACGGGTGCGGAGTGGGACAGGATGGAGGGCCTGTGTTTAGGGAGGGGCCTGCAACACTGTAGACACGTGTGTGGAGTGGGATAGGATGGAGGGCCTGTGTTTAGGGAGGGGCCTGCAACACTGTAGACACGGGTGCGGAGTGGGACAGGATGGAGGGCCTGTGTTTAGGGAGGGGCCTGCAACACTGTAGACACGTGTGTGGAGTGGGATGGAATGGAGGGCCTGTGTTTAGGGAGGGGCCTGCAACACTGTAGACACGGGTGCGGAGTGGGACAGGATGGAGGGCCTGTGTTTAGGGAGGGGCCTGCAACACTGTAGACACGTGTGTGGAGTGGGATAGGATGGAGGGCCTGTGTTTAGGGAGGGGCCTGCAACACTGTAGACACGGGTGCGGAGTGGGACAGGATGGAGGGCCTGTGTTTAGGGAGGGGCCTGCAACACTGTAGACACGTGTGTGGAGTGGGATGGAATGGAGGGCGGGTGTTTATTGACGGGCCTGCAACACTATAGACACATGTGTAACTCTGTGTGTGTGGAGTGGGATGGAGTGGAGGGCAAGTGTTCAGGGAGGGCCCTGCAACACTATAGACACATGTGTAGCTCTGTGTGTGCTGAGTGGGATGGAGGGTGGGTGCCTAGGGAGGGCCCTGCAACACTATAGACACATGTGTAGCTCTGTGTGTGTTGAGTGGGATGGAGGGTGGGTGCCTATGGAGGGCCCTGCAACACTATAGACACATGTGTAGCTCTGTGTGTGTTGAGTGGGATGGAGGGTGGGTGTCTAGGGAGGGGCCTGCAACACTATAGACACAGCTATGTGCTGGCGACGATGGATGAATCAGTATCAATTGTTTCTGGGTCTAGTTGCTTAAATACACAAAACAAACAAAAAAGCTATGTGCTGGCGACGATGGATGAATCGGTATCAATTGTTTTTGGGTCTAGTTGCTTAAATACACAAAACAACTGATAGTTGTGTTATATCACAAACTGCAGATATGTACACAGACGACAGCTGACAAGAAAAAATGTAACTGAAAATGTAACTGCTGCTACACATAGATGCATATACGTTGTTTTTATTTTAAAAGTAACGTTCTTATATTACCACAGTTAAAGTTACAAAATGATCTGTCTATAAAACTCCTTTAACATGAAAAAGAAAGTAAACCATATTCCATACTGCCGCGCAGAAAAAAATGACCTTTATCGAAAAAGATATACAACGATTTAGTATACAGTGTAATGTTGGAGAGAGATCTTTTCTGACGATCTGTTTTTAATATAATTAAAATAAACTGATAAAAAGTATCTAAAATCAGTAACTACACCACTGATGTATTAAAATTGGGGTCAAAAAGGGGGAATAATGCATAGTTATTACACAGTTGTTTAAAAAAAAATAAAGGTCATACATGCATGTACACACAGCAGTCATCTATTTACATCAGAATATCGCCACGAAATTGACATGTTTCATCCACTCTCTCTTCCTCCCACGGGTGCAGTACGAAATTAGTGTTGGCACATCGAATACAAAGTTGTCAATGATGTCAGTAAAAACTAAAAAAAACTCTGTGCGTTCGTGAGAACGTAAGGAAAGACATGAAAATTGTGATATGTATCGACTACCGCATGCACGGAAAACGTCGCCAGAACATGCTCGCCTGGAAATCAAGGTAAAGTAAAGCGATGGCACTGATCAAGACAATGATGGATGAAAAGGGTGATAATAATGACGACAAACTGTCATACACGGAAGGAACTTGGTTGTGAATGCCCAACTCAACCGTGACGGCTATGTCAGGGCAGATGCAAGACGAGAGCTGTACGGCAATGAAAATGACGATGAAAACGTTGATGGTAGTAATTCATGTGACGCTGACAAACACGGGCTGACTCAAACAATCCACACACACCCTGATCGTTCAAGTCCTCACATTCAGTCACCATCCGCCATAGATTCTCATTAAGTCGATGTGCACACAGGCAGCAACGGAGTAACCATGGAAACAGCGCTATGCGCGGCTACCACACAAGTTGCAGGACTGCCATAGCAACCACCAGAACGAGGCTGGCTGTCAAGGATGGAGCAGCACCGATGCGACAGCGTAGTGTGTGGTATCTGTAAACAAAAGCAACAACAAAAATATTCGTAAGCTGACAGGTTTGACCAACGTGCATTGTCACTAAAAACAAACCACAAAAACAACGACGAGTGCGCGCACGCGCGCACACACACACACACACACTCTCTTCCTCGACAAAAAGGGAAGGGGGAATAAGGAAAACAGCATCAAGAACTGAAGCTTATATCCTGTGGACTGTTATTTGTTGAAATCCCATTTGAACTGAATGTTTGGCGTGTGAAATTCCAGTCCTTAAACTGACCAGGAAGCGTATAAAATACCACCAAGAAAATGAGGTAAGGCGGACAGTCTCACCTGTTTGGCTCCCCGTTCTTCAGTTTCCTGTATTCTTCCTCCATGGTCTGACCATCGAAGTACCAGGCCAGGTCGTTAAACGGGTACTCGTAGCCTTGGCGACACTCGCACTTGTAGCCACCCGTGTTGAAACGCTTGCCCTCCAGGGGGACGCACTGCACACACACCCAAACACAATATCACACACACACATATAAAATAATAATAATAGATAACTTTTGTATAGCGCTATTCGCTGGTGTACACAAACTCACTGCGCTTTACAACATTCTCCAACATTTTATAAGTTTCACAAACATAATACGTATAATTATGACAACTAACAATGTATAATATACGCACACACACACACAAAAAGTACAGAGAAGCAGCAATATATAAAGAAAATGAATCATTATATTACTACCTACCCTTAATTCCATCCATCCCAGTCCCCACCCCCAACTGACACACACATGAATATGAAACAGGTAGCGGTTGAAACTGTCTCACACTCACACACACACAGAGTGTCATACTATCATAAGATTAAGAGTGAGAATGTGAGGCTTACTGCCCTCAGACGTCCAAATGACATATTAGGAACAATACTATCATAAGTAAGTATGTAAACATATGTTAACGTCCATAGAAACCATAAGGCTTATCAGGGACGGGAAGGTGGGGGGGGGGGGGGGAGTGGGTATGGAGGGGGGGAAGAGATTATATACCTATCGCTACACTGTCACCACCAGAATGACTCACGCATTAAGACGGGCAGCGATGAGAGCCATTGTAATATTTCATATAATTGTAAGGCAAAAATTCACAAGAGAATGTCGACAGACCACAACTTTTGAAAAAAAGGAGAGCCGAAGCGGATTCGAACCGAGGCCCCTCCGCTTACCAGCTTTACCGCTAGGCCAAACTGGCTCAACTATCACAAAGCTTGCGATCACCTTAAATAGGAGCTGCGCACCACGCTGGAGAAAATTCACTCAGGGTTCCAGGCCAGATCGAAAGATCTTAGAGGAGGGAAGTGGAGCTGGACCCTCACATTTGCCCAGAAGATATCATGAGTAGGGAGGTGGCGCTGGGCTGAGCAAGTTGGACGTCTTTTGCTTCGAGTTGTCCAAGTTGTTCGTCAACAGCGGTGCAACGGACATTGTCTTAGTGACTGTCCAGCACAGCAGTTGAAAGAGCAATTGCGCAGTGCACAAGTCGCTGGGCAATGGCGAGGGGACACCGCCTTAACACTTCCATTGTTCTGGCGGCGGTCCGGTCTTTTTCGGGCGGTTTCCGCGGTCGAGCCTTTCACTCTCTCGTCCCCTTCCCACTCTGTCCCCGTCCCTAATAGGCCAACTCGCCTCCGTGGACGTTAAGCAACATGAAATCAACGCTGGAGATATATATGAGAATTTCGTGTGATAACACAGGTGCTACGTAGTGTGATCCACCCCTCCCCGGCCTGTTCCAGTGTTTTGTCGTACCTGGCCCACTAAACCCAATCTGTCTCAGTCTGCGTACGATTCCATTGTCCCTGACAGCCACAAGCGTCTCAGTTGACCTGCCTTGAACAACAGTATCCCGTGAAAACAATCAAGCGAACAAATCAGTACCACCGACACCTCTAAACTGAAACATCAACCAAGGCAAAACTGGAACTGACACGGCAGTGCCCGTGCAGACACGAGATCGTATTTTCAGCTGCAGACACGATCTTTGGTTTGACGGCGCTGGGAGGGAGTACTATTATGTAAGGTTATGCAGAAAAGACAGATCCGTTCTGCTCTAGAAGTTGTCTAGACTGGGATGGATGGAATTAAGGGTAGGTAGTAATATAATGATTCATTTTCTTTATATATTGCTGCTTCTCTGTACTTTTTGTGTGTGTGTGCGTATATTATACATTGTTAGTTGTCATAATTATACGTATTACACGAGACACCCTTTTTCAAGAGGCCAGCTGACGTACCCTTTCTCTCAACCCCACGCCTAAGAACTCAAAAGAAATCTAAAGCGAAAACGTTCAACCGGTCAACATACACGGTGGATTAGCTACGGCTTATTTCCGGTTGTTGTTGTTGTTTGAACCGGACTCGGTCCAAACGGCCAGCCCGAGCCGGCAAGGACCACTCTACGTAAGTAAGTAAACATGGTGCTTACCGTCCACAGAAACCACAAGGTTTATTAGGGACGGGGAGAGAGAGGGAAGGGGGTATGGAGGTGGGGGAAGAGGGTGGTTATATTTACATATCGCTACGCTGTCACCACTAGAATGACTCCTGCATTCTAAGATGGGCGGCGATAAGAGCCATTTAATGTTTCATTAATTGTGACGGACAAAGTCACAAACAAGCCAGTGTCCACAGATCACAATTTCTGAAGAGAAAGAAGCGCCGAAGCGGATTCGAACCGAGGTCCTTCCCCTTACCAGCCTAAAGCCCGTTCTTAACTGGGCGAATGTTTGTTCGCCCGAACATACTTCGGACACTTCGACGAACTATGATTCGTTTCTTAATTGAACTGTTAGTTCGCCGAATATGGTTCGGACAGTCCAAACTTTACTTCATTCTCAACTGGCTTGTAATGAGATGCAAGCTTCGGCCAGAACTTGCGGCAGACAACATGATCGAAAATGTAGGCTAAAGTCAATATACTTTAATCATCCCTCACAGGGTACTTCAACTAACTGCTATCTCATTCTGGGTCTGCGAGACAAGGCTGCGCCTTCCACAAGTCAACAAATTCCCTCCGAAGCGAGTGAAGAACCTAGTGACACCGTCATCCATTTTTATTTTTGTTTTTTCTTCATTCACAGGAGAGCTCTGCTCTCAGCCAATCAGAGGCAATGATCGTCGAATAGGGCGAATGTTCCCAGAACATGTTGAGCGAAGGTTTTTGGACCCCGAATATAGCTTCGACGAATACTTCCAACTAGGTTCGCGAAGAAAAGTTGGCCCAATTAAGAACCAACTAGCTTCGCCGAATACTCCCAACTAGGTTCGCGAAGAAACATTCGCCCAATTAAGAACGGGCTTAATGCCTTACCGCTAGGCCAAACTGGCTCACAAAACCACTCTACTCTTCGCTTTGTACATATATATATATATATGAGTTGTAAATCTGAAACCGCAGTTTTTCTCGAACACGGCTAAATTTGCATATATATATCTGACAACAGAGACAGACAGACGTCAGTGCAGGTGACGGACATCCGGACATCCTGATGCAAATATGTCAGCAGTGTTATTTTCAGAGTGGCTGTCGTGGGGCTTAATGTCCGCAGATGTTGGGTTGACGTAATTATTAGGGTCAAACTATGTTATACGTTTCTGGGGGTTTGACATGCTATTATCATAGTGAGTCCTTCCCCTCCAAACGCAGTGGAACTACTAAACCCACAGAGCTTAGCCTGTTCCACATCCACCCCTTCCCCTCTCGAGTTTGAATTGGACCCTGCCGAAATGGCGCCGTCACAGCACGACTGCACGAAGATGGAGAAAGGCGAATTGAGGTAAACGACGCGGAAAAGATTGACCTGGGTACACTTCCTGTTTAAAAAAAGACTGAGCTCAGTGAAAGTCGAGGTGGCCGTCCTGGGCTCCCGTCCCTAATA
The DNA here is from genome assembly GCA_963584105.1 of Alviniconcha strummeri. Lineage (NCBI taxonomy): Eukaryota > Metazoa > Mollusca > Gastropoda > Provannidae > Alviniconcha > Alviniconcha strummeri. Next base: position 9,623,004 of record OY757544.1, read on the forward strand.
AACCTACGGTTTCTGTGGACGTAAAGCAACACTTCGACAAACCAAAATGAAACAAAACAATTCCCCCCCCCCCCCCCCCCCTTACTATTTGAAGGCATCGTAATGGCACCGGGTGCGTGACCAAAGATCGTATCTTAGCTGTAGAGTACGATCTTTGGCATGCCCTCGCCGAGGGGAAGGGGAACTATCAAGTTACGCAAAGTTATGCAGAAGGAAAAGCGGATCCGTTCCACTCTTTCAACAGACCAACTGAGTGGGAGTACCCTTTCTCTCGACAATCTGTTACGGGAACCATGAAACCCGAAGGATAGAATAGCTACTTATGCGGTTGTCACTGACGAAGAGGGCGGAAGGGCATGGAAGGAGATGTGAAACAGCCAGCTGGAAGACGCCGAGAGAGGAGAAAGAAAGAAAGAAGAAGAAGAAAAGAAAAAAGGGGGGGGGGGGGGGGGGTTAAGAGACTACTACCACCAATGTGCTACTAGTTTCTCGGACGGGAAGATGAGGTGATAGGGACTGGAGGGGAGGTCACCTGTGTGTGTTTTTTTTTTTTTTTTGGGGGGGGGGGGGCTAGTGTTAAATATCAATGAAGACTGAACAAAAAGAAATTTCGAGAAAAAGACCACACACAAGCCAGAAAGAAAGAACTCAGAAGGAAAGACATACGGAAATGAAAAAAATAATTTATTTTGCCACGAGTGATTCTGGAGTTTGATCGATTGTCAGACACGGAGGCAGACTGAAAGCGAAACACGTGGTAAAGACACACAACACTGAACACAAACATGTACAGGCACTGAACACGGTATGGAGGAAACAAACCCAGCGAGACAAGCACAGACACAACACACGGACAGACAGACACAAGCACACAGACAGTGCATGGCACAGACGAGCACAATGACAAAGCAAGGCACAAACACAACACGCGGCACAAAGATCACGACACAGACACAAGCACAGAAACAGACAACATGCGGACAGAAACGAGCACAAAGACAGCGCACAACACAGACAAACACAAAGCAAGGCACAGACAGAAGCACAGAGACAGACACAAGACGCGGACAGTAAATAAGTAAGCTGGTGTTTTACGCCCAGTCAGGGCGATGACGCGGACAGAGACAAGCACAGACACAAAAACATACCAAGTCACAGACAGATACAAGCACAGAGACAAGGCACGACCCAGAAAGAGACGGGCGGCACAGAGACGGAGAACGACACAGACGGAAACAAGACAAGCACGTACGATACGTGGCTCGGACACAGACTTGAGACAGGCAGGTACAGCGACTAAGCAAGACGTAGACTGACAGACAATCGGAGAAAGTTGTCAACAGGTACAGAGACTGTGCAAGACTGACAGACAGACAGTCAAAGAAAGCTGTCAACAGGCACAGAGACTGCGCAAGACGTAGAGAGACGGACAAAGTTGTCAACAGGTACAGACTGAGCAAGACACAGACAGACGGACAAAGTTGCCTGAGCAAGACGCAGACAGACGAACAATCGGGGACAAAGTTATCCAACAGGGCTGTGGCCAAAAGCAAAACATACAAAAACTGGCAGTTGCACAGGCAGCAGACAAACGCAGCACGGAAGACCCATGACGACATTCCCAAGACCGTGCGTGGCACCAGAGAACAATCACAGTCTTAACACGTGACTATTCCGCCAGTGCCAAGGACGGCCAGAGGACCAAAGGGGGTCTGCGTGCCGGAGGAAGTGCACCGATGTCAGTAGCTTGGTGTTTTACGCCCAGTCACCCACTGCGGTTGTACCAGGGCGAGCGCAACGATAAAAATCGAAATTACAACAACGAATTTTCTCAACCGCTGTTTTAAGGAGCTAAATGCGCCGCTTTGCAGAAATCAATTACTGTGACAAAGACAGAGTGAGATAATGTACACAGACCTACACAAGATTCGTGGTAATGCGATCAACAATTAGTATCAACTGTACTATTAACTCGACACGACTCCAATGAGTTCAATTCAATCACAGCTGTTATGATATTATGGATGGACACTGTACTTCACTAAATCGCTGGACTAGCGGGAAGGCCGCGAATGGCGAACAAAAAGAAGACTTCAAATCTGCAGCTGGGTAAGACTTCAGATCTGCAGCTGGGTCTGAGACTTTAAATCCGAAACTGGGTCTTCTAAACTTTAAATCGCAACTGGGTCTTCTAAGATTTCAAATCTGCAGCTGGTCTACCGCAAGTACATGACGAGCTTGCTGTGTCGCGTGATCCACGGTTCTGTTATTTACATGTCTGCATCGTGGTCTGTTGAGACAACTGATCCAGTTCAGACTTGATAAACGCCGGCAACCGGTTTTGGGCGGTCTGTCCCACAGCTGCCTTTCCGCCTATTGAATTTCAGCTTCCTTGTTTGCCACGACGCAAAAGCGAACCCTGGTTTGGAATAGTTTCAGGATGCTCAAATCGAGTCATGTAGAACGTTGAAATTCAAATACTCAATTCTTTTGTAGAAAAATATCGATCGTAAACAGCAGATATTTTCTTTTCTTTTTTGTTGAGTTTTTTCACGCCCAGTTATCCAAGACGGTTATATCAACCAATGACTTCAACCCGTGCCAAGAAACAGATTACTGATGCTTTTAGCGACCATGTGAACCAGCATTTGAGACTCTTATGTTAAACTCTGCCTAGCCGAACAGCTGCTTTGGTCCGTCTTTGCTGCGTTTTTGAGGTCTGCATGATAAGCGAACGTAAATCCCTTGAACCGACTGAAATACCAGCAGGAGAACCAAACGAACGAAGCGTCCGAAATCTTCGTTCTCTCAGTTCAGTTGTGTTGCTTAATGTCCTCGGATGTTGGCTGACATATTAGGGACAAGCTGAGACCAGTGCCAAAGCATGGTTCAATATAGCTTTACGTCCACGGAAACCAGAAGGATCGTTAGGACGGACAGCCCAGGACGGCCACCTCGACTGTCACACAGCTCCTGAACTATGGTTCGTTCTCTCTGGTGCACAATGCTTTTTGTACTAGTGCTAAACCCCAACACTGAACGGGCGCTCACAGAGCATCGTTCACCTATTTTTCACCAGTGACTATTTTCCAGGCTGATTCATCAAGGTGTAAACTTTGCTCTTACTTACTGCACGCTTCTCTAGCGGTCGAGGAAGCATGCCGAACAATTCACGCTTTTTAAAAGCGACAACTGGCCCTCATCACGTCCACCCTTCCATTGGCGTGTGCAGCCTGTGTTTACATTCGGAGCAACCGTTACTATCGTGAACGTAGTCAGTTTTCTGCTGATGCCAAACAACAAAACCCGAACGATTATCACGTGCACACGGCATAGTCACTTTGGGCGACACACCAAAATCAGTTTCATGCGCCGCACAACATTACCAATCTGTACGCCCAACACGTTCATGGTACATATTTACGTGTAGTTAGTTCTATATATGCAGTGAATGAACAATCTCAAACGGAACTCCAAGCTAGCCTAGCCAAGCTAGTTCCCTATACCAATAGAAGCCAAGTTAATTTTATGCACCTATTCTAACGGATAATAAAACATTTCTTTAAAACAAGTGCTCTTACGATCATTCCTGCAAAAGAAAAAGACGGAGAAGCTGGTTCGAAGAAGTGGATTATAAACGCACTGTGGTTGCAACAACGGGGACAAAATAAGTGAATGAAAACTATCCAGACAAACCCAAACTACCAACCTGTATCATGACGAAAAGGAAAGGAAATGCAAAAACCACAATTACAGTACCTTCAAAACTACGACTGACCACACGTTGACCAGCACGTGGACGTCCAGTTCGCCGGTGTGGACGAGTTGTTAGAGGCTAGAATATATATAATGCTGCCTGCTTGCTAGCTCGCCTCCCAAAGACTTGTCACCGGCTGACCACTGACAAGTTCAAGTTCAGTGTTGCTTTACGTCCACAGAGGTCATAAGGACCCTTAGGGCCGGGGAGCCCTGGACGGCCACCTCGACTTTCAAACAGCTCCTGAGCTCTGCCCATGCACTGACTACAGTGATGGTAATTGCGTTTCTACCTCTTCGCACCGGCAAAGAAGACATGGTCTTCTGGCCACGCATAAAGGATTACCATTTCCGACTTCGCGGCGAGCTGAAGTGTGATTTCAAGTTACGCAATGTTGCCTAGGGCTAGGCAGCGTCAAAGTTACAAAGTTTACAATGTTGGTGGCGGGGGGGGGGGGGGGGGGGTGCACCCACAAAGACAGATAATGTTGTGCCCAGGAAACACACTCAGTCTAGCGCTGCCTTCCACTCGCTCAGACTGCCACGTGCTAGTGTCCCCCAGTACACACATCTTTCCTGTGCTGTTGTAACTGTTGTCTTCGCTAAACCTAAGGTTTCCCAAACACCTCATTTAGACTAGTTGGTGTGTGTGCGCGTCGTTGAATTGACTGTTTCATGTGCACTTGTGTGTGTGTGTGTGTGTGTGTGTGTGTGTGTGTGTGTGTGTGTGTGCGTGTGTGCGTGCGTGCGTGTGTGCGTGTGTCCCAACGCTCATGTAGTATACAAGCTGAGACAATTCAGTAAGCTAGAAAAACTCAGCTTCAACTTAGCAAAGGAATTGTGGCAGAACTTTACACATAGCAGTATTATGAGTGTACGAACAAGAACCCGGCCTTGCCACTTGAGCCAGTTGATGTATCTTCTGAAGGCATTCACACCTGAGCGTGTGCCTGGTCTCCAAAAGTCTCGCGTGTGAAAACTAGTTGTTGCTGCTGAAGTGTTGCCTTACGTCCACAGAAACCGTAGGCTTATTACTCAGTGTGTGTGTGTGTGTGTGTGTGTGTGTGTGTGTGTGTGTGTGTGTGTGTGTGTGTGTGTGTGTGTGTGTGTGTGTGTGTGTGTGTGCGTGCGTGCGTGCGTGTGTGTGTGTGTTCAATTTCCTGATATTCATCGTACGAATTATACAGGACGGCCACCTCGACTTTCACATAGCTCCTGAGTTCTGTGAAAACTAGAATGCAGTGATGCCTTCTAGGCCTTTTGACAACCAGCTCTCAAGAGGGTCTCGTTTAGGTGCAAACTGGATCTCATTACGTGTCAACTTCTGGATCGCGAGACTTTCTTTCTTTTTCCCTTCCTCTGTCCCTTCACCCACCCACCCCCACCACCCTCTCTCTCCCCGGGATACCATAGTCGGTTTCATAGTCTTCTCTTGCTCAGAGCTCAGGAGCTGTGTGAAAGTCGAGGTGGCCGTCCTGGGTTCCCGTCCCTAATAAGCCTACGGTTTCTGTGGACGTAAAGCAACACTGCAACCAACTTCTGTTGCTCTTTACTCTAACAGGCTCCCTCAAAACGTACACATTACCGTCTCTTGCTCTTCACTCTAACAGACCCCTCATGAGGTACACATTACCGTCTCTTGCCCTTCACTATAATAGGTTATCTCAAAAGGTACACAGTCACTACAACTTCCCCTTGGGGACTGTCTGCTCCCTGGTAGAAGGGCCAGGCTACTCGGCGTGTCAAACGGGATGAGACAGGGTGGGCCAATTAAGTCTTCCACACTGCCACGGCCTACAACACGTTGAGCGAGGGGCGCTGCGTTTTGGGCGAAACCGGAGACGACACGACACGGAACAGCAAGCACGCGCAGGAGTCTTGTGATACACACCCGCGAGTTTTAATCATTTGTTTTCGGTCGTGTACACGTACGCGTCACGTCACGTCACGTCAGCAACAGGTTGCTCAAACTATTTTGACAGAATGGGTTAACTTGCTTCTGTTCCGGCGACAGAGCGATCTAGAGGCGTGAGTGAGTGAGCGAGAGAGGGACACATAGGCAGACAGAGAGAGACAGAGATTCTCGAATTTGAACATCCAATCAACCGCATAGGGTCACATCAGGAGAGAGAGAGAGAGAGAGAGAGAGAGAGAGAGAGAGAGAGAGAGATAAGATAAGATAAGATAATACTTTATTACTCTAGAGAGAGAGAGAGAGAGAGAGAGAGAGAGAGAGAGAGGGGAAGAAGAAGAAGAAGAGAGAAAAAAAACAGTCGGATTGACAGAAACAGACTGTATCATACAGAAAGACAGAGGGGACAAAGAAGAAAGAGACAGACAGCGGCAACGGAACAGACGAACAGGTAGGCTGGTCACTGTGTCCAACACCCTGTCATCCCGTAGGTCACTTCAGACACAGACACACACATACGCAGAGATGGGGCGGGGGGGGGGGGGGGGGTGCACCCACAAAGAAAGATAACGTACATATTGAGACTGGTAGTCGCATCGCGCAGTGTTCTTGAAGGCGTTGGCCACGTAGAAGTTGCTGGGGCACTGGTTGATGTCCAGGTAGTTCAGTGAGACGTCCACCGTAACCACACCCCTGCAACACACACACACACACGCACACATCACTGGCGGTCAAAACAGTGGATGCTCAAAACAACTACGCTCGCACTAGCCTGTACATTTACTTTAAAAAGAGTAATGAAATCCCACAACTGAATTTGAAGACAGACAAGAACTAAAAGAACAACCCCCCCCCCCCCCAACAACAAAAAAAAGCACAAAAGAAAGCCTAGCCCCCTCCCCTCCCTGGAACAAATACCCATCACACAGTGAAATCCCAGAATGAAAGACCATCTTGATGAAAAACCTACCCTATAAAACACCAGTGATGAAGCACCACTACGATAAAGGCCAGACTGATGAGAGTCAGAGAGACCCACCCCACAACACCTAAAAGACCATCAGTTTTTTTAAATTCAGACCGTTCCCTTCTTTTCCCATGCGCGACCTAAGACTACCACCCTCTTTTGAGACTGCCTTTTGCTGGATTTTTTTTTTTTAAAGGGTGGCTTTGGCTGTACCAACAGACGTCTGAGAGAGAGAGAGAGAGAATATGTATGTGTGTGTGTGTGTGTGTGTGTGTGTGTGTGTGTGTGTGTGTGTGTGTGTGTGTGTGTGTGTGTGTGTTTGTGTGTTTGAGAGATCGAGAGAGGGAGGGAGGGAAGGAGGAAGTGACAGGGAGTACAAGAGACAGAGGAAGTGTGAAAGCCCTGAAGAAGGGCTACAGAAGGGCAGCCGAGAAAATGTTAGACAGTTACTGAAATGCTGCAACTATTCTTTCTACCATCCTGTCTAAAGACAAAAATTTATCAAAGCGATGGGTGGGGTGGCGATGTGAACTGACTTGAACTCGATCCTGGTCTTGAGGTCGTTCTTGCCGAAGAAGGGGGCGAGGTAGCTGACCACCCAGTCGTTGACCCGCCCGTCACACTTGAACTCGGGCCGCAGCCACTCGCCGTCCTCGTAGGTGGCGGCGCGGTACGTCAGGGGGTAGTACTCGAAACGGATGGAGCTCGTGCCGCTGTAGTCGGACCTAGCAACGACGGGAAGGGGTCAGCGTTGGCCTTTGTCACACTCATAAATTAGCCATGGAAGTTAGTTAGTTACTCAGGTCGTTCATGGATTTTAAATCAACCATGGAAGTTAGCTGCTAAGGCAGTTCGTGGATTTTAAATCAACCAAGGAAGTGAGTTACTAAGGTAGTTCATGGATTTTAAATCAACCATGGAAGTTAGTTACTAAGGTAGTTCATGGATTTTAAATCAACCATGGAAGTTAGTTACTAAGGTAGTTTATGAATTTGAAACCAACCGTGGGAGCTGGTTAGTTACTAAGGTCGTTCATGAATTTCAAATCAACCACGGAAGTTAGTTAGTTACTAAGGCAGTTCATGGATTTTAAATCGACCACGGAAGTTAGTTACTAAGGTAGTTCACGGATTTTAAATCAACCATGGAAGTTAGCTGCTAAGGCAGTTCGTGGGTTTTAAATCAACCATGGAAGTTAGTTACTACGGTAGTTCTTGGATTTTAAATCAACCATGGAAGTTAGTTACTAAGGTAGCTCATGGATTTTAAATCAACCGTGGAAGTTAGTTACTAAGGTAGTTTATGGATTTTAAATCAACCATAGAAGTTAGTTAGCTACTAAGGTAGTTCATGGTTTTAAATCAACCATGGAAGTTAGCTACTAAGGTAGTTTATGGATTTTAAATCAACCATAGAAGTTAGTTAGCTACTAAGGTAGTTCATGGATTTTAAATCAACCATGGAAGTTAGCTACTAAGGTAGTTCACGGATTTTAAATCAACCGTGGAAGTTAGTTACAAACTTAGTTCTTGTTTGTTTTATCGTCCCGACAACCGCACAGGGTCAGCTCAGGACGAGGTTTGCAAACAAAACATAACAATGGTGGTGAATAACAATATTTGTATGAGGGATGATTAAAGTTCCTTACAGTTTAACAAAAAAAAAAAAAAAAAACTGCTTATTGGGTAGACTGGTCCCCGCCAGTACCTCTCCTGAGACAACTCGGCCTTAAACAAGTCTAAGGAACGAACATCGCCAACACGGCTTAAAATAGTAATGATAATAATTATATATATAAAAACATTTTTTTAATCCACACACACACACACACACACACACACACACACACACACACACACACACACACACACACACACACACAGTATCACATACCTGATCATGGGTTTGGCCGTGAACTTCTTCAGGTCGTAGAAATTGGTGGCCCAGCGGGACTTGAGGTTCTGGAACCAGGGCAGATCCGTGTAGAAGTCCTTGAAGCCGGAGTAGTCGAGGGCGTTGAAGAAGTCCAGACCGGCCTGGTCGGTGCTGCGCCGCCACGCGTAGGGTCCGAAGAACTCACGGGTGATGCCGTTGACGAAGCGAGGGTCGGTGTTGTTGATCGGAGGAGACATGCGGAACTTGTAGCGGTCGAAGAACACGCCGCTGCCGAGGATTCTGTGTGGGCAAGCAACGACCAACCAATGAGAGGTTATAGCTGGTTCTTGGATTTTGGCATTCCAAATACATTATAGCTGGTTCATGGATTTTAGCGTTCAGAATCCATTATAGCTGGTTCATGGATTTTAGCGTTCAGAATCCATTATAGCTGGTTCATGGATTTTAGCGTTCAAAATCCATTATAGCTGGTTCTTGGATTTTAGCGTTCAAAATCCGTTATCTGGCTATGGATTTTAGCTAAAATCCATTACCTGCCGTGGATTTTAGCGTTCAAAATCCATTATCTGCCTGTCTGGCTATGGATTTTAGCGTTCATAATCCATTACCTGCCCATCTGTCTATGGATTTTAGCGTTCATAATCCAATATCTACCTATCTACGAATTTTAGCATTCATAATCCATTGTCTACTTATCTCTCTTTATTGCATATAAGGCACAGCAACCAACCAGTGCGCGGCTATAGCTAGTTCTTGGATTTTAGCGTTCAAAATCCACTATCTGCCAGTCTGTCTACGGATTTCAGAGCTCACAATCCACTATTTACCTGTCTATCGTTATTGTATATAAGGCACAACAACCAGCCAGTGAGAGGATATTGCCAGTTATTGGATACTATCATTCAAAATCCATTATCTACCTATCTATTGATTTCAGCGTTCATAATCCACTACCTATCTATCTTTACTGTTTTATTAAGTGCTTGTGAAAGGAAGACAACTGAGTATCATTTTTTATGATTAATAAAGTAACGTTGTATTCTATCAGTCTGTCTATCTACTCCGGATATTAACGTTCGAGCAACCGCAGAGGGCCACCTCAGGATGAATCTTACACTGACAATTCTCTCATGCCAGTTCAAACCCAAGCCACTAAATCACAAACTAAACGATGGATCACAGTTCTGGACACAAGACAGTCAACAGCAAAACGCAACTTAGTCAAAGACGGTAAACAACAAGTACATCTTAATATTTACGCTATATATGTGTGTGCGCGTGTATTTTACCATGCTTTGTATGAAAATGTTTATTCACTATTATTATTAATAGACACTGTGGGAAGGCAGCGGAGGCTAGAATAATCTCTAAAACCACAAACACATCTACAAATACCGCGTGACCACCCGAGTGTTCTGCTGGGGAATACAACAATAACAACAACATGAGGTCGGAATCTCAAAGCGGCTTCGGCCGCCAGCGCAGCCAGCCAGCATACGAACCTGGAGTCGCCCATGATGTTGGCGATGACCTCAGCGAAGATCTGGGTTTCGTTCAGACGCCTGTCGCCCTTCAGGTCCCCGAACTCTTCGTACTCGTCCACGTTCTGCAGGAAGTTGCTGAGGAAATGCGCCAGGCGCAGCGCCGTGCGGCCCTGAGGTTCAAACTGCCTCTCCACGCCTGCGGGACACCGTGGCCAAGAGTTAGTTCGTTATAAGTAAACACTGTGCTTATCGTCCACAGAAACCGTAAGGCTTAAGGCTTATTAGGGAGAAGGGGTGGGGGGCGATATGGAGGTGGGGGAAGAGGGAGGTTATATATCTATTGCTCCATCGTCACCATCAGAATGACTCTTGCATTAAGTGCGGCCCTGAGGTTCAGACTGCCTCTCCACGCCTGCGGGACACCGTGGCCAAGAAAGAGTTAGTTCGTTATTGTAAGTAAGTAAAACGTTATGCTTATCATCCACAGAAACCGTAAGGCTTTTCAGGGACGGCGAGAAGGGGGGGGGAGTAGGAGGTATGGGGGGAGGGAGATTGCATACTTATAGCTACACTGTCACCACCAGAATGACTCCTGCATTAAGGTGGGCAGCGATGAGAGCCATTTTAATGATTCATTAACTGTGAGGGACAAAGTCACAAGACAGTGTCCACAGACCACAACCTTTGAAGACAAAGGAAAGCCGAAGCGGATTCGAACGGAGGTCCCTCTGCTTACCAGTCTAACGCTTTATCGCTAGGCCAAATCGAGGTCCCTTTGCTTACCAGCCTTACGCCCTGACCGCTAGGCCAAACCGGCTGACAATATATATACTGCTGTAACAGCACTCACCGAAGTTGACATCACCAGGCAGGAAGAGCTCGTAGGCCTTCTTGGAGCCGCAGTTGTCCTTGTTGGTCTGGTACTTCCGGTCCATGATCCGCTTCAGTCTGCCCGCCGCCTCCTCGTCCACAGCCGCCCGCTTCTGCCGGGAATGGGCGTTGGTCACCGTCTGCAATGGGTCAACAACACGGTCAGCCATTCACCCTTTCCCTGCCCCTTCGGACGTCATGATGCATGACGTCGTTTGTGAGGTATTTGTCATGAATCTCCATAGGGACATCATGATGCTGTGGCCGTCCTTGGTGAAAGAGAGTGTGTGGTGGGGGGGGGGAGGATAGGGACAGGGAGAGAGAGAGAGAGAGGGAGAGAGAGAGAGAGAGAGAGGGGGGGGGGGGGCAGACAGACAAAGAGACAGACAGACAGAGACAGACAGACAGACAGACAGAGACAGAGAACACAACGACTACACAATCCGGTTTATAGTCTCCAAAGCAGCAAAATAATAGTCACTTCTATAGCATAACAATAAAGCCTCAAAAAATGAAGAACAAACAAAACTCTCCTGAAAACGGAGAACCTTATCCGTGCACACGGCGGTGCAAAAACACTCAAAGTGGAATTCATGATGATGATTATCTTTCTGTTTTTGGTGCAATCAATGAAAAACACCGAACCAGCCATTTCTCTCCACAACAACAGCAGCAGCAGCAGCGAAAGCAAACTCGTAGCATACAACAGCATCACTACATACAAAAAAGCAAGGACTCGCAGCATAAATAATTATATAAGAAAATAAACCAAAAAGACAATAATTACAAACAGTCAGCACACATGGTTATCACATACCACCGGCAGAAAGCTATACTGATATTCCTCGTACAGGGCTATGGTTATCACATACCACCGGCAGAAAGCTGTACTGATATTCCTCGTACAGGGCTATGGTTATCACATACCACCGGCAGAAAGCTATACTGATATTCCTCGTACATTGCCTGCTCAACAGCAGCAGCAACAACAACAACAACAACAACAAAACACACCAACATTCAATACAAAAAAGAGCAAACAGACCGACAGCGGACAAACAACAACAAAAACAAAAGGATCCAACACACAAGGTGATCACTTACCACCGACAGAGAGGCAGTCAAAGCCATACTGATATTCCTCGTACGTCGCCTGTTCGATCTCCAGTCCCTGGAAGGGGCCGTCGTGCCACCAGGGGTAGTAGTACCCGGGCTGGCACACGCACTGGTACCCGCCTCTCCGGAACCCGAAACCCATCAGGGGCTCGCACTGCAAAACCCAACACGCCGCCATCAGCACAATGCAGGCAACCAAGGCGTTGAAAAGCACAGTCAAATAAAGCCTGGACGTTAGCCGGTAATTTCCGGTATTTTACCGGATAAAATAAAATTTACCGGATTTAATACAACAGCCTGAGCGATTGCCGATTTGGTTAAGTCCGGTAAATTTTATCGGCAATCGGTCAGACGGTCGGGCTGTTAATTTGTTTGACCGTTTCTAAAAAGCAACAACAACAAAACGCAGAACAGTGACTCGTGAGAGAGTGTGTGTGTGGGGGGGGAGGGGGGGGGGGGGGTGCGTGCATGCATGTGTGTTTTAAATGTCACACCGGTATGAACAATGTCTAGCGCAATCACTGACTAAATTTGAAGGATGGCGTTTAACTGGAGTTCCTGTATGTGTTCATAGAGAGTAATCACACGAGATCAGACACTACCTCATGATACCTCACCTTTCAACGCTATTTACTGCTTGTCACATGCGATAGTGTGTTATTACCTAGATCCTGTGTTTTAACCATGTATTTCTAAGCTATACATTATGAGACTGTCAACGGTCTGTTTAGTTTGTTGGTGCTCTGACCCCAGCCAACCACACGGGGTTATATCAGGGCTAATTCAACAGTCTAGTCAGTTAGCTGGAGCTCTAAGCCCAGCCAACCACACAGGGCTGTATTAGAGCTAATTCAACTGTCTAATTAGTTGGTGCTCTGAGCCCAGTCAACCACACAGGGCTATATCAGAGCTAATTCAACAGTCTAGTTAGTTAGTTGGAGCTCTAGGTCTGGTTCGTTCGTTATTTGGTGCTATGAGCCAGTCAACCACGCAGGGTTATATCAGGGCTAATTCAACGGTCTAGTTACTTTAGTTGGTGTTCTGAGACCAGTCAACCACACAGGGCTATATCAGGGCTAATTCAACGGTCTAGTTAGTTAGTTGGAGCTCTAAGCCCAGTCAACCACACAGGGTTATATCAGGTATAATTCAGCGGTCTAGTTAGTTGATGCTCTGAGCCCAGTCAACCACACAGGGTTATATCAGGGCTAATTCAACGGTCTAGTTAGTTAATTGGAGCTCTAAGCCCAGTCAACCACACAGGGTTATATCAGGTATAACTCAGCGGTCTAGTTAATTGGTGCTCTGAGACCAGTCAACCACACGGAGTTACACTAGGACTAATTCAACGGTAGTTAGTTGGTGCTCTGTAGATCAGGGCTAATTCAGCGGTCTAGTTAGCTGATGCTCTGCGCCTAGTCAACCACACAGGGTTATATCAGGGCGAATTCAACAGTTGATGCTCTGCGCCTAGTCAACCACACAGGGTTATATCAGGGTGAATTCAACGGTCTAGTTAGCTGATGCTCTGCGCCTAGTCAACCACACAGGGTTATATCAGGGCTAATTCAACGGTCTAGTTAGTTGATGCTCTGCGCCTAGTCAACCACACAGGGCTAAATCAGGGCTAATTCAACGGTCTAGTTAGCTGATGTTCTGCGCCTAGTCAACCACACAGGGTTATATCAGGGCTGATCCAATGGTCTAGTTAGTTGATGCTCTGCGCCTAGTCAACCACACACGGCTATATCAGGGCTAATTCAATGGTCTAATTAGTTGATGCTCTGCGTCTAGTCAACCACACAGGGTTATATCAGGGCTAATTCAATGGTCTAGTTAGTTGATGCTCTGCGCCTAGTCAAACACACAGGGTTATATCAGGGCGAATTCAATGGTCTAGAGAACGTGCTGCTTGAAATAACCCCAACTAACAGACGCCCCCTGAACCAAAAGTCCGCTTCGCGCTTCGAAGTTAAGCAACAACTATTCTCAGACGACAAGATCACGGTTGACTGATTCTTGATGCTTCACAGTAAAAACACCCCGCCAACCGTAAAAGGTCACACCAGAGTGAAACACAATTCATCACTGAAATCACAAATAGAAGTACTGCCCAGGAGAAGCACAAATCGCGACACGTGAATGTGTGAGTGAGTGTGCTTGGCACCATCAGAACATTAATGTCCTCGTGCACACCTTGTCACTTGGCCATAAAGTTGTATTGCATTGTATTGTACCTGATCGTATCACAAGCGAGACTGTGCGTGCGTGCGTGTGCGTGCGTGTGTGTGTGTGTGTGTGTGTGTGTGTGTGTGTGTGTGTGTGTGTGTGTGTGTGTGTGTGTGTGTGTGTGTGTGTGTGTGTGTGTGTGTGTGTGTAGTGTGAGAGAGGGGGGGGGAGGCAGAGAGATAGAGAGAGACAGAGACAGAAACAGAGAGAGACTGAGACACAGAGAGAGTATGATTCACTCACTCGGCACAGTTATTACAAACTGATGCCGACCTTTCCTGAGAGAGGTTTTTTTTTTTTTTTTTTTTTTTTTTTTAAGAATCTGATCCATTCGCTTGGTATTGTTATTACAAACTGACGAAGACATGCCACCCACACGACAAAATGGACAAGCAAACACAGAAAACAACGCTTGAGCGATAGGAAACTAGGAGGCCTGGCCAGCAGTCTCACCATGGTGGTCACAAGCGAGACTGAGAGAGAAAAAAAATCTGATCCACTCACTGGGTACTGTGATTACAATCTAATGAAGACACACAGACCAACAGAGACGAGCAAACACACAAAACAACACTGAGTAAAAAGAAACCAGGAGGCCTGGCCTGCAGTCTCACCATGGTGGTCGGTCGGCATCTGGCCGTGCCGGCGAAGTAGTTGGGTGCCGGGTTGCCCTCGGCCAGCGGACACTGGTTCATGTCCAGCCGCTCGAACTCTATGTCCATCGTCGTCACAGCGACGAACCTGCACACAGACCAGTCATGATGTAAGTAAGAGGTATTTTGTATAATGCTGATGTTATAACCTCTGTTGTTAAATCGATTATTTACAGTCCTGTGGGTACCCGGGTGAGTTAGTATAACTTACTAATACACAATTTTGTTGTTGTTCCCTGATATATATAATTATATTGTTGTTGTTTGTTTGATTTTTTATTTAATTATCATTATTATTATTATTTATTTGTTTATTTAGGGGGGGAGGAGGATCTATTATCACCTTGCTATGAACAGACATAAAATAAAATATTGGTTGGTTTGATTGGGACCAGTCATGTTCGCGTCACAGGTGTTTGCCCACCTCAGTTCAGACGCGACAGTGGTGTGGAAACGGACCAGCAGCAGAGCTAAAGCTGTGCAAATTTCGTCGAATGGCCGAACAACACAAACGGGGAAAGGCAGCTGAAGCGTATATACAGACAGGAGAGCGGATGAGATGATAATGGGCTAGTACTCTGTATACATGCATAATACGGCCTACAGTTTTTCTAGATTTCTTTGTAGCGTGTTGTACCCACATACTGTCTGTCTGTCTGTCCCCCTCCCCCCCCCCCCCACCCCCAATTCCACAAATATACACGGCTACACACTCACTATTGAGAGAACACACTCGGAGAGAGACAGACAGACAGACAGAGACAGACACAGAGAGACTGACTAAATAAAAGAAAGCCAGCATTCGAGGTGGGGAGGGGGCAATCAACTTCACAGATAAAGCGTTAACTTCAAAATGTTTATTCGTTGCAAAATATGCCGAATAACATCTACTGCACCACTGAACCTGAAGCCAAATCTGATACCGTTTCCACAGAATAAAAACACCTCGCACTTGTTCCTGGTCCTTCTTGCATTTTCCCTGGTCCCTGTCGCACTTTCTCTAGTACAAATCTGGGTTTCGCAGTCTGCGCATAAGGCACAAAACAAATTTTCCCACGCCAATTTCAAACCAGAATGACAGCACGCTGCGATTTCAAGGGCCTCCGTTGACCAATCAGAACTGGAAGCATCTCATTACAATGTCCTAATGGCCAAGAGACTGACATGGGTGCGGCGGTGAAACTGACAAGCGGAAACTTTCCTTGTCAGTGATTACAATCAGCACCCCGTGTGAAACCGATATGATGTCTTGACTTCTATAAAACTCAGACTTGTTTGTCATGTGATATATTCTAATTACCACAAACGAGAGAGTGAGAGACAGAGACAGAACCGACAGAGAGACAGAGACAGACAGACCGAAAACGTAATTATTAAGTCATTGTAAAACGACCAAAGTGAAACAGATGTCGGAAAAGTCTCCAACCCAAAAACGGCTTAGGACTTTTTGTTATTTCGTGGTCAAGACATAACTTTTTAAGAAGGTAATAATCCCCCCCCCCCCCCCCCCCACACACACACACACACAAACACCGAACAGTACCAAAGGTTTTTCGAAGTTATATGACAGACACTATACCGAGGAGGGAAACAAGACCACAGTTCGAGTTCAATGTCGCTTTACGTCCACAGAGACCGTGGGGACTTTTAGGGACGGGAAGCCCAGGACGGCCACCTCGACTTTCACACAGCTCCTGAGCTCTTCAAGACCACACTGAAACTCCCATGCTATACCCTGGTAGGTCCGTGCCACTTGCGTTGAAGTCACCCTAGTCGGGTTGGGAGGACTGTCCATGCAAGGCCTCTGTCTCCAACAGACCGCTCTGTCCAATCAACACCACGGAAAAGGGGTTATCTGGAGGCTTCAGGAAGTCAAGAGCTGGCGACTCGAACACAGTCAATCCCATGTGATACGTGTAGTTTGGAGTTAAGTGTGGAGTTAAGTTCACTTCCGGGAATTTGCGCGCGCGCGCGTATGTATGTATCTGTGTGTGTGTGTGTGTGTGTGTGTGTGTGTGTGTGTGTGTGTGTGTGTGTGTGTGTGTGTGTGTGTTTGTAACTGTCTGTGTTTCGTTTTCGATAAGAGGCAGATTTAGTCAAAGAAGCTTTCGCGTGAACGTTGGATTTAGAACGGAGAAAATGGGGTTACAGCGCGGACTGTTAAACGTACGCGTATAACTGCCATATATATATTCCGTACTAACTTCACCACCACCACCACCCCTCACGAGCCTAGAATCTGGCAGCGGGGACAAGAAACAGATGTAACAGAAGTCAAGACTCCGGCCCTTGCAAAATGTGGTCGTGTATTTTATGAGAGTACATCTTATAAAGTTTGTAAGTTTACGCTGAGAGAGAGAGAGAGAGAGAGAGAGAGAGAGAGAGAGAGAGAGAGAGAGAGAGAGAGAGAGAGAGAGAGAGAGAGAGAGAGAGTCACCATGTCGACCTTTAAGGCTTAAGAAGCAAACTGTACATTATGTATGTGTTGCCGTTTACTGAAGAAACGAAATTTCCCAGTCACACATGTACTGCCATAACCAAGGAGGATGCTCTAAAAAGAAACAGTTTCCATACTTCTCCCCGAAGACATTTGCATTACCTGTTTCATTTAGAAATACCCGACTCCAAAATATGTGGAAATCATCGCAGTTTGTGAAGGTGTACGTGTGCGAGTTTTTGTTGTTGTTCCTGATGTTGTTTGTGTGTTGTTTGTTTTTGGAGAGAGAGAGAGAGAGAGAGAGAGAGAGAGAGAGAGAGAGAGAGATTTTTTTAAAAGAAGAGATTGTGTGGGTAGAGTATTTCTAACGCTACAGCGTCAGTATAGTGTTAACCTTCGTGAATTATTAGTAACAGTATACTCACAACAAGCATCGTGCCAGTTCAGTGTCACAGCTGCACTCATCCAGAATCCCAAGGGAAATTTGCAATCACCAAGTTCGACATCATCACCTCGCTCGCAGCGCCCAGGTTCATTTCATTTTTAAAGAAAAATGGCAACCACGACAGCCGTTGAAGACTGTCAGTAGATTGCGATGACAAAGGTTTGGCTGAATGATTCCTTAAAAAAAAAAAAAAAAATCCCAGCTCACACACCATGAAGTTTAGCTCTGCTTTCACCGGGAAATGTAAGTAGTGTACATTGCAACAATGCACGGGTCCAAGTTCTTACGAAACAGAAGCTGTTTTTCTGCTGTACGTAAGTAATACCTCGCCCCATTTCTGTCGCCCCGAGCACGGTCGACGCAATAAAACTTGCCATTATTCTCTCTCGGTCTCTCTTTATCACTTTTTTATACTTCTCGTAGTACAACCAACACCACGGACCTACGTATACACGCCAAGCACTGTACAATGAAGCGGGCGGGCGGGAGGCAAGGCGAAAGCGAGACCGAAGAACCATGACCACCTGTCGCGCGTTCTAGTGACGGCTGCAAAACGCAGGCTGTTATGCCAACACGGCAGTAAGGGTACAGGCCATGCGCCAACACAGCCAACGACCCGGACTGCGTCAGCACACGCGGCCCAGCCCCTTGCGTGAGAATCACAATCATTATCGACTGTTTCCCGGCCGCTGTCACATCAGAGCTCAGGAGCTGTGCGAAAGTCGAGGTGGCCGTCCTGGGCTTCCGTCCTAACGAGCCTTCTGGTTTCCGTGGACGTAAAGCAATATTGTACTACGCATTGGTCTCAGCTTGTCCCTTATATGTCAACCAACATCCGAGAACATTAAGCAACACAACAGCAGCATGCACACCTTCTCCACTCTTTTTGGCTGCAGTGACTCACAATGAAAAAGCTAAGAGAGAGGGAGAGAGACAGAGAGAGAGAGAGGGGGGGGGAGGGAGAGACAGAGACACACACAGAGTAAAAACTGTCACAAAACACAGCCAACACTTACACACCGAATGGCTTCCTCGTGCGTTATATGCCCTCACCTTCTGCGCACACAAGTGTCAAGTTGTGCAGACTACATCGAGCATGACCCAGTTCGGCATATCAAATAATGTTAAACACACACACACACACACACACACACACACACACACACACACACACACACACACACACACACACACACACACACACACACACACACCATCCTTGGCAGACTGAATTCAACTCGCCAGGCAATTTGGGTTTCGTGTTCACACGATATCGTTTTCAGTACAATAAAGGACAGCCGTCAGAAGGCAAATCTAAGTACGGTCGGTTGTAAGAAGTCAGGGCCTCAATGCCATCGCACGTCCCATCTCGCGACATTCCGCAAAGTTGCAGACGTCCACAAGAGTCCCGAAAATGTCCACCGCAAAAGATACGAGGCCTCACGAGTCACGTGATCTCGGCGTCACGGAGAGATGCCTTTCGGTGTTCAATATCTTATGGTACAAATGCAGTACATCCGCGATCGTTTGCAAACGTTGAAGGTGGCAGTTTTGAAGAAGAAAAACAAGGAAACTGCGCAATGGATCTTGGTGGTTGTGCTGGCAGTAAAGGCTCAGCACTGTGCCTGAATATTTAGTATGCCTAGATTTGGGCCATCCCAAGAAAAGCACACACCGATCACACGCTTTTTGTTTTTGCTTTGTTTGTTTGTTTTGGGGGGAGAGGGGGGGGGAAGAGTTAATTAACAACTGGGTTTTAACATCCCGTCGACCTCAAGAGTTGTACTTAAACAAAACGATATAAAACAACATAAGCAGACCGTTTCTTAACAGTCAGCGATATGAATTTCACGATTCATCATCACCATCATCAAAATCGAGACTTCAAGGTAGCCAACCGTCTTTCATCGACACTT
>OY757544.1:9642884-9655384 GCA_963584105.1 Alviniconcha strummeri
AGGTTCTGGGAATCACAGGCAGAGCCCAGGAGCTGTGTGAAAGTCGAGGTGGACGTCCTGGGCTCCCGTCCCTAATAAGCCTGATGATTTCTGTGGACGTAAAGCAACACTTCAACAACCACAGGCCATTCATGGAGACTACACTGAACTCAAGACTGACGAAGGCCCACGTACGCCAACCACGACAGGTTTTTGACGAGTATCAGTCAAGTGTAGGTGCTGCGTATGATTGATATACAGTAAGACAGCATCAACAGCTAACATAACCATGCAGCTTTTGACGTCTCGACCACCAGCACAGGGGTCCTGTCCTAACACAGCCGTGGGGCGAACAGCCGTGTTACCATTTGCGAACAGCCGTGATACCCTTGCAAACAGCTGTAATACCCCTCGCGAACAGCCGTGATACCCTTTGCGAACAGCCGTGTTACCCTTTGCTAACAGCCGTGTTACCCTTTGCGAACAGCGGTGTTACCGTGATATTCCTTCTGAACAGCCGTGATATTCCTTACGAATAGCCGTGTTACCCTTTGCTAACAGTCGTGTTACCCTGGCAAACAGCCATGTTACCCTGGCAAACAGCCGTGTTACCCTTTGCAAGTTTTACAGCCGTGGTACCCCTTGCAAACAGCCGTAATACCCCTTGTGAACAGCCGTGATATCCCTTGCGAACAGCCGTGATACCCCTTGCGAACAGCCGTGATACCCCTTGTGAACAGCCTGGCACCACTTGACCTCGATCTTCGCACACATCAATCCTTCACTAATCTCCAAACGAAGGAACTGCTGAGTGTGTCAACTCTGAAGGAGCATCGACCTATTTCTATTATCAAGTTATCAACCTGTGGACAACTGATGCAGATTTTTGAACTACAACCCCTTTCAAACACACCCTAAACAAAAAATGTTTACAAGTACCTCAATCAAGGTCGTTCAAACTGAATACATTAAAATCTAAACATACAAAAGGTTAAAAAGAACGTTGATTTTTTTTTTTTTTTTAATGGTCGGAGCAAACACTTTTTTCAGAGCCACGGACTAACAAGATCCAAACACGTAAAAAAGTCAAAAGAACGCTTACTTATTATGACATTGACAACACGATGCAAATTTTCAGGGAAATCCACGGACTGACAGCTGAACGGTAACAAATATAAAATAAAATAAATTTAAATGGTGTACTTATCCTGCTTCGGTTGTTGGTGCTGGCTTGTCTGCATGTAAAATAAATAACCTTTTCTAACACAACATGCAGAACACATGGGCCCTAATCCAGGAAGTTGACTGTGACTAAAATCTGAAACAATAACAACTGCTAGCGTTCGAAAACAAGATCCATCCAAACACATGAAAGGTTCAAAACAACACTGTTTATTGGGGCAACCTGTGAATTTTATCCAGTTTAAGTGTCCGTTTCGTAGCTTGATAAAGGGGATCAGTCCGAAAATTCGCATGTTGTATTTTGTCCTAATAAATAGCGTTCTTTTGAGCCTTTTGTGTGTTTGGATCTTGACTCTTACTAAGTCCAATTGCAATGCCGGCTTATCTTCTTTTTTCCTTTCCAAATAATCTCTCCAAGATCTACACTAGTCCAAGGTATAATCGGGAAAAAGCTCAGACTCTGAAAAAATGTGGGCACCAGAGACTGAAAAAAAGGTTTCTGCCCTATATTTCAGCTTAGCCACACTCGCTAAAGTTGCGATGGTGACTATGGGTCGAACAAAATGCCGTGCCGTGGTATGACATGTACTGTGCTGACCAGTCCGTCATCTTGGTCAGTAAGGTACTGTACTTACCCTGCATCCCTCATCCATCTCTCTGGGTTGCTTCGACGTAGCCTTCACCACGGAATTGTCTCCGAACACCTCTGTCTAGCCGCGCTCCGCCACACCAGAGGTACTGAGAGCAAGCTTAGCTGTAGGACGGTCTCTGCCGGTCCCAACACTGAAACCGTTCGCTCCTTCCGCCTAAGTGCGCCCCGCCTTGGCCGTGTGACTGACAAGAGTATGTCGCTTCTTCAGTCACAGGCGATGGTCTCCTTTGACACGGACTGGCTGTTTCGCAGCCCGGCTACTACTATCCCACACAAGTTTCTTCTCTGCTTCTCTGACTGGCTGTAGTGAAGCGTCCCCTACTATCTCATACAGATTTCTCCTCTGACTGGCAGTGCTGTTGTCTCCGCTGCTAATGATCCCATACAACTACGTTCCTTCTATGAGTCTGACGGACTGTATTGCAGTCCCTGTTATTATCCGACACAACTACGTTCCTCCTGATTGGCTGTATTGCAGCCCTTGTTATTTTCCGACACAACAACGTTCCTTCTCTGACTGATTGTATTGCGGCCCCCGCTACTATCCGACACAACTACGTTCCTTCTCTGATTGTATTGCAGCCTCTGACACTACCCCATGGGTACAGCTACGTTCCTTCTCTGACTGATTGTATTGCGGCCCCCGCTACTATCCGACACAACTACGTTCCTTCTCTGATTGTATTGCAGCCTCTGACACTACCCCATGGGTACAGCTACGTTCCTTCTCTGACTGACTGTATTGCATCCCCCGCTACAATCCCAAACAACTACGTTCCTTCTCCGACTGACAGTATTGCAACCCCTGTTACTACCCCATACAACTACGTTCCTTCTCCGACTGGCTGTAGACGTGTCAGTAGTGCAGCTTCCACTACTATTCCATGCCAGTTCTTTCTCTGACTGATTGTATTGCAGCCCCTGTTATTACCCCATACAACTACCTTCCTTCTCTGACTGGCTGAAATGCGGCCCTGTTACAATCCCAAACAACTACGTTTCTTCTCTGACTGATTGTAATGCAGCCCCTGCCACAATCCCGGCATACAACTACGTTCCTTCTCTGACTGGCTGAAATGCGGCCCTGTTACAATCCCATACGTTTCTTCTCTGACTGATTGTAATACAGCCCCTGCCACAATCCCGGCATACAACTACGTTCCTTCTCTGACTGGCTGAAATGCGGCCCTGTTACAATCCCATACGTTTCTTCTCTGACTGATTGTAATACAGCCCCTGCCACAATCCCGGCATACAACTACGTTCCTTCTCTGACTGGCTGAAATGCGGCCCTGTTACAATCCCATACAACTACGTTTCTTCTCTGACTGATTGTAATACAGCCCCTGCCACAATCCCAGCATACAACTACGTTCCTTCTCTGACTGGCTGAAATGCGGCCCTGTTACAATCCCATACAACTACGTTTCTTCTCTGACTGATTGTAATGCAGCCCCTGCCACAATCCCGGCATACAACTACGTTCCTTCTCTGACTGGCTGAAATGCGGCCCTGTTACAATCCCATACAACTACGTTTCTTCTCTGACTGATTGTAATACAGCCCCTGCCACAATCCCGGCATACAACTACCTTCCTTCTCTGACTGGCTGAAATGCGGCCCTGTTACAATCCCATACAACTACGTTTCTTCTCTGACTGATTGTAATGCAGCCCCTGCCACAATCCCGGCATACAACTACGTTCCTTCTCTGACTGGCTGAAATGCGGCCCTGTTACAATCCCATACGTTTCTTCTCTGACTGATTGTAATACAGCCCCTGCCACAATCCCGGCATACAACTACGTTCCTTCTCTGACTGGCCGTAGACGTGCAGTGCAGCTTCCACTACTATTCCATGCACGTTCCTTCTGTAACTGATTGTAGTGCAAGTAAGTAAACATGGTGCTTAAGGTCCACAGAAACCATGAAGCTTATTAGGGACGGGGAGAAGGGGGTAAGGGGGTATGGAGGTTGGGGAAGAGGAAGACTATATACCTATCGCTACACATGAGAGCCATTTTAATGTTTCAAAAGGAAGCGATGGACAAAGTCACAAGACAGTGTCCGCAACATTTCTGAAGAGAAAGGAAAGCCGAAGCGGTATCGAACCGAGGTCCTTCCGCTTTCCAGCCTAACGCCTTACCGCTAGGCCAAACCGGCTCACCTGCAGTGCAGCCTCCACTACTATTTCATACAAATTGCAGCTACCTGCGTCAGTCCTTCATTTGACAGTACAGGCATCGGGTCTCCTCGTCTGGATGGCCGTAGAGTCAATGACTTCTTCTTCAGTCATTGTTGCTTTACGTCCACAGAGACTATAAGGACTGTTAGGGATAGGGGAGCTCAGGACGTCCACCTCGACTTCCAACACAACTCCTGAGCTCTGGGTCACTGACTCTATCTGCTCTCTCTGATGCAGCCGAGCTACTGTTATTACCTACCCCACGGATATACGCATCCTGGACCCGTAGATATATCTGTAAACAGAATTTCTGAGACAGTCTGAACCATGTTCCTTTGCAGACTGGCTGTTCAGGTGCTGTCAAAGCCTCTCTGGTCTGCTCCGATGGCTATGATGAGTTGATGCTTAATGTCCTCGGATGTCATTTGACATATTAGGGACAAGCTGTGACCAATGCCGAAGCACGGTTCAATAAAAGCCACATACGTAAGGTGTATGCGTGTTTTAGCTGTAACCTGCCACCTGCACTTTTTGGCAGAATGACCGGGATTTTTTACGTGCTACTGTGGTAACACGGGGGATGGAACGGATACCGAAATAAGAGTCAGCACAGAAAGTCGACCCTGGAGAAGAAAATTCTCCCGCCGTTCCAGCAGGGATTCGAACCCGCGACCTTTCAATCACGAGTCCGGTGCTCTAACCACTGAGCTATCCCCGCCCCGTCCGATGGCTATCGCCTTTTAACTGAATTTAAGTCACCCCGTGGATACAGCTCCAGAGTCCGTAGACAGACAGAATTGACTTTAAAACAACTACGTGACCTTCCGGCACAGGCGTCGGCACCCATCAGCCTCTGACTCGATATAATGCTGGTTCAGTAAATCCATGCATTCAATTTGACACACTGCATCACCAGCCGGCATTGCGGCTCTCCATCCATGGTTGGCTGTAGACACTAAGTGACAGAGCCACAACTGACCACAGTGGTTTACAGGGGTATAGTGATCACCCCCCACCCCCACACAATTAATCAGCCTGCTTCAGTCCCGTCACTTCGTGACACCCAATACTGAGACTACACGAAAAGGATTGCACGCAGAAGCTTGTACAGATCTCTACACCCAGCCGCTCTACGTTGTAATGTTGTAATCATGCCGCCAGCCAGCCACCCAGAGTGAAACTGAAGGCCAACGGAAAATAATTTGTGCACACGGGACATCAGACGTCGCGTAAATATTCCATGACCTGTTCTGAATACAACACGAGGTACAACAGCGGACACGAGCGTCAGTCAGGACCACAACGCCCTCTTTCTTTCTTTCTCTCTACCTGCTGCTCAGCCTGTCAGTCCGGCCGCTTCCAACCCAAATCCACGGCCGACTGGGAAAGCAGGGTAGTGCGGACTGTTCTCTCGTTCCGGCGGACACTAGAGAGGGACTCGATCTCCATGCTTCGCGGCAGGAGAACGTGCCCGCTCATAAGCCTGGGGAGGTGGTAACGGCGAAAGTAGGCCTGCTGACACCATTAAAGTCTGCTGCGTGTCAGGTTCCCCGACACGGTCCATTGTTGAACGGTCCGAGGTGAAGCATCGTGCTCGTGCATGACTGATTCCGGCTTTACGAGCTGACCCCCCCCCCCCCCCCCACCCCCCCCACCCAATATTCAGTGTGAAACCTATGTCGGTGAGAGGACTCGGCCGCGCTGCGGAGTAGTGTTTAGAATGAGGTCGTCGTCGCGAACCACTTGCCACCAGTTACTGTGGTTGGAGAATTTTCATCTCAGTCCAGGCGGCGGGTCAGCTTTCTGTGCTGACTCTTATTTCGGTATCCATTCCACCCCCGTGTTACCGCAGTATAGTAGCACTGACGAAAAAGATCCCGGTCATTCAGCCCAAAAGTGCAAGTGGCACGAGGTTACAGCTAAACACACACTGTATGCATCCCACGTGTGCAATCATGGTGGCTTCGGATATGGTGGTATGGTGTACGCAGATCTTGCGCCGAGACGGCAGCAGTTTCACATGGCACCAGTCACGTAACAACCAAACAGCGCTTAATGTAAACCACTGCGACTGACTTCGGTGGATACTGATTCAAAACGCCGTGTGTAAAGCTACACGCAGCCACTCCTTCAGAGTCGCATAATTATGACAACAGCGCTATATAGCTGCTTTTGTGAAGCGCTTAGGGCTCATCTTGAGATGAGGCGCTCAATGAGTATTCCGAACTCCAAACACTGGTTTATGACATCCTTCCAGTTCCGGAAAGCGATGCCGGCTCGGAGCGTGCGAATAGTCCACACACACACACACACACACACACTGCGAAATTTATCACTAGCCTCGGATCATTTCCTGCTGCTGCACAAGTCTCGAGAGAGAGATGGGGGGAGTGGGGGGGGGGGGGGGGGTAGGAGGGGGCTTTTGTAACAAATCAAGCCGTAGGCTGATGTCAACAACAAACAAAAATCGGAGATGGCCTGTCCTTTCGCTGCGTTTTGAACTTACGTGTCATAGGCTAGTCACTCACCCCACTAAGTCCAACGCCTTTGTAACAAGTCAAACTGTAGGCTGATGACAACAACAACAAAAGCCGGAGATGATCTGTCCTTTCCCTGCGTTTTGAACTTATGTGTCATAGGCTAGTCACTCACCCCACTAAGTCCAACGCCAATGACTGTTGCCGTACCAAACTACCCCAATACCTGTGAACGATGGAATGTGACGCTGAGCGTGACAGAATGCATCATAAATTCGAATAGTTTTAATACCACTAAGCGGCTTACTAATTTGGGGTAAAATTGCAACCCTTTGTCTCTGCCTATCTAAATTTTCCATTTCTAGTTCATTCAACCCTCATCCCGTACGCCCAACCACCCCCACACAAATGATTCTCTGTCAACACAAAAGTGACTCATGGCTTTAGCAAGACTCATGGCTTTCGCACCTTCTTTTGCTTTGGACCCCACATTCGGAATTCACTCCCACAATACCCTAGACACTGAACCCTGTCATCTTTCAAAGCCAAACTGAAAACCTTCCTCTTCTCACAGTATTTCCATCCTAACTAATATCAGTACCCAGTTTCTGCTACAGTCAGTGAGTGAGTGTGTGTGTGTGTGTGTGTGTGTGTGTGTGTGTGTGTGTGTGTGTGTGTGTGTGTGTGTGTGTGTGTGTACTGCATTTTTTTTTTTTTTAATATAATACTTTATGTGAATTTCTTGGTAGGACTATGCTCGACATGTGTATATAATATCATATTTAGGTTAATATGTATCATTGAGCGCTCAAGGCGTTGATGAGCGCATGATAAATGTACATTATTATTTTCATGAACAACAGACAGACTAGATTTGAACTGTGTAACCGTTTATTTAATAAATTGTGTTTCATGGCTGGCCTTAACAAAAAAAAAAATTCACGGTTAACTAGGTGTTAAATATCAAGCAAAAAAAATCTGTTAACTAGGTGTTAAATATCAAGCAAAAAAAATCTCTCTCCCCCACCCCCCCCCCCCTTCTGCCTCTTCAATCTTCTTCCTGGTCGAAACAATTTAATCCCACCCACACCCAGAACAAACCTCTGTGAAAAGGGAGCCAACTCAATCCCCAACAGTAACCGACCTCTCCAACTCGCAGATGTGAAAACTAATTATCTGAAGATGTTCGGAAACACTGGGCCTTGGAAGATCAAATTTCTGCAAAGCAGACAGGTTTTAAACAGATTTGGCTAAGCCAATGAAAGATAAAGAAAATCCAAAAAATGTAGTCAATACATCTGAACTATGGCAACACCAACACAGTTCAACAGTAGATTAATTCATCTTTATTTTGAAACAAAATTCATGTAGATAGTCCTCATATCACTTGAGCAACGCTTAGAGGAAAATGGCATATTTTTGACAGTTACGCGGGGCTACAGTGCTGTTCGTGGGAGGCTGCCAGTACATAACTATGCCCAGCTGCATAAAAATTATATGTTCAATCATTATGCTTGAAGTTGAAGCGAATGGCAATGTGGGTGGGTGATCAGGTCACAGGTGGATGAGGTCAGGACATTATATGTGGGAAGCAGTGTGTGTGGTTGACCAGGTGGATGAGGTCAGGAAACATGGGAAGCAGGGTAGGTGGGTGTGGATGATGTCAGGAAATTATATGTGGGAAGCAGCGTGGATGAGGTCAGGAAATGTGGGATGAAGTGTGGGTGGGTGTGGATGAGGTCAGGAAATGTGGGAAGCAGGGTAGGTGGGTGTGGATGATGTCAGGAAATTATTTGTGGGAAGCAGTGTGGATGGGTGTGGATGAGGTGAGGAAATGTGGGATGCAGTGTGGGTGGGTGTGGATGAGGTGAAGAAATGTAGGAAGCAGGGTGGGTGGATGACCAGGAGGATGAGGTCAGGAAACATATCTAATGATCTGTCATAGTCATACTTCATACTAGAATCATAGTACATCAGTATGTATATTATATATATTACAGTTTACACATTATAGGATTATACTGTATGTGATGAGTGTGTATGTGTCACTGTGTGTATGTGTCACTGTGTGTGTGTGTGTGTGTGTGTGTGTGTGTGTGTGTGTGTGTGTGTGTGTGAACTGCTATTTTAATTAACTGAACTATAGATATTTATAGATTATAAATACTTATAAAAGTTATATATAGTAAGATATCACTTTTATCAGTGTCAATATCAGTAGCATATGACTGAATTAATAATATCATAATTCATGTATTATTATTATGCATTTCTTTCTCCACAAAGATTCAACTTTTTTAACAAACTGTACTACTATTATTACATTGTAAGACTAAGAGTATTAATTAGTAACAATTAAGAGCCTTTTTTGTGGGGGTGGGGGGTTGAGAGATCTTTCCTCATTTGTATTTTCAAACTTCAATTTAAATATCTAGTTATGGTTGTTTTCAACATCAAATTATTTACAGTTAAAGCCATCTCAGATTTACTAGGTCCACCATATTAATTATAATGAAGCAATTAGTTTTGTGTATTTGTTTAAATGTAACTGTAAGTAACTTGGTGTTTTACACCCATTCAACCGATACAGTTATAATCATTATCACTATATCAGTGCAACTGTTTCAATGTAAGAATGTATTTTTTAAATATCTGTATCTGCATGTCATGCTCACATTGTGCGTGTGTGTGTGTGTGTGTGTGTGTGTGTGTGTGTGTGTGTGTGTGTGTGTGTGTGTGTGTGTGTGTGTACTGTTACTGTGTATCACTGTGTCCATTTTTTACTTTTTACAACATATATTATTTAAAATGTTAGTTTGCTAATACTATGACTAGTATGAGTATTGTGTGTATGCTTCACTGTTTGTGTAAATTATGTATGTTTTAAATCATGATGTTCATTTAATAAATTAGAAAAATGCATTCATGATTCACTGATTCTCTTAATCCGTGGCTATTTATAACAGTATAATAACTTTAGAAATAAGTAGTTTAGTTTGTATTGTTTTTCAAAGGTGCAGATATATATATATATATCTGTGCACCAAAATATTTTGAAGTAAATAGTTGTTAGTGTTACCTTTCAACACAAACTGTATTTAGTCAAATTAGTGGGGGAGGGGGGTTGTGTGTGTGTGTGTGTATTGTTGTTTGGGAGGGGAGAGGGGTATTGCATACATGTGCATCGGTGTGACAGAACAATATGATTTATGATTTATGAATATGATTATCAGTGTATAATTTGTGTGTGAAAATAGTGAAATAGTAAAAGACATGGTTAATATTACTTATTAGCATGTCACTGAAGTTGTTGGTGAATGTGGCCCTGTCCATGTCAGTCTGTTTAATAAAGTATGACAGACTCTGCAAAAGTAGTGTCAGCATGTTTGTCAAGACTCTGTCACTGTGTCAGTCAATGTGCTTGAAAATTGTCACTATGTGAATGTGCTTGAAAATTGTCACTATGTGAATGTGCTTGAAAATTGTCACTATGTGAATGTACTTGAATCATCTGCATGAAATGATGAATGTAATCAGTTCTCAAATCTCAGTCAGTGTGTTTGCCAAATGTTATGTATGCCTAAATAGTAAAATACTAATCACCATTATGACATCAGCATGCTTGTCACTACAAGTACAATATCAGTGGCTACATGAATTTACATAAAAAATATATCATCAGTTGTTTGTCAGTACGTCTGCATGAATACCAACCACCAGTGAATCAGCATTCATCATGTGGCTGTCACTAGTGTCAGTAGAGCAGCTACATGAAAACTGAATCATGAAATGATGTATGTTACTCAACTTACTGTCATCAGTGTATAACACATAACAAGAAAGAGCAAGACATAAATTTATAAAAAAATAATAAAAAATTAACTTTTCCTCTCACCAGTTTGAACACTGTTTATTGTTACAATCATTGTACAAAGGGACAGTGCAAGGAATATTTCTTGGTCTGAGCTGACTCATTTATAACTGTTTAGTTCTGAAACTTCTATAAATAAGTATAACAGTTAACACTAACACTAGTAACAGTGTCAGCGACTGGCCTCACTATCACACCCACACAACCACTCACCTGGCTCTCCTCAGATGGATCCATGGGGAGTATCTGGGCATGTATTCGACCACAGGGGAAGAAGCCGTGACAAGCCACCGGTTGGAGCGGTCGCAGTCAAAGTATGGGGCAGATATGAGGACAGGCAGTGACTCTTCACCAGACTGCTGACCAGGCTGAGGTGGCCCAAAAAAGGAATAGTCCTGGAACTCGTTCTTGGTGAACACCCCGGTTGCGTTGGAGTACTTTATACCTACAGAGTACGTGAACTTCCTCACTGAATCATCCTGCTGAAAGAGATCAGGAAGCCAGGATTTGTACCAAGGATTGCCCTTGTACTGTGGGTAGGTGTAGTTGCGGATCCTCCCCGACCCATAGTCATGGATGTCGATGGTGTTGTTGCTGGGCTCTCGCAACCAGTTGGTCGGCTCGTTGTAGTCGTCCTCCCTCCAGGCGCGGGGTCCAAACAGAGGAAGAGTGTTGTTGAAGTTCATCTTGCGGTACCAGTTAGGGTAGCTGCAGTTGTTGTCGAAGAAGATGGACGAGCCGTTGATGAAGCCCGGGTTGGCGGACACATCGGCAGCGTGACCCATGTAGATGTACATCAAGCCAGGCTGGGTTTCGAAGTCCCACGTGTTGTTCAGCTGCTGGTAGATGAAGCTGTAGAAAAAGGCGCGGTTGAGGGCCATGTTGTGAGCGTGAAGCAACGCCGACCTGTTGGAGTAGATGATCGTGCTCAACAACATGTTGTAGCGGGGTTTTTGGGCCACCGTGTCATCTCGAAACTTGAGGTCCTCGGCTCGCTTGGAGCGACAGTTCTCCCCAGTGATGCTGTAGAACTTGTCGTTGATGATGTCAAATCTGTCAGGACGCATCCATTCAAACGGTGTCTCCAACCCATGGGCAATAAGGAACAAGGCCCCTAGCCCGACCACAGCACACAGGTAAACCTGCTTCGATTTCATTGTTCACCTGCTAGCAGTTCGTCCTCATACTCCAGATGAAAATGACAGCAAAAAAGCGGCTAATTTGGCCGCAAAAAGTCTAAGTTGTCACTCACTTCCGCACTCGGAGTCGCTTTACCTGTTCAAAATGGCGACCGATGTGTCTCACCTTATTCAAATGAGAGAGGGGACGCTACGCTGTGTATGTGTGTGCGCGGTATTTGTGACCCTCCAGGTGTGCTCAAAATAGGTCACCTTTCCTCGCTCGCTGCGACAGGCTTGCGAGGTACAGCCGCTAGACAATGTTCCGATTTGACAGGATGTGTTCTAATAACTTTGATTCTTTCCAGTCCAAAACCTTCGCCCGGGCCCACAGTACGCTCTTGCAATTAAAGTACAGGTAATCGTGAACTTTAGAGTACTTTATTTCCTGTTTCCCTTTTCGATGCCACATTGGGACTAAATCGCGTAGCTCATGTCTACTTCGAGCAAAGATTATAAATTTATAATCTTTGCTTCGAGTTAGGCTGATTCTAAGCCCGGTTAGGTTTATTGTAATGTACAGTTCAGTGTTGTTTTTACCGGATACCAGGAACTAGCCTTCTCAAGCAAAATAATATTTTCACAAGAGGTGAAACGTGGTGACACACACACAATCTCACGCACACAGACTGAACGGAAACTCAGAATTAAGCATTTTGTTTTAATACGATCCCTTTCATTGATTCATTTGATTGCCCAACAACAGACGAACTGAGAAAGTAAATCACAAACAAAAGCTGCTCCGGCTTGCACCAGTCCGTACGCAATCTGGACAATCGTATCGACAACTAAAGCAGATGCGGGGGGAAAAAGGATTTTTGTCAGCTATCAGAGCTGGCAGTGAATATCACGAAAGATCATATAGCTAAAGCATTTGATTTGTGTAACTATACGAGCTTTGATATCATACCTTGCGGTAAAATATAAGGCAACGTCATGCGCCTATACTTCAAGCCCACCATTGTCCCTTGCAGGT
>OY757544.1:9658821-9661321 GCA_963584105.1 Alviniconcha strummeri
TCTCCAATGTGCAGTGCAGTGTTTGTATTAAGATGAACAGTTCTTGGCATACTAAAAGTAAAATAAAAATCTGAACAAGAATGACTGCTAGCATTCTAAAAGAAGACCCAAGCACATAAAATGTTAAAAAAAGAGTTATTTATTAGGATTTATTATTTATTATTGTGTTTCATCCTTAAAAAAATAGCATTCTTTTGAACCTTTTATGTGTTTACAAGTAAAATAATTAACAAGGAATTGCAGTTAAGTATTCCCTTCATGAAGTAAAGATTTTATGATGGTTTTTGTACAGCATGCATATATATGTGTGTGAGGTGTGACTGGGGGGGATGTGGAATTATTGTCAGTAGCATTATTAGTGTTATTGTTATTTACTTGTTCTTCAGCTGGTGCAGAACAGTATGATGCCAGTGATGATTTGTTCATCAGTTTATTCATGATGATGGTTATTCAAATTTCGTTGTTGTTGTTCTTGCTTTTGCTTTTGTTGTCATTAATTTCTCATTGTTGCTGCAGTTAATGCTATTGGTGTTGTTGTTACGTGTGCACTTGCATGTATGCATACATGTGTGTGTGTGTGTGTGTGTGTGTGTGTGTGTGTGTGTGTGTGTGTGTGTGTGCATGCACAAACAACACACACAACACACACACACACACACACACACACACACACACACACACACACACATGCGCAACAAACACACACACACACACACACCACACACACACACACACACACACACACACACACACACACCACAACACACACACACACACATGCCTAAAGAGCATATATATGCAATATGTTGATATACCATACTGATCTTCCTTGGCCTCAAGTCTCTACTTGTTATCTGTTTAAGCTGCTGTAAATTAAGTTGTGTGTATAGTCAAGTATACTTGGCAGGGCTGTCTGTATGTGTGTACATGTATGTGCTTAGAAAAGTCTCTCCAGACAAGACTTATGCTGTATAAATACTTTAATTATTATTATTATATGTCATCACATTGACCTTATAAGTGTAATGTGTATTTCCATCACTGAATCTGATGAAGCCTGCTCTGCAGATGAAGATTTGTCACTTTGAAAGTAAGTTAATCAGGATTTGCGTAAACTGGTAATTTCTGGAATTTTACCAGTTAAGACCATCATATGCCTGGGAGGAAAAAATACAGGAATCAGTGAGCTGTACAGCTGTAAGTTTGTTTGTCTGGTTCTAAAAATTTAAAAAAAATAAAGGACAAAAGAAAGAAGAAGAAGAAGAAAAGAAGATATAAAATAAATGCATCACATAGAGAGGGGGAGAAAGAGACAGAGAGAGCATGTGTGTGTGTGTGTGTGTGTGTGTGTGTGTGTGTGTGTGTGTGTGTGTGTGTGTGTGTATGTGTGTGTGTGTGTGTGTGTGTGTGTGTGTGTGTGTGTGTGTGTGTGTGTGTGTGTAACTCATTTTGCATAATCACATGGGTAGCTGTCCGATTAGGACTGAGTGGTGTGGGTAGATCCAGCAATGTGTGAGTGTGTCTGGTTGACGATAGTAGTGGTGTGTGCATATAGTAAGTAAACGTGGTGCTTAACGTCCGCAGAAACCATAAGGCTCGTTAGGGACAGAGTGTGTATATAGGTTGGGGTGAGGAGTATATGTGGGTGTGTATATGTGTGGGTGTTCGGGGAGGTGGGCTAGAGGGATATGTTTTCTGCTGTGATAATTTGTATTATTGTGTGTGTGTGTGGTGTGTGTGTGTGTGTGTGTGTGTGTGTGTGTGTGTGTGTGTGTGTGTGTGTGTGTGTGTGTGTGTGTGTGTGTGTGTGTTGTTTTTGTTTAGGTTTTTTTTGTTTGTTTGTTTGTTTTGTTTTGTTGTTGTTAGTTTGACTTTCCTTAAATCCAGCATATCTGTTTATAAGAGCTTGTTTGGCTATGATGTTCTTTTTACATTTTTTGTTTGTTTGTTTGTTTGTTTTTGTTTGTTTGTTTGTTTGTTTGTTTGTTGATTTTGTAATGAGACTTAGTAGTTAGCAGAATTGCCCTGTGAAGGATGATTAAGGGATATTGACTTGACTTGACATAGCATACGTCATTACGTGTGTGCCTGTCGAACTCCCCCAGCGCGGTGAGAGCGAAGGGACTTAATACAATGTAGCGTATAGTTACGGCAGATTTGTTTCCCTTGACCAGACCAAGCGTTCATCTGGGGTCCAGTCTCTGCTTTGTACTGGTGTAAGCCGGTTTGGCCTAGCGTTAGGCTGGTAAGCAGAAGGGCGTCGGGTCGTTTCTGTTTCGGTTCTACTTTCTCTTCAAAAAGGTTGTAGTTTGTGGACACTGTCTTGTCACTTTGTCCATCACAGTTAATGAAACAACATTAAAATGGTTCTCACCGCTGCCCACCTTAATGCGGGAGTCATTCTGGTGGTGACTGTAGTGATAGGCATAAAATCTCTGTCTCTCTCTGTCTCTGTCTGTCTGTCTGTTCTGTCTGTCTGTCTGTCTGTCTGTCTGTCTGT
>OY757544.1:9663821-9676321 GCA_963584105.1 Alviniconcha strummeri
TACTTAATAACGCGATGATGAGGAGAGCATGACAACCGGAATACTGTTGCTTTTTTAAATTCATTATTATCCGAGACCGCTCACCTGTATCCCATTTGCTCCACGGATGCGGCCTTTTCGTCCTCAGATTTCGAGCAAGTACGACTCCTGGAGAACATCCTTCGCGAGTGTATCGTGCCGCAAGACAAAGCAGAACTTCCCGTAGAGGACCTCCAGAAGGCGATCAAGTTCCATCTTCATCGCCAGCAGAAGTGTTTGGAAATCAGCATGGCGGAGGTCTTCGACCTGGTCACCAAAGTGTTCCCACTGGTGAAAAGAAAGAGAAACAAAAGGAGGAACGTGTATCCTTCGCTACGGGGTGTCATGCAGCTGGCTACTTCTTTATTACTGTACACCGGTGGCTTTGTGGCTTCACTGATTAGTTTTGTTGTTTTGTTTTGTTGTTGTTGCTTTAAAAAGAAAAAAGTACTTCATTGTGCTTTGCGGGAAATTCGGGTCGCCTTACCTGGGTAAGGCACGACAGCTGCAAAAGCAGCGTTTATACCTATTCCTTCTGGTGTGTGCAGTATTTTCGTGTGTCCAAACAATGGCATGGCTGCCAGGGTTGGGGATTTCTAAGATGCGCACAGATGTTGATGCATGTGATTGCACACGGGGAGATTTGCGGGCACGGTGACAGTCTGCACTGAAAGTTGACTCTGTGAGAAAAATCCCTTGCCGTACCTGGGACTCGAACCCGCGTCAGTATTGCGCCTGGCTTGCAATCGGTGCCCTACCGAGGTATTCCCTGTACCTGTGCTCCTTTATCTAAAAGAGGACTCCAAGAGAACGCTAGCTGGCCTGAAACGTAGCAAATTCTTGTTTAAAATATTTCCATTTGCAGGATTCATGTCGTTGTTCTGTCCATGCAACAGAAGCTGCACTGTTTGTTGTTGTTGCTTCACGTCTGAGTTCTTCTGGTTGCCCTGATGTGACCGTACTGGTTTGGATGGGCGTAAAACACCTGAAGTTACTTACTTACTGAGGGTGCATGCAGTCATGATTTTTTGCTCTTTACTAAGCAAGAGCACAAAAAGGGGCGAATCGTGAAGCATTATACGCTGTCTTCCACCACACAGCTGGCCTTGTTGATGAAGTCACAGGTCCAGACTACCGAGGACAGCTTGGCAGCGTTCGCAGCAGTGTTTTTCTGAGTTTGTCAAACGTTTGTTTTTAACAAACTGGAACATAAATCGACAGAACACTGCTGAGTGTGTGTGTGTGTGTGTGTGAGAGAGAGAGAGAGAGAGAGTGTGTGTGTGTGTGTGTGTGTGTGTGTGTGTGTGTGTGTGTGTGTGTGTGTGTGTGTGTGTGTGTGTGTGTGAGAGAGAGAGAGAGAGAGAGAGAGAGAGAGAGAGAGAGAGAGAGAGAGAGAGAGAGAGAGAGAGAAGTGTGTGTGTGTGTGTGAGAGAGAGAGAGAGAGAGAGAGTGTGTGTGAGAGAGAGATAATAATTTCAGTCGTTGTAAGTAATCCTTGACTGGTTAAAGTACCGCTCTTGAGAACTGCTGCTTAAAGATGGAGACTCCGTCTGCCACTGAGACTGCTGGTGAAGGTAATTATATACAGCCAAACATGGACATCACGACATTTGTGTGTCTTGTTCTTCATGTTCTTCTTCTTTTTGTTTGCTTGTTTCTTTCTTGCTGTTGTCAACCCATGGCTCTCTAATGCACTTTTTTATGATATTGGCCCTGAAGATGCAGGACCAAGAGCGATATCTTAATGACCCGCTAAAATGCACTGAGGGAACGAAACGGCGTTTGTGAAACAATAATGCTAAGATGTCTGAATAACGAAGGTGAAACGATTTCCTTTTCAGATTTTGAGGAGGTTTCTGTTTCTGCGGATCCTGTCCCTCTGGAAGCGATAACCCCAGGCAGAGTCGCAGCGGTCATGAGGGTTTACCTGGAGAAACACAACATGGATGCCTCCTTGGCTGACAGGCTTGAAGAGCAAGACATAGACGGCGAGGTTCTAGCAGAGCTTGACGAGGCTCTGGTCGAAAAACTGTTCCCGGAGTTGACGATGGGCAAGCGGCTGAAATTTGTGAAGACCAAAAACGAAGCCCTGGAGGAGCTACAAAAACCGCCAGAAATAGTCACCAGAGAAAAGTCCAAACCAGTCAGAAGAAAGCTGGAAACCTACAGGGACTTCGACACGAGGCCCGGCCCGACGGCGGTCTACGAGAAAGGCCACGTGCTTCCCGAAGAGCAGTCCAGACCCGGGTACCTTCTGCAGCCCCTCCACAAGTACCGCATTCTGGAGAAAGGGGAGGGAATCAGCCAGCTTGCCCAAGAAGCCGTACAATTCGCCGCAGCGTGCATGAACGAGAGAGTGAACGGGACCATCCACTTTGGCGTGGCGGCCAAAAGCGACCCGACCCAAAAACACGCAGCTGGGGAAATTGTAGGTCTGCGAATCAACAGGCAGGCTTGCGAGTTTGCCATCACCGAGGAAATTTACCGGGCTTTCTTTCCCGACCAGCGCGAGGTGGCCATCAAGTGCGTCAGGGACCCGGTCTTCGTCCCTGTCGTTGGGAAGGACGTAGGCGAGGCGGACTTGGTCGTTGTGGAGGTTGACGTGGTCCCACACAGCAGCTTGGTTGCGGACGAAGCGTTCTTCTTGAGTCCCGTCACGGGCAAGCATTCGCTGCTCTTCAGATACGTAAATGGCGCCACCACCGCCGTGGAAGGGCAAGATCTTCACGAGTTCATGCGTGTTCGAAAGCAGCTGACTGTCCAACGCAAAGACGTCGAGAAAACGTCGAAGCCGCAACCGGCTCAAAGGCCGGATCTCAACAAAAAGTTCCACAACCTTCTGACCGGAGAACATGAATTTGAGATAACTGACATCTATCCCATTCTTTTTGTCAGCCCGTGCCCAGAAAGCATGTCCAACGCCTTTCTGTTCGAGAACTTCTCCTGTATAAAGAGTTTGGAGCCTCTTGCGATCTTTGACTTCGACTCATCAGTGCAGGACGCCAACGGGCAATACAGAGGACTCTATTCAGTGATGGAGTCTTACCTGGGGCAGGTCTACAAAGCTCTGACCACCGACAACTTTGACAGAAACAGCGAGGAAAACAGAGCCTGCGGAAACAAGGATGGCGTGTCTAAACTCTTTGAAAGTATCGAAACTTCCTCTTTCAAATCTTGGATCTTCTGCAACGGCTACGCTCCGCTCGGAAAAGAGGAACTGCAAGCGACCACTTGGAGAGCAAAGCGCGGCGAAGGCTTCAAAGAGGCGATACGCTTTTACAAAGGGAAGATTCCACCGGAGAAGGCGTGCATTATCATCCTGCTTTTGTCGAAGAACTACGAAGTGTTACTGGGGGTACTGGAGGAGATCTTCACCAAGTTTCCGAACCAGTGGATCCTAGTGGCAGAATCGGAGCAGGTCGCTCAGGACCTGATGGCTGAACTAGTGAGGAGGAGCTACGTCGAGAAGGGGGTCCTCGAGGAAAGATCGGTCATCGGAATGCCTTGGTCACACTTCAGCCGGAGCATCATGAACATCTGCGGCTAC
Organism: Alviniconcha strummeri; assembly: GCA_963584105.1. Lineage (NCBI taxonomy): Eukaryota > Metazoa > Mollusca > Gastropoda > Provannidae > Alviniconcha > Alviniconcha strummeri. Next base: position 9,667,387 of record OY757544.1, read on the forward strand.
ATCCCCAGCACTGGCTGCACTTTGCCTTCCTCCACCGGAGCCCCTTGTACCATGAAGGAGAGGCAAAGGAACGAACTGTCTGATCTGGAAATCCTCAGCGTGAATCAGTGCGAGGAGGAAGACCTGGTGAGGAAAGGCACCCCCGAACAAATCGAAGCGAAAAAGAGAAAATACGAGATCGACTTCTATCGCGGGAAAATGGTCAGCTGGTGGAACTTCTACTTTGGTGACCACGTCCTGAGGAGGGCACAGTTTGACGTGATCATGACGGAAGTCAAGAAGAAGCTAAACGGAGAGATTCCAGAGGAGGAGAAGATCGCAGTCATCACCTTGCTTCACCAACCAGGAGCTGGAGGCAGTACCACTGCACGAGAAATTCTCTGGGAGCTTAGGAAAACCGTACGATGCTGCGTAATAAAACAGATCACCGACCAGACGTACGACCAGATCGCACGCTTCAGGAATTTTGAAGAGCAGTCTTGCCCTCAACCTCCGCTTGTCTTGATAGACAACGAAGACGAGGAAAAGGTTTTCGAGCTTTGCTCTCACATGAACGAGAAGGCTAGACGAGAGGCAAGAGACAGAAGGTTTCACGTTTTCTGCGTCTTCATAATTTGCATTCGTATGACAGAGCTTCCGAAGAAAGAATTCAGCTCCAAGATAAAGCTTGGTCACGGGCTTAAGACAAATGAAGTGCAGTGGTTCCGCTCCAAGTACGAAGCGCTGGAGGAAAGGTACAGGAAAAAGCAGCTGTCTTTGCACCCGAAGCTTCTTATCTCTTTCAACATACTGAAAGAAGGATTCAACAAGGAGTACATCAAGAAAACCGTGGAGGACTTTCTTGGCAAAATTCGCGAGTACCGAGAGAATCGGCTTCTCAAGTACATTGCGCTCATCAACAGTTTCGACTCAGACTTCCAGAGCATCCCTATGAGCTGTTTCAACCCTGTTATGTGTCCTGATCAAGGCAAGCTACGACCAAGGCTTGGCCATACGACGTTCTCCAAAGAAGTGCATTGGGAGGCGTCCCTGAGTCAATCCATCAACGTCCTCCTCAACAGAACCTCTGAGAAGTGTCTCGGAGGAGACATCAAGGCTGTCAGGATCATAAGCAACAACCTGTCCAGGGAGATCCTCAGAATTCTGTGCCAGCGGGATGGGCAGAAGGTGAGCGATGCCATGTTGGAGTTTCTTCATTCTGACATCTTCAAACCGAGCAATGAATCCAGCGTGCAAAGCAAGCTCGTCAAGATCATGAAAGACATGCTGAAGAAGAGAGCAGCTTCCAAGAGGGGGAAGGCAAAATTCTCACGAATCATTCTTGAAATCGGAAACGACGAAGGTTTCGAAGAAGCTGCGAGAGTGCTAAAAGTTGGCTTTGAAAAATTTGATGATCCGATGATCGCTCAACAAATAGCCCGAGTTTACATTCATTCTCAGAATTGGACGCTTGCTGAAAAGTATGCCAAGATCGCCCAAGATATGAAACCTAAGAGCTCCTACCTGTGCGACACACACGGACAGGTGTACAAGGAGAGGTTGATCACTGTGCTGAAAGACTGTCTCCAGAGTGAACAAATACTCGAAGGTGAGAAAGCTAGACAAGTCTTCGACATAGCATTTGAAGCCATCAAGATCTTTCGCCGAGAGCAGATGCTGAGCGACGAAGACAGCAGCACTGGCTACAACAACTGTGGTTTCTTCTCTGAGCTTCGCGTAGTTGTCACCGTTCTGGACATCTGCCGTTTCCTCAGAGCTTTCAAGTATGACCAGGGAGAGAAGCTGCACCATTTTCTGGTGAGAAAGGAAGACATCCCTGTAGAGCTGTTGGAAGAAATCGGCGAGGAGCGGGTAGCTCAAATGAAGATGCTGTACTACGACTACGAGAAGCCAATGAGGCGCCTTGAAGACGAGCAGATCCAGCTGAAGGAAGACACGTGCTACCAGTACAGCCCCTGCTACACCAACAGTGTCAAGGAACGCCTCATGTTCGTGCACCTGCAAGAATGTCTCGACACCTACTTTGGAGAGGATTCAGACGAAGTTCCGAAGCATCTGAGCGAAGAAGATGCCTGCGAGTTTCGGAGGAGACGGGTCAGGAGAAGAGGCGGCAATTCGCTGCGTTCGATCTATGGCCTTCGGGACAACGAAAATGCAGCGAGCGAGTACGCGGCTATGCACACCTTGATCGAGAAGAACGTCAGTTCGTACTACTGCAACGCGTTTGACTTGAAGACCGTACTCAACCTGACAGTGGCTCGCATCACGCAAGACAAGAGGTGCGCTCAAAGCCTTTCCCTGGAGTGCGTTCTGGACTGGACAGTGCGGCTCTACGACAAGACCAGGCAAGACACCACCCCTTACCTCGAGGCCTACCTGTACCTGGTCATGTTCCACTGGCCCACAGAGTGGCGCATCCAGCAAAAGCTCAAACTGTGCGCGTGCAGCCAGATCAGAGACGTCATAAGAGAGTGGAAAGTCGCCTTCCAGACCAACCACCCCGCACAGAAAGAAGAGGAGGGCAAGAAGCTGGTGGACAGGCGGAGAGGCACCACTCTGTTCTTCCTGGGCCAAGGGGAAGGCTTTCGCGAAATCGTCTTCTACAGCGAACTGCAGGGCTTTGACCTGGGTCACAAGATGGGCGACAGCATCTGGGACAACACGGAGGCGAAGAAGAGGCTCAAGAAGCTCAAGGGCACCCTTCTTCAAGGAGGGAGAGAAATGTCCATCGTCATCCACTCGCCGAAGGGCAGCGCTACCACACTGACCATCCCCACGTCCTTCCCCATCAAGGACTCTTCCCTGTGGCAGAAGAGCGTCCGCTTCGTGCTGGGCTTCTGCTGGTCCGGGCCCAAGGCTTTCTCCGTCACCCGCGACGACGAGACCATGGACCTTCAGTCGGCATCCACACCCTTCAAATTTCACGGGACGAAGAAGACCTTCGACCACAGCGAGCAGAAGATGATGTCTACCGTGGCCGTGAACGAGTTCTGGAAGCTGTTCTACCACAACCAGAGCGAGCGAGGCCTTGTGGAGCGAGACATCTCTCTGAATGAGAAAAATCCGGTGAGCCTTTTGCTCTGCCTATTTAGCTTTACGTTCAGAATGAAATTGCCCAATATTATTAGTTTCATTATGGTTATTGTCAATTTTTATGCTGTTGTCGTTGTCGATACTATTATTATCGTTTATTTAATTGTTGTGTTAATTTTCCCATTATTGTTATTGTTTTTCTTCTTCTTGTTTTTCATTTAGTGCTCTGAGTAGAGGTGGTAAACAAAACCAAAAAAACGGTCGGCAATGCATGTAAATCTAAGGATGTCGATGGTACTCTTTACATCATTTGGAGAAGAAAAAAAGTACTCCATGTTATTGACTTACAGTGATGACAACATGGAGTGGACGGGACGGTACAAATCCAAGAACTAACTTTCTTTCCTACTTACTTACTCGTTCACTCACTCACTCTCTTACTTAACCATTCACTCACTCATTCACTCGCTCGCTTACTTACTCACTCACTCACTCACTCACTCACTCACTCACTCACTCACTCACTCACTCACTCACTCACTCACTCACTTACTTACTTACTTACTTACTTACTTACTTACTTACTTACTTACTTACTTACTTACTTACTTACTTACTTACTTACTTACTTACTTGGGTGTGAAACACCACGTTACTTACTTACTTGGGTTGGGGATGTGTGAACCTAATGATTGTTATTTAATTTGAGTTTTTATTTTTTGGTTTGACAGAGAAAGCATTATTCCAGGTAATTTTGGGTTTGCTATTAGTATATGCAGATTGAGAGAAAGGGGGCGTATGTCTAAGAGTGTGTATGTGCGTGTGTTTCTTGACTTAGAATTATTGAGATATGTTCTTCGTTGTGCGATCGAACGGCAGCCTTAATTTCCCGCTGGGATGAATAAAGTATTATTGTTGTTATTGTTACTGTCCCTTTCCCACCCACCTTCTATCTGTCGCCTTGATACAACTGCCCTTGTTGACTGGGCGTAAAAATCCGAGTTACTAACTTACCCCTGCTATCTGTGTGTGTGCAGAAAAAAGTCAAGGACCTGCAGAAGAAGCGGGGAGAACTGGAACGGGCGCGCCTAGACCTGGTGGAGAAGAGAACCTCTGTGCTACAAGGGCCAGACTTATGACAAAACCATTCTGTGAACAGGTTTGGCCTAGAGATAAGGCGTTAGGCTTGTAAGCAGAGGGACCTTGGTTCGAATCCGCTTTGACTGTCCTTTCTCTTCAAAGGTTGCGGTCTGTGGACTCTGCCTTGTGTCTTTGTCCCTCACAATTGATGAAACATTAAAATGGTTCTCATCGCTGCCCATCGTAATGCAGGAGTCATTCTGGTGGTGACAGTGTAGCGATAGATACACAATCTCCCTCTCTCTCCCCCCCCCACCATCTCCCTCTGCCCCCCCCCCTTCCATATCCCCCCCCCCCCCACCCAATTCTCCCCGATCCTAATAAGCCTTGTGGTTTCTCTGGACCATGCACCATGTTTATTTGCTCTGATCAGAGACGGTATTGTTGCTCACGAGGATCTTTGCTGCAGGTTTTCCAGTCTGTGTTGTCTGGGTGGATTTCAGCTATACCCGTAGCGTAAAAGTTGTTGATGATTGCTGTACGATGAAATTGAGTCTGCTAACAGAAAATGAAGTGTTTTGGTTACTGGCTTAAGTTTTACGCGCAGTCTTTTTGAGGTTTCCTACATGTACCGTAACGTTATTGTCATGTAGTATGCAGCTGATATAGTCTCAATCAAAAGTATTTTGAAAATCTCAAGTCCGTGTTTTTCAGTTTTTTCTGAATGAAGTCAAAATATGAACATGTTTTTTTATAATTATTAGGTGATTGTTTGGATGATGCATTATTTCGATGCAAGCCACATCTTCGGAGAAGGAAAGACTAGACTGCTTCATGATATATACCCATCTCTCCTGTTTTGATACTTCCCTCCATGACATGCTGGCACCGTGTCAGTTTTGTTGTTGTTGGTAAAGTTGACGGACTACCGAACAGTTATCCGGTCAGTGGTTTTAAGACGCACTTTTTTTTTCTCCCCCCCCCTTCTGAATCTAAATTAATTACATAGAATAAATGATTACAAGTTGAGGGTGATTTTAAAAACACACACGCTGTTACGGGTGAATGATTACAAGTTGAGGGTGATTTTAAAAACACACACGCTGTTACGGGTGAATGATTACAAGTTGAGGGGGATTTTAAAAACACACACGCTGTTACGGGTGAATGATTACAAGTTGAGGGGGATTTTAAAAACACACACGCTGTTACGGGTGAAACGTTTTGCTGAGTAAGACAATTTGCATCGAATACACAAATCATCCCGTGCTCATTCAAAAACTTTAGTACACAGTACAACTAGATGAACGGCAGTTTCCGCCCGTTTGTGTCCATACCTTCGGGGTACTTGACTGGGTATGTTTTTATTTGCGTGCCCGTTGCAAGAAAACAAAATTGGTTTGGATGCCTGTGGGATTATGTTCTACATGTTTTAGTGCCTAAACCAAAGCTGGCGGCAGCTGTTGCAGTTGAAGATTAGCATATGTGTTACTTCTAACTTGAAATGATTTAGGTTAAAATTATTAATCAGCAAACAAGGGCGTTAACTAGCGCAGGATGGAAAGACGTCACACAAAAACAACGAAGACCTGAGTCGCCTGAGTTGTTGTGTTTGTGTGGCGTCTTTCGAGTGCTGATTATCTCCCTTGTCTGTTGATTCTGCACAAGCGCTCTGGGCTTCTTTCTGCTTCAGACTGTAAAATTATGAATGTTATGAAAATTCTTATACTTTCTATGTTTTGCAGATTGTTCTAATGTCAAAATTCGTATATGTATTTTAAATGCTATGTTTTAAAATGAATCTTAAATATGCGTGTGTTAAAGTATGTATGCATAGAGAGAATTTACCTTTTGAAACAGCTGTTTCGGGCTAATTTGAGTAAATACTGATGTGTGTTTTATTGCAGTTGTTGATCCGTACAGCGCTAAGAGCTCATACAACTGTTGTTGAGGCGCTGTCTAATGATGATGATGATAATGATGATGATGATGATGATGATGTGATGCTCGTGAAGTTCGCCAAGATTTTGACCCCCGAAGCGGGGTACAGCTGTTGCCGAAGTTAAGACTAAGGTGTCCTTTGCATGCCGAGAACGTATAATAATAATAATGATGACAATAATAATAATACATTATTTATGGCGCCCAATCTCGTAAGAGCCCAGAGCGCTTACAAAGATATAAGGATACACTCATTTCATCACACACACACACACACACACACACACACACACACACACAGACGCACGCGCGCACCACCACCACCCCGCACCTCCACACACACATACTACAAATACATGCATTACTTGTCTAGAGCACTCAAAGATTTTGTCTGTTGAGTGTGTAGTAGCTAGTCAGAATACTGCTTTGCCTGCTGACAGGGATTCTGCCTTAGAGATTCATTGAAACTGATCCCCCCTCCTCCCCCTCCCCCCACCCACTCCTCCCCTCCCCCCTTCCCGATCCTTTCAAACATTTGAAATGATATATGTTATATACAGTGAATCACATTTTACTTGTGATTTGATGTGATTACAGATGTACTTAGTACGGGAAAGGCAAGAGGATCTCGTGTTTGTTTTTAAAGAGAAATAAAGTTTTGATGAAGCTGTATTTGCTAGGACATTTTTGACTTGTTAGACTTTTCCTCGTTACAGTTGTGATTGTTTTATTATTTGAAGGTTTGCATGAAATAATAGTCTTTGCATACACTGTTTCACTGTAATGTAACCTCCATTGCTGAAAGCACGATGACTGTCAAGTAACTAACCAACTGACCATAACTGTGTTATTTCAGTGTTAGACTGTCTAGAAAGTCACATTGTCTTGAATGGTTAGGGAAACTGCCGTATGCACAGATCTCATGTCACAATCTTTTGGCTGTTCGTAAATTATCTCTGTTGTGTTTTTTGACCGGGAATTGTGCGTGTACACCACAATGAATGTTTGCGCTGAAGTTTGTAAACTGTTTGCAATTTAGAACACATTTTTCTTGTAGTTATTGTTGTTGTAGTCGTCGTCGTTGTTATGAGTAATTTGGTTATTTTTGTCAAGCAGCTGTTTGTCAAAGAGATCATTTTGATGAGATATTCGGAAGTCGTTTCGAGATAATTTTGATGTGATATTCAAAACTCGCTTCTTAATTACATGTGGATTTTTATGGGAACTGTTAATATTGTGTTGAAGATCCCGGTGACAAGGATGTAGCGCAGTCATTTTGCATTACCGCAGTAATGTTGCCCAGTACTTTACTGAGAACCACTCAAAAGAAACTGGTCTGTAACAAGAAGAAGAAGAAGAGCACAAGACAATGCCGTGGTCTTTTCTGCACGTGTGGCGGGAGTTAAGGGTATCAGTTACAGAACGCACAAAGGATTGCGACTTTTTTTATTTTATTCAGGCATGTTTTGAACAATTTATAATATAGCGGTCACCATTGTTTTGTTTTTGTTTTTGTTGTTATATATGTTGACACACAAAGAGAGAGTACCAGTGTCCGACTGTACAACAGGGTTGATCATGAAAGTGCTGGCTCAATTTACCATCGGCTGTACAAAATTACTGAGATGTTCTGATACCGTTTAGTTTACATATGTGAAGGGCGGAAACCTTTTTCTTTTTTCAAAAATATATTTTACCACAAAATTAAGCTTCCCTTGTTAACGCACGTTACAGTACCTCTGAAAATGGACCCACTGCTTTTAGGCAAACAACCGGAATGAATTCTGAGTACATCTTACTACTGCTACATTTACTGTGTCTAATATTATAAAATGCGATGTTGAACATTAGGCTATGCGTGCGCTGATTGCGTTGAAATGTATTTTAATGTTTTTTGTTTTTGTTTTTGTCATGAGTTGTTTGTACGGCGCTGTGAGTTTTACTCGGGTTAGAGATTTGCGCTTTATAAGAATTATGTTTTCATGAAGAATATGATGATAATGGGGAGGAGGAGGAGGAGGTGGATGATAATGATGATGATGATGATGATTATTATTATTATGTTCCTGTGGACACGGGGAGCTTAGGTGACAATGGATGTGAAAGCGGAACTGGTCAAAATCGATGGAGTCAAAAATGTTTGGAACCACACGCCTTTTTAACGTGATACTGCTACCTAAGTATTTTTCTCCTTAATTTGTTTGATCTGTTCTGCTTTGTGTGGGCTTTTTGTTTGGTACTATGGTAGTGTTGAATGTGCGTGCGTGCGTGCGTGCGTGTGTGTGTGTGTCTGTGTGGTAAAGTCGTAGCCACTGTGTGCCAAATTTTTTCATGTACTGATTGAGGACATTCCCGTGATTTTTAAAGAAAAAAGAGAAAAAAAGAGAGGGCTTTTCGTTTTCATTCATTTTACAATGGCTGTCAGCTATGTCTTTTTTAAATTATTGACCAATACACTTCGCATAGGGAACAAAAGCGAGGTTTGGAATTTCACAGCTGGAAATGCATCTTGCTTATAGACAGCAGAAAGCTGTACAAACCACGGATCAGTGACTTAATTGCAATGGCTAGATATGTCGCTTTCCTTATCTAATTCTTACCTATTTCAAACGACGGTGTTTATATCGGATAGTCGGATAGTCGAATACGTTTGGCCAAGATCCGAAGGTCGACTTCAAGTGACAAAAAGAGAAGAAACTAAGGTATAACACAAGAGCAATCATCGCTATTTTTAGTGGGGATTTTTACTCTTTTTTGTTGTTGTTGTTGTCAGGAATAAACTTGCATTTGAGTGAATGAAGCGTCGTCGAATTTGCTGAGTGATTGTTTCGTGAGCGCTTGTACATTTGTGTGTGTGTGTGTGTGTGTGTGTGTGTGTGTG
>OY757544.1:9681321-9724663 GCA_963584105.1 Alviniconcha strummeri
TTATGACGGTGGCAGTGAATTACATTCAGCCTCATCAAGAAGGGGTAGGAGATCCGTTGTTGCTGGTTTTTTGTTTGTTTGCTCCCCCCCCCCCCCCCCCCCCCATTTTATGGCAGTGTTACTTATCAAATGCACATCAACTTGTATGCTAGTAGCAGTCGGCAGTTCACCCATAGTGTTCCAGATATACACCATGCAGAATGGCCAATTTTGAACTGAGCTGTGACTGAGGGATACCGTGGGAACTTGATGTAAAACGTTTATTCATGTTCTCCAAAATCAGTCAGAAAGAGTACATAGCATAATCTCAGATGACCAAGTCTTGACATGACCAAATTTTGAATGATCAAACATAGAAATGGGGGTACTAAAATTTTATAATAATGAACACTATAGATTGTTTAACTTGTTAGTTGTGAAAACTCAAACCCTCTTTCCCAGGCTGAGAACAGCAGAGGCTGCTAATTATAGCCTGCCTTTCTGCAATTCCTATCAGTTGCATCCAGGGCCAGTCCATTCAGGCATCTACTCCTTCAGAGAGATCATGAACACAAATTTCACCACATTTGATGTCATATTTAATTAAATAGACAATGTTTTAATTGCATTTAGGGTCAAATAGCCAGGTGTGTGGATAGGGATCATCATGCTGAGTCTTGAGTTTTAAACTGCTCATGACACGTTCAGCATGGCAGCTTTTTTTTCTTTTTCTTCCTTTACCCTAGTTATGTTTGCTCAGTGTGATTAGATTCGGGCAACACACAAAGATAAGTTGTTTTGGTTTCATGGCTTTTTCGCTTTCAAGCAAAACAGGCTAACTCGCTGTCTGCTTGTTGCTCAGCAAAGGCAAGATCTGTCCCAAAAAAGTGCACATATTGTTTTGTCTTGTGCTTCTGCATTGCATTACTGTTAGTTACAGCTTCATCTTATGAAGACATCTGTCCTGTATTCTCAGCTGTATTCTTGGTGATTTGGATTCATTCAGTTTGAATACACCAGAAGAACTTTATTATTTCAGTTTAAATATATATATTGCTGTCCCTTTTTTGCCTCTTGATAAATAAATTAGGTAAAATTACACTACAGCTCGGTATCACATTTGTCAATTCCTGAGTCATTCAGGTACCCTGCATTTTTTCCAGAAACCAACCGTTTCTGTAAGACATCAAATTATAGTAATTACAATGCCTTTATAGCCTGATTCAGGGACCTGTAGTTTTTATCCTGTCCTGTCAACTGATTCACCTTTTATTCACTCGTCATCGACATAATAATCAGTACTAAATCATCCAGCTATCCAGGGGAGTGTTATCTTGTGGGGTAAGGTTTGTAACTCGATTGCAGACAGTGGCGAAAGTGCACAAAGCACGCAAACCTTGCCCGTGACACGAGAAAACGGGGCCGCCACACACTCATGTATAGCCGAGTGCAGGTGTCGCTGGCAGTTTCTGCCACAACTGTACATATTTGTCGCTGCAGTGTGCTTGTTTGCAGTTGCCAAATCTACACTTTGCAATGACAACTTTATTTCAGCTTAGAGATGCCGAAAAAATACACCTTGCAGCAACATCAATCAGTAATTATGATACTGCCTTTCCGCGCCACGCGGCACCAACAATTGAATACTGCCTGCATCTGCAAAAGAGCATATTTCATGACTTTCATGGCACAGCAGTGTTGCTATGAAAGTGTAGCGGAAATGCACTGTGTTGCCAAAAGGAACCCGCTTCGTCGCGGCAAAACTGGTGTGAGTTGTTAGTGCAAAACCGCGGCTCCGGCAGTTTCGGCCGCGGTTCCACTGATTTTTTTATTGATTTTTTTCCAGCCTGAACTTTGATCAGTCTTGAAAAAATTACGTTGGCAACACTCAGTTGTGGTACAAACACCAAATACCAGCTGCAAGTAAAGTTGTTGCTGCAGAATAACTGCAAACGTTTACGGCCTCCAGCTTGAAAATTTGGCATAGGTACTACTGAATTATGGCAGCTACTGCTAACTATAGTCTGGGATCGGTGCAGCTGCACTATCCTGAGAGCTAAAGCCGTCGGGGAACAAACGAGCGCACAGCTAGACACTATTCGGAACTTCGCGTCGGGGAAACGATCCCCTACTGAGTAGGGTTTACGTATTGAACTTGCAGTGCTTCGCCAAATCTCAGCAGAAACAGGTTTTATTATAGGCATTGAACATACGACCCCAACAAGGTAAAACAACAACAACTGTTGCTCGTGGAGGGTACCTGTTCACCTGACATTTTTCTCCAGAAATCTTTTCGATATTTTTTTGTTTAGAGATAGCTATTGGCTTTTGTGAATAGCCCTTGTCGAGCGGCGGGGTGATGATGTATGGTCGGTAGCATGTTCAGCATGCTGCTGTATTGCACTGGTTTTGCCACTAAGCATAACTGGAAGGCCTGTTTTATTTTGTTATTGTTTCTGTCCATTGCTCTTTATATCCCTACCCCCACCCCTCCCCAGTCTGGTATTGATAAGCTAGAGACGGAAGGCTCGACAATACCAGCATGTCCTAGCAAGGGCTGTAAAAGGGACTAACCCTTCCAGGAATTGTCTTTAATGTTCGTTTACGTATATGTTTTGTTTTATTTTTGTTCTGACTCGTTTTGTTGATTTGACTTCAGTTGACGTATGAGAAGATGTTTAAAATCTGTTTCATTGATTATGACAGCGTTCGGCTGTCCTGCCCCGAAGGGAGGCCAGTGATGTCTGAAGCCTCCCTCCTGTCTGAAATCTCCTCCTGTCTGAAATCTCAGGGCTGTCAGTTGATTCCCCTTTCCTATCTCCTCTCTTGTTTTATTCTGCTCAGTCCTCTTGCTCTTTCTGTCTTGTCATATTTCTGCTAACGGTCCATTCTCCGGACGTTTTTCTCTCCAGAAAACTCTCAGATATGTGTCGTTAAGGGTTGGGTATTTTTGTTTGGCTCTTGTTGAGCAGCTAGGAGATGTTGATAGGTGGTATGTGCAGCTTGCTGCCATATGGCACTGGCATTTATATAACATTTTAAATTTTATATTGTATCTGTCCATTCCTTTTTTGTTTTCTTTTTTCGTTAATCTGGTATTGATAAATTAGACGGAATGGGCGACGATACCAGCATGTCCTAGCCTCATGTGCTCTTTTAAGAGAGGCAATATTGAAGGGACTAACTCCTCGAAAATTTGTGTCTGATGTTTGGGTATATATGTTTTATGTTTGCAAAGTGATTGGTTTTGTAGATTGACTTGACGTAGGGTTTACATATGTGAGAAGAGTTTAGAAATGTGCATTTGCTTATAACCTGAGTTTGACTCTCCTGAGGTGACCCTGCGTGGTTGACAGGACATTAAAATCCAGTTACTACTACTACTACTACGGTTGTCCTGTGGTGACCCTGTTCGGTTGAAAGGACCTTGGAATCTAATTACTAACCATTTCTGTTGCTTTATTCTAGCCGAAGAATCTTTTGTAGATGGTAGAGAGCGTAAATTATAGCCCACTCTGCCCACTCTAATGCATGGCTGTTTCTACATGATGATGCCTAGATGCTTCGATCTAGATGCATATATTACCAGGCCAAACACACACAAACTGACCTGATTGAGCTCCACCAAAATTTAATGTGTTTGTTGTATTTATTTGCATGCCAAATGAAAGGTTTCGTAGGTGATTCATGTCTGTGTTGTGGTCATGTGATGTCTTTCGGGGCTAATTAATTCCCTTTGTTGTGGTCCGCCAAGACTAGCCGAAACAGGCCTCGGTATTGCAAGAATGCATTCAGTTTGCGTAATAGAATTTGAGAAAACAAAAACGCTGCTTGCTGTTGGCGAAGCTGTACCGTTCAGAAAACAACATGAAACAGGGAAATAGTTATATTTAGTCGCAGTTATAGACGTCAGTTGAGAACATTACCGAAAAGCTGACATTTGTGTGTGGCATTGCTCTTTCGCTGTGATTAATACATATACAATGCAATTACTGTGATGACTAACACGCTAAGATCATTGCAGCGATTCACGCGCTGTAAGTATAAATCCCTGCTGTGGGATACCGTGGATGCATAATAAATCAAGAACCCAGAGCTATGAAGTAGCTACCGCCAGACATTCTGCCGTTCTAATTTCCGAATATCCGAACGTAAACGACAGTTGCAGTGTTAAAATGCTTCAGGTGTGACAAATGATTATGGTCCATGAGAGCGGGAAAATATTCTACTTTGCTGTCCCCAAAAATATACCCCCCCCCCCCCTCCAGGTCTATTTTGTTTCTTTATTAATTTTTGATAATGAATCAACGATAGATTTGCTTCACTACGATTCATAGTTGAACCTTTGGGTCATATGAATTTTACACAGATTGAAATGCTGACGATAGAAAGACGGAAAACAGTCATCCTACAGCACATAATATGTATTGGAATTTGAAACATTCCATGGAAGATCCAAACACAAAAAGGTTCAAACGAACGCTTATTTATTTTCACACGGACACACATTCTGTTTTAGATTTTTGTACATTCCATGGAAAACAAATATGAATTTCAAACAGATTCTATAAAAAATAAAAATAAACTAAGCTAAGTCTGATATGACATACAACCTAAAACGTTTTGTTACATAAGCCTGTAAATTTTTCTCTGATTTTAATCTTTTTTCCGGGAAGGGGGAGGAGAGCTGATTGAAATTCCAAACGCCTCTTTGTTGGCAGTACTTTTCACGTCCCTGTTGCAATTTTGTTCTCATAAAGTGTGCCTTTATTTCAGAAGTGTGGGAGGGGGTATATATATATATATATATTTTTTTTTTTTTTTTTTTATCAGACAGTACTTTTGTGTATGAATCGCTGCTCAAAGTAGAAGATTTTACCGAAAAATTGTTACACAAAGAGATTAAGTCACATGATGTTGTTTTGAGTGATCAGCTTCTGATTAATGTTTTATGGACTGTTTGCAGGTGCTGCTGGAGTTTTACAAAGGGAATTCTGTTGCTCTCCAAGAGATTCATATTAGACAAAAACGGCAATCAGGAGCTTTGCTTTCGTAAACAGATGAACAATGTTAACAATCTGTTAGCCGGGTTGACGGTTGTGCAGCACACAGTGTCACGATTGGAAATTATGCCTCCTGATTTGTGCCATACAGTACATTCTAGACTTGGCGCATGTGTGTGACTGACCGAATACCGACACCGGGTTGAGAATGGGCTCTGGGCTGCTAACAAAGCTACACCTGCACGAGCGGCACCACGAGTGAAAGTCCAAAATGAGAGAGCGGTACCGCAGCATCCTCGACCGGAATCGAGCCTGGCTGGAAGAAGAATTGTTAATCGATCCTTTCTTCGAGCATTGCGTTGAACGTGGAATTTTGACTGGAAACGACAGGGAAAGGATCGCTGCATTTCCAGCTCGCCCCGACAGAGTGCTGAAGTTTCTGGATATTTTGAGATACAAACCCGACGATGCGTACGATAGGTTTCTTGAGCTTCTGGGTGACCCCAAGAAAGGACAACCACACATCAAACAGCATCTGGAGTCAACTGAAGTTCCTGAAGCTTCCGGTATTTCTGCCCCCCCCCCCCCCCTCTCTCTCTCTCTCTCTGCCTCTCTCCCCTCTCTATGGGTTTAGACTTGAATGTTTTTATCACTTCCAGAACAAAGTGTGTGTGTGTGTGTGGGGGGGGGGGGGGGGGGGGTATGCTGGAATCGCCTTTTCCTTCTATGTGTGCGGGCTTTGTCTGGAAGATATCTTCTGAACCACTCAACATTTTGTAACCAAATTTGGCATTTGTGTGCATCACCAAGAGCCGGAGTGTTACTAGGAAAAATTGGGATGCTACCTTCAAGGTCAAGATCACACTGATGGCTTATATAATCATAATGTGACTGTTTTCACTACATTGTCTAAACTAGCGGTTCTTTTGTAAACAAACGTACTTTTATGGCAGATAATCATAAGCTAAAGTGTCCATTTCAAACACGGGATTGCTATTCGGAACTTCAATTAATGTTTGTCCGGACGATTTCTTCTGAGTCAAGGTTTGACAAAGTTTTATTGAGCTTTTTTCCCCTGGGGGCTAGAAAGGAAAGTTACGTTACAACCTTTTGTAACCAAACTTGGTGTTGTGATACGTCGTGCAAAACGTCTGGTGCTGTCCTCGTGGTCAAGGTCACGGTTTTAGGAGGATACAAGGATATTTATTTGCCAGTGACATTAAAATGTGGACTGGAATTTGTCTTTGTGGCGTTACATTCATAAAGTGCGTTAAGAAATAAGACAGCAATACAATTAGCCATGCATAAACAAGTTATAAATAAAATGTAAATTTGGCAATGTAACAATCTCATTTGTGCAATGTAGACTTTCACACACAAAGCACAAAACACAAGGGCGTATATAGTCAAAACATGACTGCTGTTATTATATCATCTGAACTGATCCTTTTTCAGTCAGTCTTACTTTGATGGTACAGCATCATAAACTGGAATTTGTCTTTGTGACGTTACATTCATAAAGTACATCATAAACTGGAATTTGTCTTTGTGACGTTAAATTCATAAAGTGCATTAACAAATAAGACAGCAATACAATTAGCCATGCATAAAAAAGTTATAAATAAAATGTAAATTTGGCAATGTAACAATCTCATTCGTGCAATTAGACTTTCACACACAAAGCACAAAACACAAGGGCGTATATGATCAAAACATGACTGCTCCTGTTATATCATCTGAACTGATCCTTTTTCAACCAATCTTACTGTGATGGTACAGCATCATAAACCGGAGAGTCTTGTAAAAAGATTGCTGTGTTCAAATCAGGGTTACAGCAGAAGTTCAAAACTTCATTGAATGTTCTTCCAGACGATATCATCTGAACGGTGTAGGCTTTTGCAGCCAAACTTAGTATGATGATACAGCATGAGCCAGAATGTCCTGGGAAAATAAGTCCCCCCCCCCCCCCGGCTATCTTCAAGGTCAAGGTCACAGTATGGGCTCATGCTCATGCTAGGGGTAATCATTCCTATGGGAAGCCCCTGGAAACAGTGGCGCATCACCATTGGAGTGACCAGCAAAAGAATTGAACCTGGAAAGGTCCGATTTTGTTTTTGATAGCTCAGCGCTGACCATGATCGGAGTTTTCCAGTCCATAACTATCAGGGAAAGATCACTAATATTGTGGCCTTTTTCTCAGGCATGGGAGAAAATCCTTACGTACGTGTACCATCTGGAGGCTCTTATTTAAGGGAATAAAACACACACAAACATGATTAGACTAGACTTCTAGTGAAAGTGATAATAGAGACTTGCTGCCGAAGTGCTTAAAGTGAATATTGACATTCTTTGTCAAGAGAAATAATGACAGTGTGTTTACAAAGGAAGAAAAACTAGACTTAGCTGCAATCTGAAACAGAGAGAGGCAAGTCAAATACAAGAACAACGGGACGTATGTAAAGAATTTCATATTCTGTCCTCAAAATCTGACGCAACCCCACTCAATGCTCGCAGTAAAGTGCTAGGGACAGAGTAAGACAGTTGCATGCTTTTCTACACTATGTCAGATGACATAATTATTGTAAATGGTAGATTTCTGGTTGATCGCTTTTATACAGCACTATTCTCTGCTCTTGAGCAGAATAACTGCGCTTAGGATTGCTGGCTGATTTTATACAGTAAACCTAAGAGCTGTCGCTGGCGGGAACTGCCAAACATGGTAAAGCAGGGAACCGTATTCAGATCTAGAGAACTGCACGAATTGGCCCTTTCATCGTCATTTCGTTTTTTCTCCTTTTTAGGTGAGAATCTTGAGGCCCTGATCGAACAAACCCTGGAGGAATTTTTCTTCGTCGAGACAACAGCTGACAACGCTTTATCAAAAGAGGAGTTCCTTCGGAATTTCAGAGCTGGACTGCGAATCCGGCACAAAAAATGGCTTTCTGCAGAGGACTTGGGGACGGTATTCAAAATTCTGTTGAAACTGTTCCCAAATGTGAAACTGCAGCAAAACAACATGCAACAGATGTATCCTTTTTGTTCATCATATATTTCATGGATATATATATATATTCTCCTACCTGTGCTTCTTAGTTATGAATCTGGGAATTCAATTAATATAATTGGCTGATTTGTTTGTACCCAGTACTTAACTTGTGGATGAAGCTGGGAATTCAGTCAATGTAATTGGCCGATTTGTTTTTACCCAATACTTAGCCTGTGGATGAAGCTGGGAATTTAGTCAGTGTAATTGGCCGATTTGTTTTTACCCAGTACTTAACCTGTGGATGAATCTGGGAATTCAGTCAGTGTAATTGGCCGATTTGTTTTTACCCAATACTTAACCTGTGAATGTGATGAACGTTGTCTCCTTTTTGAAACAAAAACACGCAACAGCTTATTTTATACGAAGCCATCAGTCACGGGGGCTTTTCATTTCAGCTCTGACCAGATCAGACCATTTGTTCATTTATCTATCGGCCTTTCTGTCTATCTACAGTCTGAATGCTGTTTTGGCCAAACACACGAAGGGCGAGATACCCCAGCTACGATGTTTTGTAATCATAGACTTGATCATGCTTTCGTTAAACTCCTTATTGTATCTTCAGAGTTGCAGTGCGCAATATTTGCGTAAAGCCAGAACTGCAGCATACCGTTGAAAACCTTTCAGGTAAGTTTTAGGACAAATTGAATCACTTTTTTGACAGTGACAGACAGCAAAGTCCAGTACTTGCAATACAACAAACATCAGCATCCTAAAAGAAATTATCAAGCGCCTAGGGTCTGTGCAGTTCGAAGCGTGAATTCGAACACACGTTATGTTGTTTACTCTGCCTATGTAAACGGGTGAATCGATCTATCTGGCTAAAAATGATAGGTCAATTGTATCAGACTCGTGGCTGTATTATACACTACATACATCCAAATCCGAGTGAGGGTATAATTTTACTGTCTTCGTTTCGCTGGTTCATTTGATCAGTTATTGACAGGCAGTAGTTGTTTCCGAAATATTTCCGCATTTTAAATGCAATTGTGGGTCTGCTTTCGAATCAGTACTGTAGTAAAAACATACAGATATACAATCTGTACCAAAAATCAGGCTAGTATAATTTTATCTTTAATGCCATTACTTGCGGTTTTATTTATTTATGCTTTTTTGTTGTTGTTGTTGTTGCTTTTTTCTAACTTCTTTTCGGAAGGGGGGCATGCCGTTGTGTTTTCATACTTCCATGTGTGTGTGTGTGTTTTATTTTTTTATTTTTTTTATTGCATTTCTTGAGACTGTAATTTCTGCCTTACACATCTTCTTTTTTCTTCTTTAAAAAAAAAAAAAAAAAAAAAAACATTCATGCTGTGCATCACAGCTTTTAAACCTGCAAATCTCAGTTTAATTCTACGAACGGGACTGACTCCACCAAACGTGCCACGACACAAGCTGGGTGTTCAACAAGCGACTGCATTTTCTGATGTTATATTCTGTTTTATAGGCTACGTTCCTCATGCAGAGGCAGTGTAAGCAGGTCAACCAGTAAAACAAAGTGAACCAGTCGCGCGTTTCTGTCCGTATAGTATACATATTTGGGATTTGAACCACCAGGCACTCGGGACACATGGGAGGGTCAGAAAAAAATTGCCGTTACACAAATGAGCATGAGGTTTTCTAGGCAATTTCCTGTCTGGAAATTTATCCTTAATAGATGTATAGGGCACAAGTTGCTTTGCAAAAGGCACCAAGCAACCAAATTTGGTTCTGATCTATACACTCTCTAACTTTATACGTTTCTTGACTCTGTCAAGTGGCGTTGATCAAATCAGACGCAGCCGCCCAACACAGCGTTCAACCTCTGTGTGTGTGTGTGTGTGTGTGTGTGTGTGTGTGTGTGTGTGTGTGTGTGTGTGTGTGTGTGTGTGCGCGCGCGCGCGCGCGCGCGGAGTGGGAAATGCGAAATAGACCTAAAGGCCTACTTGCCCGTGACCTTTTCAATGTGCATTTACGTGAGCTCCCACCCCTTCCACTCCTCCTACTTCGTCGTTTTACCCTCGGTAATGAAGTATTATTTCTTTAATGCTGCTCTGTGTGTGTGTGTGTGTGTGTGTGTGTGTGTGTGTGTGTGTGTGTGTGTGTGTGTGTGTGTGTGTGTGTGTGTGTGTGTGTGTGTGTGTGTGATACAGGGAAAGAACCAGCCGATCTCCAAACAATCCCACCAGAAGTGGTAGCCTTTCAAATAAGCCCTTTCCTCGAGAAACTGAAACTGGATCCAGCTCTTTCAGAACAGTTCGAAAATCAAGATATCGATGGGCAACTTCTGTCTGAGCTGACAGACGATAATATTATCGAATTGTTTCCGAAAATAAGCATTGGACACAGACTTAAGGTTGCTAAAGCCGTAAAATTAACCCTTGAAGAACTAAAGAAAAACCTGGAGGCGGCTTCCAGACAAATCGAAGTCGACAGCCGAAGGAAACTGGAGACCTACCGTGAGTTTGATGCTCGTCCCAAACCCCTTGACGTCTATGAAAAAGGCTTTTTCTTGCCCGACGAGCAGTCAAGACCAAATTCGTTGCTGCAACCTATCCACAGATACTATATGAATGAAAATGTCCAAGACTTTGCAACACAAACGATCAGATTTGCAGCTGCGTGCATGAATGACAGAGCTAATGGTACTATACACTTTGGTGTTACGACCCACTTTGAGAGTTCATCTGACTGTCAGGGAGGAAAGATTGTCGGTGTTCCAGTAAACAAACAACAGTTTGAACTGGCAATCACAGATGAAATCTACAGGGCCTTCTACGACGATCAACGTGAAATCGCCCTCATGTGCATACGGGACCCCGTCTACATTCCGGTTATTAACAAAGACGGGGTCTCAGAAGAATTGTATGTTGTTGAAGTGGATGTTGTTCCGAAGAGTTCTGTTGTCAACACTGAGGTTTTCTTTTTGAAACCAAGCACAGGAAGGCGGTCACTTCTGCTGAGGTACATTGATGGAGCAGCCACCGAGGTAAACGCAAAGGAGACAAAAAACTTTATGGAATTAAGGAGAAAACTGCAAACTGATTATCGCCGAGAGGAGGAAGAGAAATTGCAGTCGCGCTCGTCTCGAAGACCAAACCTTCACCGGAAGCTGCATGGTCTTCTCACCGGTGAAAATGATTATGCCGACTGCGACATCTTTCCTCTACTCTTTTTGAGCCCATGCCCCGATGAGATGACAAACGACTATCTCATCGAGAACTTCAGCTGCATCAAAAGTCTGGATCCTTTGGCGGTCTTTGACTTTAATTCACTTGAACAAGATTCGCATGGTCAGTGTCGTGGATTTTTCCCCGTGATGGAATCACATTTTGAACAAGTATACAAAGTTCTTACTACGGACAACTTTGACCGTAACAGTGAGGAAAACAGATCAAGCGAAAATGCCGGTGCAGTTGCCAGGCTTTTTGAAGACGTTTCTGAGTCCTCCTTAAAGACCTGGATCTTTTGCAATGGCTATGAACCCATGCAGAAGAAAGAACTCCAAGCGGCGGCTTGGAGAAGCCAACGTGGCCAAGGATTCAAGGAAGCTGTACGGTTCTATGAAAAAGAGATTCCACCGGACAACGCTCGAATTCTAATTTTTGTCTTTTCTGACAATTATGATGTGTTTTTGGGAGCGCTGGAAGAGATCTTCACAAAGTTTCCAGACCAGTGGATCCTTGTGATGGAGTCAGAGAGGGTCGCTCAAGATCTTTCGAAGGAATTACTGAGGAGGAGCTACGTTGAAAAGGAAGTTCTGAGTGAACGCTGCGTCATTGGAATGCCCTGGTCGCATGTTAATCAAAGTATAATGAAAATTTGCGGCTACAGCACTGTTTCAGGATGTACTCTGCCAACAGCTAGCGGAACCTCTGTGTTCTTAAAAGAGAAAAAGAAGAACGAGTGGTCCGATTTGGACATTCTGAGCATGACACAATGCATTGATGAAGACCTTAACCAAGATGAGTTGGATAAAAAGAGCCGCCAAACTGAAGAGGAATTTTTTCGTGGTCAGGAAGTCAAATGGTGGAATTTTTATTTCAAAACTCACGTTCTCGAGAGAGAACAAACAAAAGAATTGCGTTCTCTTGTCTCGGACCTACTTGATGGCAAGATTTCAGATGATGAAAGAGTGGGTGTCGTAAACCTGCTTCACCAACCGGGTGCTGGTGCGACGACAATTGCAAGACACGTTCTCTGGGACATGAAGACAAAAGCTCGCTGCTGCGTTATAAAGCGTATCACAGACAAGACGTGTGATCAGATCGCTCACTTCCGAAGCTTTGAAGAACAGGATTTTGCTCCACCACCTGTAGTCCTCATTGATAACGACATTACAGACCTTGAAAAGATCTGTAGCCTTCGTTCACAGCTGAACGAAAGAGCAAGGCGAGAGGCAAGACTAAGTAAAGCTGGTGCGCTGAAGATATTTTGTGTCCTTATCATATGCAAACGCATTAGAGCTTCTTTGAAAGGTCAAGGAAGATACCAGGACAAACTTAAAGTGACGGTTGATCATGAACTCCAGCCACCAGAACTGCTTTGGTTCAGACAGAAGGCGGAAGAAATTGACAGAAAGTACAAAGAGTTCCAAGGGAGACATCCAGCGCTTTTGATATCATTCAACCTTCTGAAAGAAAATTTCAATCGTGCGTACATTCAGCGAACCGTGGCTGAGTTCATTGCAGAAATCAGAGATTTCAAAGAGAAGCGCTTACTGAAATACATTGCCTTACTGAACAACTTTGACTGTGCTTTTCAGTCTATTCCTCTGAGTGCCTTCAACCTCATCATGTGCCCACGGAAGGACAAAAAGGTCTTGCCACTTCTTGGTCAAAAAGTGATTTCAAGAGGAGACATATACTGGGAAGCTTCTCTCAGTAAAAGTCTCAACGTCCTTCTCAACAGGAGGTCAAAGCGTTGTCTTGGAAAAGGCGTAGACTCCGTCAGGATCATTCATGCAAACCTGTCTCAGGAAATCCTGGACAATTTGTGTGAACGTGAAGGAAGCAAACTCAGTGACGTCACCCTAGAGTTTCTGCACAGTGACATCTTCAGAAAGAGTAACAAATCTTTCGTTCAGGATCAGCTTATGAAGATTGCAAAGTCGATGCTGAAAACAAGGGTTGCAAATGACAGGGGCCGAGAGGACTTTGCTCCCATCATACTGGCAATAGGGAAGGCGGAAGGCTACGAACAAGCAGCCGAAGTACTGAAAGCAGGATTTGATATCTTTGAAGACCCAATGATTGGTCAGCAGGCCGCAAGAATATTTCTGCGCCTCCAAAATTGGGATGAAGCAGAGCGATACGCAGAATATGCACTCAACATGGATCCTGGGAATTCATTCCTTTGTGATACTTATGGACAGGTCTTCAAATGGAAACTGAATGGAATGTGGAACGCATGTATTGAAACCATCCACAATATTGATGACCGTCAAGCAAGGGAGATGATGGATACCGCATTTAGGGCTATTGACATTTTCCAAGAGGAACAGAAACTGAGCGACACAGACTTGAACTCCGATTACAACAACTACGGGTTCACCTCTGAACTGCGCGTGATTGCCACTCTCCTTGACATGTGTCTTTTTCTTAGACCGTTCAGCCGTAATCGGGATCTGTTGCGCCGTTTTCTTCTCAAGGAAGAGTTTGTTCCAGAGGGTCTGGTGGAGATGATTGGAAATGAAAATATCAGCAAGTTGAAGAAACTTCATCAGAATTACGAAAACCCTCTGAGACGGCTAGAAGAGGAGGGAATCCAACTGAAGGAAGACCCTGCGTACCAGGACAGCCCAAGTTACAAAGGCTACAGAGAGAATGTCAAAGCTGCGTCTAAGATCAAGGTACAACTTCTTTCATACTTTGGTGAGGACTCGGACGTGGTCCCCAAACATTTGAGCGAAGAAGAAGCATGTGAATACCGCCGCAGACGAGTGAAAAAACTTGGCGGGATGTCCCTTTATTCCACCCATGAAATGCGAGGAGATCAGGGTGCTGCAGAAACTTTTAAAAACATGTACACCATGTTGATGAAAAACATTTCATCGGAATTTTGCAGTGCTGACGACCTCCGGGGCATTCTGAATTTGACCTTGGTTCGCATTTCACTCGACAGAAAATGTTTCAGATCTTTCTGTATGCCCGAAATATTGAAGTGGACGTTCAAACTACTGAAAATGTCTGCAATGGATCCAAGACCTTACCTGGAAGCCTTTCTGTACTTTGTGATGTTCCACTGGCCAACCGACTGGAGGAAAGAACAAAATTTGCCGCTTTGCTCATGCAGTCAACTGAAGGAGGTCATCATGAAATGGAAGCAAGCCTTTATCGACAATCATCCTGCACAGTCAAAAGAGCGCAAGAGACCAGATCGTCGCAAAGCAACCACTCTCTTTTTTCTTGGACAGGGAACAGGTTTTGATGAAATAGCCTTCTACAGTGAAATCAGGCACCTGGAAAGAAACGGCGAGGGCATCTGGAATTTTCCGGAAGTGCATCGTCGTCTGAAGTTGCTAAAGGGCATACTTTGCTATGAAGGGAAGAAAGTCTCTCTCACTATATGCTCAGCAAGGGAAGAAACCGTTACGCTTGAGGTTTTAACTTCCTATCCCATCGCGGACGATCTGATGTGGCAGAAAACCGTTTATTTCTTTCTTGGGTTTTGCTGGTCTGGACTAAGAGCGTACGGAGTGAGACCCGATGAGTTTGACCTTCACCCAGAGCCTGGAAGGCCTGTCATCAGAGATTCAGGAGTATTCGGCCCTCTTCGAAATAACTCCCTAGAGCAGAAGATGTCTGAGGATGAGATGTTCTGGCGGGAGCTGGCAGACTTTCAGACAAAACTGGATGAACTGGACAAGAAAATCCGCGTGTGTCCACAAAAGGTTCTCTCTCTCTCTCTCTCTCTCTCTCTCTCTCTCTCTCTCTCTCTCTCTCTCTCTCTCTCTCTCATATATATATACATATGGTGCCTTGTAAATTTAAATAAAACTCTCAGTAGCCTTGCAAAGACTAGTTGAGAGACGGGTTTTGACTGAACCTAAATAGATTTTTATATTTTTTATTCTTCATCTTTACATTAGTGTACATATCCTTTTCGTGAAAGAATATACCTCAGCTTTTGTGGATGCATGTGTGGGTTGGTGGGGGGGGGGGGGGGGGGGTGCGAGAGAGAGAGATTAATATCGTGGTCATTTACTTATTCTGGCCTGTCTCTTAATCTTCCTGAGCAAAGGGATGTCTTTTTTTGGTTGTAACATGTCCATGTAGTTGGTTTCACTTAGATGGCAATCCATACAGCCGCTTGTTGGATCGTTTATTACTTTATGTGCGTGCGTGCGCATGTGTGTGTGTGTGTGTGTGTGTGTGTGTGTGTGTGTGTGTGTGTGTGTGTGTGTGTGTGTGTGTGTGTGTGTGTGTGTGTGTGTGTGTGTGTGTTTCAGCATGTAGTGCAGGCCTTGGAGAAAGAAAAGGCAGCTACCGTGAAACACTTCCAAAGACTCGTACAGAGGAGGCAGTCAGTTCTGCAAGGTTCAGATTAACTGAAAATATGTGACAACAGATTCTAATCGTTTGCAATCGTTTACAGTTCCTGCAGAAGGTTAGACTATTCGGATGACTCTGACAAGGACTGTCGACAGATCACCCTGCTTATTGTCACAAGCGATCGATTCAGGTTTCCTTATTGGCATGCTATGGAGGAGAATTCGGCTTCATATCATTTATTTATAACTGGTGGCAGATGTGAATGGATGAAGCTGAAAACGGTGTATCATAACAGTGTCTTTTGCTTTTGCTTGTGATCTGATTGACTGTGTTGTGACCTGTTGCTAACGTAAGCCATTTATAGAATTTAATTTTTAGTGTATATAGTTAGGTTATATTGATTTTGCACTGAACTCGAATATTTTGGGCAATGTATTTGAGAAACAGAGTATGACAAGCTTGTGTCCCATGTCGCTAGGACTGAGTGGGGATTTTTTGTTTGTTTTCGCGGTGCTTACACAAGCAGCCGAGACACGGTAATAACGCTTTGCGTTCAAAAATATTGTTTCAAACTCTTGTTAGTGACGGCCTAAGTCAAGAAAAAACATAAACCCGACATAATCGTTCAAGACTGTTCGTTTTATCGGATGGATGGCCGAAAAACTCAAAATTCGTAACCAGTAGTAGGCCCTACATGTTTATAATCCCACCATTTTTTTCCTGCCAGGCTAGCCACATGGAAATACCTTAATAATATCAAGAAAACACGCTCGGCAGTACGATTTTTCAATATACATGATCAGGAATTGCGGAACCAACAGTTTACGATTCGTTTTGTTTGGAATCGATGGAAGTAATCCCCTGTCATGAACTCCGTCCTTGCACTTCATGAACCTGTGCTTGGTCTCTATTCCACAGCAAAATAAATCATCTGAGCCGAGTGGGTCTAGGCTAAATAAAGTGATCCATCCAACCCGTCATAGGCCTAAGGCGAGTTTTTCCAAGTATCTGGACTCAAATGTATTTCATCGATTTTAAACAAATGAAATCTACATGTGGATATATGTTCATTATTGGCCATTGACCTGTTTGTAGTTCTGACGAGTATTGCTTGAGACATCAGAAAAGCTTTGAATGTGTCTTGAGTCATTACTGTGTTTGACCATCCTTATAACCCGTTGCCCAGCATTGGGGTACCGCGGACTCAGAAACAAGGTCCTCTCTATTGGGAATCCAGAGCTGACAGAATTTCTCCTGTCAAAACTTGGAGTAGGTCAGAATATAGCCACGCATGCTTCGCCCATTGCCAGGAATTTCTTCCTTGCTGTAATTTCTACCTCCCCAGTCCATTTACCTTCATTTTCCCCAAATCCTCTCCCTATCTTTAATTAGTGCAGTTTTCCCTGTGGGACCTCGGAATAAATAGATCACCCTGCTCAATCTCACAACGGGCGATTTAAGCATGTTCCCGTGGTGAATGCCTGTGGAATATAAATAAGTACGAAAACATGTGTTATTGTATATTGAAAGATTTTTTTTTTTTTTTAACGCTGTAACAGTGATCCAAATACAAAAAGAGTTCAAAAGAACGATATTTATTGGGACAAAACACAACGTGCGAATTTCGGGGTAATTCCCTTTATCAAGCTACAAAAAAACTCGCAAACAACAGCTAAACGATGAAAAATGTAATGGGGAGCTAAGACACTTATCTGTTTTTCGTTGAGCTATGCTGGTTTCGGGTCCAGTGCTTGGAGAAATCTTGTGTTTGGATCTTGTTTTGGAACGCTAGCAGTCATTCTTGTTTCACATTGTTGTAACAGTAAATTAGACAGAGATGCGATTTCATGACTTGTGTTTTGAACTGGCGAAAAATAATTTTGAATGTGTGATCCTTCCTGAGGTGACCCTATGGGCTTGACGGGACGTTGAAAGTAATGGACTAACTAACTAACCCTTTGTGGTTGGCAGGACGTCAAAATCCAATTGCTGTATTTTGCATTTGCGTGTGTGGTTATAGCTTTAGCTTTCCGTGTGCACTTGGCCCTGTATACAGGCAGTATTGTGTGATGATTTGTTTTTAATGTGCCATATAGATTTTCATTCATTTAATTACCTACTTACATGCTACATGCACTTGCATGATCCCCCCCCCCCCCCCCCACACACACACACACACACACTTATGATGATGATTGTTCGTCTGGAGATGCCCCTTTGCGGACTTTAGAGTCAAATTGCTAACAGTTTCTGTTTGTTTTTGTGTGAGTTAAAAAACAACAACACACCTTTAGCAACACAAAGAGGCTGCTGTATATATATATATGACATTATTTAGTTTCTAATGTGTTCATTGTTTGTAAATCTAGATGTGATATGTTTTTGCTATGGTGTATTTAGAATGCATGACTAGCTGTGAGCATTCTTAATTTGCGCTCTGTTACTTTCCTTTGTTAAATGAAATGAATTTGCAGCTGATCCTTATTGAAACATTTTGTTGGTCATGCTGATGAATTGTGTGTGTGTGTGTGTGTGTGCGCGCGCGCGCGCGCGTGCCAGTTATGTGTGCATTTTATTAGGAAAGAACTATGTAAGTGTACCATTTATGGACACAACAGAGAATTCTTGTGTTTGTAAAAGAGCTAAATGGTTGACTGAGCGTCAAAACGAACTTTCTTTTTAACTGTCACATATGCCTATGTTTTGCAAATTCTCATTTAATATCAACCTTTATCATCAGCTGTATACAAGTGAAATATATCTATTTGTACTTATTTATAACTGTTTAGACTTTATTGTGGTATAATTATCGCATATTGCTGTTGTTGTTGTTATTATTATTGTTATTATGTTAAGACGTTGCTTTGTTAGACCTTTGGCTGTGATTGGCTTGTTATGTATTTTATTTGATAGTGCGCTATACTCTTACGCTGCCTTTCGCGATGACCGACGCCGTTGTCTGAGCGTTAAAGACAGTTACTTACAAGTATAACTACTTAATCTCATCGGTATGATTACATGCCACTTTGCTTTAATACCTAGCATTCCAAAAATGTTGCATGAAGGTTCAAGGTCGGACGGTCGTGTGGCGGAGGTGCTGCTGAGGCAGTTTCCTCCCCAAATTACCTGAAACCCTACACATGTCTTGCCGACGACAACTACGTACACATTCTTAACTTCGGGGCATTCTTCTAGGTCAGACATGTTTACCACCCTAATCTGTTGAGAAATTTATACACACAAGCTTTAATCTGCGATGAAATGAAGATCCCCTCCCCCCCCCCCCCCCCACCCCGAGTCCCACGCCACGTTGGCATTAGTGGCTGTTCGGCAGTGGATTCTGCAACCAAGAAATGTTCTTGGTTGCAACATGCAACGGTCTCGCTTGCAAAGGCTGCTCAAAGTTCCCAAAACAAACTTGAAAACCATCGGTGAACGCTCTTTTGGTTACATTGCTCCGACTGTCTGGAACTCGCTGCCGGCCGACCTGAGAGCCTCTCCCTGCCTCCCAGCTTTAAAAGCTAACCTAAAAACGTATCTCTTCCGCCAAGCCTTCTGATTGATTTATACATACTAACTGCTACCTGTTTCGTATTCATGTGTGTGTGTGTGTGTGTGTGTGTGTGTGTGTGTGTGTGTGTGTGTGTGTGTGTGTGTGTGTGTGTGAGAGAGAGAGAGAGAGAGAGAGTTGGGGGCAGGGGTGGGGACTCAGTGGGAGGGAGGGAATTAAGGGTAGGTAGTAATATGATTCTTTTTCTTTATATATATTGCTGCTTCTTATGGTTGTGAAACTTAGAAAATGTTGGAGAATGTTGTAAAGCGCGGTGAGTTTGTGTACACCAGAGAATAGCGCTATACAAAAGTTATCTATTATTATTATGTCAGAAGATTTTTTTCTTTTTTTCTTCTGATTTGGAACCTGGTTTGAACAGTCATACTTTTGAACTCTGCCAACACGAGTGAAATAACTCCCCAAAACAAATGACATCCGATTATTCAAAAACTATAGGACTGTTTTCCGTCATGTCTTTGAAACCGAATGTCCCGACCACATTTGGCCATTTATTTATGCGACTCGCTCTTTTCTTGTTGAAGGGAGAGTTTGCGGATGCATATGCTTATACTTGCTTATACTCGTAATAATTTAATGCGATTTTTTGTGATGATTGGATTTTATGACTTTGCGTTGTACACAATTATGCTCGCAAATTATTCCTACTTAAAATTTGTGTTTGCTGTTGGTGTATGCATGTTTTGTTTACATCTGTGTTTGGATCCATTGTGTGGATTTGACTTCGAAAAAGGTGTACGCTTAAGAAGCGTTGGCAACATGCTTTTGCTTATAACAGAATTTCATCGTACTGATACGGAAGTGATCCTGTGCGGTTAACAGGGCGCTAAAATCCAACTACTAACTAATGCGTACGTGTATTTTTAAACCGTTGTCTAGGCTTGTCGAAATTTAAGTACCCTAACTAAAATGTTATTGTTGTTGTTTTCATCTTTACTGAATACTTCATGATGATTTTGACTTAAACTACTTTGGTACTCGCAAACCTAAATGAAATGTAAGTTGGTACTGAAATGTGTTTAGTGTGCACTGTTTTGACTTGGTTGTATTTGCTATTGATTGTTTTCTCTACAACTGTGTGACTTAATTGCCTTTCACCCCGGTATGTTGTAACTGTGATTGTGTGATTTGTCCCGAGGTCACCCTATGCGCTTAACGGACGCAGATATTGAAGAACTAACCAGTGCAATTGCCTTTTGTGAGGTGACTAACGTGTTACCGAGTTCTTTTTGAAATGGGTTAAATTTAACTACCCCTTTGCAGTTATCCACTGGAAGGAGTGGTTTATATACCTCTGGTATGGTATATTGGTGTACTGTTTATATTTACTGATGTTAGAGGAAAGCGTTTCACCTTAAAGACGTTGAAAGTCTGAGATCCAAACACATAAAAGGTTGAGAAACGTGTTTACCCGCTTGTCGAACAAATGAATATGTTCGAAGATCCGAAAGTCGACTCCAAGTGATAAAAAAAGAGGAAATTAAGAACGACCATTGCTATTTTCAGTGTGGGGATTTTAAAATGTATTTTTATTTGTGATAAACTTACATTTCAGTGAATGAAGCAACGTCGAACTGACAGATTGTTTCATGTGCACGTGTGTGTGTGTGTGTGTGTGTGTGTGTGTGTGTGTGTGTGTGTGTGTGTGTGTGTGTGTGTGTGTGTGTGTGTGTGTGTGTATGTGTGTGTGTTCCATAAAGTTTGCAGTTGCCTTTTTATGTAGTAGGCCAATTATTACCAAAGGAACAGGAAGGGCAAACTCTGAAACGACTGAAATTAAAATAATAATAATGTACTCGTTTATGTGCTGTTGCTGGAAACTGGAGCGCACAGCCCATTACAAAGCAAAGAACCGAAACCTAGTCAAAACAAACTCGTGCGCGCGCACCCACGCACGCACGCACACCCCACCCCCACCCACCCACACACGCACGCACGCACGCACAGTCAGTAGGATAGCTTGAGGCGAGATCTCAAAGATCATTTGAAAGATATGAATGTGTTTGATGACTTAACTTTGCAAGGGAGACTACCAGACAGACGGTGCAGCATAAGAACAAGACTTCTGACCAAGCGAGTGCGTGCGCACAGAGGGAAGATAAACAATGGAAGTATTCAGAGAAGAACATAACCTTTATAGAGCATAGCTTTTATTGATAAAATAAATCAAACTCCTCCATAAAATTGAAAATTGGTCATAGCCTCAGGTTGTAAATGCAGAGCTTCACGCTGAGCTTTCACAATCGTTCTTGAACAGCGTCCGAGTAAATGCCACCGTTAAAGTTTTCTCAAGACAGGAATGACGTCTGTTTTTTCCCGTTAAAAACATAATAAAATTACCTAAAGCGTTGTATTCATGATCATCTCCAAATATACATGTAACGTTCGCAACCATTTATATCTAGACATTAGGTGCCCTTCTTGTAACACCTCGAAATCTCATTGAGCTGTTATCGAGGAATGAGACATACTTTTACATTAAAGCTAGTGCACATCAGCTGTACAAAATTAATCCCATGGTTTATTGACCATTCAGTATACTTTGCACAGCTGAATGATGTATAGTAACAACAAACGAAGGGAGGTAAGCGTAGTGCCTGAACGATGTCACATGGACACAACAAAAAAGACCTCAATCGCCTGCGGTAATTATTCTCACCTGGCATGCGAGTAAATAAACAAGGTTCAAAAACTACACCAAAAATGCATGCTCCATTTACTCATTTAAGAGATATACTTGTATTTAAGGTATTTACTTGCATGCGAGAGGTAAGAGTTACCATAGGCGATTCAGGGCTTTCTTGTTGTGTTCGTGTGATGTCGTCTAGGGCTAATTAACTCCCTTTGTTCATTCTACGCAAGCAGTCTAGGCCTGATTCTGTTTCAGATTATAGGGAATAATCACGCTTTTTGTCCACCAACCGAATTCTTTCCATCATAGTGCTGTGGCGGTGGTTGTGTGCGGTTGACATGAAAGTAACATCCAGTGACTACTGGTATTACTTCGCGGGCATGCGTAATACAAGCGGAAATGGAGATTCGATGTTCCAAAATTCAGGGCTGTATATACTAGGGGCAACTTTCGTTATTTTTGAAACCGAAAAGCAACGTGCACCTTCCACGAAACTATATGGGTTTCTAGTGACGCGTGAAGAATAATTAATCGTAGCCGACATTCAGCCACAAAACCGGAGAATCACTGTTCAAATCAAAATATTGACACAGGGCGTACATGATTATACCCTCCCGATTGCATCGTGATTTTCTTTCTACATCCCTTTTCCCACTTCACTTTTTTCTTTCTTTTCTTTCCTGCAGTCTTTCTCTTTCCAGAAGGCTATTGCAAAATGGATGCTCTGTCTGCCCGTGCCTCCGCCCCTCCCTCCCCGAAGCACATCACTATGGGGCCTTTATTCATTAACATACATCCATCCATTACAATACAACTCTCTCTCTCTCTCTCTCTCTCTCTCTCTCTCTCTCTCTCTCTCTCTCACACACACACACACACACAAACACACACACACACACACACACACACACACACACACACACACACACACACACACACACGGACGCACACACTCACGCACACACAGACACTCTCTCTCTCTGTGACACTTGATAAAACATCAGTGACGAAATCAGTAATAAGAAAATTTATTTTTTTCAAAAGAAATATTTGTCAAATAAATCATCCCGTATTAACTGCTTCACATCACCATAGGCATAAAAAAGTAAGTGTTATGACCTTTAGGTACTATATATAAAAAATATAAAAAAAGTGTAGTGGTCGTCATGTTAACGAAAACGATACGTGTAGCCTTCTCAAAACGTATCTTGTCCACCAGGTAAACGAGTCCAAAATAAAGCTCTAACTTTAAGATTTTTTTTAATCGTTGATTTTATCCCCAGTTTAGAAATGAATTTCATTAGTAACAATCAGAGAGATCGGTTTCAGTATAGAATGAACAGGGTGTTGTTTTTGTTGTTTTTTGTTTTTGTTTTTTTAAAGCAGGCTCAGTAATTTCAAGCTTTCATCACCATCTTTCCTACCTGCTGGGCAAAATAAGAACAAGTTTTGCTTCGGAAGGCTAGCTCCTGGTAAATGGAAAGAAAATAAATTATACAGTGAATGAGCAGTCTTCATAATTGTACATCTCATCGAAACACAATGCCCGAACAACATGCACAGGTGCTAAAACGACCATAAGGAAAGGCAGTATAGGAATATTATTACTTGCAGAATATCTTTAGATGTGTGGCTTAATGATACTGCAAGTCAGTGATTCAAGGATGTTCATTCTCTGAACTCTACCCTCTCTGGACTCATTCAAATGTAACCTAAAATCATTTCTTTTCCTGAAACTGTAGACCTGAACCTACCATGTCTTCTGTTCTGTGCTGCTGTTTTCATCCATCTCAAGTCTCCGTTTGCTGCCCGTTTTTAAGCTGTGTAAATTTAGCTTGTATAGTCAGAATGGTCGTGTGTGTGGGTGCCTTTGTGTGTATGTGTGTGCGCGCGCGCACGCGTATGTATGCGCTTAGAATAGTCTCTAAGGACAAGATTTTGCGCTTATTATTATTGCATTAACTCTTTGTGGGATATGGAGATTTTAAAAACAGTTAACATTTACATCAACCAAAGTCAGAGGGTTACTGTCAGCCCACATTGTCTACACTTGGTCCGGTCATAAGCACATCAGCATGCCTGTCTCGGTTGCAAAGAGACAAGTGATGAGAAGTGAATTAGCCACTTAGATTTTGATGCCCTGAAAGTCAGGACAATCAAACTCTGCCAGAAGGAGGCTAAATATTTAAACTTCTCCTCGTGTGTAAAATTGTACTCAAGTCAAATCTACAAACTCAGCCCAAGGGCAAATACAGAACAAAGTGTATCAACATCAAGTATACATTTTTCAGTTAATTGCCAAGTCGTGCGGTATTACACTTGTTAAAAAAATAAACATATAAGGCTAGAACATGCTGATATTGTCACTCTTTTGTCTAATTTATTGATACCTGATATTCGATATAAAAAATGAAAATTAACGGGCAGAAAATTATTTAAACAATTATGCATAATTTCAAAATAACAGTACCATACCGTGCAGCAGCATATTGCACATACTAACAATTATCATCTCCTAACTGCTAATCAAGAGCTATACAAAATATAAAAATATAAAAAATCCACAGCCTCTTAACCAAAAGTGCTGAATAAAAATTAAATAAATCTCGACAAAAGACTTGACCAGCTGTCGGTAAGTAAGGATGAAACAATCATGCTTTGATGACACTGAAGTAACACTTTAAAACAGCAAATTAACCCGTGCTTTCGCAGACCACAGGACACTTCTCACAAAACACCCTGGTTTATGATGCGATGCACCATCAACGCTTCTCAGCGAAATAATCAGCTGTTTGGTAACTATGGATGAAACAATCGTGCTTTGATGACACGAGCTTTGGCCTTCAGAATAGCAAATTAATCATGTTTTCGTTTAGCACCCCAGTTCGTGGTAACACATCACCGTAACAAGTTTAGCTGCAAAAGGTCGAACCGGGTTCAGAAGTCCGGACAAAATCCAGACACACGGACAGCCTGATACACGGACACAGCCATCCCAGTACCCTCGCCCCGTAATATAGTTATATGGGGCGGGGGGGAATAACTGAAAATAATATTCAACGAACAAAATGAAAGAAATGAAAAGCTGCACAAACGTTACATTTTTTATCTTGTTGTCAATGATCAGTTCAATATCACGAAAAACAAAACTGAATGGCACTGTGTAGTAACAGGTTTGTGTGCTGACGATTCTCATTTTCGGAATAATTATGTTCAATATGAAAGCTATCAGCGACAAATAGTGACACAAACCGTCATTGCTTTTATTTGTTTCAGCAGCAGTTAAAAAAATGAAGTGTGTGGTGTGTGGTGTGTGTGTGTGTGTTAGAGGGGGGGGGGGGGGGGGGGGGCGCAGGTTAGATTTTTTTAAATCTATATACACAGCGAAAAATGTCTGTTAAAAAATCCTCCAAACGTTTCTCACAAGTAATATGGCACACAATAAAAATCACCGTAATTTGCTTATAAATACATTACGAGCAGTATATGCATACAAATGCAAAACAAAACAAAAAAGGTATTAGAAACAATACTTTCACATGTATAAGGAACAAGATTTTAGCAGAACATTCATTATGTCAACTGGTCAAACATGTACATACGTTGAGACCAGGCAAATGTATCACCGGTGATGGAGGGTGAGAGTTCATTCCCTTTCCTGGAAATCGGGGTGATTACCTGTGAGGTAAACGCGTTGAGGTTTATATCACTAAATCGGGGGTGATTACCTGTCAGGTAAACGTGTTGAGGTTTAAATTACTAAAGCCGCTTGTCTCAGTTTCACATGTGCGCGTGTGATTGTGTTCTCGAGCAGCGTGCACAAGCCGCGTCCTTTTAGTCTGGTCCTTGAAGCACCGAAGTTCTCTTCTGAAGCAGGATTTCCCTCTCCTTCTCCAAGGATTTCTTTTTCTGCTTCAAATACTCAGCTTGTTTCTGTTAACATACCAAGAAGCCCAACAAGGTAGGTGAGTATACCAAAATTTTAAACAACATCAACGGAGGCACACAAGTACAAACCACAACCGCTAGGAAAAGGATAACAAAGAATTTCTTCGCTTGCACTCGCATAGGACAAACCAGACAGCATATCAACGTAACGATCAGCCAACCAGCAAGCCAATCCGCCATGGGTTGAAGACCAAAACTACCCTAGCCAGGAAAGAGGGGAACTGACCCGATTAACCCACTCAGGAAAATAGGGTAAGTGACCCCAGTCAGGAAAATAAGATAAAATCCGGTTGGCCTCAGGCAGGAAAGGAGGCTAACTGACCGAATCAACTCCAGCCAGAAAAAGAGCGTAGATGACCACGTTAACCCTGTCCAGGTAAAGAGGGTAAATGACCCAATAAACCCCAACCAAGAAAAAAGTGGGTAACTAACACGGTTATCACCAAACAAAGGGGTGTAACTGACTGAGTAACCTCGGTCAGGAAAAGAGGGTAACTGACCAGGTGAACCCCGGTCAGAAAAAGACACCAACTCACCTTGTTGGTGCACAGCCTGATGTCCTTCTCCACGACCTCCAGCTTGGCCTGGTTGTCAAAGTAGGTACTCCAGAACTGCTGCACCGCCTGCTGGGACATCATCTTCTGCTGGGTCAGGTCGTAGGTCCGCTTGCTGACAGTGAAGCTGAGGGGCGTGTGGGCGGACTTCAGGTCGACTTTGTCGTCGCGAGTGACGGAGAAAGCCTTGGGCCCGGACCAGCAGAAGCCCAGCACGAAGCGGACACTCTTCTGCCACAGGGAGTGATCCTTGATGGGGTAGGAGGTGGGGATGATCAGCGGGATGGAGCTGCCTTTCTGGGAGAAGATGGTGACGGACATCTCCCCTCCCCCGTGCAGGAGTGTTCCCTTCAGCCGTTTCAGTCGCTCGCGTGCCACCTCGGTGTCCCAGATGCAGTCCCCGATGTGTCTGCGGTTGTAGCCCTGCAGCTCGCTGTAGAAGACGATCTCGTCAAAGCCTTCGCCCTTGCCCAGGAAGAAGAGGGTGGTCCCTTTGCGTCTGTCCGGCTTCTTGCCTTCCTCCTCTTTCTGTGCCGGGTGGTTGTTCTGAAACGCTTCCTTCCACTCCTTGATGACGTCTTTGACCTTGGCGCAAGGGAACATCTGGAAGTGCTGCTGGTTTCGCCACTCTGTCGGCCAGTTGAACATCGCTAGGTACAGATAGGCCTCGAGGAATGGAAACTGGTCCTGCTTTGACTTGTCGTACAGTTGCTGCGTCCAGTCCAGGACTTTCTCCATGGAAATGTCATGCTGGTATCTTCTGTCACCCTTCGATATTCGGGCCATCGCGATGTTCAGGATGGTCTTCAGGTCGAAGGTGTTGCAGAACGGAGAGTTGACGTTCTGCTCTATGAGGGCGTGCATGATTCGGAGCTCCTCCGCGGCGTTTTCTTCATCCCTGAGACCGTATATCGACCGCAGAGAGTGTCCACCTTTACGCTTCACCCTTCTTCGCCGGAACTCGCAAGCGTCTTCGGCTGTTACGCCCGGAGGAACAACATCCGTGTCCTCGCCGAAGTAAGTGTCCAGGCATTCTTGAAGGTGGACGAACATGCGGCGGTCTTTGATGCTGTTAGTGTAGCAGGGGCTGTACTGGTAGCAGGAGTCCTCCTTCAACTGGATCTGCTCGTCTTCAAGGCGTCTCATGGGCTTCTCGTACTCATAGTAGAGCCTCTTCAGCTGCTTGAGGCGATCCTCGCCAATGTCTTCCCAAAGCCCTGGTGGAATGTACTTCTCGTTGACCAGGAACTCATGAAGCATCTGTCCTTTGTCGCACTTGAAGGTCTTGAGAAAGCGACAGCAGTCGAGAAGAGACACCACCACACGCAGCTCCGAGAAAAAGCCGCAGTTGTTATAGCCGCTGGTGCAATCTGCGTCGCTTAACTTTTGCTCTCGGCGAAAGATCTCGATTGCTTTGAAAGCCATGTCGATCACCTCTTTGGCCTTCTCGCCTTCCAGTTGCTCCTCGCTCTCCAAGCACTCCTTCCATCTCTTGATCAGCTGCTCTTTGTACACCTGGCCATGGGTGTCGCACAGATACGAGTTCTTGGGTTTCATGTTCTGGGCGACCTGGGCGTATTCGTCCGCTTTGTTCCAGTTTGAGCTATGGATGTAGACTCGTGCGATTTGCTGAGCGATCATAGGATCATCAAATTTATCAAACCCGACTTGGAGCACCTCAGCTGCCTGGTCGAAGCCCTCTGTCTTGCCGATTTCTAGGATGATGGGTGAGAATTTCTCCCGGCCTTTCTTCATAGGAGCCCGCTTCTTCAGGATGTCTTTCATGATCTTCACCAGCTGGTTCTGAACGCCCGATTCGTTGCTTCTCTTAAAGACGTCAGTGTGCATGAACTCCAGGATCACATCGCTGACTTTTTGCTTTTCCCTGCGACAGAGGTTGTTGAGAATTTCTCTGGACAAGTTGTTGTTTACGATCCTCAGGGCTTTGATGTTTCCTCCGAGGCCGAGTTTGGGGCTCCTGTTTAGCAGTACGTTGAGCGCGGTACTTAAATTGGCCTCCCAGTGGATATCGCCTCTTGCCAAGCGTTTGTGGCCGAGTCTTGGTCTGGAGCTTTTCTCGCTTTTCACCGGAGCCATTATGACGTTAAAGCAGCTCATGGGTATGGACTGAAAATCCGGGTCGAAGCTGTTGATGAGAGCAATGAACTTCAGCAGCCGCTTTTCCCTGAAATCTTTGATCTCGTTGACAAACTCATCGACAGTGCGCCTGATGTAATCTGGGTCGAAGTTCTCTTTGATGATGTTGAATGAAATGAGGAGTTTCGGATGCACCCCGAGTTGCTTCTTTTTGAATCTCTCCTCTAGTATTTCGTACTTGGACCGAAACCATTGTGCTTCTTCCGGCTGTAGCTCGTGTCCAAGCATGAGACCCACATTCGACTGGTCCTTCTTTCTCGGCAAAACCGTCATTCTAATGCAGATGACGAGGACGCAGAAAATCTTTTGCTTCCCTTTGTTGTCTCGCGCTTCCCTTCGGGCTTTCTCGTTGATGTAGGAGCAAAGCTGGAAAAGCTTCTCCTCGTCTTCGTTATCGATAAGAACCAA
This sequence comes from Alviniconcha strummeri, assembly GCA_963584105.1. Taxonomy (NCBI): domain Eukaryota; kingdom Metazoa; phylum Mollusca; class Gastropoda; family Provannidae; genus Alviniconcha; species Alviniconcha strummeri. Next base: position 9,710,086 of record OY757544.1, read on the forward strand.
TGGCGGCTTGGGGCTCTCCGGTTCTTCAAAGTTTCGAAGGTATACGATCTGGTCGCACGTCTGACTCGCGTCAGGGATCTGCTTGATTACGCAGCATCGAAATTTGCCTTTCAGTTCCCACAGAATCTCCCGGGCAGTCGTGGAGCCCCCTGCTCCTGGCTGATGAAACAAGGTCACGACAGCCACTCTTTCGTCGTCGGGAATGTTGTCGTCCAACTTCTTCTTAACGATTTCAAGGAGGGAGTCGAACTGTGATCTCCGCAAGACGTGGTCCCGGAAGAAGAAATTCCACCAACTGACTTGCTTGCCCCGGTAAAACTCCTCTTCCGTTGTTCTCTTCTTCTTGACCATCTCTGCGTCTTTTCCTCTCCTGACGAAGTCCTCGTCAGCGCATTGGTTCATGCTGAGAATCTCCAAGTCGGGCAATCCGTTCTTCTCTCTTTCCTTCAGGACACAAGGCGACCCGGTTGAAGAAGGCAGCGTGCAGCTCGTTCCCGAACTATAGCCGAAGATCTTTATGATGCTCTGGTTGACGTGCGACCAAGGCATGCCGATGACACAGCGCTCTTCCAGCACCTCCTTCTCCACGTAGTTTCTCCGTACTACTTCCGACAGCAGGTCTTTGGCAACCTTTTCCGTTTCAGCCAGTAGGATCCACTGGTCTGGAAACTTGACGAAGATCTCTTCGAGGGTTCCAAGAAGGACGTCGTAATCCCTGGACAGGAGAAAGATCAAGATTCTGGCTTTCTCGGAAGGGATCTGCTCTCTGTAAAACCGAATCGCTTCTTTGAAGCCTTGGCCACGCTGGCTTCTCCAGGCAGCTGGTTTCAGCTCCTCTTTTTCCAGGGGTCCGTAGCCGTTGCAGAAGATCCAAGGTCTGAAAGAAGATAGTGCGATGCTTTCCAGAAGTTTTCCCAACCCATCTTTGTTGCCACTGGCCTTGTTTTCTTCGCTGTCCTTGTCAAAGTTGTCTGTGGTAAGGGCCTCGTAAACTTGACCCAGCTCGGTGTCCATCATAGCGTACAGCCCTTGCGATTCTCCACTAGAGTCTGAAACTGGAGGACCAAAATCGAAGACAGACAAAGGATCCAGACTCTTGATGCAGCGAAAATTCTCCACCAGGTATTCCGTGCTTGTGTTCCCCGGAAGAGGACTCAGGAACAGAACGGGGAAGATGTCCGTCACATCGTAGTCGTTCTCATCAGTCAGGAGACCATGCAGCTTCCTGTGCAAGTCAGGCGTAGGTACCGGCTGCGCGCGCGCGTCTTTCTCAGTTTCCCTTCTCAGGGTGGTCTGCTGCTTCTTGAACTCCATAAATTCAAGCAGCTCTCTCTCAGAGACTTCAGTGGGGGCTCCGTCCACGTATCTATACAGAGCAGTGCGTTTTCCGGCAGCAGGTTTGAGAAAGAAGGCCTCGTTGGTCACAACGTCGCTGTGCGGAACAACATCCACTTCAACAACGAAGAGTTCAGCGGAGGCTGCATCCTGTCCCACCACTGGGATGTAGACGGGGTCTCTGATGCACTTGAGGGCCACCTCTCGCTGGTCGTCGTAGAAAGCCTGGTAGATCTCGTCCGTGATGGCCACCTCGCAAAGCTGCTTATCCAGAGAGAAGCCGATGATCTCCCCTGCTTGAGACGCGCGTTTGGAGTCGTGCTTTCCCACCACTCCGAAGTGTATTGTTCCGTTCACCCTCTCGTTCATGCAGGCAGCAGCAAACTGAATGGCTTCCGTGGCGAGCGTGCCGAGTTCTCCAGCTGGGACCATGCGGTACTTGTGGATGGGTTCCAGGAGATAGCCGGGCCGGGACTGCTCCTCTGCAAGGACGTGGCCCTTTTCGTAGACGTCGGTAGCTTTGGGTCTTGTGTCGAACTCCCGAAAGGTCTCCAGTTTTCGTCGGGTCTTTGGCTTCTTCTCCCGGACTACAATTTCAGGAGGTTTTTGTAACTCTTCGATCGCTCCCTTTACGGCATCCATTAATCTGATTCTCTTGCCCATTTTGAGATCCGGGAACAGCTTCTCGATGTGCGCCTCCGTCAGCTGGGCCAGCGATTTTCCATCGATCTCTTCCTCTTCCATTCGATCGGCAAGGCCCAAGTCCTGCCCTTCTCTTTCCAGCTGTGTTCTCATCACATCAGCTACCTGCTTTGGTTTGACTTTATCCAGAGGAATAGGGACTGGTGTGTCGACGTACTCTGCGTCTTCTGTAAAACAACAACAATCCAGACACTAGTCTTAAGTATTTGCTTACAAGCTTTGTTGGTACTTTTTCAGTTATACTGCTACAAATCAAATCTATTTACAACCGAATAAATAAATAAATAAGCGAACAAGCTCTGGAAGCGAGAAGCAGAATTCCATAATCCACAAGCACAATTCCATTTTAAAATCATATAGACCGAATAGCTCCAAAGTTAAGTCCCTAGCATATTTACATTTGAAATGTTACGTGTTAAGCTGAATATCACTGCAATGGGCGATATCAAGTGAAGTCCAGCACTATATGACTGACCTTAGCGACTAAGCGGGCGTGAAGTACTTAGTAACTGGCACTGTACTCGTGTCATAAAATAATTATTTTGACAGAGGGTGTGATCTCCCTTTGCCTCCGAGCCGGTGCTTCTCAGTCTGCCAACCGCCCATCGTTTCCTATGTAAGCAGAAGGACCTCAGTTCGAATCTGCTTCGGCTTTCCTTTCTCTTCAAAGTTGTGGTCTGTGGACACCGTCTTGTGACTTTGTCCCTCACAGTTATGAAACATTAAAATGGCTCTCATCGCTGCCCAGCTTAATGTAGAAGTCATTCTGGTGGTGACAGTGTAGCGATAGGTATATAATCTCCTTCTCCCCCCCCCCTCCACCTTCATACCCCTTCCCTCCCCCCCGCCTTCTCCCCGTCTCTAATAAGCCTCATGGTTTCTGTGGACGTTAAGCAACATGTTTACTTACTTACTTGCTTCCTATGTCTAAACACATGTCTTTCTGTTTCTTTTGTGAGTGAGTGTGTGTGTGTGTGTGTGTGTGTGTGTGTGTGTGTGTGTGTGTGTGTGTGTGTGTGTGTGTGTGTGTGTGTGTGTGTGGTTTGTTTCGTTTTTGTTAGTTTAAAAAATGTGCACTCTCTTTAAAAAGCCCTTAGGTGTGAGAGCCACAATACAATCTTGAAAGTCTGAAATGTTAATGGATTGACTGCTTCCTGATATTAGTTTAGTCAACTGATTCCTGGTATTAGTTTAGTCAACTGATTCCTGGTATTAATTTAGTTAACTGATTCCTGGTATTAGTTTAGTCAACTGATTTCTGGTATTAGTTTAGTCAACTGATTCCTGGTATTAGTTTGGTCAGCTGCGATGGATGTATCAGAGCGAAACTCGGTCATCAGAACAGTCACAAGTAATAAGCTTGATTCACTGTTATGACCCACGCCACTTTAACAGAAAGTCGGACAGAATCCCTGGCAGAAGTTCTCTTCAGCTATATATCCCCGTCTTGCATGTTCAGGTGGTCGTCTTTTTTTTTATATCCGCAGTAAAATGCACTCCCAACGACAAAATGTCTTTTTTATCCAACAGTATGTGCCTTGCTGCCCCCCGGACATGATTACACGTACTGAAGCTGAAGCGACCCCCCTCCCCCCCCCCACACACACACACACTCATCTTTAGTTTCAAACGTTTGTTACAGTTTGTCCCTAATATGTCAACCCGACATCCGAGGACATGAAGCCCCACATCATCATCATCTTCATTCTGTTAAGGTTCCAGGCGAGATCAAAAGATCAAGAGATCTAGAGGAGGGAGGTGGAGCTGGACCTTCAAGTTAGCCCAGAAGAGATCATGAGTAGGGAGTTGGAGCTGGACTGCGAAAGTTGGACCTTTTGCTTCGAGTTGTTCCTCAACAGCAATGCAACGGACATTGTCCTTGTGACCCTGCCCAAGCACTAATCGCTGGGCAACGGAGAGGGGACACCGCCTTAACACTTCCATTGCTCTGGCGGCGGTCCACGGTTTCGCCGGTCTTTTTCGGGCGGTGTCCGCGGCCGAGCCTTCACTCTTTCGTCCCCTTCTCCCGCTGTCCCCGTCCCTAATAACCAACCTCGCTTCTGTGGACGTAAAGCAAAATGTACTCGCACTACTCGTTCATTCTTACCTTCATCGCTGTCCTGGGCCAACGGCAACAGCTCTGGTTTTACGCTGCAGTTCTTGATGGCGACACTGACAGCGTCAAGGAAAGGTAAAAACACGCACAACCAAGTCACCCTGCTGGCTACGCTGGAAACCCTGTGCAAAGGAACCTTCCACCAAGAGCTCATAGTGGGCAAAGATTGTAAATATAATCTTTGCAGCGGGCAAGCGGTTTACGGACACTTGGCTGGTGCCCTCGATGACTAGTTAAACTAAGCGAGGGGCGACATAACAACAGCTAGATGGAAGCGACAGTGCAACGTGAAGTAGGTTAATTACATCCTTATTTCCTACGACTCCTGGGATTTCGGGCTCTGACAGTACCACTGTGGAGAAAAACTTGTTTAACGAAGGAACTATGGTGCTCTGGTCCCATCACCAAAGAAAATGGGTGTACTTTCGTGCTACTGTTGTGACGAAAGATTACACAGATCATAAACACATACAATAATGTACATTTATCATGCGCTCATCAACGCCCTGAGCGCTCACATGATACATATTAACCAAAATATGATATTATATACACATGTAGAGCAAAGTCCTACCAAAACAATTTACATAAAATGTCATAAAAAATATTGTAAAAAACGCACTACAAACACAGACACACACACAGACACAGACACACACACACGCACGCACGCACGCACGCACGCACGCACACGCACACACACACACACACACACACACACCACACACACACACACACAATCAGGCTCACAGATGGAAACAAACATGCAGGGATTTTAGTTCTTGGATTTTAACGTCCCGTCAACAGCACAGGGTTACCAAAGGACGCCCACAAACGTCAGAAGGGATATATAGAATAAGGATTTCAAACAAATCGCAAAAAACGTGCCAAACAACCAGCCAATCCTTAGTCAAAGTACAAATAATGCATGATGAGCGGAATCAATTTCCAACAGGGTGATTGGGCGTGCGGGAGGGAGGAGGGGGGCGGGGGTGGGGGGTGGGTAAGTATGTGCACGTGACAACAGTGCGCAGGGTCAACCCTGACCAAAGAGATACACACGCTTTCTCTTGTTCTTGCGCACCGTCATCTGGGGGAAGATGGAGGTGATGAGGTTGAAGATTTCTGTAGACCTGACCTCCAGGCTTTTCTGCTGACGCCTTAGCTGAACCCGGATCACGACGATGTCGTCCACCGGGCACTCCACGTCCTTCTTTGGTGGCACAGTCAGGCAAGCCTTGAGAATCTGCTCCAGCAGGCGCTCCTGGCTGGAATCTGCGCACGAGCGCACACGCACATATATATATACACGCACGCACACACAAATACGCACACGCGCGCGCGTGAGCAGGCAGGCAGGCAGACACACAGACGCACGCACACACACACACACACACACACACACACGCGCGCGCACACACACACACGCGCGCGCACGCACACACACACATGCACGCATATGCGCGCGCGCGCGCACACACACACACATGCACACACACGCACACACACACGCGCGCACACACCCACACACACACTCGTACACACTCTCACTCACACACACACACACACATACACACACACACACACACACACACACACACACACACACACACACACACACACACACACACAGTGTTCAATACTGGCTGAACCACAGCTCCTTCTCCAGTACTTTGTTTCTGTTTCAGGTCCCGTTGATTCACAAATTTTCACGGCGTTACCAAAATCGTGTACGTGCACCCTCATCTGCGTTATGATTCACAAGTGCTTAAAATTTACCATACATTTACACGTCACATGTTGGAAGTTCCAGACACTGATCATAAAATTCATGTAGTTATGTGCTAGGGCGCTGTTTTTTGTTGTTTTGTTTTGTTGATCCTCGTCTCTTTGTTTGGTTGTTGTTGTCGTTTTATTTTTTGTTTGCTTTTGGTGTGTGTGTGTGTGTGTGTGTGTGTGTGTGTGTGTGTGTGTGTGTGTGTGTGTGTGTGTGTGTGTGTGTGTGTGTGTGTGTGTGTGTGTGTTTGGGGGCGGGGAGGGGTTGGGGGCGGGGGGGGGGGAGGTACTGTATGCTCGTTTTTGTTTGTTTTGCAGGTATAAGGCCAGAGGGCTAAAGCATCTTTTAAGACCGGCTCCTTTGAGAAGTCAGCCTACCCTGTTGAACTCACCCTCCACCACTGGCACCTCCGTGTCCTGCAGGATCCGACTGATGTGCGACTGATTCACTGACGTGTCACACAACGCCTCCAGAAGGACCTCGTAGCCCCTGTCGTCCGGCTTGGACATGAGGATCGCCAGGAGCTTCAGGACCCTGTCCGGACGGGACCGCTCTCCCTTGATCCTCTCCCTGTCGTTCATCTCCAGCACCTGTCGCTGGTAGCAGAACTCCACGATGGGGTCCACCTCCAGGTTGGTCTCCAGGTACTTCCAGTTTTCCCGGAACCTCAGCTTGTATTCCGGCTTCATTTTTGTTTACTTGGAACTGTAAATCGCTAGTTAACACAGCCTGCTTGGGGAAAAGGGGTATTGGTGGTGGTTTGGAGGGGGTAGGCAGCTACAACGAGGTCAGTGAACTGTCCGTCTCGGGTATGCCTATTCTGGTAAACCCTGGCATAGTGTGTTCGTTTGTTTCTCTGGGCAGCTGTCGGAGAACCTGTGCGAGAACTGTTCTCCTTCTCTGGCAGTCGAGTGGGTTCAAGAAAACATCGCCGCTCACCGAAATAATGTTTAGGAAAAGTTCTTCGTTTCAAGCCCCATTCTGGGAGGTCGTGCTCTTTGCTCCATGATCTCTTGCCATGAGAGATTCATCATCTCTGGTGACTTCGAAACGGTCTCGTAAGCCTACCTGACGCTGATCGCGGCAATGGGTTTCTCTAACCGTTCCAGACTAACCATTTTATGTGTTACCCATCTGCTCATCGTCGTATCCGGTTGGTTGGCTGGTACCCCGAATTCAAGTTACGTCCGTCGTAACCAAGCTGCAGCTATTCAGCTGTTCAGTGACTGGCAGCACGTTATGATCTGTATCGTACCAGCAATGAGCTACGACCCATGAAAGATGTGCCTTTCGTTTCCGGCATCAACGAAGTTAACAAACATTCTCGGTCTTTTTATTGTCATTCTCGGGTTTTACAGGTGGTTTTGCGTCATCAAAGACCATTTGCAGTCACTGCTTTCAATGATGGGCTTTGACTTTCTGAGGTGTTCGATCTGAAAGAAAACAGAATAAGTTCACCATGGTTTGTTCATCATAGTGTACGACAGCGGCATAACCCTAGACCCTAGACTTCATACTGACCGAGGCTTCTTTTTTCTTTTCTTTTCCTTTCTTTTTTTGTACAGCCATTCTCACTACAACGAAGAACAAAAATCACAATGCGAATCACATCCTATAACTTAGTATAAAGTGGAAGAATAGACAGAAGAAAGGCAAAACGACACTAAAAGTAAAACCAAAAGGCTGAACAACTTTAAGACGCAAGGAGTGTAATACGTTCTACATTTTCATCTAGTAAAGTCAAATAACAATTCCAGAAAGTTGATAACGATTTGTCAAATCACTGACACTGTGGACGATCACGTTTGATATGTGTTATTTCCTAGCTGCTTGTATACTCAGCAAAGAGCCTGCTGACTGCAAGATACTTGGGAATGTGGAGCAATTGTATGCTGAAGACAAAGCCAAGGATTTGCTGGGTCCTGATAAAGATGATCGATTCTATCCGTATTAAACGATGACGCTCGCCGTTTTATACCATGCACTTCATAGCCTTTTTTCAACAAAAATTCGGCTAAATAAGCGCCATCCTGACCTGTTACGCCAGTTATCAAAGCTTTTTTCATATTATTTCAACTTTATATTTATACAAACCACATAAGAAAACAGTGTATGAAACCATAAAACAAGGTATTTATTAAAAAACGAGCATTATAACATACCTGATAAAACGTGTTATTTAAACAGGTACTGAATTAAACGGTCTTTTATCTTTCCCAGAACAAACAGAGGAACAAAAAAACTAATCCCGTTATTTTTTGCCGCTTTAATAATCTCTTTATTCTGTAAAATTATATTACCAGGCGATTGATTCGAAACACCGCCGATGCGCATTTTTACCCAGGTTTTGGGCACATAAAGCGACTTAACCTGATACCGCTCCAGAAATCGCAACATCAATTCAATATCATTGCCCATTTTATAATCCAGTGAAAAACCTCCAAACTGCTCATACACCGACTTTTTTACATAAAACGTCGGGTGTGGCGGCGACCAACCCCGTCCAAATAACCCCAGCTTAAATGCCGATGACCGCCAGTACCTGATGACTTTATCCCGATCCGTTTGTTGCACATATACCAGATCTGCATAGCAGGCGTCTATTTCCTCCTGACGCAGAACTTCCGCGATTTGCTGGAGTACTGTCGAATCGGCCAGCATATCGTCTGAATTGATAAAGCCGATCACTTCACCGCTGGCCAGATTTATTCCCTTATTCATGGCATCGTATATGCCGTCATCCTGCTCCGAGACCGCATGGTCGATTACATCAGAATTTTGCTTAATTACAGTCAATGTGCCATCGCTGGAACCACCATCAATAATAATATATTCCAGGTTGGGATAATTCTGTTCCCGAACCGAAGCAATAGTATCGCCAATGGTATGGGCGCTATTAAAGGATACTGTAATTAATGAAATTTTAACGTGCTTAATAATCAACCCCTCATACTGTATCAGTCAAATTATGCCAATTTGTCAATTTTATTATAAAATTCAATGGTTTGAGAATAACATTTATCCCAGGAAAACTTTTCCGCTTGGACAATCCCATGACTTATAAGCTGCTGACGCTGTACAGGATCATCCAGTAGGGCAAAAAATTGCCTTAAGGTCTCCGCATTTAAATGCTCACACAATAAACCTGCATCACCCGCTACCTCCAGAATTGAAGATTTTGCCATGGCAATGACGGGGCAGCCCGCTGCCATAGCCTCACTAACGGGTATACCAAAGCCTTCATACTCGGAAGGATAAATAAAACAATAAGCCTGATTATAAAGCTCGTTCAAAAGAACATCATCAACAAAACCTAGAAAACGATAGCGACCAGCAATTTTGCGTTGTAAAAATGCACTTTCTTCCTGGCTCAATTGCGGACCAACAATCACCAGAGTGATATCACTACAGTCAGTCAATGCCTCCACCAGAGTAGAAAAATTTTTGTATCCGCCTCTGGCACCCACAAATAACACATACTTTAGAGAAATTAGTGATTGAATGGTTTTAGAGAAATGGTAAGTCTCAGGCAGGCTCTTGAAAATGTCAGGTTTACCAATGTAAATAACCTCTACCGGCACATCCAGATCTGGAAAAAACTGGTATAGATCACTTCTAGTGTTTTCAGAAATACAGATAATACCGGCAGCTTTATTTATAGCATAGAATTTTTGTGTAGAATGCAGCAACTTTGCTACTCCCTGGCGATAATATTCATAAGTGAAGTCATAAATTGTGACAATATTTTTCGCGCCTTCGGCAATACGATAATAACTGGAATGAAACAGTGATTGTCTGGCTACCGGAGTCTGAAATGGCAGATAGCGAAGCAAACGCACCGGTATGTTCGATTCGACCTGTATCGCCAGCTCAAGGTTATTGAGTTCCTTCGCCAGTAAGTGAGTGTAACTATTACTAAATTGAAACACAGCTGCTTCAATGTGACTGTCCCGAGCTAGGCGTTTTAGCAGTTCATACCAGTAAACCGAAATACCGCCCATTGGTTGCAGAGAAAAGATAATATTATCCAGCGTAAGCTTCATACCAGACGATGTCTCTGCTTACACGCAAACTTGTTCATACCGAATTAGTGCCTTAGCTCAGAAGAATATTGTGCGTACAGCTCATTAATTTTAAAAACAACAATAACAAACAGTGTCCAGGTCAGTCCGCTTCTGACAAGAATTAAACTTTCGGTAATATTGGCCGTGACAAACATAATGAAAAACACACTGAGAAATATAAGTGAGCTGTAATCACTTTTATTTTTTAACAGAATATAAATTTTTTTGGCACTATCTACAATAAAGACCGTGAACAAAAAGACGCCCAGCCAGCCAAACCAGAAGAAAATATCCAGATAACCATTATGGCCTCCAAAAGAAAGCAAATCTTCATATTGCTTTGGCGCCAAATGGTAATCTACCCAGGTACCATAGCCATGCCCCAATACAGGCATCATTTTGGCCTGTTCATAGACAATGGACCAGGTAATGGTTCTGCCGGTCAGGGTCTCACTCTTGTCAACCAGAACCAGCAGGTCGCCCTTGAAAAGATAGGCGCCAGCAATCATCACCAGTAATGACAGAAAAATCCAATGCACGGAAAACTGGCGTTTATAATAAAAGGCAATCAGTGTTGCCATAAAAAAACCACCCATAAGCAATACAATAGCCGTCATTGAGCGGGAGAAGTACACCAGGGGCATCGCCAGTATGACAATAAACATGAAAGTAGCCAAGGATATTTTTCTGGTTAATAGCTGGATATAGCTGATAACAATAAAAAATACCATAGCCTGTGTTAAGTGATTTTTTTGATAAAAAATGCCTTTCCAGGCGGAAGCGTAATTACCCTGTTCGGATAATGAAATATCCGGGTAAAGATAAATAACACTATAATTGACAATCGCCAATAGTAAGAAAAACCATAATAACCATTGCAGGAACTCGGTAACAGAGAATCGGGTTGCAATCAGCAATGCTATGGCTGCAATCCCTAAAACGCCTATTAAACGGGTGGCAGTAAAATAAAAATCAACGCTCCACAGGAGCGAAACACAGGAAACCCCCAGCAATAACACAAAAAGCCGGCTTTGCTTCAGATATTCAAGCCCCTTGGCGTGATTTAATAAAATTCCGACAAAGCTTAATGAGTAGGTCAGTATGAGCAAACTAATGCCCCACTGAGAAAGACTGGTACGGCCGAACTCATCCACGGTTTTACCCATAAGTTGAATCCAGCCACTAATTAACAGCAATAACAGAAGTGAATAAATTTTAGATCCGAGAATATGTTTAAACATTATGTTTTAAATTATCCTTTTCAAGCTATCCCTGATTAAAAGCCAGCACCATTATATTCACAATCGCTTATTTTACCCTAAAAGATGCCATTGTGAAAAGCAAGCATCCATAATCGCATCATCGAAAATACTCAAGAAATCACCTGAATTTCCACTTTTTGGCGTAAGTCACAAAGTGATTGTGAGAAATGACCTATAGTAATGTCTAACCAAACAAAGTAAATTAACAAATACCCAAGCAGCTTAATCAATTTTGAGGTCAATTATGAGCAGTATAAAATTATTCCCAACCCTGGTGCATATTCTGGCCGATCATGAACACTGATTCTGATCTCATCGTGAACACTTTTACTGTTTTTCCAGAATCAGTGTTCACGATGGTTCAGAATCCTTTCCCACACATTGATATTCAATAACTGCTAACCTTCCTGATTTTTTATTAGGGAATGTTTATACCAACAAAGAGACTATCAATGCGACAATTACGAACAATATTAAGGCTCAGACTGCAAGCCAAACTCAGCCTGAGACAGATGGTAATCCCCATTTATAAAGCAATTCATAAATAGAGGTTTTGCATAAGTCTTATCCACATATCCATAGGTCTGCCTGTTGGTGAGACCTTCAGGTTTATCTCACTGACAGGCCTGGCCTGTGGGTATGTGGATAAGACGGTTTAAATTGTTTTCTAACAGGCTAAAACCAATTTTTGCCTGGGTGGTACTCCACCGATAGCCGTATGGGGTCGTTCATTATTATAACTCCATTTCCAGCATGTTGTTGTTTCCTGTGCATGCTCTATAGAATTAAATAAAAACTGATTTAAGCATTCATGGCGTACCGTTCGATTAAACCGCTCTACATAAGCATTTGATGGATATTTCTCTGTCCTTGACTACTTGTTTAGCCATCTCCCTGCGATGGGATGGCTTTACTACTTTTTTGCCATGGCCTCCTGAATAATCTCTGCCTTTAAGCGCTCTTCTGCATACATCTTCTTCAAGCGGCGGTTTTCTTCTTCCAGCTCTTTCATGCGTTTCATCATGGAAACATCCATGCCGCCGTATTTAGCCCGCCAGTTATATAAGGTAGCATCGCTCATGCCATGAGTGCGACATAATTCAGTGACCGGCACGCCTGATTCAGCTTCTTTCAGAATGCCGATGTTCTGGGATTCTGTAAATCTGGACTTCTTCATTATAGGTTCTCCTCATTAATAATTTAATGGAAAATTCTACTTATGAAAAGAATTATTTTTCGGGGGGATTACCTAGTGACCTTGTACCGCTAATCTATCAATATCCCGATGATTACCTTGATTCCTATCCGGAAAATAATCACAAAATGCCCGCAGGTTCACTGGATCCACATCTGGAATTAGTGGAATATCCTGGTGATTTGAATTCAGCTGAGTTTGACAGTATTATGAATATTGAACTTACCGGTACAGTGGGTTCTGAAGCATTGATGGATTATCTTGCAATCTAATTCCTGTCGCTCTATTGTGACTGACTGGATTACCCTTTAGCAGATTAATAACAAGAGCATTCCGATATAGTAAATCATATGATTTACTAATGAACAGACAGTTTTGTTTTCTGAGTTAAATTGTCTAATTTTATCCAGTCGGGCCAATGTTTTACTGGCCATTGCGCTTTACGATACCCAATTAAAATGGCATTTAACCACTGCCTCATTGAGGTATTATTGAGTTCCATGACTGCTTGTAAATCTTTAGATTCATCATTAAAGACCAGTCTCATGATCTTATTTTGTTTTGTAATATCCACTGAAGTAACCAGCCATTTCAGAGTAGCGGCATAAGCTTTTACTGGTGCGGTGGCAATTTCATTCTGTTTAATCACCATCGCATCCTGTTGCTCGGATTTCTGCATGACCTCCTGATTAGTTATCACTTTTAATGTTGTTCTTTGCTCAAGCCATTTGAATAATTCTGGTAAAAGTAAATTACTTAGGCGATGAGTTATCCAAGCACTACAATGTCATCACCAGCTTTTGCAGTGATCCTCAAGCGGTCTTCATCCACACGATACTCGGTGGTGATTCTTCTTAGGATTAGCATGTCATCCATTCCAACAAACTGTGATGTGGCTATACTATTCCGGACACACAACTTAAAATACTTTTAAAAAGAGAGTGTGTTCAAAATGACAGATAAAACAAGACAAGCAAAGAGCTATACCCCGGAATTCAGAGAATCAGCAGTACAGTTGGCTATCGAGTCAGAAAAGTCGGTTTCAGTAGTTGCCAAAGAACTGGATGTAAACGTTAACACCTTACATACCTGGATAAGCAAATATACTCGTCCAGGCAAAGAAAAACAGAGCAAAACACGAACGGATGAACATATTTACGATGAAGTAAAGCGTCTGAAAAAAGAACTGGCCAGGGTAACCCGGGAGCGTGACCGGTTAAAAAAGCGACGGCATATTTCGCCAGAGAAATCGAGTTAAATATGCCTGGATAAAGCAACACTCTGTAGATTATCCTGTAGCAGAATTATGCCGGTTTATGTCAGTATCACGCAGTTCCTATTATGACTGGCAGGCAGCCCCTAAAACTGCCCGTGAAGAAGAAAATAAGACACTGACAGAAAGGCTGAAGAGCTTGTTTAAGCAAAGTCGTGTAACTTATGGCAGCCGTCGCCTTAAACGAAAGCTGTCAGAACAGGGGTTTCAGGTGAGTCGTCGGCGAATTATCCGCCTTATGAAAAAGGCAGGACTTTACTGTAAAACCAGAAAGAAATTCAGGGCAACGACAGATTCTTCCCATAATAAGCCGATTGCAGATAACCTGTTAGAGCGTCAGTTTAATGTTACAGAGCCTGACCGCTACTTTGTAGGTGATATCACCTATATTGCGACCGATGAGGGCTGGTTATATCTGGCTGTTGTTATCGACCTGTTTTCCAGAATGGTTATTGGCTGGTCAATGGATAAAAGTAAGCACCCAATAATCCCACCTACCCCCACCCCTTAAAATCCTTCAAACTATTACTTTTTATAATTTCATAATCATAAAAGGTAACCCTATGCCCCACGAACGAGATGAAGAAATGCGCACCCACCTACAGGCCTGGCAGTCCAGCGGCCTGACTCAGAAGCAATACTGTCAGCAGCACAACCTTAAAACCCATATGTTCAGTTACTACAAAGCCAAATTTCTGAGGCAGTCAGATGATAGTGAGAGCTTAATACCGGTGCAGGTTGTTCAGGATAAGACCGTTTCAGGTCTGATTTTAAACCTGCCCAATGGTTTAAGTCTGGAAATCCAGCCAGGCTTTGAGCAGCCAACCTTTATGCAAGTACTGTCTTTACTGAAA
>OY757544.1:9724863-9734863 GCA_963584105.1 Alviniconcha strummeri
ACACACACACACACACACACACACACACGCACGCACGCGCGCACGCACGCACGCATGCACGCACGCACGCACGCACGCACACATGATGTGACACGCACCCGCCGTCAGTCAGTAACTGACACACATCACGGACTGAACAGCGGCCATGCGCAAAAGAACAAAGTTAACGGCAAAACGAAATAGCTCAGCTGTTAATTTTGCCCGCGAATGCTTTTTACTAGTGTCGCTTTGAAACTGAACTGCTCTTGTATTATTAAACAGCTCAGTTGTTAATAAACACACCACACACACACACACACACTGACACACACACACACACACACACACACACACACACACACACACACACACACACAGAGGGAGAGAGAGAGAGAGAGAGAGAGAGAGAGAGAGAGAGAGAGAGAGAGAGAGAGAGAGAGAGAGAGAGAGAGAGAGAGAGAGAGAGAGAGAGAGAGAGAGAGAGAGAGAAGTAAAAAGGAACGAAGACAACAAAATGAGTCAAACTGTTCCCAGTATTTCGGCCTCGGCCTTCCAGGGTGGGGGTGGGGGTGGCGATGTTAACTGCGCTGAGGTAAAAACAACGAACAAAACAAAACAACAAAACAACCAAAACGACAGCGCTACAATGTCGATTTAAAAATAAAATAATAATGTTAGGAAACCATGCAGATATTATTTCATTCATAAAAAGGTTGCACAGACACTGAGATGTAAACGGTATTTTACATGGACCTATACTAGGTCCATGGTATGTTAGGGCCAATCAACACTGAAAACTGTGGGGCGGCACAGCCTATGATTTTCATGGGGAAACTTTGAAATGTGAATAACTGACACCACTGTCATTTGGAAGTAAGATCAAAGTCAAAGCCGCGAGTTTTGTAAACTGATGTGTTCATAGTTCAGGAGCTGTGTGAGAGTCGAGGTTGCCGTCCTGGGCTGTCCGTCCTAACGAGCCTTCTGGTTTCCGTGGACGTAAAGATTTATTGAACCGTGCTTCGGCATTGGTCACAACTTGTCCCTAATATGTCAACTCGGACATCTGAGGACATTAAGCATCAACTCATCATCAGCTGATGTGTAAAGCCCGTTCAGTTAACTGGGCGAATGTTTTGCGGTTCGCCGAACATACTTCGGACAGTTCGACGAACTATGATTTGTTTCTTAATGAACTTTTAGTTCGCCGAATATGGTTCGGACAGTTCGACGAACTTTACTTCGTTCTCAGCTGGCTTGTAATGAGATGCAAGCTTCGGCCCGAACTCAGACGCGCGGCAGCAGACAGCATGATCATCGAAAAGGTAGGCTAAAGTCAAGTCAAGTCAAGTCAGTATACTTTAATCATCCTTCACAGGGTAATTCAACTGACTACTATCTCACTCTGGGTCCCCGAGACAAGGCTGCGCCTCCCACAAGTCAACAAATAAACAAATTCCCTCCGAAGCGAGTGAAGAAGCGACACCGTCATCCATTTCAGTTTATTTTTATTTCTTCCTCATCCACAGGAGAGCTCAGCTCTCAGCCAATCAGAGGCAATGTTCATCGAATAGGGCGAATGTTCCCAGAACATGTTGAGCGAAGGTTTTTGGATCCCGAATATAGCTTCGTCGCAGTTCGACGAATACTCCCAACTAGGTTCGCGAAGAAAAGTTCGCCCAGTTAAGAACCAGCTAATTCGCCGAATACTTCCAACTAGGTTCGCGAACAAACATTCGCCCAATTAAGAACGGGCTTAAAGCCGGCTCAGCAAGTACTACCATCACACGAACATTGCAGTGTGTGTGTGTGTGTGTGTGTGTGTGTGTGTGTGTGTGTGTGTGTGTGTGTGTGTGTGTGTGTCAGTGTGTGTGTGTGTGTGTCAGTGTGTGTGTGTGTGTCAGTGTGTGTGTGTGTGTGTGTGTGTGTGTGTGTGTGTGTGTGTGTGTGTGTGTGTGTGTGAGTGTGTGTGTGTGTGTCAGTGTGTGTGTTGGAGGTCACTGAGACGTTGAATGAAGTGTCATAGATCTAAACACATAAAAGGTTCAAAAGAACGCTTATTCATTGTGACGCACTACACACAATCTGCAAAGTTTCGGGGTAACTCCCAAGCTGGCTTAACTTGAACAACAGTGGTCCAACTGTGGCATAATACGTGTTTGGATCTTGTTTTAGAACGCTAGCAGTCATTCTTGTTTCAGATTTTTGAAGTGTTATAGTGTATTTGTTTATATAATTAATAGGGCACCCTGAACATACGCGCCAGTGACGCATCATGCATTATGACAGAAACGGGCCGCCATACGTTTTGCCACAGTCGACAAACTTTACTGTTATCGCTCGACTCTACTTGGCGGTGAACCCGGACCTCGCTTTATTCGGAACCATACACAGGATCGGCTCAAGGATTGAAAACAACTTCGGTGCCTCCACGGAAAAAGGTCTTCCAGACACGCTATGGCCTAAAGAAGGCACAACAAACAGTGGCAGTGTGGCAATGCTCACCTGAACATGTCACTGAGTGTGTAGTGCTTGCTAACGTACTGTGTAGCGTAGTGTGTCGGGGTAGAGTGCGCGTGTACGTGTGTTACACTCTCCGTGTGTTGTGCGAGGGAGGCGAAACGAGATCAGCCAAGTGAGAGGAGACTGAGCTCATTGTGCTTTAGACAGTTATCGACTCGTGACGTTTGTGGTTTGAGCTACCTGGCGACTTCATAGCAGAGGGGGAACAAGATGGATTGGTCATCGTTTGTCAACGTTGTCGTTTCTCTCATCTGTATCGTCTGTTCCGTGGCAGGTAAGCCATAGCGTGCCAGTGAGCGTGAGTGCGACTGATGTTGTTTCATTCAGGCAGTGGCGGAGATGGCGGAAGTTTCAGCCGTGCGGTGTCTCACTCTCAGTCAGATCGGAACAAGGATGGTCAAGATGATGTTTACAACTTTTAGGCTTCACGCCTCTCTAACATCTCAGACAGTGATGGCAGCAACGTAATCAGAGCTGCAGCTTGTCGAACCCGGCACATATTTTGGCTAAAAACGGGAACTTGTGTGTGTCACGTACGACTCGTGAGCGACTATTTGTCTACAAAACAAGTTCCCCCCTTCCCCACATACCTGTAGAGCTAGGTACACCATACCTATTACCTGTGAATGCAAAAAATAGGGGTGGGGTTCAACAATCCACTTAATCATCTGATGACATAGGCCGGCTAAGAAAAAGGAAGAGATGTTTTACTAGCTCTGTCAGTGTCACGGTAATGTTAAAGCTTTTTTCTGCTCCAAATAATGCTGGTAAAAAGCAGTTTCTTCCTAGGAGTAGGAATATTTTTGAAGCATCCGTTGGGAAATTGATTTGACTCAGATTTATATCGATATGATATGGTTATCAGATTTACTTATCTGAGCCTGTATCTGGTCTTTGCCAGCCAAAGCAGTTCTATCTTAACTCTCAAACACTGAGGTCACTGTGTGGGTAGGCGAACTCAGTAAAGAAACTTCTTGTTTTGCCAAATCTCATCCAGCCTGCTCTTAAAAGCATTATTGTTACATTAGTTATATCATAAATATAACAGTGACCTGTATATAATATGTGCCAATTACACCCAAGGAGGCCCAGCTCTTAAATGAGAGAAGAAATGAAGGTATGTCTAGAGGAGATCTACTTTTTTTTCTTTTTTTACTGTCACAGTGTCAGTGTCAGCCAAACTGTATAAACTGCGTGGGGTTTTATTGCAGTCTGCTCCCTTTTAGCCTGTGCTGTTGGAGATTGCGTGCTGATAATCTGGTTGGCAGTATTATACTGACGGAGAGTAGAGACAATAAGAATGAATTATAGCTCAGAGACAATAACTCTTTCGATAAGAATGAATTATTCAGTAGATCATTCTGTTATTCTTCCTCTTTTGTCTGTCTGTTCTGTGTGTGTGTGTGTGTGTGTGTGTGTGTGTGTGTGTGTGTGTGTGTGTGTGTGTGTGTGTGCGAGTGAGTGAGTCACTGAGTGTGTGTGTGTGTGTGTGTGTGTGTGTGTGTGTGTGTGTGTGTGTGTGTGTGTGTGTGTGTGTGTGTGAACAACAGCAGTGAAAGCATGCAAAGAGCAAACATCCTAAAACATCTTTACAATTTCAAAGCTCAGAAATTAGAGACATCTTTTGGGTTCTGTGGTATTTTTTATATTAATTAAAACTAAAAACACTTGCTAATACAACAACAAACCTTCTTAGAATTTTTACGTGGTGAGGGAATGTGTGTCTGAGGCTCTCATTTTGAAAGTATTAAAGTAACACTGTTTCAGTGTTTGATGTAATTAACAAATTACTGTGTATACAGCCAAACCAGTACACAGTGACACATGATATGTGTATTATAGTATATTATACACGTATTTATATATTATATGTATTGCCTTGGCCTAGTGGCCAGGCACTTGGTTAGTATTTATTATTATAATAGTAAGCAGTGAGAGTACAGACCAACATCTGTTCAGCTCATGAATCCTTTCTCTCTTCATTGATTGTGATTTGTACACACAGGACAGCCTCTGCTCTAGCATGACTATGAGTACTTAGTAACTGCCTCCCACAGTCAATAGTGAAACAGCAGAGTAGCTAGCTTACAGATACACCGTCTGAGTGTGAACCTTATTTGCCTCAAAGTCTGACAATTAATTGAGCATGGGCACACTAGGGGTACTGAGCTGAAACCACCACACCCCTAACTTGTTTTGAACAACCTATGGTTTCTTCTTCTTCTTTCGTTAAAGAGCTGGGCCTCCTTGGGTGTAATTGGCTCTGGTGGTGGTGATCTTTGTTGTGGCTTGGGTGCCACTTAAATTGAAAAAACAACACAAAAACACAAATGGTTAAACATTTTTTTATTTTATGTTTAGTGTTATCTGGTTCTGAATTGCGTCAGAATGCTACTGTTTTTATGCTCCTGTTTGGGGGGATAAAAAAAAAAATTCTGATGGGGTTGCCATTTTTCCTCTTTTTCTTCTTCTTTTTTTTCTTCAGCTTTTATTTGTAACTCATTTTACTTTTAGGTCCTACTGTATAATCGATACAAATCAGTTTGCAGGAAAAAAAAATTAACGGCCCTGGCCCCATGTCACGCTTTTCTGAACAATTTTTTCTTCTTTTTTTTCTTTGACAGTTTGAATAGTTTGACTGGTTAAGTGCATTGCCATTGGCATGATGTCAGTTTAAGATAAAAACTCTTTCTACAAAATACATATATATAAAATATACATCTTTCTTTTCTGATTTATAGCCAATCTAATTCTTAAAGTAAAACAAATATTTTAATCATGTGATGCATTGCTGGCAGTCTCACAATGTCTGGAGTTTGAATACTTACATGTACCTTCATGAACATCTGTTTTTAACCAGCAGTGAATAATTTTGTACTCCAAAAGTGAAAATACTACGACATTATATTTTACATACAGTTAGAATGAGTGAGTCTGTGTTCTTATTGATTGCTATAGACATCGCTGGCATATTGGATACTAATATTTAATCAGTTATTTAGGCACTGCGCTTTCAGCCTGCATGAATGAATCATTGATGTAGCTGAGGTTCCTGGTTTTGCCAGTGAGGCTTATTTTGTCTTTGTTCTTGTGGTCATGGAAACACATCAACATTGTGACTGTCACCAGCCTGTGGAGTTTGATGGGTAAGCTGTACGTAACTGGATATAATGTTGTCAATGGGAATATTGATCTCCCAGTAGCAGAGTCTGTGAGAAATTGTTTGAGACTGAAAGAATGAATCAGAGCCAGAGTTTGGCTATAGTCATAATTTAATAATAAGATTGACTGAGCACATGACTTTTGTGGGGGGTAATAACATACAGTTGTATAATTGTATTTAAATGATAGCTCAGATTTTCATTTTAAATGATTTTTATTCCATCTCACATTCTCATTCAAATGATTCTCAGTTCTGTTTCTGTGACATATTGATAATGATGCACACACACACACACACACACACACACACACACACACACACACACACACACACACACACACACACACACACACACATGCATGCATGCATGCACGCACACATGCACACACTCATGCATAAGGGAATAGGCATGGCTGTGAAAAACAGTTTAGAAATAATTATTAAACAGGTGCATCAACTGATCTGGTGGCATGCAAGTTTTTAAACAAGGTACATGTATAATCACCAGAGGTAGTTTCAGACTGTAGTGTATCAGAATATTAGAGTGAACCTTACCCCCAACATCCAACTCCAGACACAGTGGACAAAGATCTTTCTCTTTTTAAGCCCATTGTAAAACTTTGTACACATGTACATGGAACAAACTTCCTCACAGTATCAGGCATTCTTCTACTTCACCCCCTTCCAATTTTTTCTCAAATGTAATTAGTTTTTAAATAAAAGCTTGTATTTTATAACTGTATACTAGATACCTAAGCCAGACTCTGTGTATGTGTGTGTGTGTGTGTGTGTGTGTGTGTGTGTGTGTGTGTGAGAGAGAGAGAGAGAGAGAGAGAGAGAGAGAGAGAGAGAGAGAGAGAGAGAGCTTATTATTATCAAACGAAATCGGCTGACAGTACATTCGTACTTAGAACCGACTACAGTGACACAGTGTGCAGTCAGGCGTGTCGCACTGATACCCCCAGTGCTCAGCCAGCCAGCCAGTGAGGTAGGGACAGGCAGACGCAGCCGGTAGCCAACAGTGTGGAGCCAGGGGCATGAGGGACGTAATGTAAGGACGCGGAGATCCGTGGCTCAACCACTGAGCTAGACGTGCTGTTGGTAGAGTTTGGCCGGAGCACTTTTGTCTAGGGTAGGGTTTGGCCATAGAGCGGACAGTGTTGAATACTTAGAGCGGACAGTGTTGAATACTTAGAGCGGACAGTATTGAATACGTTTGGCCTACCTGGCGAAGCGGAGCTGAGCTCAGGAGCTTGTTGTGAAAGTCGAGTTGGCCGTCCCTAATATTTTTTTTTTTTTTTTTTTTTTTTTAGGGTCTCCGTGGACGTACGTGAGCCGGTTTGGCTTAGCCGGGTAAGGCATTAGGCTGGTAAGCAGAGGGACCTCGGCCGGTTCGATTCCGCTTCGGCTCTCCTTTCTCTACAAAAATTGTGGTCTGTGGACACAGTCTTGTGACTTTGTCCCTCACAATTAATGAAACATTAAAATGGCTCACATCACTGCCCATCTTAATGCAGGAGTCATTCTGGTGGTGATAGTGTAGCGATAGGTATATATATATATATATAGTCTCCCCCACCTCCATAACCCCTTCCCCTCCTTCTCCCCGTCCCTAATAAGCCTTACGGTTTCTGTGGACGTTAAGCACCATGTTTACTTACTTACTGTGGGATCTCGGTAGTCTAGCTCTCCTGAGAGTGAATAGAACAGATCTAGGGAAATATACTCACCTATACGACGAAACACAAAGTAAGTAACACAAGCGCTTTCGACCGAAAATTGTCTTCTTCAGGTGCAAGCATATATATAGATATTTTAATAAAAGAAGAAGTAAGCAAAGAAGAAGACAGATAAGAGGGTGCTAATGTAAATATTTTTTTAACACGAGCAGCTCCTTGTCTGTCTTCTTCGTTAATTCCTTTTTCAAGTCTTTTATTATTGTCTATCTTCTCGCACCTGAAGAAGACAATTTTCTGTCGAAAACGCTTGTGTTTCCTTGTGTTTCGTCGTATAGGTGAGTCAGTATATTTTCCGGCTAGATCTGCTCTATTTTGTCAACCTCGGCAGCAGTTGTTCACTCCTGAGAGTGAGTTCAGTGTGGCTAAATGTACGTCCACAGAGACCGTAGGAGCTATTACAGTATTAGGGACGGGGAGCCCAGGACGGCCACCTCGACTTTCACATAATTATGTATGCAGCTCCTGAGCTCTGTCTGTTCTCCTGCGACTGGCAAGTCAGCGTTTTATTTAAAACAAGCCCGTTCTTAACTGGGCGAATGTTTGTTCGCCGAACATACTTCGGACACTTCGACGAACTATGATTCGTTTCTTAATTGAACTTTTAGTTCGCCGAACATGCTTCGGACAGTTCGAAGAATTTACTTGTTCTCAACTGGCTTGTAATGAGGTGCAAGCTTCGGCCCGAACTTGCGGCAGACGCGCAGCAGACAGCATGATCGAAAATGTAGGCTAAAGTCAAGTCCATATACTTTAATCATCCCTCACAGGGTAATTCAATTAACTACTATCTCATTCTGGGTCATCCACAGGAGAGCTCTGCTCTCAGCCAGTCAGAGGCAATGTTCGTCGAATAGGGCGAATGTTTCCAGAACATGAGCGAAGCTTTTCGGACCCCGAATATAGCTTCGACGAATACTTCCAACTAGGTTCGCGAAGAAAAGTTCACCCAGTTAAGAACCATCTAGGTTCGCCGAATACTTCCAACTAGGTTCGCGAACAAACATTTGCCCAATTAAGAACGGCTTAAGGAAGGAACGAGCTCAGTGGTGAGAACTTTATCTCTGTGGTGGTTGGTTGGTTAAACATGTTTAATGCCTAGTTGTCTGCGTAGAGGTACTGGCGGGAACCGGAAATCCCAGGAGGAGGTGGGGACAGGAAGGGGTAGACTATAGTCCCTGCCTGACGCCACACTGTCCATAGTGAGCCGGTTTGGCCCAGCGGTGAGGCGTTAGGCTGGTCACCAGAGGGACCTCGGTTCGAATCCGCTACGGCACTCCTTTCTCTGAAAAAAAAATTGTGGTCTGTGGACACTGTCTTGTGACTTTGTTCTTCACAGTTAATGACACATTAAAATGGCTCTCACCACTGCCCATCTTAATGCGGGAGTCATTCTGGTGGTGACAGTGTAGCGATAGGTATATAATGTACCCCCCCCCCCACCTCCGTACCCCCTTCCCCCCTTCTCCCCGTCCCTAATAAGCCTTACGGTTTCTGTGGACGTTAAGCGCAATGTTTACTTCCTTACCTACAGTGTCCACCACCAGAACGACTCCAGCAGTAAGACGGCAGCGACGAGAGCCGTTTTAATGTTTCATTCAATGCGAGGGGCAAAGCCACAAGACATTGTCCATACTCTGTATACAACACTACGTGACTTTCGACTGAAGAGAAAAGAGCCGAAACGGAATCGAACCTAGGTCCTTCTCAGTGCTTACCAACCTACCGCCTTGCCCGCGGCTGGGCCAAACCATAAACCTACATAATACATTAAAAAAAAAAACAATATATTTTATTTGTATGTCGGTCCATGGCCAAACCGTCTCAGAACTCAGGAGCTGTGTGAAAGATGAGCTGGCCGCCCTGTGCTCCCCGTCCCTAATAAGTAATAGTCCATTTGAGTGTTGCTTTACGTCCACAGAAACCGTGGGCTTATTAGGGACGGGAGCCCAGGACGGCCACCTCGACTTTCACACAGCTTCTGAGCTCTGAACCTCTTAGTTCGTTTAATGTTGCTTTTCGTCCACAGAGACTGTACGATCTTTGTGGATGTAAACCATCATTGAACTCGAACACAAACCGTCTCACACAGTCACAATGCTGGTTAGTTTAGCGTTTGTTCGTTGAATGTTGCTTGACGTCCAAAGAGACCATGCGGACAATTAGGGAAGAGAAGACCAGGATGTCCACCTCTTTTTTCACACAGCTCCTGAGCTCTGATAGGCTGGTACAATGGCAGCCACTGCCGAGGTCTTTTTTCCTCACTCGGTGGCAGCCTGCCTATTCACAGTACTCTGTTATTACTCTCCTTGCTGGTGAGGTATGTTTGCGTTAAAAGCTTGACCGTCACGTGGCGTGTACATACCATGTCATGCACCACTGGCTACTGTACAACTCTTGCCGGCCTCCAGAGGGTCATTTTGACTAGAGCACAGTGAGTGTGTGTGTGTGTGTGTGTGTGTGTGTGTGTGTGTGTGTGTGTGTGTGTGTGTGTGTGTGTGTGTGTGTGTGTGTGTGTGTTTCAATGTGTGTGTCACACAAACACACACGCACGCACGCACGCACGCACGCACGCACGCACGCACGCACACACACACACACA
>OY757544.1:9739177-9799177 GCA_963584105.1 Alviniconcha strummeri
CACACACGTGCATGCATGCATACACAAAGTGCACTGCTGTGGGGGTGAAAAAAAGATGGACAGTTTAAAAATAGTCACTGAACAGCTGCTCTGTGAATCCCACATGAACTGCATCGTGTTCATTAGTACTTCATTACCCCTTGCAGGAAATTTGGCTCGCCTTGCTTGGGTAAGGTGCAGCAGCTGCAAGAGCAATGCTACCCATTCCTGTCAGTGTGTGCCGTTTTTTTCTTTGTCCAAACAATGGTATGAATGGCTGCCAGTTTTAAGGATTTTTAATGCGCGCACATTATGTTGATGCATGTGATTGCACACAGGGATGGACAGGCACTGCAACAGAGCAAAATTGACTTTGGGAGAAAAGTCCCTTGCCACACCAGGGACTCAAACTCACATCAGTATTGCACCAGTTTTGTTTTTGTTTTTTTCCCTTCCCCTTCAGTCTGACACTCTAGTAACTGAGCTATCCAACCCTGTGATCAAATCGGACCCAACTCAGGATGTTGTAGACAAGTTGCAACAACTTCTAAATTCTGTTGGTCACTGAATAGGGATGTAGCTAATCCACAACGATCACATGACTGACTTCACTGCAGGACTAATTACCTTCAATGAGCACAGTCCCTGGTATTGTGTGTGTGTGTCGGTGGGGGGTGGGGGGGTGGGGGGGGGGGGCATGGAGGGGAGGGGGGGTAGTGTGGTTGTACTTCTAAGGTGAATAGAAGCAGCAGTGACTTGTCATGCTCAGTGTCATGGTGGTAAGCAATGTTTAAATTATTAGTTGGAGGCTTCAACAAAGACTGCTATTTCCTGAGACATTTTTCATAAAACAAAAAAATAAATAACCAGAGACATTTTTCATAAAACATAAATAACCATTCAAACTAGCAGTGGCCAAAATCAACACAAGAGAGAGTTAACTAGCACTCAAAAGATGTCACACAAACACAACAACAAAGACCTGAGTTGCCTACAGTAACTCTGACATGGCATCCATGTAAATACAAGGTACATATAAACTCCACCAGAGGTACATCCTCATTGGCCTAAGGTGAATGGCCAAGTTGAGTATTATTTTGTTATTTGTATGATTTGTCTCTTTTTTGTGTAAACTTGCAGCTGATTCACTCAGTGTGTGCCATACTCAAATATCACGGACTTGCTTATTTTGACTCATGATATTAAGCAGTAGTATCGTATGACTGCAGATTGTATGGGCATTGTTATGCCAGCAAGAAAAAGCATGAGTCTAATGAAAACAACTGGTCTGTATTTCAGTTTTCACCCAGATATAACCATCATGGTTGACAGGCCATTAAAACCAATTCTCTGTTGATCTGTGTATCCACATGGTTGACTGGGCATTACAAACCATTTATCTATGTATGTATCCACATGGTTGACTGGGCATTAAAAACCAGTTATCTATCTCTGTATGTATCCTCATGGTTGACTGGGCATTAAAAACCAATTATCTATAGAGATCTATGTATGTATCCACATGGTTGACTGGGCATTAAAAACCAGTTATCTATCTATGTATCCACATGGTTGACTGGGCATTAAAAACCAACTATCTATGTATCCACATGGTTGACTGGGCATTAAAAACCAGTTATCTATCTATGTATCCACATGGTTGACTGGGCATTAAAAACCAACTATCTATGTATCCACATGGTTGACTGGGCATTAAAAACCAGTTATCTATCTATGTATCCACATGGTTGACTGGGCATTAAAAACCAGTTATCTATCTATGTATCCACATGGTTGACTGGGCATTAAAAACCAGTTATCTATCTATGTATCCAGAACAGCACTGGCACTGTTGTGTTAGCATGAAGTACGGTGGGAGTGTGATTAGAACAACTGGCCCCTTTTTTGCTTTCAGCATGACATGGGCTCTGAAGAGTGCGCTCCCTTTGGCACCAGTCGGAGTGATGCCAGTAATGGCAACTACATCATGTTCCCCAGTGCCACCAGTGGGGACAAGGTCAACAATGACAAGTTCTCCAAGTGCAGCAGGGACAACATGACTCGCATCATTCAGCAGGTGGTTGACGGAAGCAGACACCCATGTTTTCATGGTGAGTTTTGGCTGCAGCACAGCTGCTGCTGCTGCTGGTGTGTGTGTGTGTGTGTGAGTGTGTGTGTGTGTGTGTGTGTGTGTGTGTGTGTGTGTGTGTGTGTGTGTGTGTGTGTGTGTGTGTGTGTGATGCTGTGTACATGTGTGTGTGTGTGTGTACATGTGTGTGTGTGTGATGCTTGCTACATGTGTGTCTGCCTTTGCTCATACAGGTATGTGAATTTCTATAGATAGAAAACTGCACTGAAGAACAAGCTAGACTACCCCTCCACTAAAAGGATATGCATGCTCCCCCCCCCCCCCACAAGCTTGGTTTGAATCGATGAGTTGCACAAGATTACTGAAACACCTTTTAGGTAAATGTATGAGTAGTACATAGCAGTTTAGCACCTCAACTTAGGTGTGTGATTTTGTGTTGGGGGGTGGGGGTACCTTTGAGCCACCGTGGATCCCAACCTTCCCTTTGACAGGACATTCTGGAGCTTCTGCACACATGAGCAACACACAAGCACACAGGCAACATGGTGCCAACGTTGCTGTGGTCTACCACAGCCTTTTAATGTGTGTTGCCTGTGGCCATGCCACCGCCAATAAGCAATGTTGCGTGGCATGGCTTTGAGCTTGCATACAGGGCAGTTTTGTCTGCAAAATCTTGTTGCTGCAGTGCTGTGTGATGCGTGGAATGTGTCTTCACTGGCTGTTATTTATCCCTGATACACTGTGCCTGTGCATGTTATGCTGTTACTGCTGCTGTGACTGTTCCACTCACAAAACGTAAGATTGGCACAGTCATTTTTCTGTGGAGAGGCAGAAAAGCATAACATCCAATCCTCATCTTGTCATATCAGGCTTATGGGGTTATTATCATTCTAGAACCTAGCAGCAAGGATAAATCAATTAGTATCATTCTAGAACCTAGCAGCAAGGATAAATCAATTAGTATCATTCTAGAACCTAGCAGCAAGGATAAATCAATTAGTATCATTCTAGAACCTAGCAGCAAGGATAAATCAATTAGTATCATTCTAGAACCTAGCAGCAAGGATAAATCAGTTAGTATCATTCTAGAACCTAGCAGCAAGGATAAATCAATTAGTATCATTCTAGAACCTAGCAGCAAGGATAAATTAATTTTGTCACTTACCCAAAACAATGTGTTACATTACAAGAACAGCTGAATCAGCCATAGCCTGCCTGCATTAGTACTCTTATGCTAACAGTTTGCTCCAAGACTGGCGTCCAGGCCTCATGCCTGCTAAGACCACAACAGCTTGTCCAAAGACAGGGTTAGGACACGGGTGGTAGTGGTAGTGGTTAGGGAACTATTTTCTCTCGTGACGTCTGCGATTTGTGTGCGGATCAGAGGTGACAGGTCAGAGGTTACGAAGTTGTTTACCATATGGCTCACGTTTTTCGTCTACTGCTGTGTTCTTTACCACAGTGGGTTCATAGGGACCATTTCCACTTTATTTTGCTGTGTAAACATTAAACTTATACTTTTCTTTGTAGATTAGCATCGCATGCTTGTATGAGATTGTAATTTGGGTTGCTTTTGTTGACTGTATTGCTGTTTTAGCTTTATGATGCAACCCTGTCGATTTCATCCAAAATCAAAATGGTGGACCGTAGCGGTGCAACTGACTGAAGTAACCAGCTGCTGCTAGATGTGTCTTTGTTGTCAGTTTTACAAGCATAACAACTACTTGACCAGTGATGCCACAAAAGACTAATTTGTAAAGTTTGTCACTGAATGGCCTTTCTCAAGTTACTCTTCTGTGTGAAGGGGCAGGTGTTTAGGTAGTGATCTGTGCGACTTTGGCTACATTACACTTGAGGCACACACACAAGCATAGGTGGACAGTCAGGCTGCACCGCTACCACCACCACTACCACCCATGTACTAACCCTCTCTGTTGTCAAAGTCAAATACTTCTTTATTCCATTGAAAGGAAAGCGCAGGTGCCACACATGAATAACACAAAACAAACAAATTAAAAAAAAATCTATGTGTATCAAAGATTCACCATCTAAGAGTGTGCAGTAAGGTACTAATACCACAAGCATTATTTAAATAGAATATATATTATGTATGAAAATGCACTGTCAGATAAACAGTATCACATACATTGATACGATTAACGTATGATATTAATATAAATGTTTGTTTCTCCTGAAAAACACACATGCTGTTTCTCACACAGCAACTGCATTTGGAAGCTGTTTTTTTCTCTCTCTGAAGTTTGTGTGAAATATGTATAACAGGACCCTTTTTACCATTTAGCCCATCTGGTACTTGGTGATGATGATGAGTTGATGCTTAATGTCCTCAGATGTCATTTGACATATTAGGGACAAGTTATGACCAATGCCGAAGCATGGTTCAATAATTATTTACGTCCATGGAAACCAGAAGGCTCGTTAGGACGGACAGCCCAGGACGTCCACCTCGACTCTCACACAGCTCCTGAACTATCTCTGGTACTTGGGCTCAGGTCTTCCTTTTTGAATCATGTTTTGAATGATACAGGACATAGTGAATATAGTGCAGGATTTCATTTAGACTGCTGTTCCATTTCATTATCGTTTTCCTCATTTTCTCTTCAGAATCTGGACAGGCATTCTGTGGCAACAAGATAACTGAAGGAGATGAAGCTTGTGATTGCGGATTTGGGATATGTCCCGCCACAACATGCTGTGAGGGTCGTGATGGGAACGTTCCAAACTCAGGATGTAAACTAATCAATTCTGCTACATGCAGGTAAATCACCACATACCTAATTTGATTAACACCTAATAAGCCTTTCTCGAAAGGAGTATAATAATTATTTTTTGAAAAATGATGTGGGCTTTTACAACTCATGGGTAAAGGATACCCTTAGAAGCTGTTTGCACATGGAAGAAAAAACACACACATCCTAGATCTAGTTCATCAGAGAGAATGTGTTGCTCGCTGGTGCAGTTAGATCATGCTTTCATTATCCATATATATACCTTAGTACATCTTTCTCTGTCTGTGTGTGTGGGTCAGATATGCTCCCTCTTTCTTTTTCAATTGTGTGCGGTTGTCAGGATGTTAAAATCGGGTCAGTAAGTAAAGTGAAAAATCTGAAACAGAACAAGGCCCAGAGCGCTCGTGCAGAATCAAGACACAAGGGAGTTAATTAGCGCTCAAAATGTGTAACACAAGTACAACAACAAAGACCTTAGTTGCCTACAGTAACTCTCACCTGGAATGCGTGTAAATACAAGGTACATAAACTCCACCTGAGGGACATCCTCATCCTCCACCAGAGGTACATCCTGGTGGAGTTTATGTACCTTGTATTTACATGCATACCAGGTGAGTCACTGTGGGTGACTCAAGTCTTTGTTGTTGTACTTGTGTGTATTTTCAGCACTAATGAACTCCCTTGTGTGCTGACTCACATACTTCCACTGAAACATCACTTGACTTGTGTGCTTTTATGTTACAGCCCTGATTCTGGCCCTTGCTGCAACGACACCTGTATGTTTAAGCCTGCTGACTCTGAGATATGTCAAGAGGAGAGTGAGTGCAAGGAGCAAGCCAAGTGCAGATATCCTTTTGCCCTGTCATCGCAAAGTGTTTAAAATTTAACGTCCAAACACACAAATAGTTCAAAAGAAAATCCTGATTTTAATAGGACAGCACATTGCATGCAAAAAAATTCAGGGTAAACCCCCGTTTCAAGTGGCAAACAAACAGGTAGTATGCTAAAAACAATTATGAGAAATAAAAAATAAAAACCTTTCTGGATTCAGTTGATGCATTGATGAATGATCGAACGCTCACTAGCAATCAACTTTGTTTCAGTGGAAATCAGTGGACCGTACAATAAGGTGGGTAGATAATTGTTTTTGAACACCCAGTCAACCATGGTGGTTATATCAGGGTCTTACACACACACACACGCATGCACGCACGCACGCACGCACGCACGCACGCACGCACGCACGCACACACACACACACACACACACACACACACAGGCATGCATACACACATGCAGATATTAGACTGTTTTGTACATTTGATGTTGTTTTAAATATTGTGAGAAGAGGTGCCTGTGCTATGCTTCCTTGACTACCTCACTGGCAGCTCCTTCAAGTGCCCTGAGCCAACCCACAAGGCAAATGGAACATACTGCAACCAGTACAGCAAAGTATGCTCCTCTGGGGTAAGTGTATTATAATAATGATGGTCATTTCTATAGCACCATATCTCACTAGCAAGGGTGAGCTCACTGTGCTTTATGAGACCAACAAAAATGTATACATAAAACTTCAACAACAACCCCCCCCCCCCCCCCCAAAAAAAAAAACCCCAAAAAACCCCAAAAAACCCCCACACAACAACAACAAAAAACAAACCAAAACCCAACAACATAATACTGTAATCCTCGCACACCACACCACCCCTACCCCTCACTCTACTCCTGGATACAGCAATATTAAGGGGAAAGCTTAGATATGGCTAATATGGTTGACAGGGTTTAATAAGCAGCAAATGCCTCAAAGGAACTATCCTTCCCAGGCTAAACATCTCGTGTGCTTGGAGCAGCTTAAAAGAACATGATCCACAGTAATGGTTTTGCAACTGAACTTGCTGTTGATTTTAATCAAGTGAATTCTTTTGGACACCTTCACTAGCACACGAGTACATTACCACATTGTGCAATCTTTTCATGGAAGAAATGCATGTGGGGTGCAATCATTTTTATCACTGCTTTCATCTCTGTGTGAACTTTGATGATGTATTGCAGCAGTCTAGAAAAATGTAAGTCCACAAGAAAAGGTGTGTGGTCTGTTGGGATTTACCCCAGTCAGCTTTTTAACCCATACTGCTTGGTAATTGTTTGGTAAAATTAGCCATCACATGGGAAATAAATTATAGAACAGACAAATTGTGACTAAAATAAAAATTCATACTTTTTAAATTTTATTTTATTAATTTTTGCCAAATCTGAGAAGGCTAGTTCCTTTAAGGGGGTTTGCTTGTACAATTTTTTATTGTCAAAAAAATTCAGACGAGTTCAGAAGAAAAAAATGGCTCATGGTTGACAAACCCATCATCAGCAGCTATCCCTCTTTTAGTTTTACACAGGTCCCCTTGGACCCATCAAAGTTCAGATGTATCTCGGCAAAAGCCACAGGTACTTGTTCCCACAGCAGCTGTGTTTTGTGTTAAGTCCCACCTGGAAGCTGTGCAGACAGTCAGTTTTTGCATAGGACAGTGTGCATTTGTCAGCTCAGATGGATCTGAGCACCATCAATGGGTGCATGTTCCCACAGTGGCTGTGTTTTGTGTTAAGTCCCACTTGGAAGTTGTGCGGACAGTCTCAGTTTTTACACAGGACAGTCAGTGTCCATGATGCTTCTGCCATGAAGTTTGATTTAAAAAAATACGGGCAGTAAGTGATCTTTTAAATGTGACTTTGGGTGTTTTCAGGAATGCCTGGGCCCAGTGTGTTCCAACATCAATGATGGAGCTGGGACATGGGAGGAGTGCTTTCAGACCTCAGATACTGCGCAGGACAGCGAGCTTTGCTTTGTGGCTTGCAGTAAGTGCCGCACAATGCTGGGTCAATGTTTTGTCACCTGAATTCTGGGTGGTGGTGGTGGTGGTGGTGGCGGTGGCGGTGGCGGTGGTGGTGGTGGTGCATTGCTGCATGGCATGGCTTTGAGTTTGCACTGAGAGTAGTTCCACAAAATCTGGTTGCTTGTTTAGCAAACTTAACTGAAGAGCTCCTAAGTTTAACCAAGAAAGGAATGATGGTGATGTGCTGTTTTGTGTTAATCATGTTTTTGTTTTCCAACATTATACTGTGGGATTGCAATTTTCAGAGCACCCAACATCCGGAGAGTGTGTCAGTTCCGCCAATGCAGATGCTCTGGCAAACGCTGTAAATGCTCCCTTCAAAGATATGCTGACGGATGCTGCCACTCAGAAGTTAGGCAGCACTCCAACTGACAGTGATCTTCCTATTATGCTGCCAGCTGGTAAGTCAGTGATGAAAATGGTAGTTAGTAAATTACTGATGAGAATAACAACACAAATAAAATATGCTTCCTCTTCTTCCAGTAATACCTATGGTCAATGTTGATTATTGCTGATATTTTGTGTGTGTGAAGAGGGGTGGTGCTGAGAGAGAGAGAGAGAGAGAGAGAGAGAGAGAGAGAGAGAGAGAGTAATAATAATACCAATTGTAATGAAGATGAAGAGGGAATACTATATTTATGTTTGAAATGTCTCCATGCTTGGCTCTTTGATAAAATGTCAAATTGATAATGATGGCAACATTTAATTTAGTTGTTTCAAATGAGCAGAAAAAAAAAGTAACCCCCCTTGCCCCCCCCCCCCCCCCCCCCCCCCTCCATCATGTTCTCCTCATTTCAGGTTCAGCCTGTGATAACTTCCGTGGTTACTGTGACACGTTCAGCAAATGCCAGCGCATCGACTCTCAGGGACCCTTCAATCAACTGACGAACATGATCTTTGATCCTGTCACACTGAACAAGGTCAAAGACTGGATTGTGGTGAGTGTTCCCCAAGCCACCTTCGGCTCCTCAGAAGCAGTGTATGAGCTGTGTACATTTTTGGTGGATTCGATTTTTTTCTTTATTTTTTTTTCTTCTCCGTACTAAATAGGTAAGTCATTCACTTAAAGTGCCTATAATGGAAAGCTTCTTTTCGGCAAGTTGTTGTTTCTTCTTGGTGCTGAGGCAGGTGCATTTTGACTTTGGGGGATGTTGGTGATTGTCAGCTGCAGGCCAGGTACAGTGTTATGCCTTAGCAGATCAGGTACTTTCTAATCTGATTTTTGGGATGGGGGACTCGGAGCAGGAAACTCGATCAGTTCTGAGATCATTTTGTGTAATATATGCAAAAATTATGCACATGAGTATTACATGTACACATTTATGCCAAGCATGGAATGTACACCCTTATAAAATGCTGTGCAACATGATTAAATGAAAAATGCTGATTGTTTCTGTTTTGTGTAATTATATGCAAAAATTATGCACATGAATATTATGTGTACACAATCATGCCTAGCATGGAATGTGCACCCTTATAAAATGCTGTGCAACATAATTAAGTGAGGAACACTCATTTTTAGTAAAGAAAACCTGGTGGGTGGGGGTGGGGAGGTGGGGGGGGGGGGGGGTAAGGGATTGACTTGAGGGTTGATGAATAGGAGCAAGGATAGTTCAGTGGCTAGAATGTCATCCTCATGATCGAAAGGTCCCAGATTCAAGTCCCCACAGCAGTGGTGAGAGAATTTGCTTCTCCATGGTCAGTTTTCTGTGCTGACTCTTATTTTAGTGTCCGTTCCACCCCAGTGTTGCCACAGTAGAACTTAAAAGATCCTGGTCATTCTGCCAAATGTGCAGGTGGCTGGTTACAGCTAAACACACATGCACCCTACAGGTCTATGT
The DNA here is from genome assembly GCA_963584105.1 of Alviniconcha strummeri. Taxonomy (NCBI): domain Eukaryota; kingdom Metazoa; phylum Mollusca; class Gastropoda; family Provannidae; genus Alviniconcha; species Alviniconcha strummeri. The sequence goes on from OY757544.1 coordinate 9,748,725, forward strand.
GGCTTTAACTGTAAACTGGTGCATGGTTGTATGGTGTACACAGAACATGCACCAAGATGGCAGCAGTGCCATGTGACACCTGCCATGTAATGAGCAAATAGCACTGTCAGTACACCACTTTGGTGGGTGTTAAAAAACACTCTGTAAAGGGATACAGTCACTCATTCTGAATCACATGTGACATGAGCGCAGTGAGTCTGCTTGAGAACAGAGAACAATACATGTGTGTGTGTGTGTGTGTGTGTGTGTGTGTGTGTGTGTGTGTGTGTGTACATGCCTGTGAGTGTGAGTGAGTGTGTGTGTGTGTGTGTGTGTGTGTGTGTGTGTGTGTACATGCCTGTGAGTGTGAGTGAGTGTGTGTGTGTGTGTGTGTGTGTGTGTGTGTGTGTGTGTGTGTGTGTGTGTGTGTGTGTGTGTGTGTGTGTGTGTACATGCCTGTGAGTGTGAGTGAGTGTGTGTGTGTGTGTGTGTGTGTGTGTGTGTGTGTGTGTGTGTGTGTGTATGTACATGCCTGTGAGTGTGTGTGTGTGTATGTTAAAATGATCACTGACTATGTGTGTGTGTGTGTGTGTGTTAAAATGATCAATGCCATTAATAATAATAATGAATAAATTTTTGGTGCTTTCCTCACCATATTCACCAGAGATATTGGCGGGTGGTTGGTCAGCCACCACCATTATGACCACGCTTGATTGCACTTGATTTGGCTCTTGAAAGCCAGCGCTCTCGTTCTGCACCCCCAACTCTCCTCCTCTCACCGAATACTCTGCGTCAACAGGAACACTGGTGGGCAGTGTTGCTGATGGTGGTGGGCCTGGTGGTGTTCATGGGTGTCTTCATCAAGGTGTTTGGCTACAACACCCCTAGCCAGGACCCAAAGAGGCAGCGGCAGCAGCAAGCCCGACAACAGCCCCCTCGCGGTCAGCCAAGACAGCAGGGCCGCGGTGCTGCTATGGTAAATATATTCTTATGATTCCAGTAGCGAAATGTGCTGGATGAGTTGTTGCTTTCTTTTTTACTGTACTTGACTGTTACAAATCTTTTTTTCTTACAAATTTATCCAGTCTAAAGAGTGATACTGGTGGTGAAGAAGAAATTCAGGTCTGTATGTTGCTGACAGCTCTTCCCTCACACCTAGTGAGGAATCCACCAAACGAACACTGAGTTTACCAGCTATCAAAAAGATGTCCACAGTTGTGCACTGTAATTTTCAGACTATCAGGCAACACTTCTTTTTCTTCAGATTTGACCCCTGTGCCATATAGTTGGTGGCGCCTTTTATGTGGATAACATTTGGCACACATATTTTTACAACTAATGATAATGATTATTTTGAACCTGAACTGTACTGAACCTGTCTCTGAAAAAAGAATTGGTCTCCATGTCAGACTGAAATGGAAATCTGATGGCTTGCTGAGCTGAATAGTAATATTCGCCAGTCAATCAACAGAGGACACAATCCCAGAAATGGGATTTGGAACAACTCAATAGGGTCATATTGTCAGCATATAATATCCCCTATTCAAAGGCGGAAAGTTACGAAACTAAAAACAGAATGCATGTTGACATGCTGAGATTTCAGTCTGAGAAATGCAGGTTGATGGTTTTTATCAGTATATATAGAGTAATCAGTTGATGTTTTTTTATCAGTATATATAGAGTAATCAAAGCATTAATATTTTTGCCAAACAGAGGTGTGTGTCTATACATGCCTGTGAGTGTGTGTGCATGCATGTGTGCATGCATGCGTGCGTGCATGCGTGCGTGCATGTGTGCGTGCGTGCATGCGTGTGTGTGTGTGTGTGTGTGTGTGTGTGTGTGTGTGTGTGTGTGTGTGTGTGTTGTGAGTGTGTGTGTGTTGTGAGTGTGTGTCTACACCAAACTGCCAGACAGACTGACTGACAGAAGAAGACTGACAGATGAAAAAGACATGGGAGGGGAGGGGGAGAGAGAGAGAGAGAGAGAGAGAGAGAGAGAGAGAGAGAGAGAGAGAGAGAGATAGTTTTTCTTTCCATGATTTCTCAAGATCTTTTTCTTTTAAGAATGTTTTCTGCCTGGCATGTTTCGACAGGTCACATTGCATGCATGAATGTGAGATGCTGTATTAGAACTTTGATACATATGTACTTTAGAGTGGATATTTTCCCCTTTTGTTTCTTTTCTTTCCGTTTCATTTTTGTTTTTTGCTCAACACTTCAGTCAGCAACTACCAGTAATTTTTGCATGTTCCCATTGGCATAGCTCTTGTTAAGCTCAAACTACCATGGCTTTGTCTGCTGTTTGGTGTCCAATCTTCTAATTGCATGAATTTGATCAGTTAGTTTGTTAGTTTGTTCCATTTTCATTTGTTCTGTTTTATTTCCTCTTTCTGTTACACTTTAAAATTTGCATGATGAGTTGAGTTAAAATTTCTTCTCTTCACTCATTTCTTTTTCTGACTGTTTCTCTGGCTAGAGTCATGATGCTTATTTTAATTTCTTTGCTATTTTTGTCTTTGCATTAGTCTTGGTGGATTTGTCTTTACTTGCTTTCATTCACTCAGACCACCCTTTACATGGGGATGACAGGCGAGGAAGTAAAACTCCAACTTTCTACTTGCCCACTTTTTTCTTTGCTCTCAGATTTTTTTTATCAGCCTTTTTTGTGGTTGCTTGAAGCATTCTTGAACAGCCGGAAGCTTGTCAAGAAAGCCTTTTCTCTTTGGTTTCATTTCCTGAAGTTTGCAAACAAAACAGTGCTAACTGGTTTTCTGATTTCATTTCATTCTGTTTTCAGTCATCAGTCCACCCATATACAACCGGCGTGGAAATGGAAATGACGTACCCATATAACATGGCACGGAAGTAGAACTAACCCATCTAGACCACGCCTAGGCATAGACACTTGCATTGCATTGTCATCATCTGTCACCTGATACTGAGTCGTCGTCTACTGTTCTGGGAAAAATACGTTCAAGCTAGAGTCTTGCCACATGAAGAAGCTGACACAATCCTATCGAATGATTGAGGATGTAACTTAAACTAATATTTGCCACCTCTCCACTTATTTCTTGAAGCTAAGTTCTAATCTCCAGTGTGGTTGAGTACTCCCTTAACCTGTCACTTTTGCACCACCACTTGCTAAAGATAAAATTTCATCACCTGTTATTTTCTGACTAATGCCACTGAATTAACTATTGTCAAACCCTGCTGTAACTGAGCATTCATTTGGTGTGTTCAAAGACTGAGCTGGAGAAGTGTTTGTGCTGTTGAAAACTGTTGCATAAGGACCCTAAAATTACCTGCATGCGTGACTGATGAATGTGATTATGAGGATTCAGCCATCTGTGCCTGCCTCATGTCATGTGCGCCTGAAAAATCTAGGTCTAGTAGCCTTGTGCATGACACAATTGTGATCATATAATTATACAGCCATGCGCATTTGCTACATTCTGCATGAGTGACTGGAAATCTAGATCTATCGAAACCTGTGTGATGCAGTGGTGAAGAGTTTGGCTGCCAGCATATGCCTCATATGCCCTGGTTTCGTTTCCTGTCACAGGCAAGGCAGACTGCTCCACCCCCCTACACAACGGGCATGGATATGGCCCACTACAACCAGGGCTACCAGCAGGGAAACCCTCACCAGTATGATCGCTTAGCACCAGGCTATGGCAAAAATCGCATCTAGATCTGTTCTTCCTGTGCCCTTTCTGGCGGATTTTAGATAGATCTAACCCTGGCAGATTTGTTTGTTTGTTTTGTTTTGTTTGTAATAAACTGTAATCCAGGGCATAGTAAGAGTAAGTAAGGGTATCATCACAGATACAGTGGGGTTTTTTAATGATCAACATGGTGAGCATATATATATAATATTGTGAATGGATAAGGTTGAAACAATTTTGACTTGAAGATTCTGATTTTGTTTTGTTTGTCAGTGCTGTAGTGTAGTTGTTTTGTACTCCAGTATCCAACACATGCACATAGGGAGAAGAAAGAGGGGGTTGGGGAGGGGGGGGGAGAAGAAGATATATTTCATAAAAATGACAGCAGATTGAAAGTAAATTGTGTGTGGGGGTGTGGGTGTGGGTGGGTGTGTGTGTGAGGAGGGGAGAGAGAGAGAGAGCAGTCCTGTGATACTGGTGTTACTTCTATAATGATGCATACCCCACAAGAGCAGGTTGTTTCAAACTTATTCATTCTCCAAGCACAAGTTGAGAACATCTTGTCTTTAGAGATTTCTTGAATCAACTACAATACCATGAATTGTCTCCACCAATCCATAATAAAACGTCTTTGTATGAATGTGGAGAAAAGCTTTTTCCTCTTTTTTTTTTTTTTTGTGACCAGGAAGAGATGGCAGTTGCAAAGAAAGTGTTGTCCAAATGTGTGAATTGGGCCATCAGTATCTGCTGTTGACTACATTTCAGGGGATTTTTGTTTCATGTTTCACTGTGTTGCCTGTGGTCTCATGGTAACTGATGGGTAAAGCGCAAGGAACTTTGAAGAAGACTTGCTATAATGTAAAGTTTGTATGTGACGGTGATAAAACAATGTGTACATTTGCTGGCACATATTGTGATCCATAGGACCAGAGCCTCTGAAGAATGTTGCTCATTTGTTTAGTTAAAGGATATTTGTTTTGCTAGCTAGCCCAAACAGAATGCTTGGCGATATGTACCAGAGTCTTTCTCATGTTTGATTTTTGTTCTTTGATACATTCTGCCATTCACATGGTTTTTGGGGTTGTTGTTTTTTTGATTTGTTTTTTTACTACATCATTGAGTTATTGTTGAAAAAGAAATCATTATGCAGAAGTATCCAGATTTTTGTTTGAATTGATCAGCATGAAATTAAATGAAGACCATCAACCATTCTGTTAAATGATTCTGCAAGTGTATTCAAAAGTTGAAGACACTGTCAGATTCCTTTCTCATTTTTATATATATTTTATAAATCTGATCAAAGTGCAATGGCAGTTTCAGTGGTTACCCATTGCTGTAAATCCAAAGCAAAAACTATTTTTGGTAATCATTCAGGACCACATGTATTGGTTAAGTTGTGCTGATTGTGAATCACCATATAAAGCAAAAGATACTGAAAAATACTTTTGATTAAATTACAGGCATGCATTAGTGAGATGGTTCATCACTTAAGTTCAAAGGCATGCTTGAGAGGTGAGGCTGAGCATGCTGGGGTCATGGGACAGCGCTCCTTGTGGGAGTCAAAAGCTCCTTCCCCTAAAACAGGAGAGAAAAAAGAATGATGGAATATCTTGACTCCTGTGATGGGGCATAACCAGATTGACCCGTTTTGTTTTCTCTTAGTCAATGGTCAGAATGCATAGCCATCAAAAGTAGAATCCTATGGTTATGTAACATTTCATTACTGAAAGAAAAGAAAATCAAAACAACAACACCAAAAGCTGTGAAGCTGTTGTTCCTGTGCAAATAAGTGCCACCCCCACCACATTATTACCAGTCTTCTAGCATTTCCATGCAGGAATTGGCAAGTTCAAATGGAGGAATTAAAAGAAAAGAACTTGCAATGCTCACTTGCTGCTCCAGCGTATTCCTTAATTTCATCCTGGTTTGCCATTTTCAGCCATCATTTGCTTACAGACAGAGCACTTAAATTCTAATACTAAATTAAAGTGTTGGTGGTCACACAAGTTTTCCCCCAGTATGGGTTTTGTGGCAGTGTTGGGTCTACATACAAACGTTCTTTTTGATCAGTATGAAACACATTTTTGATTCTTAACCAAAATGATCTAATAATTTTTGGCTTGAATAAAAAGAAATGTTTTGTTGTAACCACACATGTGACTGTACACGCACTAGAAACACAGTTTAGGTGGCACTGAATTGTGTTCATGATTTGTGAAACAACAGGAATGGTTCATTGTTGTAAATGGTTCACTTTTTCCCCCTTCTTTTTCACTGCTGCGGTCAACATCACTTGTAACTGAACACAAACATGTATGATGATAAGAAACCTTTTTCATCAGATTGTGACAGTTTTCTGATTTTATTTGTGCATCAGTTTGATTGTTAACAGAAAAAACAGTGGAGAGTTTACAAATATGCATGTACTCATCATATCATATGTATGTGAAATTACCGTAAGTGTTTGCGTCTCCCCTTCCCCCAGTGTTTTTTGTGTGTTTTTTTAATGTCCAGTTCTTCTGTGTGGGTTTTCATATTTTCGGTGATTTATTTTGAAACTGTTCTTACTGTCATTTGGTAAGCCATTCACTGTTGAAATATTTTTTGCTCCAGCTACAGCAAACATGCCTTTTGTGTTCTCAAAAGGAATCCCTCCACTTCAAACCTCAGACGTTTGTTCCTGATATCTCGCATTTGTGATCTTTGATTATAGCTGTTTTGGTCAGCCCAGAACTATATTTCTAACAAGGGTGTTTTATAACAATCAAGAAAAAAAGGAGAGAAAAAAATGTTGGGTCACAAGTACATCAACAGTTTGATCAAAATATGAACACAACTGGAAGAAATGTCGGTACGTTTAAAAAAGAAAAAGAAAAAAAAAAGGAATCTGCAAGTGATGAATTTTTACTTCCCATGGGGCATCAGAACAGTGTATCTTTAAAGTACTCATGGTCATTTGTCCTCGTTGTTGCGATGGCTCTGTTAATGGCTGGCGTTGAAAAGAGTTGTGAACTTAGATGGTAGTTGCTCACACTCCAATAACATAGTTAGGCCCGTTGTCAACATGCTGTTGAATATGATTCAAAGGAGAGACAGCTACCCAGGCTGCACAAATGTTAGTTTTGTGATTAACATAGTTACTGATACAGTGGAACCCATGTTTTACTGTTGCAAACTAAGAGGACCAGTACTTGGTAAACAATTGTTTTGTTTTTTATCGGAAATATGAAGAGAGGTTTTTCAGAAGGGGGTTTATAAGAGGGACAGTTTCTTATCAGAGGTTCCACTGTAGCCCCAACTGTGACAGTTGAGGAGAAGAAAGTAGGTTGCTAGTCAGGGAATAAGAACTTCAGAACTGAAATCCATTTTACGCTGGATCCGACTAGTAATGTTCTGCTTTCTGTGCTTGTTGCGCTGTCCTGCCGGAGCAGTATTTGTGATATCTGCTGTACAACTCTCTCTCCGAGGTGAGAAGGAAGCGCTTGTGTTTGATGAGCAAACCCATACTCCAAAGACTGCCTACTGGCCTGCATCTCTGCCATGGTTGGTTACAACATAGCCAGTCACCAAACCCCTTCCTTTAATTCTGTGATGGAAAATGCACCCTTATGTGTCAGATTTTGAGGCTACAGCATCACCGTGCATGACAGAGACTGGCAGTAAGTGATTAGAGTGTGGGGCAGACCTTGTACTTAACAAACTACACTTGAAAGGAGTTTTCTTTGTGCCTATATGTAGTGTATAATTATCTTTGTCCTAACAGTAACACCGTCCTTTTTGTGTTCAGTGCCTTGGAATGGTGTTTGCAGGTGTATAATTCCATGTTTTTTATGCTGGCTTAGACTTCAAGATTATGAAAAGATGCCCACTTTCCTCTGGGGCAAACTCCTTGGTGGAGAAATATAATAAAGAGAAGTGATTTATATAATAGCGTATATAATGAAGAAAAGTGATTTACTGGTGTACATATTATTTTGTGAAGTTATCTTGTTAAGTATGCCTGCTGACAGAACATAAGATTTCTGTGAGCAATCAGTTTAATTGAACTTTCCCCATCCTCCCACCAACTGTTGTGTTTTGTAACTCCTTCATTAGTAATGCCCTATTTTGTAGTCATCATTGGTGTTAACTCCTGGATTGCATGTGTGTCTTTTAACAAGCAGGTAGCCAAGATGTTGTGAAACAAGGAATGTGCACACAAGGATTATGAATAGGAGTAATAAGAACAAAGTTAGCAGTGTGCAAGATCCTTTGATTTTGATGCAGTGAAACCAACAGAAGGGAGGATCCTTATATTAGTTGATATGACCACTCGGTACCACACAAGTGAAATCAGCATAAAAATCCAGCCAGACAATCCTCTGAGCATTGCTTTTTGGCACTTTCCTCCAAACTCTGCCAGATTTAGTTACACCACTGAAGGCGCACTCTTTATCTCCACATAGCTGTCCACCGATGCAGTCAGTGCCCTCCGAAAGATCTGGGTACTGATAAGACTGTGGAAGTAACCTAGCACCCAAGCACGCATGTAAACATGAGACGCCTCAACCCTGGGTAAAAAATAAGTTCCATGTCGATTCAAATGATTTCGGTTTTATTTGAGCTGGTGTAAGCAACCTGGCAACATAAAACAAACATCTGATATATAAAAATTTACTCCTGTTTGAGCACCAACAAAAAACTGCTCATTAGCTGACAGTTTTCTGGACCCTATGGCGTAACTAAATATGGCAGTGGTTGAAGGAAGGATGTTGTAAACCAGTGCTTGGAGTTTGGACATTGATGTGATGGAAGAGAATGAACTTGGCAAGAGCGCAAAGTGAACTGAATGAAGCAGTCGGCTGCTGTGTGAAACCATTGGAGAATGCAGCAAAGGCACTGAAAACAAACACCAAATAAAAATTGATAATGGAGTGGATTAGTCCGTTTCATTGGTACTTACATATTTATTTTAGTTCACCTAATGTCTTCATCAGTCAGTACATCATTTTCCATTTTGTTGTGCTATATACATTGCAAACGGCTTATTTATGTTTTTTTTATGTGTGAGTGTGTAAATATGTACATTTGTGTAATGTGAATATTATTAATCAGTGTTAATAACACCATCACCATGTCATGCAAGTTGAATTCTTACATTGCAACTTATGATTAGGTGCAATGTTTTTGACAGTCTCACCATTTTCCTGCATGATTTGACCAAAGTGCAATTATGTCTGTTAATTGAGTTACATATCATATTCATTTTACTAGCTTTGGTTAATAATGTGACATCTTTTGAGTGCTAAATTAACTCCTTTCTTTGTTGATTGAGCTTACATTAAAGAAGAATCATCTTTCTGCTTGTGACTACCTGTCATAACTTTCACATCATGTAGAGGGGAAAATACTGTCATAACTTTCACATCATGTCGAGGGAAAAATACTGTCATAACTTTCACATCATGTAGAGGGGAAAAATTTACTGTCGTAACTTTCACATCATGTAGAGGGGAAAAATTTACTGTCGTAACTTTCACATCATGTAGAGGGAGAAGATTTACTGTCGTAACTTTCACATCATGTAGAGGGAGAAAATTTACTGTCGTAACTTTCACATCATGTAGAGGGGAAAAGACTGTCATAACTTTCACATCATGTAGAGGGGAAAATACTGTCATAAGTTTCACATCATGTAGAGGGGAAATACTGTCATAACTTTCACATCATGTAGAGGGAAAAATACTGTCATAACTTTCACATCATGTAGAGGGAAAAATACTGTCATAACTTTCACATCATGTAGAGGGAAAAATACTGTCATAACTTTCACATCATGTAGAGGGAAAAATACTGTCATAACTTTCACATCATGTAGAGGGGAAAATAGTCATAACTTTCACATCATGTAGAGAGAAAAATAATGTCACAACTTTCACATCATGTGGAGGGGAAAAAATGACTGTCGTAACTTTCACATCATGTAGAGGGGAAAAAATTACTGTCAGAACTTTCACATCACGTAGAGGGGGGAAATTTACTGTTGTAACTTTCACATCATGTAGAGGGGAAAAATTTACTGTCATAACTTTCACATCAGGTAGAGGGGGGAAATTTACTGTCGTAACTTTCACATCATGTAGAGGGAGAAAATTTACTGTCGTAACTTTCACATCATGTAGAGGGGAAAATACTGTCATAACTTTCACATCATGTAGAGGGGAAAATACTGTCACAACTTTCACATCATGTAGAGGGGAAAAAAATTACTGTCGTAACTTTCACATCATGTAGAGGGGAAAAAATTACAGTCAGAACTTTCACATTACATAGGGGGGGGAAAATTACTGTCGTAACTTTCACATCATGTAGAGGGGAACATTTTACTGTCATAACTTTCACATCATGTAGAGGGAAAACATTTACTGTCATAACTTTCACATCATGTAGAGGGGAAAAAATCCTTTCTTTTTTGATTTGCCTTATATTAAAGAAGAAACATCTTTCTGCTTGTGAATACCTGTCATAACTTTCACGTCATGTAGAGGGGAAAAATACTGTCATAACTTTCACATCATGTAGAGGGGAAAATACTGTCATAACTTTCACATCATGTAGAGGGAACAAATTTACTGTCATAACTTTCACCTCATGTAGAGGGAAAAATACTGTCATAACTTTCACATCATGTAGAGGGAAAAATACTGTCATAACTTTCACATCATGTAGAGGGAAAAATACTGTCATAATTTTCACATCATGTAGAGAGAAAAATACTGTCATAACTTTCACATCATGTAGAGGGAAAAAAATTACTGTCATAACTTTCACATCATGTAGAGGGGAAAATACTGTCATAACTTTCACATCATGTCGAGGGGAAAATACTGTCATAACTTTCACATCATGTAGAGGGGAAAATACTGTCATAACTTTCACATCATGTAGAGGGGAAAATACTGTCATAACTTTCACATCATGTAGAGGGGAGGACACTGTCATAACTTTCACATCATGTAGAGGGGAGGACACTGTCATAACTTTCACATTGTGTAGAGGGAAAAATACTGTCACAACTTTCACATCATGTAGAGCAGAAAATGCTATCATAACTTTGCAGACTGAACCAGGTCGTGGTGTGCTTTCCAAATGAAATAAGTCTGGAATTTTCCTTTAATTGTCCATTCTTTCGCTTCCCATAGTCCCACCCGCCTCCATCCCAATCCTGATCCCCATTCTGGCTGAAGTTTTGCTCATGGTTGCCATAGTGAAGGGAGACAATCCATGCTCTGCCGCTTCAGTCCTGTGGCTATGAGTAATGGAAGTAGTCAGCTGGGGTGCATCTCACTGTCTACACTATCAGTATTTCCCTGTCCACACAATCAGTATCTCACTCTGATCCACACAGTTAGACTGCATCCACTATGCAGTAATTCTAACCCAGAGTGCATCAATATTACGTGGTTAGCAAGATGCCTTTGACTTTTCCCTCACTGGACTGGGCATAAAACATCAATTTACTTACTTACTTTACTCAATGAATAATGTGGTGATAGTTTTCCCCTTCTGCCCCACTCATTGTCTCTGGAACATCATCTTAATGACTGGCAAGTTTTGTGCTAGTAATTCAGAAACATTGTCCCTGGAATATCATCTTTATGACTGGCAAGTTTTGTGCTAGTAATTCAGAAACATTGTCCCTGGAATATCATCTTTATGACTGGCAAGTTTTGTGCTAGTAATTCAAAAACATTGTCTCTGGAATATCATCTTAATAACTGGCACGTTTTGTGCTAGTAATTCCAAAACATTGAGGAAATGATGGTCTACAAACATTGAAAACCACAGGATTGTGTTTAAGGAGGTACAGAAAGCTAGAACATCTCCCACCCCACACCCCTTCTCCCCAATGCAATGTTTTGTGCTTCTATCATGGTATCCATTTTCATTATGTTCTTTTGATCGTCTTTTGTCATTTTACTGTTGACTTAAGCATGTGTTGAACTGTCAAAGTGATTTGAGGGCTGAATTTATTCACGACTGTTAAACAGTTAATGTTCCTGTGTTGTCAGATGTACTACGTGTACTGTGTTCCACCCGTATTCATTCCAGGTTTCACTTTCAGAGGCGGATTTGCACAATAACTATGACAGTAACAGGTGATTCTGAGAGATGTAACTAATAACCATTAAAATGTTTATTTTGTTGACACAGACTTTTGTGTTGGATTCCAAAAAGGACACACACACACACACAAAGCCACCCAAGCGAGGCATGGTGCGAACCTGAATGAATACTTTGCACAGAGGGAGAGAGAGAGAAAGAAACAAACTAAACTCTAACAAAAGACTGAAGTACACTGGTGCCTGTTGACATTTAGTCCTTGTGATAAAGAGAGACCACACTGGAACCCCAATGCAACGAAGGATACACATAAGAGAAGAAAGCAAGAACAGGCATAGATCAAACAAACAGGGAATAGAAGAGAGCAAACAAAACTGTCATAACTTAGATGGCAGGGTTTGATCAATAAAAGACAAACAAACAAAAAAAAGATGAAAGCTCTTAACACTTCAGGGTGACAGGTCTCATTTATTCAAATTATCGCAACAGTTTACAACTTTAAAGACAACTTTGTTCTTCATTCAAACAGGCAAGCGAGTCCCAACAGAAAGACGTAGCAATTTGGCAGCATTCTTGGTTTGTGACCTTGGTGCCTTGAGGAGATTTTTTTTTAAACACATGAAAAGAATGACTAGGATGCTTGTAACTCTGGTAAAACCTGTATCAGTCATGATTATTGTGAAACAGTGCTTTTTGATGTCACTGGGGTGGGGGGGGATTTGAAAACATATGTCACTGGGGGGGGGGGGGGAGAGATTTGAAAACATTTTAATTGATTAAATCAATATGCTGTGATCTCAACTCAGTATCAGTGCAGTGACATTCATTGGTTGATCAACCAAACTGATTGTTTTGAAACTGTGTGTGCTTTTTCGTTCTTTTCTTTAATGTTCTGCTTTAGCCAGTCTTACTGAGCAACAAAGATATGTGTTATTAGACTTCAAATTAACACGACTGTGGCAGGTCTGGGGATGTGAACAGTTTTTATGGTGGAAAACATATTCATAGAGGTCACATAGCATGATAACTACAGGAAATTTGTAGAGTGCCTGGCCTCTAAAAGCGCAGTACCTTACAATGAACAGTACAACACAAAACCAGAGGAAAAAGAAAAGTTTTACATCCATGTACACACACACACACTTGCCGCCACTTAGGTTTTACATATAGTGGTAAAAACTGTCATTAACTTTTAACAATGACATATAAACTTCACGAATAGTATAACAGTTTGACATACCCTGTTCTTTCTTTCCTGTCTCTTTTCTGTTTGGCACAGTTTCCCACAGAAGTCCTCACAAGACTAAAATACAAGAGTATCTACTTAACAAAATAGATTAAAATACAAGAGTATCTCTTAACGTCTTCTCTTTTTTTGCACCAACTTCAGTACACTGCAAGAACTCCCACATTTACATTTACAATGAGCAGTACCATACAAAACTGGGGTTTAGCACTAAGGCCATCTGTATTGTAACATTAAATATGACTAAGTGGAAATATTTCCCATTAATGACTATAAACTCTACAACTACACTGGGGTACATGTACATTTCCAAACAACTACACATCCACGTAACAATAAAATGTGAAATACAATCCATTTACCAATGTCCAATGAAACCACCATATCCAGACACAACGTGAAGCTTTCATGCACCATATCCCAAAGGACAACACTAAAATTAATGTGTCACTGAACAATAATATGCCCGTTTGTGCAGGATATAACAGCTGTCACATTTGAACACTGCTCCTAAAAATCCGATTTTCAGCAGGACAGTCCTGACCTCGGTGATTTGATTTTTCACTGAGAGAAACCATAATCATCATTCCAGTGAGACTGCTACCATTATGCAGTATCTACATTTTCCACAAAACCGGTCATTACAACTTCTCTCAACAGAAAGTGGACAAGGAACCTTTAAATGTGTTCAGCCTTCTTGGTGTGCGCTGCAGAAATGACACTACACAGTGTCAAAGGGGGGCACAAGCACGGAGATGTTTGTGCAAGTGCTGCTCTGGTTAGGAGAACTAAAAAAAAAGAAAGACCCCTTCACCCTGTCTTGACACAAAGCCCACACAGATGCTGGCTGCTTTCTGATAACCAGCTGCTTTTACTGGTTTGCCAGCACCTTGCACGAATGGCTGAGGAAAGCTCCGGTTTCTCATCAGCATGCTAGCTTTTCTCTTTTTCTTTCATGGTGCTTTACATCTACAGAAACCATACGGCTTACTGGGGATGGGAGGGGAGAATGGGACTGGACATGCGAGCCCAGGCCCACCTCCCTGTTCACACAGCTCTTGACCTCTGACAGCTTTCTCATCTTCATTACCCATTTTGAAGGCACAGGCTCACCAACTGCCCAGCAGGGGAGACAAACGGATTTTATGGCAAGGCAGGAGTAGACTGCAGTTCAACAATACCATTGACTGACTGAGCATACAGGAACCAGCAGCAACAATAAAACCTCTACCAACTACCTCAAACAAGCTTACAGATTTGATTTTGATTTTGTTGTGGAGTTTGCTGCAATTTTTCCTTCTTTCTGCTTGACAAACAAGAATGAATGGTGTGCCATTGGAAGCTCTAAAATAATTACTGCCAAAAAACTAAAACATGCTTCTTTTTTTCCATTTCAGTATTTATAAACAAAAATACCCCCCTTCACCAAACATCCCCTGTACGAGAACGCACAACACTTCCCAGCATGGTCTTCCACCACAGAACTTTTCATCCCTAAGACTGAAAGCCCCCTGCTTTACTCAAGAAAGTACATCATGGATCCTGTGTCGATGCCTTATTATTGGAACGACAAATCCCAACATGTCTGGGCTGAAACCAAAATGTACTCGGGCCACGTTCAGGGCTATAGACCACCGTTCTAAATTTGGCTGTCGACTAGGACTCCGCTTTGATGTCGGGGTTGCTGTTTGCTACATCCGATTCGTCGGGGATGACGCACTTCCACAGCCCATAGGTTTTGCCGATGGTGGTCTGCCAGAGCCTCAGTGTCCCGTCCTCACTCCCGCTGGCATACAGTTCTCCGTCGGGTGAAAACCGTACACAGTGCACCGGTCCAAAGTGACCCTTGAAAGACTCTGCACGCAGAAGGGCAGGTTGATGACAGACTTGAACATATGAAAGTGATAACTGATGGCTGGAAAATGGCCCCACCTAGAATAAAAACTAATTAAATCTGATTACGGATTATGCACTGGAAGGTGAACGCTGTGATGCACATCCCCAGTAAATTCACAGGAAAAAACATGCAGCAGTGACACAAAGCTTAACACCTACACACACACACTCAGTCATACGCTATTCACCTGCACCCACACTCATTGTTATGACTGTCTTACTCTAACCGTGACTTGTTTGTTTGGCCGTTTATTAGTTTAAGTTTTCGTCTCAATCCATCTCTCTCTCCCATAATACATTTGATTTGTGTTAGAAGATTTACATAATATATGCTTGTACCTATTGAGGTTTATTGTAATCATTAGTACAATACTGATTTAGTACAATACTGCTCTAAATCATATATAAAAACTCAAATATGTGAAAAACAACAACATGGAAATATGGAGCAGCAGAAGGGGTTCAGGGACTGTGTGCGGGTTCAGGGTGTGTGAAGTCATTTCAGGGCTTTTGCACCAGTCATCAGTAAGCATGGTGAGTTTTTCACCAAACTCTGAGGAAGCTTCAGTCTGCTGACTCTTAGGAACACAGGTGAATGGCACAAAGACATGTTTAGCTGTGCCGCAAGCACCATCCTCACAGCATGATAAAGGAGGAGTTACTATTGCCTTTGTGCAGGAAGGCAGGCAGCTATGTGCAATCAGGCAATTCCTCTCTTTCATCATTTATCCCTCAGCTACATTTCAACATGATCAGGTGCTGCTGATGCTATAGTTGCTCACTAAAATCACCTATTTCTAGAAGACAACGAAAGTTTCAGAGTGGCTCTAAAACTAAAACAAATGAAGGACATACACACAAACAAGTCCTCAAGAACACGACAACAGTGCAAAGATAGCACAAAAATGATGAAAAGGAAAGATGAAATATATACACTGGGCTGGATGTCCCAACACCGAGCAGAACATTACCAGTAACGTAAATGATATGATCAGTTTTTATGTGAGTAAAAAAAGAATTCAGAATCGAACCAAACTAAAACCAAACCCCAGACTGAGCCAAGACCCACCAATTTCTTTGCCAGTCTCGTAGTCAAACTTGTACATCTTGAAGTCTTCCCCCCCGGCCACAAAGAACTTTTCGCACTGGTGCAGGGATGCTGAGTTGATGGGAGCTTCAGCTGTAAACTTTTTGATCTGCTCCAACCTGGAATCATTTCTTCACGTAAATACAGGTCAGGCACTCCAGGCAATTCCACAATTGTGATTCATAAGAATCACCAGAGAAGACATAATCCTGAAAGCTACTTGTGAAAAGGAACACTGAGCACTACCATTTTGAAAGCTCAGAAACCAAACCAAACAAACAAACCACTTTAGGAGCCACAAAAATCTCCTAAAAGGATTAACTTTTCATAGTTATGTCACCCATAGCTAACAATACCATGATCAGATGACCTGCAGTTAGAATGGTTTTGAATTTGAGGTCTGCTGTTTCCCACATGCTGATTTCATAAGACTAAGACAGTAAGAGCCTGTCCTTTGACGACTATCCTGGGGTTAGAGCAAAAATAATTCCTGACTTGGTCGTCTTACTTTGTACTGACTTATTGGTCGTCTTACTTTGTACTGACTTACGTGTCAACATTGTAGAAGGCAACATTCTGGCCGTAAGTGATGATCATGATGTTTCCATTGGCACTGAGGTTGAGACTAGATGGGGCAGACTCGAAGGTGAGCTGCTGCACTTCTTTGCAGGTGTCCACATCCCACACCCTGCATGACAAACAGCAAAACAAACACCCCACTGACATACATGTAGGACATTGACTGGGGAGGAGCCACAGCTGGGATGCTGCACATACTGAGAGAAAGCTGTCTACACCACGAACCCTGCATGCCCTGTAAATATTTTTAATACTATGTAACCATGTCATTTTGATGAAGCCAGCAATGGAAGAGCCACAGCTGAGATGCTGTACATACTGAGAGAAAGCTGTCCACACCACAAACCCTGCATGTTCTGCAAACATATTAATATTATAACCATGCAACTTGAATGAAGCCAGCAGGCAACAGAGCTAAGAAACTGCTGTCTCCAGATAACTGTCACTGTTTTTATCCCACGCTGTGCACGGTACATGTACTGTGTACATACACACAATGCTTATTTGACTATAGTATGAGGATGACAGTGACAGAGACTGGATGGGGGGTGAGTTCAAAACTGAGCTGCTGTACCTCCAAGAAAACAGCTGTCAAGATCCATCCCCTGTATCACACATGTACACACCACTGGCAGGAGTGGATGTCAATGCCCCATCCCTCCAGGTTTTTAAAAGCAGGCTGGACTCTGCTTGGCAAGACAGAAGTTTTCACTGAGCTTCAGTGTTGAAAGTTAGGTTCTAGTGGACAGCTTTGGCTGGCAAAGTCAAAGGCCAGATCAAAGACTTTTAGCTTTTATAAGTAAATTTGATCACCATTTCATATCATGTGGTATAAGCATGAAGCCAACAGAGAGTCAGACTTGAAGCTGTGATGCTGTACCTCTAGAAAATTAACAGCCTCCCTGTGCATCACATATATATATATACACACACAAGCACACACACACACACACACACTTCAGAGATGAGCTACTGTACCTCCGGACAAATAGCTGTCAACCCCCCTGCATCACACACATCAGAAACATGAGCATGTGGCTGACAGAGAAAGAGTGGAGCTACTGTACCTCCAGGCAAATAGCTGTTGACCTCCCTGCATCACATTTCACACACACCACTGACAGTGACACAAGTATGAGGCTGACAGAGAAAGAGCGGAGCTAATGTACCTCCAGGCATATTCATGGCTGTCAACCTCCCACTCCCTATCTTGTACCACACACACACATACACACAGTTTGTAAGCATGAAGCTGACAGAGAAAGATTCAGACTCAGAGCTGAGATGCTGTACATCCAGACAAATAACTGTCAACTTCCTATCCCCTGCATCACAAACATACACACACACATACAGTATGATAGTTGATACGTGCACACACAAAACCACACACCACAGCATTGACTGAGAAGGAGTCAGAGCTAGCTATACCCTAGATAAAGCCAATATCCCACACCCTGTGTCATGTCACACCGATTAATTAATGCCATTGTTCAATTTGTTGACATGTATACATGTGCCAGAGACTGACAGGGGGAGGTCATGGTTGAGCTGCTGTAAACATCCGAGAAATGACAAAGCAATGAATCAACATTCAAGAAGCCATGCTGACATATAAAATTATAAATATATATAAACTAAAAAGTACAATGCCACAATGGCCCCCTTTGGCACGATACATACTTTTTAGCTGATCTTGTTCAAAACCAATACATGGCTGTGGGCTCCAAATGTGATTCAATCAGACACAATGAAATAATAATAACAATTACTAACTCCAAATGAGAGGTCAAATCTTAGTAAAATATATAACACATTATACTATACAAATCAAAATAAAATAATATCTATAATACACAATAATACATACACATCTATACCTAGGGCTCACAAAAGCAGCAAACACATGGGCAGGGCCAGCAAAAAATAACAAGAATATGGAAAGAAAAAAAGACGAAGGGAAATGTAATGGATCAGCAAAAACAATGAACACGCCATGATAATGGCATATTTATTCAACGCCTGCATGGACCAATGGGTACCGACCTGACAGTTTTATCATCTGAGGCGCTGAATATCCTCTTGCCATCTACAGAAAATAGTGATGCCTTGATGTTGGATGTGTGACCAGCAAACTTCTTGGGTTCTGAAACCATTCACGGAAACAGTTTTGTGAATTTGTAAATTGTATCAAGTAACATGACTGTTCACAAAACAGAAGTATTTAATAATGCTACCAACTTTGTGTTCAGCTGCAGAATTACGTCAGTACTATAGTAGATGAATCATGAATGTTGTTCAGCAATTCCCTTACACAAAGTTACAGCCACACCAAGCAGAAAGCAACTGGCAATGATGGAAGAAGAAAAAAAAGAAAAAGAAAATCAGAAATCACAAACCTACATTGAGTCGACTGACATCACTGTAAATTGTAATATTTTTAACTGTAACCCCCCCTCAACACACACACCAAACAACAACAAAAAACCTTCACAAATCACAAACGTACACTGTCAGTGTCACTGACATAATTGTATTGTAATATTTGTAACTGTATGCCCCCCCTCCCCCCACCCATCTTACCTGCATCTGGTTTCCCGAGGTCAAACACCCTCAACAGCTTCTCATTGCTTCCAGTCAGCAACAAAGTCCCATCTTTGTTAAAGTCAACACTTTTCACGATGTGATTGTGCTGAAATGTCTGGAGCTCTTCTCCTTTTTCTGCATTCCAAAGTTTTCTGCATTCAAACACAATCAACATGTGAGCGAAGTTCTGCAGCTCAGTCTTTCACTTTCTTTGCAGATTTAGACTAATTAGAGCACACAATAATTTTAAAAGCATTTGTAAAGTACAGAGGGACAAGGGACAAGATGGCTTGAACATGTATACCTCTTTACACATGGCAAATGTGGAGATATTTCCATATATGCAGGCACATAACTTTACAGGGTTGTTCAAAAACTTCTATCAATATTATTATAATAATATTAATGCAACATAATTTAAATTCTGAGTTTTGTCAGATTCTGTCTTCAACCATCCCAGGTGAGCTGGGACCTGTACACAATATAGAATTTATACAATGTTTTGTGAAGCCAGTCTCACTGTTAGTGTTACAGTGTTAGTAGTTACCCACAGAACTTGATACAATGACAGATACACAGAATCAATTCAAAATAAAATCAACAGCACCTTTTAAAATACAATTCTTGATGATTGATTTAGAATTTGATTTAGCATTTCGGATTTCGCCTTTCTAAAGTCAAACTAAAAAAAATCAGTCTGTTAACAGAATATGATAGTTTGACTTTGAGAAGACCAGCTGCCTTAGTTAATTAAACTGTGATTTTTTATTTTTTTTTAAACTCACGCAGAAAAGTCAGCAGCTCCAGTAGCAGCACGAGTAGCATCCCTATTCAAGGTTGCTCCCCACACTGCCCCCTTATGACCTTCAAATGTCCCAATCCAGTCACCTGTGTCTCCTTGGCGTATCATTGGCTTCCCATCTGGAATCATTTTTGGCAATGATTTACTACAACTTTGTAGCACAGAACAAGAGAAAATAACACATTATACAACAACAACAACAACAACAACACACACACACACAGAATTATCATACTGTTTGAGTGTTTCCATACGAGTAGTGTGCTAGTTTACAAAGCATTCAAGTACTTTTGTTTCTTATAATTTTAAAGAGTAAGAACAGTGAGGTGCTGGGATAAATAAGGTCTCTCAGTCTTACTCTGACAGTGACACTAACTTACAGTACACTGTTGTGTTACAGTCTCAGAAAATCTATATTCTGGAAATGACCCAAGTCCCTGCCCATCATTCACCTTTGTGTTCAAGACCAAATTTTATGAGACAGTTTACTTTTATTTTTAAAACACATTCCGTCTAAGCTGTACAATTAAAACTTAAAAAGCGTTAGTTGTTATACCAAGTATATAGTTATAAATTATACTTTGCAGTGCTTAGAAGTACAGAACATTTCTGCATACCATTACCAAGTCTCGTGCCTGATCCTTTTGGAAAATGGAAGTTGGTTATAGTTACATGAGTGACCAGTCAGTAGCCTGGACCACAGTCACAGAGATGTTGATTAGCATCAACTTCAAGTAGAGGGCCTCACTTTCTTCCTGCTGCTTTGGGTGCCAGTTCTGAGTTTAGCTTACGTGGTTACTAATAGTAATATTGTGGTAGTTAACTACTAACTAGACATGAATAGAATCGACATCCAATGCCTGCTTACTCATTCGCATAGTGAGGCTGATCATTACAAAAATAAAATGTACACATTACATATCATATCCAGTTCCTTAAGACTTAAGTCCACTTTAAACAAACAAAAAATCAATACTATTATTGTATTGATTTACAGTAACATGGATTCTCTGTAATTGTGTTTACAACTACAAGCCTTAAGCCCGTTCTTAACTGGACGAATGTTTGTTCGCCAAACATATTTCGGACACTTTGACAAACTATGGTTTGTTTCTTAATTGACTGAACTTTTAGTTTGCTGAATATGGTTCGGACAGTCCAAACTTTACTACATTCTCAACTGGCTTGTAACGAGATGCAAGCTTCGGCCTGAACTTGCGGCAGATGCGCAACAGACAGCATGATCAAAAATGTAGGCTAAAGTCAAGTCAATATATGAATATACTTTCATCACCCCTCACAGGGTAATTCAACTAACTACTATCTCATTCTGGGTCTCCAAGACAAGGCTGTGCCTCCCACAAGTCAACAAATAAACAGATTCCCTCTGAAGTGAGTTAAGAACCTAGTGACACCGTCATCCATTTTTTCTTCATCCATAGGAGAGCTCTGCTCTCAGCCAATCAGAGGCAATGATCGTCCAATAGGGCAAATGTTCCCAGAACATGTTGAGTGAAGCTTTTTGGACCCAAATATAGCTTTGATGAATACTTCCAACTAGGTTTGCGAAGAAAAGTTGGCCCAATTAAGAACCAACTAGCTTGGCCGAATACTTCCAACTAGGTTCACAAAGAAACGTTTGCCCAATTAAGAACGGGCTTTACAGTTACACAATAGTACATAACTTTTGAAAGTTAAATTTAAATATTATTATTACATGTAAATTGTAATTATAGTTTTTACATGATAAACTCTATTCTCAGGACCTATTCAATCACTGAATCAGTGGAGTCAACACTGCTATTGGTTCAGACTTGGTCTCACTTCAGACTTGGATAACATAAATCATAATATTACTGCAATACTGAATAATATTAGCCATGGCTATGGTGGGTAAAGATAGTGGTACTGGTAGTAAAACTACTTTTTAAGTCTTTGTGATTCATGTCAATGATTTTTAATGTGGATCAAAGGTTGAGAAAACTCTCTCTACATAGTGAAATCTAGAACTGTAGAAGTGGCCACACTTCAGCCTCTCCTTTTTCATGATCATGTACATCTATGTTTCTATTTATAATATTATATATAGACATCTAGGACTTGGAGTAGAACTAGGAACAGGAGTTATCTCAATTTATCCTCTTCTTTATTCTCTCTCTCTCTCCACCCCCCCCCCCCCCCCCCTCTTCTCCTCTATTTTTCTTAACACACAAGGGGGTTAATTAGCAATGGAAAGACATCACACAAGTACAAAAACAAAGACCTAAGTCGCCTACAGTAACTCTAACCTGGCATGTGTGTAAATACAAGGTACGTAACTCTCCTTTTCTTCTTATAACTTATATAAGTTAGAATCAGATGCCCGCAATCATGCTGACATAGTTCAGGAGCTGTGTGAGAGTCGAGGTGGACATCCTGGGCTGTCCGTCCTAACGAGCCTTCTGGTTTCCATGGACGTAAAGATTTATTGAACCGTGCTTCGGCACTGGTCACAACTTGTCCCTAATATGTCAGCTGACATCTGAGGACATTAACTGATTAAGCAACACTTCACCATCATGCTGATGATTATTCTGGCGCTTCAGGGGGTGTTCACAAAAACAAAACGTCCATATTTCACCTCTGGTCACAAGTCCTTAAATTGTTGTACTGTCTCAAGTTCCTTCTCTCTCTCTAAAAAACACACACACAAAAACAAACAAAAAACTACCTAGTTGACTGGTCAGTGGGAGGCGTGCAACACAAAAGTGTCAACAGTCGTCGCCTCTACTGCATCTTTGGACAGAGAGTTCCAGTCCCCCTGATGGGGCAGGGTAAAAAGGAACCATATCTGTAGATGATGACAAGTTGATGCTTAATGTCCTCAGATGTCAGTTGACATATTAGGGACAAGTTGTGACCAATGCCGAAGCACGGTTCAATAATTCTTTACGTCCACGGAAACCAGAAGGCTCGTTAGGACGGACAGCCCAGGACGGCCACCTCGACTCTCACACAGCTCCTGAACTATGACCATCTCTGTACTGCGTTCTGGTGGTGATAAGGCTAAGCTGTTGACAGTGGGTGCGGCACTGGCGGGGTGGGTGGTGGGACTAGTTTGATCTTATTTGATGATGTGGCACTGGACTAGTCCATTGTTGATTTTGTACATCACCCCTAAGACTCGTAAGAGTGAGGTCTTCCTGCGCTCCACCTGAATACATTCACAAATGCCCCCCCCCCCCCCCCCCCGCCCCCAACTTTTTTTCTTTCTTTTCTTTCTTTCTTCTTTTTAGTTTCCGTATTTCAGTTGTTTTTTTGTCGTTGCCAAAGTTCGACAAGAATGGGTCTCACTTCACGTTATGTTTTTTGTTTTGGGACACTGTCGTAAAGTTCCTGACATTCTTGACGCACAGCTGCAACAGATTCAAAACACAAACAAACATAAAAGTAAGAACTGTTCCTAAACCTTTAAATTAAAACTGTAGTCAATAAACCGTAAACGTATGTTTAGTAAGAGTAAACGGTCAACCAGACAGAAAATGGTCCAATCAACATCCTTTCTAGCTTCTTTTGTTAAAAAATACTCCGCTGTATTGTACCTTTGCATGCACTGATGAGAAAGTATCCATAAGGAGTTATATCACTGAAAGCAAGATCGACAACAGGTCGCGTATGTCCGCTGCAAGTCAACGGCGTCTGCCGTAAATTCGCCATGTTGCTTCTCACGTTTATCTTAGCGGATGTTGCTGTTCTTAGTCTGCATTGCGCATGCGTTGCGAAAGAAAACGCGCGGCGGCACAAACAACAGACTTTTACTGGAAACGTTCGATTTTTAGTATATTTTACACTGTTGAAGACGTAAGTTTTGCCAAAGAAAATCAACATTGAGTTTTACTTGATATTTAAGAGGTCGGATTTCCAACCAGGTTGCTCGATTTTTTTTGGTAATCGATTCATGGACTGAAATCTTTTCCGGTAGGACTAGGAGGTTACCAAAGTGATAAAGGTAATACTAATACTGTAATAGACTCAGTGAGTCAGTCAGACGCAAAAGACAAAAGAGCGAGAGAAACATTCATCTTTCTTAAACAGCCACGGTCAGCTGGTTGACTTTTATGATGTACAAGGGGATTACAAGAAAAAGGCAAAGACATCCGAAAAGGGAGTGTACGAGGAGAAGGGGAAAATGGGGAGGTTGGACTTTGAGTTACTGCTACTGTGCTAGTTCCCAATGTTCAGTGTCTGAGCGTGTCTTGGAAGGGAAGCGGGATCAGGGATCATTCCATTCTTTGTTAGTACTGAGGGAGAATGAATCCAATCTGTAGTCTGTTGGTACGTCTGGAACTCGTGTGTTCCAGCTCTGAATATTTGACCTGTGCCACTGCCAGTGCCAGTCCATTGTCGATCATGATTAGTTTGCCGTAACCTCATAAGAAGTGACATTGCATTGGAAAGGATGGACTGTGAGTGTGAGAGTATGATACATTAAATACATACACTGACACAGACAGATCTATGGTTGAACCGTGATACTGCACTGAATTTAGACACAGACAGAGCTGTGGTTGAGCCGTGAGACTGCATTGAATTTTACTTCTCTCATTTAGTGATTTACTAAGTTACTGCCCTGAAACTATCACAAGTCAAATAATGAAACAGTTTGCTTTGTGGCCTTTGGCTACCACTGTACCAGTACCATACTTTACAAATACAATTTGGTAGCCAGACACAGTAACACTAACAGTAACACTAACAGTGAACTTAGTAACAGTCTAACACATGTATAGTATATATAATACACAAAAGTCTGAAAAGAAAAGGAAGAAAGGTAGCCAAATCCTGAAAAGATAAATTTGGCAGTCACACTGGAGTTTGGACAGTTGTAAACACAGTATACACACATTGAGAGTCTCAACTGTCTCAATGAGACAGGCATTATCATGATTGTGAATGTTTTCAATTCAAATGTTGAAATGATATGGTCCCTGTAACAACCACCATGCAGTGATGCATTATCCAGTGTCCATGCATTCCATGATTCATTGACAAACCAGTGTCACACCACCACCAACACGAACCTGTATGCCTGACTAATTTGTAAATATTATAATTACTAAATTAGTGTAATTGTAAAGCAGCTAGTGGATTACACTTTACAGTACAATTATAAAACAGAAAATTTATTGGTAATGTCAGTCTGAATCAGTGAATGTGTGTGTTGGTGCACATATGTGGCTGTGTCAGTGTGTTCACAACTTTCTACTTTATAAATGTCTTGGTAAGTAAAAACCAGCTCTTCTTTTTGCCATGATTTGAAAATACACTATTCAGTTTGAACACTGTTAGCGCTGTCATCTTCTCACTTCTCTTGACATGCAGTCTGCCACAACACTAGCCTTGTTTTGTTAAGTGTTTTATCCCTAGGCGGAACAGGATTTTTACTTTGTGCAATCTGCATTTTAGCTTTTATCTAGCCTGACCTTTCAGCTGCAACTGTCAAGTTTTTGTTTTGAACGTATCGGGCATTTTCTGATTTTGTAATAATAATATTAATAATACTTAATAATGATGGAAATTTCAATTTTAGTTTTTGTAAAGCGCCTACCCTGTGGCTTAGACTTTTAGAGCACAGTTTCGCATTATAAATCATCCATAAGAATTCCTTTTTCTACTTTGCGAAAAGATGTTCTTGTACAGATTTCAGGCCTTTCTCAGACATGGAAGAATCTTTGGAAGTATGCAAATTGAAAATAAATAAAATACAATCTCTTGATTCTTCCCTTGCTTGTTAGTCTGTTAGTGCTACTAAAGAAGAAACAGATGATGTGTATACATGCATTTAATGTCATAGTCTGTTTATTGACAGTCAAATTGGATCTCTCATAGTTGATGCATGTTGATACAGCAAACAACAGAAACAGAACACTGATGCACTTTCCAGAAAAAGAAGAAAAAAAGAAGAGGCGCATGCGCACGCACGCACACACACACACACACACACACACACACACACATAGAGAAATGGCAAAATAGTATTTAATAATAATGGTAAGTAACTAAGTAAGTGAAATAGTAACTAGTATTAAATTAATTAGCAAGTCTGGTTTACTTGTACTATTTATTTGGTTGCAATTGTCAGTTGATGCAGATTTTGTTTTGTTTTGAAAATGGTTAAAAATCTGACTGAATTAGTGACAAAGATTGTTCGTTTTGTATCATGCAGGACAAAGAATCTGTTGCTGACTTCCTGGAGAAAATTAGGCTGTAACCATGGCATTCAGGCGGCCTGGGGTGCCGAGTAACTCTGACTCCAAGCCAGGCAGGGATGCAGTGCAGAACTTACAACTGGATGACGAGGACACAATGGCATCACTAGATCTCTACATTGAGACTTTGGAAGAGGTGAGTGGCAACAGCTACCTCAGCAACTGTGCCTGATGCATAATAAGTGGTTTGTGCTTTGGCTTGCAGTCTGCAGTTGCTGGTTACTGCTTTTTAACAGTACATTAGTTGCAGGTGGTTAACTTAAACTACAATTTTAGTATAAAGAAGATCCCAGACAAAGATCTAGATACAAATGATGGTTTGGCCTGAAAAGGTAATGTAGCTTTGTATAGTTGCTGTATCAACATTTATTTTATGAGGTGCTGTTTTGTTTTGAATTTGAGTTCCTCGGGGCACAGCTGTGTTGGTTCACTCTTTGTCATAATACCACTTACCAGTTTGGCAATGTGCCTGATGTCACAGATTTAGTCAAAACTCAAATGGCAGCACTGTTTTATATTTTTAATAACTTTCATTAGTTTCAAGCTTATTCTTTTTTAATTAGGCCATATTGGAACAAACTCCCAATTTCAGTTTGTGCTCTGTCAGTTAATTTAATTTTTCACTGAAAAAACTTTCTCTTTTCAAAAACTTTTTCTTCAGTCCCGTTGCCATGAGATACAATGTGTGTGTGTGTGTGTGTGTGTGTGTGTGTGTGTGTGTGTGTGTACTTGTACACATTGAATCTTGAAAATACGTACATTAAAAAATCTGTATCTTGAAAATATGTACATTAAAAAAATGTGTAAGCTCTTCAGGCTTGCTCAGGTTAGGCATCTAAGTAATCATTATATTATTAGTCCACTGAAGAGTGCTCTGTCTCTATTTTTCCCCATTCCTGTTGGTGGACTGGTCTGATTGGAAGTAAGGTCATTACCCCATTACTGACACTTGACAGTGACACTGATTTCAGGATGAAAAAAGAGAGAAGACATGGATTCCACCATCACCTCTTCATGCAAGCGACTCCAGTTTTGACATCTATTCTGGCCTGGACGACAATGCTGAATCAGCACCAGAAAGCTTGTCAAGACTTTGTAGGCCATCTGGTTATAAGGTGAGTTTTATTTTTAAAGTCAGTTTACCAAGTCATCAAGATTGCAGTTTACCAAGTCATCAAGACTGCAGTTTACCAGGTCTTCAAGATTGCAGGGACTGGGTCAGAAGTTGTTTACAGTAGGTCATGCCACCACTTCAGCCAGGAAGCAAAAAGAAAGAATTGACAGTTGGCTCATTTCAGTTGGTGATATGACAGTAAAAAATATTTCTTTTTTCTTCTTCTTTTTTCTTATTTGTTAGTTGCCGTGGCTTTGATTCTTTACAGTTTACTCCCTCTTTTTTTGTTCCTGTGGCTTTGATACTTTACTACCATGATGACAGAGTAAAATAGCTTATTTTGACTTATTTTTGTTACTTGAATCAGAGTTCACATTTTACTCCCTCTTTTTTTGTTGTTCCTGTGGCTTTGATAATTTACTACCATGATGACAGACTAAAATAGCTCATTTTGACTTATCTTTGTTACTTGAATCAGAGTTCACATTTTACTCCCTCTTTTTTTGTTTGTTCCTGTGGCTTTGATACTTTACTACCATGATGACATTGACAGAGTAAAATAGCTCATTTTGACTTATCTTTGTTACTTGAATCAGAGTTCACACCATATTTTGTATAGTCATATTTTCTAAAAATGTGTTGGTCTCATTCAACCATTCATATTATATAATATATATGTATGTTACTTGTTAGTTATATACTTAATAATTTTTTTAGAAGGC
The DNA here is from genome assembly GCA_963584105.1 of Alviniconcha strummeri. NCBI lineage: Eukaryota > Metazoa > Mollusca > Gastropoda > Provannidae > Alviniconcha > Alviniconcha strummeri. The sequence continues at coordinate 9,776,751 of OY757544.1, forward strand.
CTGAAACTAGCATTGATTGGCCAGGAACATTTGCAGCCAGTGCTTGGGCCACCAGGGACGCAGGGCAGCCCTCAGTATTCCAACCGCAGCCAGGATTGTCACTTTGCTTCGCCAAGTCACTTTGCTTCGCCAAGCCACTTTGCATCCCCAACACAAACCCAGCTGGGCGGGGCCCAGGAGCAGGATGGTGTGGAGCAGGACCACACTGGCAGCAGTCTCATGGAGGGGGCCAGTGCCAGAGGAGAATCCATTGGCCTGCAAGTGGGTCACAGTCCCAGTTTCACCTGTCAAGGACATGGTGATGGGCAGGAGCAGAAAATATTGAAGAAAGACGTCCCCTCTTCCGTGGTGACTGATCGGGCTCGATGTGGTTCAGAGAAGGTACTGATTTGAGTGGTTCTGTGTTAAGACTGTCTGGACAGTGTGCATGTACATGGAGTGGGGTATTGGATGGTGGACCACTCTGAAAGTCATCTTTTTTGTGGGGGTAGATAAAGTTTACATTGAACTGGAATGGTGATCTTAATTAAATGAGAAGTGTCTTTTCATCGAGCATCCACTGTCGCTGTACTGGGTCTGAGATCAAACATACAGGCGGTTACCACTGTACAGCATTTAATTATTTTTTTTAGCAACTCACGCCTTTTTTAAATCACAAACTGTATAGAATTATATATCAAAAGGAGGAAGAAAAATAATAACCCCAGTAAAACAGCTTTTCTTTGGGCTTTGTGTCATCCCTGCAAAAATACATACAGACTCTCAAATCACATACCGTTTTGACAAATCTAACCCATCATCCAAATTGCGTTGTGTTGTATTTGTTGTTTCACTTTTTTGAGTATATATGTTTTAACTTGGTGTAAAACATCAAGTTAAATTTTTTTGACTTTTTTCTCTCTCTGAACATTGGCTTGTTTTATTTTAGTTATTTTATTATTGTTATTATTATGTTTTTTCATTCTTGTAGTCTTAGGTAAATTTCCAGTAAAGGGAGTTAAGATGCTCAAGAGACATCACATTTATTGTGATAACACAGAACACAACAACTGAGACCTGCATCACCTTCATTAACCATAACCAAGTAAATGCAAGGCACATGAAGCGCATGAGTTATGCACAGCGGCATACAGTGTGATACACGTATACCCTCATAACTTTTCTGCGTTGGCTTGCAGATCACATTCATCATGCATGCTTTTGATGCTGAAGAGATGCAGCTTTTACAGGGGTTATGAGAGATTCTTTATTTGTTGGCTGAATGTATTGGCTTGCAGATCTCATTAATTAGACTCAGAGGGTCTGCTTTTGACACTGAAGAAATGCAAGGAATGTCAAGCAAGGACCTGTTGGCTGAAACGCAGAACTGATAATGACTTTCCTGTGTCACAGGCCTCGTCTAGTGGGTCCACTGCCACATCTGAGGGAATCCAAGCACCAACAAGCAAGGACTACGCGGACCTGTTGAACAAATACAAAGTCATGAGGACCAACATGCTGGTCCTGTGCCACACAGCTCAGAGGGAAATGCAACGGAAATTGGCCATCATTGCTGACCTCAAGTAAGACAGTTTCGAAGATGATGGCTGACATGAGATATTTATTATACATCTGTCTGAAGACGTTTTCTGGTATCAACTGACTCCTTTCAGCTGTGTTTACCAAAACAGAAATTAAATGGGGCGGGGATGGGGGGTCCTATCCAGAACCCAGAGATTCCTTATTTTGAAGGTTGGACACCTATTTTCAGTGTTGCCATATTTTCAGTTGTTTTTTTTAACCCACTTGGCCCCAGACTATCTGTCACTGCCCACTCTTTTTCCTTACTGCGAAACCCCAGTCTGCCCACTAGCAGACACTCCATACTAGCAGCTTGGCTTAGGCAAATAGGAACGGGATTCTCACGAGACTTGTAGCCTCATTTCCGCTATTGTTTACTACTTCTGGCGATGTTTGTTTGAAGTTTGGCGAAGTTTGAGAGACGCTGTGAATTTTCAAAGTTGTGAGGTGGACACGCGATAGATGGCCGAAAATAAACAAAAGCCCTACTGTTAGCAATGGCGCTGGAGCTTTATCCTTTGAAATTTGAACTGCAAATTTGGCTCAGTTGCTTACCATGGGCACCCTAACAAACTCAAGGAGCTTCATCTTTGGAGATTCAAACTGGAAATTTTGCAAAGTCAGTTACCCCGTAGGCCCCCAAAAACCCGACATTCAGATGCGGACATTTCTGACTCGGGATTTCTTTTTTTTTATGCTTTTATTTTTTAGTGAAAACAAAAACAAAACCTGTTGGATATACAAGAACACTGTATTCACAAACTGGGGAAAATACGAAGTGAGCTGAAACTTTTGTTTGGTGTTTATTATTGATTTTTAAAGTTGTATACCATGATCATTTAATACAGTTACTTCCCCTCGCAAGGGATTTCGTAGGGAAAGGGCAGTGGCTGGTCTGGGGCCAAGTGGGTTAATTTTATTTTTTATCGAATGATTTTTCTGCAGCATCTTTTCATGCAGACCATGCATTCTAATTGCTGACATCACATTAACTCCTAATGTGGGTGCTGTCCCAGCCTAACTTCGTTGTGTTTAGTTATGGCAACTCTGCCTTGGCTTTGGCTGCATCACAACACATTAACACCAGCAAGAACACCAAGGCTGCACTGAAATATTGTGCACTGCATAGTTACATAGGAGCCATCTTCAACCATAATTAGCTTCTTGCATAACAGCATCCACCCTTCAGAAATGGGGGTGGGGGGGGGGTGCTTGAACCAGGGTTCAAACATGCAAACTCTGATGAAGGGGGGGGGGGGGGGGGGGGGGGGGTGCTTGAACCAGGGTTCAAACATGCAAACTCTGATGAAGCTATGTTCAGTGTGTCTACCACTAGGCCTCTCAACCACCATCTTTCTTTGATTTTGCACAGGTACATAGACAGATCTGTATGTATCTTGTTTGTTTCAGGAAAGCTGCTGGAGATGGGAAAAGGTCTCAGCTGGAGCCATCCTCATCATCCTTGGCTGCAGATGCACCATTCAGTCAGGCGGCGGTCACCGGGGCTGATGGCTCCCCTGCACTGGTCCAACCTGAGCCAGCTGTTTCTTCCTCTTCACCAGCTGGATTTTCAGGACAGGTTCGTCGTGCTGAAAAGCGGGGCGTTGAGAAAGATGTCTCCAGTCGAAGCAAGTGTGTTCAGACTATGCTTGCTGTCCTCTCCGACACCTCAGCGCAGACCGATGAGCCTGTTGTTGTGGATGGACAGTGTCAGACAGACTGTGCCACCTTTAAGTCTTTGTCGATGCAGACTGATTCGTGTGTTCTGAGGTCATCCAGAGTGCAGACTACCCTTCCTTCTTTGTCTTCGCAGAGAGTCCAGACGGTGTCCGCCAATGTGCAAGAGGCATCCACTCAGTCAGTCTTCACTCCGGTTGATTCCAAGTCAGTTCAGATGGCATCACCTGACCAGGAGCAGCAGAGCAAGGATCCTGCACAGCTGAGCATCTCTGACACACCTGTCCGTGGTGCAGACATCACTGCAGAAGCTACAGCTGCACAGTCTGGCAAGGAAACAGCGATAAGTGCCAGGTCTGCTGCTGCAAGTGCTGCTGACTATGCTCAGTCTCACAGTGCTGAGCTGCCCCTCACTCACGCTGGTCAGCTGGTAAGACCCGTGACAGTGAAGGGTCAGCACTCTTCTGAACCAGCTTCTGGTCGGAGCGAGTGTGATCGTGATCAGAGCTCCACACCAAGGAGAGCTGTGGCAGACTTGCGGTCCAACAGTGTGGACAGTCCTCTCGAGTCCTCTACCCCAGTAAGCTTCAGGAGACCTGTCCCAGGTGCCAGCAGTGTGAGTTATCTGGAGCCAGCTTTAGGGCCTGGTCCTGCAGCGCCTGTTCTTAACGTGGAAGGCCAGGGCATGATTTCCAGCAACGAGAGCGGAGGCAGCTTCTATTCGTTGCACACTGCCCCTCCAGAGAGTAGCCTTACAGCTGACCTTGCTTTGAGTAATGATGGTGAAAATGAAGAAAAAGCAGGGGATTCTTTCAGGTCCAGCAGTGGGAACAGCTCTGAGCAGTACATCACGGCATCCTCCATCAACCATGGGTCATCAGCCAACAGCACAGGTCTTCAGGAAAATTTCTCGGAAGTGGACTTGTCCAGAGAAGTTGATATGGAAGCGGATGAAAACAGGAATGCCGAGAGCCTACCTGAGAAGGAAGCCAACGAGTTTGGTGACCTTCCACAACAGTGCACCTTTAAATCACCAGTGGATCAGAGCATGCTGAGGGATCCAAACATTCTTAGGCCGCCCTCTCACACGCAGACTGCTCAGAGCGGCAGCAGTAAAAACTCTGCACGGCAGTCATCGCCATTGCAAGTCACAACCCGCCTTAAATCCGAAGCGGAGAAAGCCACCATGGGACCATTCGCGCATGTGAAGGACGAGGAGTGGAGGCGGAAGCTGCTGACGTGGCCCACGTACAAACACAAGATGGTGTCACGGCGCCAGGAGATTGACGATGTCTACTTTGGCCGCACAGGCCCCAGGGTCTGTGACTTTACCTCTTCAAGCCATGACTTGTTTGCTGGTTATGAAGATTGCAGTAACTCCACAGAATCTGTCCCTTTCCAAGAGCAGCGCATGGAGATGCCAACAGCGGATTCGGGAGAGAGTGAACTGGGGGCCTCAAACCAAGAACATTTCAGCATAGACACAGAAACGCATTACCCAGATGGAGACCGTGTTCGGCAAGCTGATGAAACTGAAAATGGTGTCCTTGAAGGTGATACGCCATCAAGCTTTGAACCCCCCAAAACAAACAGTATGTGTTCGGCAACCGAAAAGTTTGGTGACAGTGGCAGTCACCCTGCAGTTGCTGAATCGACCGAAATTGCGGCTTCATCACAAAAAAGGAAAGAGAGGAAAAGAAGATCCAAGACAAAAAAGAAAAAACATTCTGAGACAGCAGACAGAAAGAAGAAGAAGAAAGAAAAAGGCAGAAAACGACAGGAGAAGACTGATGTGAATGTTGAAGGACTGAAAATGACAGAAAAAGGTGACAAACATGCTGACAACAACACTGACAATCATGAGAAACATGCGGGCAAAAACACAGAAAGTGTCTGTGAAGTTGGTCAACAACTTCAGGAAGATGGCCCAGAATCAGAAATGAGAAAAAGTGAAGCTTTGGCCGGTGCAGACAAAGTTCTTTCTCCATCAAACAAGCACTCAGAAAACCATTCTTCTGCAGATGCTTCTCAGCCTCCTTTAGAGTTCTCAGCACAGCCAGTTCTTGATTCAAAAGCTTCCATGATCCCATTATCTTCAGCTGCTTCTGCGTTGGTCACAGACTGTTTGTCAGTATGCCAGGAAGCTTCCGCAAGTGAAGCTGACGGCGTTATTGACAGCACAGTTTGCGATGAAAACAGAGGTGACAAAGACCCTGGTGAGGTTGCCTCTGACAGCGAGAGTGACATTAGCATTCACACTGACGACACAGATGCTGATGATCTGTCGCCTAGGAAGCTGCAGCCCTTTAACTCTCGCCTTAACCTGTTCTCCCTGCAGCCCTCCCTGCATAGCATCTCTGAGAGTGTGGAGTCGACGCCAACGGAGGATGAATGCTCCGAAGCAGAACTGGACAAAGCGGTGGGTGTAGCCGCAGGGGAAGGGGGACTGCCGCAAACTGGCTCTGCATCAGAGTTGGTCCCAGGAATTGCCTCCAGCAAGAGTGTTGAGACAGGTAGCTGTGGGATAGCGGAAACACCAGGTGAGCACCCCTCGTTGTCCTCATTGCCCAACTCTGACACCCCAGGTCAGAATGCGCTCCAAGCTTGGCCCAGAGAACTGCCTGAGAACCGGAATTTAGCCACAGTGTTTTGCCACCCAGCAGACGGAAAAAGCACCAGTAACGGCATCTCAGAGAAAGAAAATGCGAACAGCACATTTGATGAGAGAAGGCTCATGGGGGACTCTGTTTCTGGCACCACAGCATTTTTATCTGCGGAACAGAAACTGCAGTCTTGGGATGGAGACACAGTTCTGGACTCCCCAGACAGACCCATCATTCCTTTTGTGAGCAGCCAGCTTCAGGTAACTCCCACCAAGGATGGGTGTGGTGTTAACACTCCAGGCACAGCACAGGAAGGGCTGTTTTCAAAACAAGCTGGGACATCTGCAGCCAAGCTGACAGCGGCAAAAACTCTCCTGTACAGCCCCAGCCTGATCTGGTCACCAGACAAAACCTCCTCGAACTGGCCCAGTTTTCAGGACTCGATGAGCAGCCACTCCTTCAACAGATTTGTTGGCTTGTCCAGCGGTGGCAGCTCAGGGGACTGCGGCGTCCCTAATGTTGGTCCAACACTTGGTCTCATTGATGACGAATCTGCCAGAGATGCATCGTCTGTTGCGCCTGAATTTGTGCATAGCGATGGCCACGGTGTCGCACTCGCAGCAGCCCAAAACACCAGTGAAGACGTCCAGTCCCAGGTGTCGCTTAGCATGAGGCTGAAGGCTGGCGATGCCTTGACAGAGCCAGGTCGCAGCGTTCAGGTCCCGAAGCCTGATGAGGGCGGCAGACGCGGCGGCAGTGAAGCAATGGACGAGGAGGCTGATTCATGTGTCGTTGGCAATGAGCAGCAGAAACAAGCCTCCCAGAACCCACCTGAACCTGACAGCAACACACCACTGTTCGGCTTCCCCTCATTCACCAGCCTGCGCAGGGAAGGTGCCAAGCTCAGCTTCCAGTACAAGCGCACTCCAAACTTCCTGGCCTCATCTTCTTCATCTGGCTCAGTGTCGTCGACAACGGCCTCCTGTTCATCTTCATCCACATCTGTGCTTTCATTATCATCGTCGTCGTCATCAACAACTGTGCCAACGGAGCAACCGACACCTCCATCTGTACTGCCAGTATCTTCCCTTAGACCCACAAAGAGACTGGAAACTGTGAGGGAAGAAGAACTGGGACATGAGGTTGACAGTGTAGGCTTTGATGTTGCAAACAGTTCCCGGGAAGTAGGTACGGGCCTTAGCCCAGCTGTATCACCTGGGCATTCATCTCTTTTAAGCAGTGCATCGACCAGAGTTGCTGCTGCCGAAGAGGCTGGCCAGCTGGTTGCTGCTGAAAGTGATGCAAGAGGCGCCGACAGAGAAAAAGGTGCAGGTGGTTGCAAAAGCGGAGCAGCTGAAAGCGGTTCAAGTCTGGGTGATGAGAGTGAGAACCCCCAAGTTTCTGCCAAAGCATCTACTTTGGGAAGCAACGGCTTGCTGGTTGAATCGGCTGCAGCTGTTCCTTCTGAGCCCATGCCCCGTGAGTCCAGAGAAGACCTGGAGGAAGGTGAGATAGAAAGTTCCGATGCAGTATCCAAGAGTTCTTCAACCTCAGACAATCCGAAGGTCAGCACAGGGAGCTTGTTTAACACTGTTGAGCAGAGCTTAGAGGAGGGGGAGATAATTACCAGTGACGGTTTTCCGTCATCCGGTGGTGCACACATGATTGGTGTCACACAGCTCAGCCCCCCTCAGGTGTTAGAGTGCGCAGTTGGTGAGAACGCCCAGTTCACAGATCTTCGGAAGCTGCTGCAACACAAGAGACAGAAAGCAGTGAACAAATCTCGCGGTCTGAGGTCAGAACTGACCCTGGAGCCTTTGAAGAGAAACAGAAAGAAGGCTGGCTCCTTGCTGAGTGATAAGAAGTCCCTGTCTAGGGGTGAATCACATATCCCAGACTCTTCCCTTCCAGCACAGGAAAAAAGGAAAGCTTCTCTGGATGCTGGGAAGCCTAGAAGAACAAGACTGTCAGACACTGGGGACGGGGCCAAGGAGGCCACCTCTGTTGCAGACAAGGAGGCTGCAGTTCAGGCTGAGCTTCGGAGGGAAAGACAAAGAGCCAGACAGGACAAAGTTCGGCAAGGTATAATTGGTCAGCTAACTCCCAGTGATCTGTCCCCCAGTAGGAACATCCCAGCTCCTGGTTTGAAAAGCTACAAAATACCCAAAGTAGGTAAGGCAGCGGCAGCTAAGGAACAGGCAGAGCTGGCCAGAGCCGACTCTACTGAGGACAGAGACAGAGCATCCCTCCGAACTTCTAGACGCAAAAGAAAAGCTTCAGGAGATTCCCCAGAACCTTCCACTAGCAGCAGAATTTGCACATCGATCCCCGTTCCTAGTTCACAGACCACACCCTATGCAGACTCAACATCCAAGAGTCTGCGTCACCGCAGCACTTTAGGTGGCAGCAAACGATCTCATCACAACTCTGTGAGCTTGCAGCAGGATGCCAGGCCACACCCTGCGCAGACCTCACCACCATCTGCTAGTGTCTTTGGGGATGAGGATGGTTTGTGTGATTCCAGGAATGAAGATGCGCGAGAAAATCAGGAGGTGGTGGCTGACCCTCAAGGTGCTGCAGAACATGCACCAGATGGCAGCAGGAGATCCTGTGACAGCTCTATGGGCTTGCAACAGGGTGCCAGAATGCAGGCTGGGCAGACTTTGGCACCCTTCACTGATGCGCTTGAGGGTATGGATGTTCTGGATGACGCCAAGCCCAAGGAAGTACAGGACTGCCAGGAAGATATTGCTGAGTGCGATATGGGTAGCAGCTCCAGCATCCCTGATCTCCAAGGAAGCTGCAGGACTAGACTGTTTCACTACGTTAGAGATCCCACCAAGCCCAAACCAGAGATTGATGAACTTGAGGAAGAAGACAATGAAAGCAGCGAAGATGAGGAGCCTCAGAATGAAAAGGATTCAGGCAACTTCAGTGATAGTGGTGATTTAGAAGATGACAATAACCATGCTGACTGGGAACAGTCCAGTGAAAACGAAAGTGGAGGAGAGGAGGATGAAAGTGATGGCATGGAAGGTACCGAAGGGGAGGCAGACGAGGAAGATGGTGGAGTCGACAGGGAAGATCCGAACCAGTTCCAAGGGGAATGTGGAGAAGAAACGAGCGCAAGAATGGATGACAGCCCAAAGCAACAAATTCAACCTGAGAGCAAAAATGGAGGAGGTTTTGATAGTGATGACAATCGTTCTCTTGATGATGGTGGTAATGCTTGTAACGAAAATGGTGGCCACACAAACCATGTTGAGCATTCAGGCAGCACAACTAAAACTAGACTGACACCTCTGGCTAGGCACAGGACATCCACTGAAAATCAACAGCTGTTTAGCCACACCCAGACAACCAATAGCAGGAAAACAGTCTCAGGACAAGGGTCTGTTACAGACAGCGAGGAGGAAACTTCTTCACGGAAAGGTTCTTGCAGTGACCACAGTGGTGAAGAATCCTCATCTGATGCTAGTGATCAAGAAAGTGCAACAAACAGTGAAGATAGTGATAGCAACAGTTTAGAAACTGTCACTAGCAAAGTCCCAGAAACAGTAAGTGCAGGTAAAGGAGGTGACACATCTGGTCACAACCAGGATAAACCAGAACTGACGTCCAGCAACAAATACCTCTCCGAAGGGGAAATATTTGACAGCAGCGATGATGAGCAATTGCTTTCATCAGAACAGAGTCAAGTGGAACAAGGACAAAATTCAGAGACTGCTCCCAGTGAGAACCATTCTGCTCTCAACGTCCAGGTCAGCAAAGAGTCTTCCCTGGACTGTTTGAGTCTTGACGCTTTTGCAAACGGAGAGGGTCACTCTCTGCTGGAACTGTGCGACACATCGGTCAGTGAAAATGGACACACAGAGCCTGTGAAGTTGTCGGCAGAGTGTGACAGGAGCATGAAGGTAGGAGACGGCAAGAGAAAAGAATGGAAGCTGAAGCATGGTTCTCCTCCAGTGTCACTTGCTGGTGGAACTCTGAAACCACCAGAAGCCTCTGCAGGGGCACGGCTTGATGAAGTCGGGGAAAAAGAGGCAGCAGCAGGTTCCATTTATGCTTGTTTGCTCAAAATGAACAAATGTGCAAAAGAACACAAGTGTGAGAGGCCTGAAAGAAACAGATCAAGGTCTGATAATGACAGTAAAGAGTATCACTATCGGTGCAAAAACCGAGACACAAGTGAGAAAAAAGACCATGCTGAGTCCAGGGCAAAGAGCACATTACACTCCAAAAGTAACAGTCCAGGTCCCAGCAGTACCATAGTAGCCAGAAGCACAGAAGCTAAAACGTCTAGGCCCAGAATCTACTCGTCAGATTCTAAACACAGATCTACTTTGTCCTGCTCATCCAAAGAGAATTGGGAATCCACCAGAGGACATTACCGATCACCTGAAACGCATGGCAGGTCCTCTGAGAGGTGCAGTAAAACTTGTGACCACAGTCGCAGACACACTTCTCCCACCTCTCACAGCAGCGCCAACAAAAGTGGAACCATACACAGCAAGAGCAGTGAGGACAGCGGTTCAGGAAAGAACCAGAAAACATCCAGTGGTCGTTCTGCCTCCTGCAAGTGTTGCCAGAAAAGGCCACCATCTCCCCAGAGGAGGTCATTGCCTCCTCGGAACCAAAGTGGGGGAGTCAGAGGTCTCAGAGACAAACACACTACTACGCATTCTTCTCCAGGCCGACAAAACAGTCAGAGTCAAGAAAGGGAATGGAAACATCTTGGTGACCGGTGCAACAAGCATCATCGCTCAAAGTCGCACTCGAGAAGCCCACAAAGAGAAAGGCAACGCTCTCAAGGTGAATGTGACAGGCACCACCGATCAAGAACAAGAAGCCGAGAAAGGGAAAGAAAACATCCTGACTACACTCATGGGAACGATGACCACAGGCGATCAATGCATGAAGCTGAAAAGGGTCGTGAACAAAGGAACAAAAGCCATTCTCCAAAAAGAGAGGAATGTTCCTGCGACAGATGCTGGCATGAGCACTCCAGGTCTTGTGACTGTGGTCGCTGTCGTCGTGACAACAGACGACGGTCAAGGTCCAGGTCACCACTTAGATGTCACATCAAGCATTGTGGGTGTAAGGAGAATTTGCACCGGAGAGACAGGCATCAGCCACCCAAAACAGCTGCGATGTGGAGAAGAAAGGGATACCGCTGATGTGGAATGCAGATGTGGTCATTTGACAGCAAGCTGAAAATTGAGAAAAATTGTATTGCTATTAACAATGTGTGTTGTAATAACCTGCATGCAGTGGAAGCAGATTCAGTGTCTTGAAGTTGAGGAGTGGGTCCTCAGACTGACCTGTCCCAAAAGAATCCATAGACTGTGCACACTTCAGACAAGAATAGTGTGGTAGGGGGTGGGGATAGCTCAGTGGTTAGAGCACTGGACTTGTGATTGAAAGATCACAGGTTGAAATCCCTGCAGGAGCAGCAGGAGAATTTTCTTCTCCAGGGTCAACTCTCTGTGCTGACTCTTATTTTGGTATCCTTTCCACCCCTGTGTTACCGCAGTAGCACATAAAACTTTTAAAAGGTCTTGGTCATTCTGCCAAAAAGTACAGGTGGCAGGTTACAGCTAAACGTGCATGCATCTTACATACGTGGCTTTGCATGAAGTGACATTGTGTCCACAGAACTTGCGCTGAGATGGCAGCAGTTTCATGTGGCACCAGCCATGCCAGCGCTGTAAGTACACCACTTCGGTGGCTATTCAAAAAACATGCTATAAAAAGTCAGTCACTCATGGAGAATCACATGCGAGCGCAGTGAGTGCTCAAGAGAGTGGAGAATGGCACTACATAAGCGATCATCAATCAGTCAATACAGGATAGTTCAGGAGCTGTGTGAGAGTCGAGGTGGACGTCCTGGGCTGTCCGTCCTAACGAGCCTTCTGGTTTCCATCGACGTAAAGATTTATTGAACCGTGCTTCAGCATTGGTCACAACTTGTCCCTAATATGTCAGCTGACATCTGAGGACATTAAACATCAACTCATCATCAATGTCAATACAGACTGGACGCAATGGTCTTCTCATTTGTACTTGTTCTAGTTGCAGCCATTTGCTACAGAGAGCACATCACGTGAAGGCCCACTGTGCTATCGGCCATCAAACTCCAAGCACTGGTTTACGACATTCTTCCTCCACCCACTGCCGTAACTGGTTATGCCACGGGTCGGCCAGCTGACTGTTTTTCATTGGTGTTTAGATGGCAGTAACTTTGTTACAGACAACTCGGATTATATCAGGTGTTCCTGTTATAAATGCCTACATTGCTTACACCAGCACAAATAAGACAAATATTGTTTGAACTGAGATGGAACTTTTTCTTTCTTTCTTTTTTTACCAGGGGTGGACGTGCCCCGTGTTGACTTGGGTGCTTCGGTGATATGTTGCTTCCACAGTCTTATTAGTACCCAGACCTTTCAGAGGATGCTGACAGCTTGGTAGACAGATTTCCACCGAGACAAAGAGTGGCGTAACCAGTTCTGGCAGAGTCTGGAGGAAGAGTGCTGGAAAGTGAGGCTTGGGGTGTCATCATCCGTGTGCCCAATGAGTTTTTGTCATCAATATCTAATGAATTTTGGTGTCATTTGCAGTTGTTTAATATCTACATGTCAGCATAATACTGAAACTGTGAAAAGCCTTCAAGGTCACCTGACCTGACATTTTCAAACTGTACAGAAAGTAGGCTATCACCATTTTCACTGTTCACATGAAAAACATTCATAATCAGTTTTGGTGTTAATTACATGGTTTGTATTTCCAAGGTTTGTAGGGTCCTTACCGGTGCTTACAAGTATTACAAACTGAATTTGCCAAGTAAGGCCTTATAACATATAAGTCCTTTTATTTGCATCACAGTCCTTACAAGTCTAGCTAATGCTAAAAACACACGTCTAGTTAATAAAAGCTGCTCATTTTTCTGAGTCAGTGACACTGCATGGTTCCACACATTTACTGAATTTCAAAATCATTCAGGCATAGGTTGAGACCATGTCTGAAGCAGACGATGCTTTCCTTCATATTCATTTAGATCATGTGCAGCCAAAATCACGGTCATGAGATTAAGGAGTAACTGCTGCGTCAGCCATTTTGGTTGGAAAATTCAAAATCGAAGTGTGCAAGAATCTAAGCTAACAGCAAAGATGCTGGGAAAATGTTTGTTCCAAGACCGCTGGCTAAAGGACAATGCATGCCAGGAGTGGGTCCTAAAAGATAAACTGGATGAACACTACACTCATGGTGCAGCATGTGAAATTCAGTTTTTTGTTTTGTTTTGTTCCTTACTGTTGTAATATGTAAATGTAATATTGGTCCTTATAAGGTCTTTATTTGGCTCTAGTCCAAGTCCCTGGGAAAATGGAACCACTACTTTCTTTAGCGTTTATGCATACACTTAAGCATGTCTTTATTGTTTACAGGGCTGGACATTAAGCATGAAAGTTTTAATGGGCTTGAACATTTTTGTTTCACTTTGAGATTATAATAACTAAATAAGATTGGGACTGTAAGACAAAGTGATGTCACTCCCTCCCCCTTGAAGAATCTGGACATGTGATTCTGTTCAGGCTTTTAGAACTTCTCTGAAAACTTGTTTGGTCAAAAGTCACAGAAACATACTTGCATAGTTTCCATCTCACCCTCAGTAGTAGTGGTAGTGGTTATGATGATGATGTGTGTCCATATGGCATGACGCAGTGACAGGGTTCATACAGCCTTTAAAACTTTGGGAAAACAGGCTGATAGTGATACTAGCAGCAGAGCAGAACTGCGGTCAGACTGCTGGTAGAAAGAAAGAATGCAGGTATGGGTCATTCCTGGAGCGAGGGACATGAAACTATGTTGTGCAACTTTGGGAGCTGCTGTTGACATCTGTCAGTTAGTTGATTCTGCAGAAAGGTTTATCAGTGTCAGCAGGTCTGTTCATAACTTTGTACTGAAGACCTTGTTGTACGTTCATCTGGAGTGCAGGTTTACAGGATGGAACCAGGCAACTTAGGTGGAATCACTTGAGTTCAGGGCTGAAGTGGTGAAGGATGCGGTGAGCTGAGCATCTTCACATCGTCTCCACAGTGGATTTTAGGTGTCATTGACTTGGGTCCCACTTTACCAATCCATACTCCAACACAGGTTGCTTGATGTTTGTAGCTGTGCCTGTTATCCAGCAGTTGGACATCCCTTCATGTTTCCGCATGGCAGCAGTTGACTGGATGCGTTTCCTCTGATGGAGATTCTGTGTCGGCTCTACTTCTCAGTGCTTTTTACTGGCAATTGTCTGATTGGCCAATGGTTGTGTCTGCGCTCACACTTGCATTCATCTGCATCTAATGTAAACCTAGGTTATCTAAATCTGGGATTCTGGCTTCGGCATCAGTGTGCTCAGTGCCATGTCTGATTTCTTGTGCATGTGTAACACTAACAGCATTTTTCTGCAAAGTGTAATTGATAATTTTAATATACTAACTAATGTAAATTGACTTCATTTATTTGTGTATTTGTTTGTTATTTAATTTATATTATGTGCATCATAAACAAACAAAAATCTTTATCATGTAATTCATAAAATAGTTTAGCATCTGTGACTCACTGATAGTCATAATACAACAGAGCAGTGTGAGTGTGAAGATGTGAGTATGAACACCGACAACACATAATACTGGAACCTAAGAAACACATAAGAAACAATTCGCCCGGTGCATAATACTTTATCTACCGTCTGAGATGTTACTACTTGAAGAAGCAGCCATTGGTTGTTTCTCTTGATGTATGTGTGATTGTGAGTGGTGCACATTTCTTACAGGCTTAGGAATAGGATGAGTATGTGCACTTCTGACCTCAGAGTAAAGATCCACTGTTATGTTGACTACAGCTCAGTGGGTATGCAATGGAAACTGGTTTTTGAACAGGATATGGAATACTTTATTTGCCCCATTTTGGTAGTGTCAGCTCACACATAAAAACTCACTGCAAAAAGATCCTCACAGTTCATATGGCTATTCAGTATCAGTCCAAGTGTGTGTGTGTGTGTGAGAGAGAGGGAGAAACTCAAAAAGAGAGTATTAATATAACCCTTTGACTCATACATGCAGCCATAATAGAAGTTGTGGTAGTCAAGCGGGTGAGTGTTAATACTTTATTGACCCAGTTTGGGAATTTTTCACGTGGGAATTCCAGGCTACTCTCCCCTGATCTGAGGGAAGCCAGTTCCAGCAGCGTGAACTACCCAGCCTTTGTTTCTATGAGTCTGATGTTGGCGGCAGCGACATGGATGAAATGTATTAAGCTGATAACTTGATGAATGTCTTTTGTTCTTGTGTGAGTCCCAAGCAGGCAGTGTGCTCAATAAACAGTCAACTCTTTTGCACTTTTCTATGGAGGGTGCTGAAAGTTTAGGATACATGGCTGCACATTTGTTGTTTCAATTGCTCCGGATGCTGTATGTATATTATATGATCTGTAGGTAGTTACATTTTTGGTCATCCTGAGGTGACCGTGTGGTTGACAGGATGTTAAAATCCAAGAACTAACCAACTCCATTTGTTTAACTTTGACCCTAGTATTAACGATCTCTGGAGGAGTACTGGTGAGGATCGAAATTTCAGGTGCTTTGGGAAAGATGGGTCTTTTATATGAAGATGTACATGTATACTGTCCACCAGAGTGATTTTGCAGTAATATGGGCAGAGATGTCACCCCTTTGCATTGTTTTACAGATTGTGGAAAAGTTAAATCATTACCAGTGTTCAGAGTGTGATTTGTACATGTCTATGTATCACTGTATGTTTATTGGGTTTATGTGTTTATATATATACCTGTACAGCCTCACGGTAGGAAAGTCTTGGCAAAAGCTTGCTATGTTCAGGAAACCTGAGTGAGAATGAAGGCAACTTGTTAAACAGTTTCAGGGCGTCGTGTGTTTCTTTTTCACATTTTACGCACAAAAGGTGTGGACAGTTTGATCATCTTTACCAGAGATTGAAGAGTGTGTTTGTGTGTGTGTGTATTTAAAAAAAAAATTGTTTATTCAAGTATAATTATATATACTAGATGTAAGGAACAGAGTGTCTTGAGCACATGATTACAATTGGTGTATTTAACAGCTGCAGCAGAAGCAGTGCACATATATTTTTTATTTTAAAAAACATCATCTTCCTGCTTATGATTAATCTGTTCATTGTCTGTGTGTGACCAAACACACAAAAGGTTCAACATGATGCTACTTATTAGGATGAAACACAAGATGTACATTTTCAGGGTAATCCCCTTCATTAAGCCATAAAACAACTCTTCAACAACTGTTACATTTGACATTTAAAGTGTGACAAATGAGATGGAGAGCTAATCCACTTACTGGGGGGGGGGGCTATGTCTGGTCATTGTTTTTCACTGTTCAATTGTTGTCTAAGTGTCGTTTTGTGGCTTGATGAAGGGGATTACCCCAGAAATTGGTATGTTGTGTTTTGTCCTAATAAACAGCTTTATTTTGAACCTTTTGTGTGTTTGGATCTTGTTTTAGAACCCCGGCAGTCCTTGTTTCAGAATTCTGTGTGAAGATGTGTGTGTTTGTACCCATACATAACTATATTTTTTGTTCATGTCATTTTCCACAAACAGCTTATATAAAGTTATAAGATACGGTGGAAAAAATGGTATTTTTCTTTCAATTTCCAGACTTGTTGTAGTTGAGTTGGAGCTTTGGACTGGGCATCCCATCCAAATGATTTTTTTTTTTTTTTTTCTTCCCTTCTGAGCCCAAACCTCCACTTTGAGCAATAATCAAGTTGGTGCTATGAACTTAGGAAAAGGTCTATTGAGAGGTGTTTTCAAAACCTGAGGTCTTTTGCAATTACTTCAGATAATAAAAACAGGTGTGCTTTATTTTATTTTAAATTAACATTAAACGTAAATAGTAGTGTGACAGTATTCACAGCAGTCAGCACCTTCCATTCACATCAGGCTTCAGTGCATCCAGCCCTGAGGGAGGGTGGTGGTCAGGTGTTCATTTTGCATGGACATTTGTATTCACTAGGTCTAGTTTATCAAAAAGAGTGTCTCTCTCTGGTGCAGCTAGATCAAGTTCTTCCCCTTTTGTAGGCGCACTTTCATTATCTCTGTATGTATGTATATATATATATATATAGAGAGAGAGGTGGGTGTGTGTGTGTGTGTGTGTGTGTGTGTGTGAAGCGAGTTACTAGAGAAAAAAAGTCTTAACAGAGGGGGTCAGACCACTCCAGGTGGTCTTTGAATTTACTCAAGTGTTGCACTATACTTTTAGATAAACACATTTAAATCTGAGTGTAACTCTTCTACTTATTATAGCTTATTTGTTCACCACTTAAATTTTTACCATGGAAAGCTGATGAAGAACTGCTGAAGAATGTATCAGTTTCGTTGATACTCAGCATTTGTTTACAGTCAGATGGACTTTTTTTTTTAATGTCTGTTTTTACATTTCAAATGCCCTGTAGGGATGTCCAGATTCCTGAGGTTGTGTTGTTTGTGTATTATTTTTTTTTCAGTTTTTGTTTTGTTTGTTTTGTTTGTTTATTCCATATTAAATAATGATACTAAAGTATTGTTTAAATTTGGTGACAGTTTTGAACTTGACTGGTGTGTGTGTGTGTGTGTGCGCGCGCAGTGCCTATATGCCTGTGTGCAGGAAATGACGAGAAACGTTCAATGAAGTGTTCTTGTGTATTAATATCAGTAGGGTTCATTTGTTCTCTTGTGTACACTTTTGTCGACCCTATTGTACTCTGCACTTCGAGCTCACGGTATGTGTAAGTGCTTTATATAAATATTTTTTCACATTACATTAGTGTTCAACAGCGCCAACCTGGCTGTAACTGTCACAGAGATGCAAGTTACCGGGAGCACACGATTGGTAGGATCAGTCTCAATTGGTGGGATCTCTGTTGGTAGATTCTAGAATCTCAGTTGGTAGAATCTCGACTGGCAGAATATTCATTGAATCTCGAGACCGAGATGTCTCGTTTTATTGAATAAGAGAAATGGTTGTGATGGCTTACGGTCACACACACACACACACACACACACACACACACACACACACACACACACACACACACACACTGTGTGTATTAGTGTGTGCACATGTATGTGTGTGTGTGTACATACACCTGCATATGCACACACTAATACACATGCACACGCACGCATGCACACACAGGAACATGCTAAGATATACTGTACAGTGTAGAATCATGATAATAAGTAAAACAACAAACACCTGCAAATATAATACAACTTTTAAAAGAGATACCAGAGTGACACACACGAACATGCTGAAATTTATCGCAAAGTGCAGAACCGACAAAACAAAAACCTGTAAATGTAGCAGTCTCAAAGCGATTCCACGTGACCATGAAGGTCAGAGGTCACATCGGGACGAATGACCGAGCTGCGTACGACCCTTTCGGCACTGACGCGGATGTCTGGTTATAACTAGGTCGTGCCGGCAGCTGCTACTCGATTTCCTGCACCATGAGACGGTGTAAAAAAAAATTTTTTTTTTTTTTTTTTTTTTTTAAATCGGCCAATAATATTTTGCCTTCAAAAGCTAAGCTCTCTTAATGTCAGTGCTGCTGTTTTACAAATTTTCTATCGGAGGTGTATTGAATCAGTTTTAACATTTTCGTGGCTCTGCTGGTTTGGTGGCTTGAATCAGAATGTGAAAAGCAAAAATGTCCTAAATAAACTGGTGAATGAGTGTGGCAAGGTTGTGGGTGAAAGACAAAGTCAGCTGTATGCACGTCGTGTGGTACGGAAGGCTAGGGTGATTGTGGACGATAACAGCCACGTCCGTGCTAAATATTATGAGCTTCTTCCGCCGTGTGGTAGACGATTTCGCGTACTAAAATCCAATACAGTGAGAACAAAACAGTTTTGCAGTCAGTAGCATTTCTGAACAGATAAATCCGTTCAAACGTAAGAGCAGTGTGTGTGTGTGTGTGTGTGTGTGTGTGTGTGTGTGTGTGTGTGTGTGTGTGTGTGTGTGTGTGTGTGCGTGCGTGCGTGCGTGTCTGGAGCAAGGTGCCGGAAAGCGAGTCTTGGAGTTTGCTGCAGAATGTGGTCGCTTCAGCGAGCCCAGCTAGGACTGGTCGTGCTGATGTTTCAGCAGTTGTGGTTGTTGAAGTGTTGCTTTACGTCCACAGAAACCGTAGGTTTATTAGGGACGGGAGCCCATAACGTCCACCTCGACTTTCACACAGTTCCTGAGCTCGTCTTACATCGTATAAGACTATAGTGGCGTCAATCCATCTTCACAGTAGCGGCAGCTACTCAAAGTCCACCCACAGAACAGTCAGTGCCATCTACATCACCACAGTTAGTTAGGGGTCATTCGCCTTGGCTTAGGCTGTGTCACAACACATTGACATTTTCAACTGAGAACACCAAGGCTGCCTCATGATATTTATTGTTAATTTTATTTAATGTTTTTATGTAAATGACGAGCCAGAAAGCAAATTTCTCTGCACAGAAACAATAAAGTTGTATTATGCCCTTGCATAGTTGTGTGGAAACTATCTTTTGCAGCCATGATAAGTTATTTGCGTAACAGCATCCTGAAACGGAGATAAAATCTCTGCATCCGGCGTGTCGGCCCACCCAAGTGGAGGTGTAATTTAAGAAACATCAACAACAAAACGGCCACACACACACAAAACCTTTTCCATAAGTATGCGATGCATTTGTCAATCTACAGTTGCATATACCACGTGACCCCCATATTATTCAACTGCGGAACACTACAACACCAAAAACAAGACGGCCATACACGTAAATTTTTTCCCTACACGATGCATTTGTCAATATACAGTTGCATATACCATGTGACTCGCAGATTATTCAGCTGCAGAATACAACAACAAAACAACAACTGCATCTACACAGCTAGATCGATCGTCTACAGGACTCGACACACAAGGGAGTTAATTAGCGCTCGAAATACGTAACGCAAGTACAACAACAAAGACCTGAGTCGCCTACGGTAACTCTCACCTGCCGGGCATGCGTGTGAAATACAAGGTACAGAAACTCCACCAGAGGTACATCCTCACTAATCCTATTGTGGCCGAGTAGGTGACTGTCAGGTCTTTGTTGTTGTACATGTCTACAGGACAGTTGATTTGCTGTACTGAGACATCATCAACCCCAGTGCATGGTCGCTGAACTGAGCTACTGTGGCCCGCACCTCGATCAGTGAGAAAATCCCGCCAGGACCACTCATCATTTCACCCCGTGCAGAAGGCATGACTGCATGGCGTCCGTCCAGGAATCACCGAGGCAACCGCAGCGCTAGGTGTGTGTAAAAATCTGCTTGTCTGTCTGCGCAGTCAAAGTCAGGGATCATGAAGCTAAAGCATCTACTCATGCAGCGAGACTGAGAAGATATATATATATATACAGCTGTCAAGAACTGATCATGCCTGTCAGTAGGAACCTTTGAAGCTTGAGCGGTGTCCGGTTCATTGTTGCTTTAAGTCCACACAAAAATCAGGCTTATTAGGGACGGGGGCGGGAAGGGAGGGGGGGGGGGGGGGGGGGGGGACCAGGCCGACGGCCACCTCGACTTTCACGCAGCTCCTGAGCTCTGACCGGTCGTGAGTTCTGTCAACGTTGCTTTACGTCCACAGAAACAGCACGGACTATTAGGGACGGGGAGCCCGGGACGGTCACCTCGACGTTCACATAGCTCCGGAGCTCTGACCGGTCGCGAGTTCAGTCATTGTTTCTGTGCTTTACGTCCACAGAGACCGTGCGGACTATTAGGGACGGGGAGCCCAGGACGTCCATCTCGTCTTTCACACATCTCCTGAGCTATGAACCTCTTCGTTCGTTCAAGTGTTGCTTTACGTCTACAGAGGCCGCACGGACGGGGACGGCCACCTCGACTTTCACACAGTTCCTGAGCTCTCTGAGTGGCGTTCATCAATCCTTCACTCACTGAAACGGCAGTACTAGGTCTATCTCGATATATATATATCAATGTTACCATCGACCAAACTAAAGTCAGTTGTCATGAGGCTACTGCTACCATCTCATTGATCAAAGTACGACCAAGGCTCACGCTTTATGTATGAAGAGCAGCTAAAGTTAATGGCGGATAGCCTCTGATCGTGAGTAGCTAAAGAGTCCGTAAGTCCGGTTCTTCTTCCTAGACTGAGGCTGTAACTTTAAACTCGTTCAGGCTGACCGAATAGTCATATTTGCACTCAACGCATGCTAGTTTTGTTCCCACTGGTGTCATCGTTTAGAAGATAAACGCGGGAAAGAGGGACTATTTGTTCTTCATACATAAATCATTGGCCCTTACTATAATCATATTCCTGCCTAACAAGACGCGTAAGTTTGTAAAACACAAGTTCACTACGTACTGCAGCTGAGCTGTAGGCGTGTGTAAGGAACTGCCGTGTACTTGTCCATACAAATATAAGCCAGGGGCCTGGACGCTCAGTACTGTAACACCGCACGGCTAAAAGTTTCCTCAAACTTTCCACTGGTTCTGGGGCCCAGTGAATTACAAACGTTACTGGTCTCCCTATGATTTTCACTGGTAAACATTCACTGAAACTTTTCAATGGTTCTGGGGCCCAGTGAATTACAAACGTTACTGGTCTCCCCTATGATTTTCACTGGTAAACATTCACTGAAACTTTCCACTGGTTCTGGGGCCCAGTGAATTACAGACGTCACTGGTCTCCCTATGATTTTCAGTTGTAAACATTCACTGAAACTTTTCAGTGGTTCTGGGGCCCAGTGAATTACAGACGTCACTGGTCTCCCTATGATTTTCAGTTGTAAACATTCACTGAAACTTTTCAGTGGTTCTGGGCCCAGTGAATTACAGACGTCACTGGTCTCCCTATGATTTTCAGTTGTAAACATTCACTGAAACTTTTCAGTGGTTCTGGGGCCCAGTGAATTACAAACATGACTGGTCCTCCGTGATTTTCAAATGTTACTGGTTCCGCTTGATTTTCACTGGTCCTCGGCAGTACATTACAGCTATTAGTAAAGCACTAATGACAGAGACCGATAGTAAGGCAGATCGGAACTGTTTTCAGACTCCCTTTTCTGTGTTATCATGGCTTGCTTGCGTGAGGTGTTTGATTTCTTCACGTTAGACAGTCACTGCCTTTCAGTCGTTGAAGTAAACTCAGGGGTATGGCCACAGAAATTAAAAACCATTGTCAGATTGTGTGGTATGGGCTGCGGAAAGGTTTGATTCTCCTAAAAAATATAACAAAATATAAAAACGGGACCGGCCTGGAATGGAGAGTTCCAGGCTACCGATCCACTGGTGCAACAGTTTTTGTGGTCATGGACAACGGGACCAAAACAAAATTTAAAAACATTACTGGCCCGACGGACCAATGGAAGGGAGAGTTCTAGGCTAGCCGATCCACTGGTGCAGCAGTTTTTGTGGTCCTGGACAACGGGACCAAAAAACAAAACAAAAATAAAAAAAATACTGGCCCAGCCGAGCAATGGAAGGGAGAGTTCTAGGCTAACCGATCCACTGGTGCAGCAGTTTTT
>OY757544.1:9800732-9822091 GCA_963584105.1 Alviniconcha strummeri
AGACCAAAACATGCAGAATACTTGTTTGGAAGATGATAGCATAGGGACACGTTTCTTGCTCGTGTGTGTGTGTGTGTGTGTGTGTGTGTGTGTGTGTGTGTGTGTGTGTGTGTGTGTGTGTGTGTGTGTGTGTGAAGTAATATCTCAAAACCTTTCGTTCTAACAGTACAAGCTGAACACAAGTCTGTCTCGTTACATTTCACTCGTGATTTGATACAATCATTTGGCCGACGATTCCCCCCGCCCCCTACCCCCCATCCCCAATTTGGAGCTAGACTTCCGACGCTGAATATCACGAGGTCGAGTCCATAGTAACCACTCTCCCAAGGGGCGACACGGTAAATTCGCCGACGCCGGCTTGCACACCCAAAAGTGTCATCCTGTTCAATATTGAAACGAAACAAAATCATCTCTCATCAATGACTACACACCTTTGTTGTCGATCATCAATGACTACACACCTTTGTTGTCGATCATCAATGACTACACACCTTTGTTGTCGACATGTGATCACATTGTGGTATGTATTACTTCCTAATCTCGCCGTCCGTCCGTCCCTCCCTCCCTCCCTCTCTCGATTTATCGATCTATCTATCTATCCGTTCGTCTGTCTGTTTGTTTCTGTCTGTGTCGCTCTCTATCTGTCTGTCTGTCTGTCTGTCTGTCTGTCTGTCTGTCTCTCTCTCTCTCTCTCTCTCTCTCTCTCTCTCTCTCTCTCTCTCTCTCTCTCTCTCTCTCTCTCATTTTTCTGTTCTTTTTGTATTGCGTTAAGCTCACGGTTCACGGAGACATGGCACAACAAAACCTAGGAGATGGCAAGTTTGCCAGCCATCACTTCCAGTCTGCATGCAGTCAAATTGTTCTCGCTCTGCATAATTATTCTGATTCTGCGCTGGAGGTGACATCGCAGACGTAACCCCACTGGATACTGCTGTCGCCTCGAGCGAGAGCGAAAACACAGCGCGACGTTTCCTCAAAAGGCTCCCTCTTCCCAGTTTTGCATATTCGTGACACCGAGCGCGCACTCTGACAGGAATCTGACGTGGTCGCGTCTTCTACGTGACACATCTGAGAGACGTTCGGAAGGCCATCTGCATGCATATATAATATACATTTGTAAATACTCGCACTTTTATTCCCCCCCCCCCCCCCCCCCTTTTCCCCCTGTTCACGAAAAGCGAAAATGTAGACTGACGTTGACGCGGCGTATTAACGGTAGAAGAGCTGTTTACCGTCTAGCCTACCTTGTGCCAGAAAGTTATGCGACTGCGTCTCGGAGGTACAAAGACTGAAACCCCTCAATCTTGGGCCTGCCTGGCGTTGAAAACATGATACTGTATCTTTGAGCAAAGAAGATCAAGCGTGTTAGTCAGTCCTTGGATTTTAATGTCCCGTCACCCGCATAGGTCACATCGGGACGGAAGAGAGGAGGAGAGAGAGAGAGAAAAAAAAAACAGACAGACGGACAGACAGACAGACAGACAGAGTCAGAGACAGACACGCAGAGAGGGAGGGAGGGAGTAACAGAGTCACAGAGGGAGGGAGAGACAAAGACACAGGGAGGCAGAAAGGGAGAGGGACCTAAAGGGTGGGAGGGAGAGACAGAGACACAAAGGGATGGAGGGAAGGAGAGAAGGAGTCAGAGCGCGAGCTCCCGTGGAATGTCCTAGAAAACCTGCACAAGCCTGCATGACAGAAATCAGCAATGCAGCGGGCGCGTCATCCAACGGGAAAACGACCGTAGGTTCAGCAAATCGTTAACCTTCCCACTGCTACCAAAAGGGTCTATTTCATCGTCCTCCTGCTTCTCTATGGACACTCAGTGAGACCCGTGAAAATCTATCGCCACCGAAAGTCTACCAGCTGACTGATTAAAAAAAAAAAATCCATTCTTTCACATGAATAAGTGTTCTGGTCTTTCAAGCTGGGCTAGTTCACACAAACAACCTTCTATAAGTTCTAAGGCATTCAAACAGAAGCATGAGGTAATAGCGGGAGGCAATTTTCATCGAGCTCGGGGAGACGATGACAAAGAGTTCACTAAACTCCAGGACACGGTTCTTCTTCAGATGTTGCTTAACGATGATGATGTTGTGACTGCCATCTCGACTCTCTACGGACACGGTCAGCGTGTCTGGGAGTTTACCTAATCTGCAAGGACAGGAAGGAACAGCATGGGGTTATGCAAGTACTACGTGAGTCATATTACTTCTCCATGCATGAAAAAACGAACTTTCACATCAGCAGTATTCCAGCCTTTTGCGGGCTCTGTGCGAGTGTGTATGTGTGTGTGTGTGTGTGTGTGTGTGTGTGTGTGTGTGTGTGTGTGTGTGTGTGTGTGTGTGTGTGTATGTGTGTGTGTGTGTGTGTGTGTGTGTGTGTGTGTGTGTGTGTGTGTGTGTGTGTATGTGTGTGTTTCCTTTTAAACGGCCTTTTAACTTTTTATTGATAGTCGTCATTCAAACACAGACATAAGCGGGGAGAGCTATGGAGCTATCTTCTGCCGTTTTGCATGTAGACAGTCCCGTCAAGAACGATAACTTATGCCCCGCCACTTGTCTCCCAGGGACGGCAAAACGCAACATGCAGTAAACGTCAGCGGGTCTTTTCGCCGGTTATGTGATTTCAGGCCTTTCTGCATTATTATTAGCAGTCTTTTTCCTCCGGTTTACTGTGTTCGCGTCATCCCGTTCCCACTCGGGCTGGGTCGTAAAACGGCGGGTTACCCGGTTAATGTGCAAATTACCCACACCGAACTGTAACCTTGCATCAAAACACGGGTGAGCTCTAAAGCACCTCTGAAATGGGGCAGTCGGGTCTTTAAAACTTTGTTTTTCAAAAAAATGGTCTGGATTCATCTAGGCGGACTACAGAGTGAGTGGCCATGCAAGTTGGTTCTTTTTTCTTTTTTTTTAATCTCTGCTGACTCTAAGTTGCAACACTGAATTGGCTAGCTTTTTATTGTTTTTCTTTTCTACAGTTCTCATTCTCGAAAACAAGCAACGTCATGTCACGTGTCTTGTGTGCAAATTCAGTCTCTCTCTCGTCTCAGTTTCCGTCCAGACTTATTTTTGAACGACTTGCTGAGCATAAAACAAAACAAAAAAAACTACTATATCGTGACTTAGATGAGAAGAAAAAATCGACCCTATACCCGACACCAAAGTTTATTCTCCAAAAATCATAAAGCCAATAACACTCTAGTCGAGGAGCCTCTTTATTTCCAATGTATCCACCGCCATTCGGACAGCCCTGCGTACAATACAAATTCCAAACGATTTTCAGTTTGGCTTTGCAATGGACGCCCGCTATTAATGAACCGGGACGGGTTGACAGCGGTCTTTGAGCTGCGTGTATAATGTTCAAGACGGCTTGTGTCTAATCAAACTTTGATCGGTTTTCAACGCCTGTCGAGAGAGTCGGAGCGCCACAATATTAGCCCACTCTTCTTTTCCAGGGACTAATAAACCCCTCCCGACTCTGTCTGAGGAAAGATCTCTCGCCACCCTCGCCCACTGTGGCTCCCTGGCTTCAGTGCAACACAAGGACCCCTTTGAATCTTCCTTGCTTTGAAGTTTTGAAGTTTGCTTTTCGGGTCTCTCTCTCTCTCTCTCTCTCTCTCTCTCTCTCTCTCTCTCTCTCTCTCTCTCTCTCTCTCTCTCCGCTCGCTGTCCTCTGTCTCTCTTTTCGGGTTTTAAAGTCGCGCGCGTGTGTAAAGACCTTTGGCCGTCTACGTGGTTAATTCTTCGGCAAACACGCGCGTCTTGGCGAGAAAGAGCGAAGCGTTTTAACTCTACGGTCAACCGTATGAACTTAAAGCAAAAAACGACGACTGGAGGCTGGCTTTGAAGGCAATGAAAAGCAGGTATAATCTTTCCTTCGGTCATGCGCCTGATCGGAAAACCGATTTACGAGTGTATAATTATATATGTATGCATAGATACTTTTTTGGCCAGACTTTTCAAGAACCAAGCCGGTGCATAAAACGTGATCATAATCAGCAGAACGGAGAGGGTTGGGGTTAGTAGGCATCGTTTTGCAGGCACGTTACACGTCCGTATAATGAACCAAACAAACAACTGAGGGGGTTAGTAACGCTCCAGTGACGTGTTCACGTACACGGGACAGCTCAGTCACCTACTTTTCACCATACAGAGGAAAAGGGACAAGGCAGGCAAAATCCAACAGTCATATCCTCCAAAAAGAAAAAGAAAAAAAAAAGGGGGGGGGGGGGGGGGGGGGGGATTAAAGAAAAGCGCAGTTTGCGACCTCTCTCTCTCTCTCTCTCTCTCTCTCTCTCTCTCTCTCTCTCTCTCTCTCTCTCTCACACACACACACACACACACATGAAACACACACACACACACACACGGAAAAAGACATAATTGTTGCCTCTTGCCGCGGACCACAATGAATGGCAAAACGAATGGGATTCTCGGCGCTTGTTATACGGGTACACACCACTGACAGATCAACGTGCGGAGAAACTACAGGCATGGTCTCCAAAACACAAAACAAACAAAAAACAAAAAATGAATTGTCCTCTGCAACTTCATGGCAGTCAAAAAATGATGTTGAAGCGCCAAATGATTCCAGAAACACTTCGAATGAACTTTTTTGAACAGTGGTGAAACAAAATAAATGTCATGATAAAAAAAAAATTTTTTTTTTTTTTTTAATGTCGTTACTGACAAACGACAATGCCATAGCGGAATCCAAAGCGCGTACACGGGCAGCTGGGTCATGCAAAACGCACGTGCAGAGAGGGAGGCTGAGTCAGTGCATGCAGAGACGGTTGAAGGTGTTGGGTATAAAATGTTTTTAAAAAGCTTGTTGGCACTTAAAGGCCAGTAGTATAAAGTTACACAGTACATGAAGTTTATAGCCCGTTGTGGCCCACTAAAGACTCACATCTAGCCACATCAGTGAGCACAGCCTCGGGTTGTATACACGCGTGTATCGGGGAACTCGTGGTCTTTGGTTTTGTAGGAACTCGCGCCAGTGCGGTACTCGCTGCGGCAAGAAGTAAGGCTCAGTAGGAGGCTATTAGCGCTGGCTGGCTGCCATCCAGAAGCGAAGTAAAAGAGAAGACGTATCATTAGCAACGCTTGATGAGATTACGAGGCGTCGGCTCAACCCCCTCGGCTAACCCTCCCAATTCTCAAGCGTTTGCACCCTGTCTGCAAACTCGTGAGGATTGAAGAACACCGCAGGTAGCCATACCGCGGCCCTACGCTTGCCTTCCGTCTCACGGCCCTATCTCCCAGCGGCAAACAGTTCAAGGATACATAGAGATCTACTCGCACACACTGATTCGTTCATTTCTCTCTCTCACACACACACCGGCTAGAAAAGGAATACGAGCATGCATGCAGACAAACGCATTAGCGTTGAACACACGCATCATTGTATAACTGAAACTCCCAACAGCTGCCTCTGCGTCAGTTTTCTTCTACACTGTGAAACTCTCTCTCTCTCTCTCTCTCTCTCTCTCTCTCTCTCTCTCTCTCACACACACACACACACACTCACACGGCAGTGGCCACAACACACACACACACACACACACACACACACACACACACACACACACACAAAATCAAACAAAAACAAAGCAAAAAGGAAACATAAACACACGGCACAACACGCTGCAAAATTGTTGTAGACCCCCACCTCCTTCTTATTCCCACCTTCCAAATAACCCCCCTCCCCCAACGAAGAAAAGCATAACTCCACGGAGCTGCGATGCGTGTGAAGCGGAAACAAATCCACGACCTCCCCACGGCTCGGTCACTAGACTGACGAAGGCGACAGCAACGAGGGGACCACCGCACAGGCAGGCCGGCTGTAAAGAGGTGTTCGTTCATTCTCCCTCCACACAGCGACTCCCTTACCCCACCCGACCAAAAACGGAAAAAAAGAGAAGAAACTGGTGGCCGGCAGACAAAACGGACAGTCAACTGAGGAAGGAGGACGGGTGTGTTGTTGTAGGAGAGGGGCTGAGACAGAATTAAGAGACGGATCGAGAGACGGATCGAGAGACTGAAAAATAGACGGCAAGAGTGACTGAGAAATAGTGAGAAATAGACTAAGTGAGCGACCGAACGCGCGCGCGGGAGGGAGGTAGAGAGAGAGAAGGGGGGGGGGGGGGTGAGGGGGTATAGAGAGAGAGAGAGAGAGGTGCATGCATCAGTAGCAAGTAGCAAGCCAGCCAGTCTCCGGACAGAGGCAGTGACAAACACAAACTCTCCGCGTTGTTATCTCTTTCTGCTTCGGCTCGAGACCGGAGACCTACAGAAACCTACCCAGCATTCTCTAGTTGACAGTCTTGTAGCGAAGCGGCAAACACACAAAGCAGCCCCCATGGTAAACTCCTGCTTATCTCTTCCTCCCAACTTCACAAACGCAACCTGAATATTCCCCTAAAACAAACTGAAATAGCCGGACTAAATGTGTAGGTTACCACCAGCATAGCACGCTGCAGCACAGAATAGTACAGCGGTGAGTTAACTGCCTGATAGCTACAATCTCAAGCTGTGGCAGACCAACTCGGCCTCTATGAAAATGGCAACTGTATTCTATATAATTATTTTCACAGAGCGCGAAATTGTTAGTGTTCAGCGAAACCCGTCAGCTAAGCTGATCAAACACAGGGCACGTGCTGCATGTTTGTGGACGCGACACGGCTCCATCCTCACAGTTGGTTTGGGGGTAAATGTTTTCACAAAACTGATACTTCTGTTTCGAACACACACACACACACACACACACACACACACACACACACACACACACACACACACACACTCTCTCTCTCTCTCTCTCTCTCTCTCTCTCTCTCTCTCTCTCTCTCTCTCACACACACACACACACTCTCCCCCCCCCCCCCTAAAAAAAAAAAAAAAAAAAAGAAGCAGAAAAACAAACAAAATATCTCACACAGCTATGGCGCTCAGACGACACGCCTGCCATACCACTGTCACAGCGCCCAAGCCCGGATAAACAGTTGTGTAAATCCACGCACACAGAGCCACCGCGCGACACATAAAACGGGAGTCGGTAATGCCTTGAACACCACTGTTTTATGACTCGCCGCTCCATGCCCACAGAAGCGGCCGTGGACATCAAAGGCGAGATCGAATCGCTCAGCGCATGGCACCCACGACAGACAGAAACAGTGGGCGACAAAACGGCCTGGTGCTTAAAACGCACTTTGCTTTGGAGTCACGGCTATTAAGGTGTCTTGGTTGTAATTACACAGCCTTCTTTAAAATATAAAAGAGGGCTAGAAATGTACACTTTCTCTGTGAACGACGAGACTAAATTAGAGAACGTTAGTCCC
Organism: Alviniconcha strummeri; assembly: GCA_963584105.1. NCBI lineage: Eukaryota > Metazoa > Mollusca > Gastropoda > Provannidae > Alviniconcha > Alviniconcha strummeri. The sequence continues at coordinate 9,808,075 of OY757544.1, forward strand.
CTCGAAATGTGATCCAAGTACACCAGTGTGTGTATGTGTGCGGGCCTCTTTTTTTCTCCTTTTTTTTCTTCAGGTCTGCACACCCAAAAAAAAATATTGCGGTTGAAGAGTCCAATTCAAATGTTTTGAATTGCCTCACTGTGGTGTGCAATTCCATAAACCTTCAAATCGACGACCTTGTGTAGTATCAGCGTCATCTCGTTACTCTCACATCCTGTATAGCGTCATTTGATGTTTTTTTTTTTTTACACCTCTGAGTCTAGGTAACGTATACACACACACGCACACACAATCACAAATAAACCCGTTTTTGTTGATTCCCAGGTCAACACCATGTCGTTTGTCTCTTCTTTGCACCTGAAGTTTTTTTTTTTTTAAAGAAGATTAAAACAACTTTGCAGAGTTCTGTAACATTTAAGTGCGTCAACCGTTCCCAACACAGGGAGAATCCTGGTCACTGCCGAGGACCAGGTCAGACCCTGGAACCGGCCACTTTGGGCAAGTGTTTATGTCCGTGCTGGGACTTCATGATCACCACGGGCGCGGGGTGGTAGCTGGCGTTGTAGTGACTACTCCCACCCCCTCCGCTGGCACCGCCGCCACCCCCACCCGCGCCGCTCCCGGCCGCCCCGTGGGGGGACTTGCGCCGGCGGAACCTCCCCGAGCAGAAGTGCTTCCAGGAGCTTAGAGTCTTGGAGGACCAGATCCACATGCCGCTGGTGATGCCCACGACCAGGGACATGAAGATCTTGAGCATGTACACCTCCACCGTGGGGATGGACTGGTCCAGCGGGCACTCCGTCTTCGACACGCACGGCCGCCGCCGGGCCTCGTGCTGCCACCGCCCAAAGTTCATCCTCTCGTAGAAGTAGCAGCCGATGACGCAGGTGGCGGGCACCGTGTACAGCACGGAAAACACCCCGATCTTGGCCATCAGCTTCTCCAGCTTGCGGATGTTGGGGCCCCCGCCCCCGTCCTGCTTCAGGTTAGAGCGGATGCGGAAGAGCGCCACGAAGCCGGCCAGGATGAAGATGGTGCCCACGATGAGGTAGACGATGAGCGGGGCGAGGACGAAGCCGGTCAGGGCCCCGATGTCCTGGTTGCCCACGTAGCACATGCCGGTCAGCTCGTCGCCGTCCACCCGCCGCATGGTCAGGATGACGATGGTCTGGATGGCCGGGATGGCCCAGGCGGCCAGGTGGAAGTAGGAGCTCAGCGCCTCGATGGCCTCCTGGCCCCACTTCCGGCCCGCGGCCAGGAACCAGGTCAGGGTGAGGATGACCCACCAGATGGAGGAGGCCATGCCGAAGAAGTAGAGGACGAGGAAGACGATGATGCACCAGGTGGACTCCAGCCCTTCCTGGATGAGGAACTCCTTGCCGTCGCGGCCCTTGTCGCAGGAGATGGCCTCGGGCCCCGTCACGGCGCGGATCATGAAGGCCACGGAGTAGATGGCGTAGCACATGGACAGAAAGATGATGGGCCGCTCCGGGTACTTGAAGCGCGACGTGTCGATGACGAAGGTCAGCACCGTCATGGTGGTGGAGAGGCAGCACAGCGAGGCCCACACCATCATCCACACCTGCCAAGGAAGACAGACATTCGTCACGTGTCTTATGCATCTATTCTCACACAAAAGCTAGAAGTAGGAGAATGCACGACGGGAATGAATTTTGCCATACCAACATTGTTCCAGACACTCTAGGCATTCAACTCGCACAGCAGCCGTGACTGGATAAACAGAATAGTTTCATTTATCACCGTTTAACTGTTGTTTTGTGGCTTTGAAAGGGATCACCCCGAAAATTCGTACGTTTTGTGTCGTCATAATAAATTAGCGTTCTTTTTAACCGTTTGTCCAGAAAGAATAAGAAGCAGTGCATGCCTCTATTTTGGTTTTAACAATTATACAACCTAGTTTGTACAAATACATGCATAAAACTGGCTTTTACTTCCCAAAGATGGTCGACTAATGAGCACACAGTGCCTGTTCGCCAACACAACGGGAACCCACATAATCACAGCTCAGACACGTACGTGAACGCACAAACAACTGTGCACATTCATGGGAAGATGAGAGCAGCGCCTGTGCTATCTACACACAACAATGAACCACAGTTTGTCACACACGCAGGCGACAGCTTTTTCCTTGTAATCCGATAACCTTCAATCAGCGCCTGCACGGGGTAAAAGTATGCCTCTGAGTTTGACAGGAAATCTTTCGGCACTGGTGATTTTGCATTTAAACTCACGGCTGATGCCCAAACAAAATATAATCCTGGTACTGGATTCTTGTGACGGATACCGATTCAGTCTTGAGGAGTGCTGACTGTCTGAAGACGAATGCGAAAGGAACCTAAAGTTTGGAGATCCTCAAAGTATCCTATCAATGCTGAGTTTGGGTGGACTTTTTTCTTCTTTTTTTTTTCTTCTTTTTTTTTCCTCTCTTTTTCTTTCCATGGGCTAAACCAGGCCACTTAATTAACAGATTTTTTTTTTTAAAATTTCATGGGCTAAACCAGACCGGGTGTGAATAAGTGAGAAGAATGAGAGTTTGAAGAGAAGAAGAAGATGCAAAAGAAGAACATGAGAAGAAAGAGAAGAACTTAAGAAGAAGATGATGACGATGAAAAACTTGCTCTGAATCAGTGACAGGAGGAGAACGCTGTGTTGTAACCTGAAATGTTTTTACGCGTAATTATTTAACTATCTTAAGAGTTATTACTGCCAAGCTGATCACAGACATAGCAAAAGTTTATCATCATCAACATCATCTTCTTCTTCTCCCCAAGTTCTTTTTCTCATGTTCTTCTGTGGGTACAGACGAACATTGGAACCGTTTCAAAGGCAACGTGGGGAAACCGCTGAGGGACGGGATGGAGTGCATCTGGGCTTTTCCGAGTGCATAAATACCGTCTTGAACTGAACTGAACTGAACTGAACTGTGGGTACGCGTTCCACTCAGTGCGTGCCGCCAGCTGTGCCCTCAACGTTTCCCTCTAATCCCAACGGCCAGGCGCATGGCCAGCCACCCAGAGACCGACAGGCAGGGGAGGAAGACGCCTGCTGGCGTCTTGCGGGCACTGAGTGGGATTCGAACCCCACAACCTGGACCCATGTCAAGACAAGCGCCACAGGCAATTGCCGGGACCGCCCTACCGCTTTCTGGCGGGGTGTGGAGAGGAAAACGCAGCGGAGAGAAGAAGAAAAACTACACACAAAACAACTCGGCACGCAAGCCAGGTTATTCTGATCGGAGCTGTTATAGAGACATTGCCTCCCGCTCTTCATCAAGGCTATGGAAAACACGTGTTGTAGCGGCGCTGGTGTTGGTGTTGGTGGTGGGGAGGGGGGGTGAATAGCTGTCGGCCTAGCATGGAGAATCAACAAACGCCATCAAGTAACAACAGCACCCCTCTTCTTCTTCTTTTTTCTTCTTCTTCTTTTTGTGTGTGTGCATGATATCTCCCTAATAACTACTTGCCTGTGTGCAACTTCTACTGACTGCATGTGGGAAGCTCTCCTCCCAAAAGGGTACTTCCAACGTATTGCTCTGCATCGTGTTTGTTCATTGTTATTTTCATTGGTTTTCTTGTTGTAGTCGTCTGTTTGTGCATCGTGTTTGTTCATTGTTATTTTCATTGGTTTTCTTGTTGTAGTCGTCTGTTTGTGCATCGTGTTTGTTCATTGTTATTTTCATTGGTTTTCTTGTTGTAGTCGTCTCTTTGTGCATCGTGTTTGTTCATTGTTATTTTCATTGGTTTTCTTGTTGTAGTCGTCTGTTTGTGCATCGTGTTTGTTCATTGTTATTTTCATTGGTTTTCTTGTTGTAGTCGTCTGTTTGTTATTTATCCTTTACCTGCTTGTTTGCTACCATATTTAAATATAAGCTTCTCACTCTCCCACCCAAACCCACTCACACCCCACCCACACCAAACGCGTTTAACATACAGTCAGTTTATGCTCCTGTTTTATGCCGCCAGCCCCGTTTTGCTTAATTTGGATCAAGAGCAGCTTATTGCCGAGGTACAGGAAAATCTATCACCGATTCCTTTGATCATACTGTCGCTGCACAGCCAAGTGCACCGCAGTTTATGGTCATCGTTTTCACATCATAACCCGTTAACCTGTCCATTTCAGCCTCATACGGCTATCACCGTGGTTGTCATACGGCTGTCATCACGGTCATCACAGCCGATTTTGATCACCACCTGCAATATCACTGCTACCATTCTGTTAACATTTTTCCCTTCGTACTTTTTGTATCATTACCTGTCAATAAAATCCAGTAATATGCAATATACAACACCAGCTCTTTCATAATTATTCCTCTTTAGGCAAATAACCGCATAAAACGCGTTATGGCCGCTCTAAAACGTTTCGTATTCGTTGTAAGTATAACTGACCTTTTTTCTTCTTCTTTTTTTAAATTTTATTGTTACTGTTATTTTTTCTCTATTTTGCTCCCTCGTCCTGATATAACCCGTATGGTTGAATGGACATTAAAATAATTGTCCATCTATCTAGCCATTGGACATTGGAGCATTGTAACCCATTACATAAAAACAAGGAAAATAGTCGTGAACAGAACTCGCACACTGAGCGACAATATAACAACACTGGCAAGTAATCTCTCTCTCTCTCTCTCTCTCTCTCTCTCTCTCTCTCTCACACACACACACACACACACACACACACACACACACACACACACACACACACACACACACACACTCAAGCACACACACACACACACACACAAACAAACAAACAAACAAACACACAAACAAACACACACACACACACACATCTGTGACAATACAACCCTAGCTCCTGTAGGACCACGGTCTTTGAGAAATAGCTATGCCTTGCATTTATTTCACAGTACCGTGTGGAAGTCAACCCCAGGCCCACACCAAAGACCACCCTATTTTTACGACCACTTTTGCTTGATTCGTCGGGATATCGCATGAAAGAGGTTCAAACTTACTGGGTTGTTGTAGAAACTGAATATTTGTAAAGAACAGCTCTATGGAAATGTACTCACCAATGCGACGAAACCAAGGAAACAATAGTATACAAGCGCTTTCGACAAAACATTTGTATATCTCGCGGTTAACATCGGGCGCAGGGAGAGGGAGAAGGGGGGAGGGGGGGAGAAGGTGGTAGTGGGGGGGGAGAGAGAAGGGGGGGGAGGTGATAGTGGGGGGGGGGGGGGGGGGCGACAGGAGGAGGGGGGACGGGAGTGCAAAAAATAAGCGAATAGTTATATCTACGGTGCATGTAGTCGCCTTGAATGATGTCTGTATACAAATACTCGGGTGCAGGCTTACGGTCATTAAATTAACATTTCAATACAACCTGAACCGCTTTAATAGTTGTATATTACCCACCACCCGTCATCGCCCGCCGCGTGTGGTGGTCGCCCTTCCTTCAACGGCTCTTTTTATGCCTCTTTCTGAGGCCGAGAGCAACAAGGCAACAACAAACTTCAAATACCACAAAATAAACACGTCTCATATTGCCTTTTCCCTCTTTCTCTTTCTCATACAAGCTTTTTGTTGCCTTCTTCTTTCGTTCTTTTTTTTATTTTTAGATTGCTCTTGGGTGTTATTCTGTTTTGCGAAAATGCTTTTTACTTGCATTATGTTTCTGACACTGGTCGTTAGCCACAAAATGTTTCTGAAACTGCTTGTTAGCTGCATTTTATTTGCAAAAACTGCTTTTCAGCTGCATTCTGTTTCTAATTTTTTTTTTAGCTGCACTCTGTTTCTAAAACTTTTTTTTTTTTTTTGCAGCACTCTGTTTCTAAAACTGCTGATCTAGCTACATCCTGTTTCTAAAACTGCTTTTCAGCTGCATTCTATTACTAAAACTGCTTTTTAGCTCCATTCTGTTTCTAAAACTACTTTTTACCTCCATTCTGTCTCTAAAATTGCTTTTTAGCTCCATTCCGTTTCTAAAACTGCTGATCTAGCTACATCCTGTTTCTAAAACTGCTTTTCAGCTGCATTCTATTACTAAAACTGCTTTTTAGCTCCATTCTGTTTCTAAAACTACTTTTTACCTCCATTCTGTCTCTAAAATTGCTTTTTAGCTCCATTCCGTTTCTAAAACTGCTGATCTAGCTACATCCTGTTTCTAAAACTGCTTTTCAGCTGCATTCTATTACTAAAACTGCTTTTTAGCTCCATTCTGTTTCTAAAACTACTTTTTACCTCCATTCTGTCTCTAAAATTGCTTTTTAGCTCCATTCCGTTTCTAAAACTGCACCTGCGAAAACTGCTTGTTCTTCTTTTATTTTTTTATTACTGCAATCTGTTTATAACTAGATCATTCTTTTCACATTTGTTGCTAGCAATATGGGCGAGGACTAATAGTTTTCTCTGGGACTGTTCATCACGCCCAGATGCAACTCAGGAAACCGGCTGAGTGCGGGCTCGAAGATAACGAAACGCGAAGTGTTTTTTAAAACCGGTTGAGTGCAGGTTAGAGATAACAAAACTCGAAGTTTTGGTGTGTTTTTAAAAACCGGTTGAGTGCAGGCTCGAAGATAACGAAACTCGAAGCGTAATCTCACTGAAGATGAGGACCATGCAGACAGAAGCCTGTTGCATCGTGATCTTGAATTGGCCTTCCCTTGTCTCCCTTCTAATCCTTTGTTTCGTTAGTTTGTACTGAAGGCGTTCCCCACCAGTGTTACCACTGGTTACGGCAGTGCCAAGCAGCTGTGCCAGTCAAGACTGAAGCTCCGTAATGGTACTCACAACTTTTGCACACGCAGTGTGTCCATGCGTGGGCGTTGCCATACTTGGCCTTGGCTGATTGAGTTTAGCGGTGTTGTACTGAACTGTTTCACGCTTTCGCGCTTGACTATTTTTCCGGATGCATCGCACCCAAAAACCGGAAGACCTGTTCAGCCCATTGTTCAAGACAATTCTTTACTCAGTGTAGTGGGACAGGAAATGTGTTCTTCTCATGTTGCTTTAAGTCCACTGAGACCATATCAAGGACTGTTACGGACTGCCCAAGACGGCCACTTCAACTTTCACATAGCCCTGAGCTCTGAGGAAATTTCAGTGTGAAGATATATATATATATAGCTCAGGAGCTATATGAAAGTCGAAGCGGCCGTCCTGGGCTACCCGTCCGTAATAGTCCTTGATATGAAATTTATATATATATATATATATATATATAGAGAGAGAGAGAGAGAGAGAGAGAGAGAGAGAGAGAGAGAGAGAGAGAGAGAGAGAGAGAGAGATCTGCATATGTATGTGAGTAAGTAACTTGTTTTACGCCCAGTCAACCATCGCGGTTATATCAGGGCGCAAGTATGCGATCAGAGTATGAAAACTTACGAATAATTATATATGCTTGTTTGCACGTTTGCGAAGTGTTTGTCCTCCTGAACTGTGAGGAAATTCGTGAACATAATCATATCTGTATGTAAGTAGCGCGTGTGAAACTTGTGAATAATTATGCATGTATATATTATACTTGTTCGTACCTTTGCGAAGTGTTTGTCCTCCTTGCGGAAGAATACGTCGACGTCACATCGCGGAGCGCACGTGTTGTTGCCTTCGATTTTCTCCACGTGCACGAAGCGAGGAGGACAGTTGTCTCCCTCTGTTCGCGCTGGCTCTTTCTCCTTCTTCACTGGCTCTGTCGACGTGCGCCCTCTGCAAGTTCACAATGAAAGTCGATTGATTACCTCCCAGTCGGTCACTGATGAAACAAAGCCATGTTAGAAAGGTAACCTATTTTGGAGGACGCTTTAAGAAGTATGTTCATAGATATTATCAATCGTTCAGTGGCGGTTTCATCCCGAGGTGACCGTGTACAAGTTGGAAGGACGTTAACATCCAATCACTAAATACTGGCGGGGTATTTTTTTCTTTTTTGCTTTAAATATATATATATATAAATTTAAAGCACCAGCATCCATTTATATAATCGCATTATATATTTCAATGACAAGAGCGGTGGAAATATTCACACTTAACAGTGAGAGAGAGAGAGAGAGAGAGAGAGAGAGACGCTCATACACATACAGGCGCGCGCACACACACGCACGCACGCACGCACGCACGTACACACACACACACACACACACACACACACACACACACACACACACACACACACACACACACTGGACAGGAACGAATGGTGAGGATGCAAGAGTGTCATAAACAATACATTCTAACTTTCTGACAAAGGCACTAAACAAAAGTCTGTGCCCGAAAAGTTTACAATCATGAAACAACGACAACAAAAAGTGACATCATATTGGCATTAGTTATTTCTAATAGCCGGTATCGCTGTCTGTCGTCTCGTACTATTCAAATTCTTATCCATTCTGTAAAACACCATACAGGAGGTGTACAAATCAGTCCAGGAAAAAAATGGAGAACAATAAATGGAAGCAGACATGAAGTAACAAATGGTGCACAAACAGGAAACTATTCAAGTATTATCACTGGTTTATAATAGGCCCAGTCTGACAAGAAGTCAGTTAGGGTCAGTTTCAAATTTTGGTTGCATGTACCTCAGTTTCGTATCTTTTTTTCAACTACTTTCTAAATGCACATAACTGAGGTTTGAACTTTGAAGGGGTATTTTCTTCAGTAATACTGAAGTAAACATGGTGTGCTCGACGACTGTATTGTGTAGCATTTTAAAATTATTATTTTGGCTAAGCAATCCTTTGTGGTGTGTGTGTGTGTGTGTGTGTGTGTGTGTGTGTGTGTGTGTGTGTGTGTGTGTGTGTGTGTGCGTGCGTGCGTGCGTGCGTGCGTGTCTGTGTGTGTGCTTTTTCCTAATAAACACTGGTATTATTTGACGAGGTATGCCAGATTAACGATAAGAAGCTGTCGTTGCGACACGAGCAAGGCACTGATACATCGTACGCACACTTTAGTGACACTGACGACTATTTTTGTCCCAGCTGGTAGGTCCGGAGACAGAGTTGTCACAACAGGGGGCAAATATTTCCTCGTTTGTTTAACACAGTAAAACAGCATCGATTCAACAAGAACAACAAATCACCGTTTTTACACAGTGGCAGCTGCATACGAACAGTACTCCATCAGTATGCGTGGCAGTCACCGGATGGATCCTACAAACCCAGTCCCTGTGCAACTTCGGCGCTCTGTTTACACACTCTTAATCTTGCATACCTCGTAAAACAATATCGGTTATCATGAGCACAAGGAAAATCAACACTGTCTCTCACACACACACACACACACACACACACACACACACACACACACACACACACACGCGCGCGCGCGCGCAGGCATGCGCACACACACACACACAACACACACGCACGCACGCATGCACGCACGCCCGCACACGCACGCTATCAAAGCGAACTGGCATGGTCGCAGTAGGTTTCAGAAAAGCACGTTACAAGTAAACTGACATTATACCTGACCGTTGTGACCCAAACAGCTCATACACCCCTCAGACACTACAGCGAGACTGACGAAAATAATTATTGGGTAGGTCCGCCGGAAAACAATGCTTCTTCTTCTTCTCGTTTTGCTGTTGTAGCAGCTTTTTAGCACTTGCCACTAAGACTCGTTTACAAGTCGTAATGGAGTTGTATTGTTGCTGTACGGGTGTGTTAGTGATGATGAATGTGATGGACCAAGAGACATTCCTCGGGCTTTTACTACGAGAGAATTAAACTCGTATGCCTGACGTACAACAGATGGCCGACGTTCCTTCGTTGTTATTGTTTGTTTGTGTGTGTGGTGTGTGTGTGTGTGTGTGTGTGTGTGTGTGTGTGTGTGTGTGTGTGTGTGTGTAGTGTGTGTGTGTGTGTGTGTGTGTGTGTGTGTGTGTGTGTGTGTGTGTGTGTGTGTGTGTGTGCGTGCGTGTGTGTGCGCGCGCGCATGCTTGTAGCCTTCCGTCTCTGAGCTTGCTTTCTAGGTATGCTGACTGCCCAGTCTGACTACAACCGGAAAGCCTGAAAACCACGGGGTTGTATGGTCATGGGTTCGGCATTCTGGTAAATGTCAAACCTGTCTTACCGGACGACCAGTGATTAATTATCATGACCACAGATTTTTTGTTCAAGAGGCTGCTGGGTGTTTCTGGCCACAAGAAAGCACACGGTTTTGCTGCCAGTGTGTTTCTGGATCTAACTTATCTTTTGACAGGTAAACTGGCCGTGTTTAAAACTGCACCCACAGTAATAATATTTATATCTTGTAAGAGCCCAGAGAGCTTATGAAGACCGTCATCCATGAGAGGTGTAACAATTATGGAGGAGGAAGGGAATGAATGCAGGTCCGGGAGATGGGAGTGAGACAAAATAGCAAAATTTATCCAGAATTTTATCGATCTTTGTGAAAAATGGAGAGAGAGCACGATTTTCAAAGCAAGGCACTACACACACACACACACACACACACACACACACACACACAAACGCGCGCGCGCACACACACACACACACACGTACACACACACACGTACACCAACACACGCACGCACGCACGCACACACACACACACACACACACACACACACACACACACACACACACACACACACACACGTACGCAACATATATAGCTGGAAGGGGGGGGGGGGGATGTGGTAGTTTTTTCAGTCTACTTCGTTCATTCGGTCCGAGTTTCGCGATCCCAATTTCCTGCATGCATAACAAAATTGCCGTCCTCGTTCGCTTTATCCATCACCTGTCAGATTTCACCACACAAGCTAGACGAGTACTGGAGAGACGGCCGGTGGTGGGGTTTTGGATGGCAGTGGGGTGGGGGTGGGGGAGTGAAAGCAGTTAGAGTGTTGCCGTGACACCTCGCCACACCAGCGGGGAGAGAGAAGACCTGCCTACAAACTGAAACCTGCTGTGCACGAGGAGCCACGATCAGCCGCCTTATCTGCCACTGATCAAGGCTACACGTGGACTCAAATTGTAGGTTTGGTTGCAGGAGGGGGGCGCGAGATTTAGAGTGGAACAGGTAAAAGTGCGTACCCGGGGTACCATGCAGCTATCCAGATCCCCGTGAAGTTCAGTCATCGGTCAGCTGGGAAGCTCGCGAGAAGACTCAGAAATTCTAGGCGAACCAGCCCGCGACCGAAATTAATTCACGTCTCAGCTATCAGTTTCACAGCTTAAAAAACGAAAGAAAAAAAAGTCTTCACGTCACGACGTTTCCTGCGCGTTACCATTTACTGTGTATGATATCTGCAAAACTACATTATTTCTCGTCTAATTCTAGTTCATACGAAGTCACGTAATTTTCATCCACGGCTGGTGGTGACCACACCGTGCCTACCGGCTATCCGCTCTCCCTTAATTTGGGTCACGGTCTGCCTAAGTGCTCTGGAGAGCAAGTCATTGACAGGCAGGTGACGGTGGTGGTGGTGGTGGGGGAGGGGAAGGGTTAATATTGTAACGCTGGATGGCCGCGAGTGGCCAGCGGCAAGCGCTGGGGCCGGTACACAGGTACATCAGTGAACCCAGAGTATGGAGGGTCGTGATGCTCCCTCCGCTCAGTACATGCTTGTAGACACCATACGGACAGTCACCGCGATACCACAACGTACCACGACGACAACAACGAAGTTTTCAGAAGAAGGAGGAGAACAAGAACAGCTTAGGAATCAGAACCTCTCTGTGTGTGTGTGTGTGTGTGTGTGTGTGTGTGGCATGGTGTGGTGTGGTGTGTGTGTGTTGCTATAAGTATAACCGTCTTGGCTGATTGGGCATTTAAAACCCCCCACTAATCTCTATCTCTGATAATCAGCATAACCGTCCTGGTTTACTGACGTTTTTTTTTTATTTTTTAACAAGTCCTGTGTGTGTGTGTGTGCGCATATATATATATATGTGTGTGTGTGTGTGTGTGTGTGTGTGTGTGTGTGTGTGTGTGTGTGTGTGTGTGTGTTGCCTGCACACCAAGTCGAATTACTGTCAACAGTGAGAGCTCAACTTTTTCTATCTGAAAACTGAAAACTTTCGATTATGATAAGTAAACAAGTGACGTACACTGTGCTTTGAAGCAGGTAAATAATACATATTATTTTCAAGGAAAATATCTAACCAACGAGAAGAAGAAAGAAGAAGAAGAAGAAAACACACACACAAAACACACACACACTCTATAACAGTAAACGCGTATATTCCCTTTGCCTCAATCAGTCAATGCCAAACGATTCATCACCGATGTTTCCGCGTGTCATTTCGATTTCCTCGTCCTGGGGTCACTCGTCCTGGGGTCACTTTGTGCGGCCTAACGGAACGTTGAAACCGACAACTAACAAACTCGAGTTCCTCGACCAACACCTTAAACTGCACGCGCTAACCGTCACCACTGAACATTCATTCCACATTCAACACACGAGGGAGTTAATTAAGGCTTTAAAGACGTCACACGAACACAACAACAAAGACCTGAGTCGCCTCCGGTAACTTTCACCTGGCATACGAGTAAATACAAGGTCACATGAACTCCACCAGAGGTAGGTCCTCAATTCTTCAAAATATTCATTCAACAATAAATAAGTCCCTGAGTCCGTTTCATCTCAGAGCCTTTAGCCCTAATATAACCCTTTGTGGTTGACTAGGCTCAAAGCAAATAAGTAACTTGGTGTTTTAACACCAAGTCAACCAGTACGGTTATATCAAGGCGAGGGCTCAAAGCACCAACTAACTAAGGCTCAAAGCACCAAATAAGGCTCAAAGCACCAACTAACTAAGGCTCAAGGCACCAACTAACTAACGAACGAAATAATTAACTCAGAACCTTACCTGATATTGAACTCAGCGAAGAGCTTCCTCCACTCCACGTTGTCATCCAGAGCCCCACCCAGCGTCCCGGCATCGAACTCCGGCTCGTCGGTGACACTGGGGGCCTCCATGCACAGGTTGCTCCGGGGGTCGCTCTTCTCCGGCAGCTTCTCACAGGCCAGCATGTTGGGCCAGGGGGAAGTTGAAGCGCTGCAGGATGGGCTCGCACTTGGACTTCACCTCCAGGCACATGGACCTGCACGCCGTGATAATCAGCGTCTCCTCCACCATCTCCGTGCACATGGGCGCGTAGAGGGAGCAGAGGAAGAACTTGAGGAAGCGCGAGCAGCCGATCTGCACCAGCGGGATGAACTCGTGCACCTGGATGGCCGCGTCCTTCTGGTTGGAGTGGCCCACCAGGTTGGGCATCCGCGTCATGTTGTAGCGCATGTCCAGGCACATTGGGGATGGTGACGGGCTCGCACCTGCCCGCCAGGTGCGGGCTGTCCAGCGTCAGCCCGGACACTTCCCGTGCTGGTCACCGTGACGAACATGACGAAGACGACACAGAACGTCACCACCGCGACGGTCCAACTGGGTGTCATGGTAGTGACACTGCTGCTGCGCCTGCCGTGAGCACACGGACCGTAGTACACGCTGCTGTATCCATTCATGCCGCCGCTCGGACGTGTTGGTGGTGGTGGTGGTGGTGGTGGTAGTAGCAGTAGTGGTCTACTTTCATCATTTCCACCACCAGTGCTACCACGAGGGGAACCGAACAAGGCAGAGCGGCCCGCTCGCCTCGCCCCTCGTCCGCATGGCTGTGTGTGTACACACGCGGCATTCACAACCGCAACACTACACACAACAACAGCGCCGCAACTCACCCAGCTCCCTTGTGTGTGTTCGTGTGTGTGCGAGTGTGTGTGTATCAGTGCGTGTGCGCGCCCGCGCGTGTGTGTGTGTCAGTGTGAGCACGCGGACTGACTGAGCTGAGACTGAACTTCCGAACCGCCCGTAACTGACTCCCGAGTCCGTTTAGAAACAAGAAGTAACGACACTTGGTAGTCGGTACCGGCCTCTTCTCTCCCTCTATGTAGCAGACAGGCTGACGGTCGGCGCTGAAGGGCTAGCGATGGGTGATGAGAGATCGCTGTCATCACGCGGCCCAATGAGTGACTGGCGAGAGAGTGATCCGAGTCATTCTGTCGCTCTGCTCCGCACGGCCCGACGTGGGGCGCCATT
>OY757544.1:9822291-9897291 GCA_963584105.1 Alviniconcha strummeri
AATCCAGCATATTCTCTCTCATTTTAAATATTTTTATTTTCTTTTTTTACATCGTCAAATGAGTACTAGAGTGTTCGTCGGCCAAAGCTCTTTCATTTTGGAGGGAAGAAAGGTCGTATTCGCCGAGCGACGCCGGCATAATGACTGATTAATGTGATCGTACGATTTAATGTTGCAAATTATTATGACAGCAAGTTTGCTTGACGTCTTACATTATCACTTGATTTATTTAAGTTGTTTAAATTCATCTGCCACAGCGCAGGGGCCTTAACTATGAATCGGGCCAAAGCTCTTTCATTTTGGAGGGAAGAAAGGTCGCATTCGCCGAGCGACGCCGGCATAATGACTGATTAATGTGATCGTACGATTTAATGTTTGCAAATTATTATGACAGCAAGTTTGCTTGACGTCTTACATCATCACTTGATTTATTTTCTTGTTGTTTAAATTCATCTGCACAGCGCAGGCTACCTGATTTCACAGCGTCCACTCGCCTTTCTGACAAGTTCAAAATGGCCGACGCAGCAGACGATGCTACGGTTACTCGATTCAGTAAATGAGAAGAAGAATACTCCATCGAAGATGTCGATAGATTAGCGTTTTTACGAATAATGACCTCGTCGAGATCGCTTGGGTGTTGCAGAAGTAAAACATGGCGAATCACATCCAGAATCGGGGCCTGCCAGGCATGCCTTCACCTAATGTTTATGTTTACCGATGTTTGCGCGTGCGAAATACGTCGCAGGGAAGTGAACGAAGCGTGTCGGTGCGCACGCCCAGATGGGATTGCCCCGTCTAAAGTTAGCACAAGTGATGACCACTTTCTTATCAGCGCGAAGTCAGAGACTCTGTTGTCTCGACCATTGTCCGCGTCCATGTATACGAACTTTGCCTAACTCAAAGTCTCGGACTCTAAAGTCAGCAACTTTGGTTTAGGCCAGGCCTACCGTAGTCCCGATTCATAGTTAAGGCCCCGATTCATGTGATTTGCCATGTTTTACCTTTGCAACACCCAAGCGATCTCGACGAGGTCATTATTCGTAAAAAAAAGCTAATCTATCGACATCTTCGATGGAGTATTCTTCTTCTCATTTACTGAATCGAGTAACCGCAGCATCGTCTGCTGCGTCGGCCATTTTGAACTTGTCAGAAAGGCGAGTGGACGCTGTGAAATCAGGTAGCCTACGCTGTGCAGATGAATTTAAATAACAAGAAAATAAATCAAGTGATAATGTAAGACGTCAAGCAAACTTTCTCTCGTAATAATTTGAAAACATTAAATCGTACGATCACATTAATCAGTCATTATGCCGGCGTCGATCGGCGAGTGCGACCTTTCTTCCCTCCAAAATGAAAGAGCTTTGGCCGACGAACATCTAGTACTCATTTGACGATGTAAACGAAAGAAAATAAAAATATTTAAAATGAGAGAATATGCTGGATTCAGACGTAAAGACGCAACAACAGCACACACACAAAAAGAGAGAGAAAAAAAAAAAAAATTAAAAGCATAACAAGGCCAAAAGCAGTCATAGTCCCGGGCCTACGGCCTTTTAGTCCAGCGAAATAGCTAGCCTAAATATCGGCTGTTTAGGCCCGACGTTCGGCCCGGACTTTGGTGTAGTCCCGGTCCATGGTTACCATTTTCGGGCCATTGTCAATAGCCTTGAGATTTAGGCCGGCCTACCGCTTTAGGCCCGATCCATAGTACACGCTGGAAATGTAGCCAGTCAGTATGAGCACTTCCAGTGGTATTTTGTTTCAGCTGTTGCTGCAGCTGGGCTTGTGTGTGTGTGTGTGTGTGTGTGTGTGTGTGTGTGTAAAAATTAGTCTTGATATTGTGTAAGTTCCTTGCACACACACACACACACACACACACACACACACACAGGCGAACAAAAGGACTGTAACAAGGAGTGATGGAGTCTAAAGGTGGAGGGGAGGCAAGTAAGAAGACAGAATTTAAAATCACTTGTGGTATTATTCGTTGAGGCGAGGTTTTAATGCAGTTCTGAAGGCATAGGAGGACTGAATGTGACATGTCAGAAAGGAGCATATTCCATTGCTTTGGGGCACGGTTGGCCTAAGGTTTTTGATCTAACATGGGGGATGCAAAGTATCTGTGGGTCTGCAGAAGAACAAAGCTGCCTGGAAGGGGTGTACACTGTGAGAAGGTCAAAAGATAGGCAGGAGACGAGTCAGAGAAGAAGTTGAGACAGATAGCTCACAGTTTGTTTTCAATTCTTGCTTGGACCAGTAACCAATGAAGAGTTTGCACAAGAGGTGCAGCAGTTAATGCGCTGTCCTTGCTACTACATGCTGTAGTTTTGTATTTGTGGGAAAACAATCACAGCACAATCCATGAAGAAACACAACTACTACTACCACCAACCATCTCTCAAAATCAGCCATGCTCATAGACACAAACTATTTCAGTGAGATGACAAATGTTCTTTAATAGACCACAGTCCATTAGTTTCCGTTTAGAACATTAGGGGGTTAACAATTTAACAATTCTGACAACAGGAAAACTTGTAAATCAGCTTTGTAAGTGGAAGATATGCCTACATTTATTTTACAAGTAAAAAACCCCAAAAGCACAGCTTTTTCCACCTTATAAGGACTTGCTTCCGGCTTATCCTGTACATACAGCACACCCATAAGCTGAAAAGGCAATCGCATGAAAATGAATTTGGGGATTTTGTACTAGTAGCCTGCTTATTTCTTCTCCAACTTGCATGTGAGATTGGGAGGTCAGGGCAGTTTGAGGGGGAGAGAGCTGGGGGGGAGGGGGTGCAAAGATCATCAAAAGTGAAAAAGACCATCACACACCTGCAACAACTGTTTTTCTTTGAAATCTAAAACAAAGCATCACAGAAATTTTAACTTCGTAAACAAAAACATCACTTCTTCTTTTTTATCAAAATATAGCTGGAATCAATGTGTATATGAATGTGAAGCACCTTGCAAGATCAAAAAAGCTGTACGATAAAGTTTAAGTGAGTAAATTTGACATGCTGTTAAAAGCAAAACAAGAGTGGAGCAGGGTACAACTTGCACTGTACGATTACCATTCACTAATAACATGAAGCCTAAACCATTCTTCTGTGGTTTTGTCGTTTCACTCGAAACACCAGCAAACCAATGCCCTCCATTCTTGTCAATGGTTATGAATGCCACAGAGGTTAAGGGATTAAAAAGCAAAACTTCGTTGTTTACAGATTTCAACATTATTAATTATACTAATGTGAAACTTGCTCATTTTCAACCCATGACAGTATATGTTCAAGTAATATGCTGTTTGATTCGTGTGCTTTGCTTGTGTGTTGCTATTGGCACTGCTTTTCGTTGCATTTTACATGTCTGTTCTTTGTACATTTGATTTTGCCCTCTTTTTTTTCAAACCTTTTGTTATTCAGTATACCATGTATGGGCAATTTTTCTGACAACACTAGGCTTTTGCTTTTAGTATTTTTGGTATACCACCATACATTGCTCAGGTGTGTGTGTGTGTGTGTGTGTGTGTGTGTGTGTGTGTGTGTGTGTGTGTGTGTGTGTGTGTGTGTGTGTGTGTTTAGCAAGAACAAAGACTAGGCTTCCGCTAAAATCTTCATCCTCAATTAGTTAAGATCAACCAATCAATCAAGCTACCAGAACAAACAAATGTGGATTAATTTTGACCAGTTGTTTGATAGTAAAGATCAACCAATCAATCAAGCTACCAGAACAAACAAATGTGGATTAATTTTGACCAGTTGTTTGATAGTAAATATCAGCCACTCAATCAAGCTACCGAAACAAACAATGTGGATTAATTTTGACACTGTGGTTTGATATTGGCTGACGATGGCTCCAGTACCTTCAGCCTTACTGTATTAGCAACAGCAAAATACGTTGTTGTCTTTTGTTAGCACTCTCTTTGGTTCTGTCCACAGCATTAGCAGCTGCGTTGCTTTCACTCTCATGTTAGTCTGTTATGCAGTCAGCTAGTAAAGCTCTGGATTACATGGACACACAATGCTATGTTACAGACATATGCATGCACACAAAAGACATCACATAGCACTGCAATAGTGTGTCTGAACAAAAACAAACTGACCATCACACACAAAAGGGACAATATGAAACAGCCAAACACCTCTGCCATCACCTGTCAAATTTCACAACAGCAACATCCCACCGCCCAGGGAAACAGAAGAGAGAAATATATACAAAAACAAAACAAAAATACAGAAAAAACTGCCACATCACACCTCCAAAAGTCAACTACCGTAACACACATTAACACAAATGGTTTGAAAATGAATAGTTCATATGTCTAATAAAACACAATGAAAAACAACAAAACAAAAAACATAAATGGTGCTTAAAAAACTACACACAGGACACAACAAATAAACATCCTAACAATGTGAATCTACGAAAACACTGAAATACACACATACACAGGATTTGCGTCACATCCATATTGTGTGTCGCCAACACACTCGTCATATCACAGTCGCTGTCTGCTGAACAAATGGGCAAGATCCATTCTTCTAAAACTGCCTGCAGCAAATGACGTACCCATGACATTGCCATACAAGAACATGTAAAGGTGATACAAGTCTGAACATACACAAAGTCATGACATCTCATGCATAAAAAGATATCATGCATAAAAAGGGCAACACCAAACGTAACAAGCTCTGTACACATGCTTCATCTTTAAACTCATTACTGCATGTTGCTTTCAATGTCTCCTCTTCTGAAGAATGTACAGTTTGAAATGCTAAAAGCAAAATCAACAAATTTACCTGTTACGGGTATTTAATTTGTGCTCTGTATCTGAATAGTGGCGACAAAATAACACTACCCATATGTTCAGCCTGATGGGCTCCAACTGTAAACAGCATGTGCCTGAAGGGGTTAAAGGAATTATATTTAAAGGTCTTACAGACACATATATTACATGTATTCAAGGTCCTACAGACATACATGCTTGCAAGTTATGTTGAGATTCTTTTTTTATCAGTAAACTTCAAGCTGCAGCCAAAACAAAAGAAGGAAAATTCAATGTTAGAAGCTGCATATGTTTTTCCACGGTTAGATGCAATATTTTAACTGTATTTCAATTATGCTCAAAATTAAAGATTAAGTAATCACAATTAATAACCTTTTTGTAATTATGCAACAATTCTACAGTATACATCGCAACTTGGCCATTGTTTACACATGACTTTATTACTATTATTGACTACTTTTATACAGTGCTATTCTCCGCTTTCATGCACTCACTGTGCATCACATGTTTTTAATGCATGCAGGGTTGTTTTCACGTTTCCACAATCCACTAAATTCTGACATGGACTAAGAATTCTTTGATGAGCACAAGTGATCTTTTTGCATGTAAATACACACAGTGACCTTGGTTTATAGTCTCATCTCTGAAACTTTAATATCACTTACCATTTAAAGAAAATGTAAAAAAGAGAACAAGAAAAGCAATTATGTTCAGATGACTCACATTCACATGCAAAAACCTGAGAAAAAAAGGTGCTACCACAGCCACACAACGATATTGTGCAGGACAATTTTTTTAAATGAATGTAGCAACCATATAACACCTAACCTACCATAAACAAGAATCTAAAACCACAATTTGCAGTTTGATATTTTTGACACATTTGTGACCTTTAAACAAGGCCAAGGTCATCAAACCTAGTAAGCATCAGTAGGCCCCCCAGCAAGGTTATAATCATGCAAAGTTTGAAAGACCTCAGTCAAACAATGTCCACAAGAACAAAAGTCTTAAAGTTTTAACCAGATCTGAAAAACACAACATTCTCTCTCATGAATACATTTGAAAGCTAAAAATAATGGTATGTTTATCACCTAGTCAACATAACAATCAGTCAGAGTTTCAACTCAATCAGATAACATAAATTTTCAGTTAAAACTGACATGACCTTAAAATAAGCTCACAGTGACTGGAAGTGGTATAAGCAGTTGAAGCTCAGTACCTTCATGAAAAGTTAACACTGATCAAATTGATCATTTTATGGGTGTCCAAGAAAACAGCAGTGTTGAAGGTTTTGATATGCTGGACGCAGACAGTCAATTGGCCAGCCAACCAGAATACTGATCATTACAAAGACATAACACTTGATTTCTGTGAGTTAAGAGGAAGTCTTACTCTACCATGTTTGTTTTTCACTGTCTGAAAATTTTGGGCATCGTGAGTTATGAACAAATAAAATATAAATAAAACCAACACAACAGATGTAAATTTTAAATGGGAATGAACATATGCACAAACTACCATAAACAACAACTGGTGCTGTTACTGAATACAACATCAGACCAAATATTTATGATGACAGATAAATATGTAAATAAACTTCTCAAGGTACAACTAGGCCATTTTCCAAAGAAGAAGTGTAAGCGCACACACTCCCCCACACACAGACATGCACACACCAACAGTAACATATGATGCAGATACGTAGCTATGCCCACATAATTATAATGAGATGAAGGTGCAGGTGAGCATGATTCAAGTGTTCTTCATTAACAAAACCATGCCTATTTATAAACAGATGCATATATCTAAACATCCACCACAAATTAGGGAGTATACATGTATGTGCAAGAGCACAGTGTTTTTCCATCAGAACATTGGATTGCACTCTTCAAAAACAACAAGCTGGTGTGTCATTACCTGCACACATGCAGTGACATATAATGACTGTGAAAGAACATCAATTAAATAGACACAAATTCTAACCCTTCCTTCCAGCATCCCCCCCCCCCCCCCCCCCCCCCCCCATCAAAAAAATAAAATTAAATAAAAATATTTTTCACAATTTTCAAAGCCGATGTTTTGAGATTAAAAACATTCTGAAAGGCTTCAGCAAAAAACAAAACAAAAAAAGTCCCCTTGGTCATGCTTCCACAAAGAAACACTAAAATTGACAGCTCCACCTCAAGGAGCAAAATTTCATTAATAATCCAACACTAGTAACAGCAATAATCTCTTATTCCCTAACATTTTCTTATTCAGCTACATTAATTACATTAATAACAGAAATACTTTGACTGCTACAAATTAATCCTTTCGCTGCCCGTAGGACACCATATGACATCCTGTTCCTGGGAAAAGTGTTTCCCATTTGATGTCATGACATCCTGCTTGAATTCAGACTTTTTGTTTCACCCTGATACAACCATCATACTGGACAGGGCATTAAAACCAAATCTCTGTTAGACTTCTTGTGCATCTTTCCGTGGAGCAAATGTCTCTGAATTAATATTTCTGGCTCCCTAAACTTCCCTTCGAGAGAGTTCTCTGACAGAACCACAACCTGCAGTATGAACTCTTTGGCAGGGAAAGGGTTAATCAGAGACACAACCAGACTCCTAGATTCTGAAACAGTGTGGAGCTGGGCTCAAATCGACAGCGGTCCCTCCTCAACCACAACAAAATAATGGCAAGCAAGCTCAAAGTCGTTTTCATCTACAGGCCTGTTGTGACTGTCAAATCGGCGAGGGGAGGGGTTGGAGTGGTAGCCTCTGCTGACCCGACTGGAGGCGATGCTGCTGGAGTCATCGCCAACGTTGTGGTTTGTGTAGGAGTAGGTAAAGCTGCTGCCCCGAGCTGGGACCCAGGCTGTTCCCACATCTGCCCAGGAAAATCAAACTCCGGGCTGATTTACTAACCAAGTACCAGCACAAACTGTGTTGTGAACATGCATATAATATATATATATACATATTCCTGTATGCAAGTGTTTTTGTTGTTGTTTTGTTTGGGGGGCCGGGGGTGGGGGGGGTGGGGGTGGGGATTATAGTTATCATTCGATCATTCATAATAATCCCTGCTGGAATCAGAAATGACATTAGGTGTCAAAAAGAAAAATATTATGGTAGACAAATTTGTTTGATTTTAACAGAAAAATACACAATGTGACAAAAAAAAATTAAAATGGGGAGGGAGAATGAATGAATAAACTTTATTTTACGAGGGTAGTGGAGAAGACTCGAGGTCTTTTTATATCCAGCCCTCGCCCATGAGGGAAACTACTATTAACTAAGGATACAGTGAGCTACAGTGTGTTGAGTACATGTACATACAATTCATGTTGAAATGGACCGAGAAACCGAGAAACAAATAGATAATGAGCATTTTTTTTTTAAAAAGAGAGAGAGAGAGAGGGGGGGAGAGATCAAGAAGCTACTGATAACCCACATGTGTTGTTTTTTGTTTGAGTTGTTGCTGTTGCTGCTTTAAACGTGGGTAAATGAAAATAATTTAGCTTAATAGTCATACAAACCTGATTTTTCTGGAGGCTTTTGATTTTTGCCACCATCTGCAACAAAAGTACCATTTTAACTCTTAACAAAAATAAAAAATAACAGCAAACTCTAAACTGACTCTGACTCCCATACAAACTATCTTGTGTTTGAATGGATGTTGTTTCATTAGGTGTTGATAATGATGTATAAAATGATAAATCACTGACCTCCAAACAGCAAGTGCTATCAGTCAAGGATTTACAGAGACATCATACCTTTCAGTTTTGCATTTTTGATGCCAGTGTGACCTTGAAACAGGACACTGTCACTGGAAATGGTATGGACTGGTAAAGCTAAATGCAGCTTTACATCATGCTAAGGCTCTCACTTATAAACAATGTTAAAAGAGAGAGAGAGAGAGAGAGAGAGAGAGAGAGAGAGAGAGAGAGAGAGAGAGAGAGAGAGAGAGAGAGAGAGACTTGTGTTAAAAAATTTTTTTTGAACTGGTACATAATGGCAGTCAAAGACAAAGATACATTTTAACAGGGATGGATGGAGATGGGTGTTGGTGTGTTGGGGAGGTGGGGGGGGGGGGGATGGAGGGGCTTATATCACAGAGATCTTTCACATAACATCATTAAAAAGCTGTGGTCCCTGCTCTCTACCAGCCACCAGAGCACTAAGACAGACCAGAAATAACAATGAAGCATGCTTGGATACAAAGCATGACTGCCCTTCACCCTCCCATCCACCAGTATTTACAGAGCTCTAAAGCAAATGCGGCAACATGGATGAAAACAGTTGGCACAAAATCAAATGGTTTGACCTGGGGGGAATGAGGGAGAAGAAGCAACCAACACAAGATCACATAGGCTATTACTTATTACTCTAGATATAAATAGCCCCCCCAATCTGCCTTTAAAATAAATGAAACTTGACAAGCTAATAATTAAAACTATTTCTGTATTGCCAAATGGCCACTATCTGGTCATAAGTCTTCATCAGTCTAGATGTTAAATCATGGGTTGTCTTTTCCACAAACAGATTTCTCATTGTAATTTGTATGAATATGAAATAACTTTTGATCAAAGACCAATTGGTGTCATAGAACAGACAAACAACTGCAGAAAAGTAACACTTGTTTCTCACATGCACTTTACATGTAACCAGAGACTTCAGTACAGAAAAGCGGGCACTGTTGCACTACTGACTTCAGTCAGCTCCATCAACACAGCAATTTTTTTCCATATGACCACCACAGATAATTTTGTGTAACAACTAACATACCAAAATGTTTGACAATTGGTTTGGTGATCCATTATAGCAGGTGTGCATACTTTGAGAACTTGGCACTATGAACATAAATGCCTAGGTTGTACACCAGCAGGGTCATGGCCTGTAACTGCCCATCATGTGATACCTAAATGATGAAACTCTATCTTCAGAAGTGCCTTTTAGGCCAGAAATTGCAGTAGTTATTTTGTTGTTGTTGTTGTTTAAATCATTATTTGTTCCAATGAAAAGAGCATGGAACTCCTATCCTCAGTGTATGGGCATGTGTACAAGCAGGACCAGCACACATACAGATAGATGTAAAGACAAAACTACCTTTCATGCCTCCATGTCTGGAATAGAAGCCCTTGCTGGCATTGTGGGCAAGGCGGTCTGCAGCACGTGGGGCCAGTCCTCCTAGGCTGACATTTCTCTGTATGCTCCACACATCATTTAGATCCACAGGGACACCTGCTGTACATGTTCAAATAATGCCACTGTTGTAATTACCACATAATGAGCTCTGGGGAAAAAACTACACATCAGTTCAACACCCAGTGTACAGTATTATATATACAGATCTATATAATATCCTCTGACACAGCTCAGATTCTCTATCACAACTTTCGCTTCTGTTTGACCAAAGAAGTGGACTGGTTACCTACAGCTTAGAAACCAAACAAAAATGATTAAAGAATATCAGTGCTAGAACTTTGTGTGACCTTACCATAATGAGATTTCCACAAAGATTTTCACAAGCACTCTGCAAAACAGTAAGAACAGTAACAAACAAGCATTTAAAAAAAAAAAAATTAAAATGCAGATATCTTATTATATAACAACCAAGCTGCATACTCACTGGGCTTGTTGC
Organism: Alviniconcha strummeri; assembly: GCA_963584105.1. NCBI lineage: Eukaryota > Metazoa > Mollusca > Gastropoda > Provannidae > Alviniconcha > Alviniconcha strummeri. The sequence continues at coordinate 9,832,709 of OY757544.1, forward strand.
CCTGAACTTTTGGGGCAAATGTCCACTGATCTTCTTCAGCTGTTTCCCTCTTGGCTCCTGTGTACAGGAACTTTTTAGTACCACCTGCACAGGACACCAAAATGTTAACCAACTCACTACCCAACCCAGCACAGATGACTGCTTGTGAAAAATGTACAATATGACATTGCATGTATACAGTACCAAATTTGTCTATGATATCAGTTAATACATAATATATATAATGTACTTACCTTTCCATCCACTGGCTTTTCACATAATACTTCCCCCCCCCCCCCTCCCCATTTTTTTTTTTTTTTTTTTAACCAATCCAGTACTTCCTATCAGAGTATTATAAAGCATTATACTTTATAGATGTGCTGCACAGATCAGCAAAAAGCTAAACTGTCTCCTGAGAGGTACTGGCAGGCTCCTGGGAGTAAAATCTCAAGCAGAGGGTGAATGCTTGGGAACCCATTCCTGACTGGCACTGCCAATCCCACTGTGCAGTGATATGAGCCATTTCCCTGGTTCAGTACGTTTGGTGAGCAAAGCCATCAGAAACTTGAGAAAGACAGTGTCCACAAACCACAAAATTCCATATCAAAGAAAAGAGAGCCACCATTACTCTAATTCCTAACAGAACTGAAAACTTGTCAAATATTCAAGCTTACCAGTTGCAGTGTGTCTAACCATGTAGCCAATTCAACTTATGCCCTATCATTTACAAGCATTTATATATAAGCAGTCTTGCAAGTTGCAGTGCTGTACTAGTTAGTAGTTTGTACTGTTTGACAGGCCAGTGCATTATAATTTATATGCTGTAGTGAATTAGCTTTTCAGCTCTGTGATCCTCCCTTCATAGTCTCAGCTAACCACTGGGTAACATCTATTTGGCCTATTTCCTCTTGAGAATTTTGCTATCAATAATCTCTGTTCAGCAGCTTTCTGTTACAAATGCAAGTTGTCTTTGGCTTACTTGTTCAGTGTACCAAAGCATCTAGATTAATGGTACTTAATGAATCTCTTTCCAATAAATAATCTACTTTTCGTATGGCTTTCGTTATAATGCCAACAGCCAGAAAATTGTTGTATAACACTTACGACAGACACTGTTTCTTATACCTTTGCAACTTGTAATATATATATTAAGGTCAAGTTTATTGGGAGCTGTTCATGGTAAGATGTCATACTGTTCCTTTGATCATCACTAAGAATCCAAACTTTGATGGAGTTTAAAGTCAACTCATTAGCAGTATTGTATCAGTTACTATTGCCTACACACACACACACACACACACACACACACACACACACACACACACACACACCATGTTTTGAAGTAGCACCAAGTTTAAACATCCTTCACTGACATTGTTCAGACACTTTAACACCAAGCTTGGCATTTAGTGTCAAAAGTGGCACATTTTGTCCCACAAACATCTAAGTTCTAACCCCAAATTAACAAGACTACACACCTGCCAATATTAACACTATAACAGGTATGTGCTTACAGAATGAGATATCTGGTTGTTCTATTGTAGCACAATACAAAGTAACAAAAAGACTTGTAGTGCATGCAAAATGAAAAAAGACATGAATTTAGCCAAGCAAATCATATGAGATTAAATACACCCCATGATTAACAATCAACACCCCATGATTAACAATCATTTTGAAGTAGACTTTTGAACATAAAATCTTTTCAACATAACATTGTTATTTGTTTCGGGGTTTTCTTTTCTCTCTCTCTCTCTCTCTCTCTCTCTCTCTCTCTCTCTCTCTCTCTCTCTCTCTCTCTCTCTTTAATATGAGACAGAAAGTTGCAATCTGATTTTACTAAAGGTGGGAATCAAAAACTGTTTAAGAAGCACACCAAACATTTATTTCTTGCAAAATGCATTTCATACTCATAGTAGGTAGCGGCAGCCTCTCATCGCCTATGCGGGAACATCGGAACTTTGCTCAATTTTACTGTATTTCAGTCACTAATTTCTCCACAGTCTCTGAATGTATCCTCTTGGAAATTATATGAATGAAAGGTACGTTTTCTTCGCATTCTTATGGTTGTTTTTATGTTTGCATGCAATGTACCTCGAAAAATCGCCAGTTGATTTTCTACGGGAGGTATTTGCCGTTTGTCCGGTGCCGATCACGCGGTCCGAGACTTGAACGAAAACAGTCGATGTGTTTATCCGCTCGGTGACAAAGCGATACGCGTTCTACACAGCAATATGTGGTATCACTGGATCAGAAATTGAATGCCGATTCCAGTGGTGTAAACGCCGTGGTCGTTTACAAACATCTCTGGTCGCTAGAACGCATTTTAGTCGGAAACTCGCAAAAAAAATCAATTTTAAACCACAAAACTCCCTCAAATGTCTAAAATATCCCCCACAAAATGAAGCTGAATCCGTACCCTTTCGATTGAGGTATGGGGCTAATGGATTGATGACCTGTGGGTCTTTCACAAGCCAATAAAAGACCGCAATAAAGGCGCTTTTTTCAAATTGAGTTCATCCAAGATGGCATCGACCGCGTGGAGTTTTTGTGACTCGATTGCCGAGTTTTGGCACAGGATTCGTGAGTATTCTCTTCACCTGGCTCCAGTTTACTGAATTTGGTGATAGTTTATCTCGTAATTTAGCATTTGTATATGATATTTTGATTCATTCTTGCAGGATTTGCCTAAAATCTTACGATTTTCTCGACCGACTCATAGTTCTGTCTTTGTTTACAAATACGACTAACCGGAAGTTGTCGATCACTCGCTTGTTCTCCTAAATATTGCCAAAATTTCACAAAAATAGTCATTGAAATACATTCTCTGATGTCTTCTGGAACAGTATTATTTGGGGGGGACGAACCTTTGACGTAAATTCGTGGCGATGGCTGTTTTCGTGATCAAAATTCTTCATCAGGGGAGGTAACTAAGATGCTGAGAAAACAGTCGACTTTATAATAACTTCTGCACTTGAACTCTGTTAAAAGTCTTTTTCGTTTTTCAACGATCGTAATTAAATTCTCAAACTTTAATAGTATGTTGACCAGCATTTCTAGTTCAAAATTATAAGTGGATTTCTGCTTTGCTAACGGTAGCCAGTCTGATATTGTGATAAGTGATGATAAAATCATAACAGATAAGAGTTAAGGCCTGAGTGATAATGATTATTATTAATAATTCTGTAGGCCGTAGATCATTCTGTCAATGACGATCAACAGAAACAACAAAACTGTGTTGTTGTTTTCCTGCAGATGATGACCAGTTTTCCAAACTGAAGGCTGTTTTCCTGGCAACTGGGAGAGGCTGCCGGCAAGACCTTCCTCTGATTGAAGTGGACAACCGACTGTTAGTGCAGCTGCTTCTCCCGAAAGATGAGGGATCCAAGACTTTGGATGAGACTGCATTCTTCCAGCAACTTCTCAAACCAGATCTGGTCAAGACAGTGCTGCTTTCTCGTCTGCGGTATTTATGGTCAACAGACTGAAGGAGCTGTTTGGAGGCGAGCCACTTCCAGAACTTCCACCTCTTCACGGCCATGGCGGCTGCCAGCAGCGATGTCAACAAGTGCAAGAGGAATCTGACCCAGGAGATGTCAACTGAACCAAATGATGAATCAGAACCTGATGAACCTGAGTTTGAAACAGGCTTCAGATTTCAACAGGAGGGTGACATTGTGGCAGTCTACAATGTAGAAGATTTCTTTTTCAGCAAAGTCACCAGGATCATCAGTGAGGAAGAGGCAATAGTCAATTTCTTGGAGAAGGCGGCAGTAAAGATGGAGCTGTTGTGTACAGGTGGCCATGCTCTGAAGATTACACTCAAGTCTCCTCCGCAGTTGTGTTTGCCAAGAATCTGCAACTTGCACCTTCATCATTGTCTCCAGGGATGTTCGTTCTTTGTTGAATCTCGCAGGAATTTATTTGGCAGATATCAAGCACTCAGATGCTATTTACAGTGAAATCACCTGTAGACCATGTCAACTGACTCCAAATCACAGCCTTGTAGGCCTGTGTGTTCATGGATGATAAAGGTGATACTGCTGTACCATGTATTCTTTAGCATACACGTCCTTTTTCTGCTGTGAAAAGTGAAGATTTTGCAGACTTTAAGACTAACAGTAACACTCAAAATAAGTGCAAATGCTACTGCAAATGTACTTCACACTTAGTTTAATGTACATGCAAAGTTTCATGGCTGTATCTGTAGTAGTTTTCAAGTTATGAGTTAAAGTATGAAAACCATTAGATTTGTCCTTTTTTCCCCACTGTGAAAAGTGAAGTTTTTGCAGGCTTTAAGATCTATCACTCTCAAAATAACTGCAAATGTTGCTGCAAGTGTACTTCACACTTAGTTTAATGTACATGCCAAGTTTCATTGCTGTATCTGTAGTGGTTTTCAAGTTATTACCAGTTTAAGTGTGGCAACCCACATATTTGTGTTTTTTCCACTGTGCAAATTGAAGATTTTGCCAACTTTAAGACCCTGTAACTTTAAAAGTAAGAGTCAGAGCTGCTTAGAAAAAAATAAGTGCAAAGACTGTGATAAACCCTGCTTGGAAATCCATTGGGAAAGCTGTCATTGCCATATGTTACCCACTGTGTGGTGTCAAAAGTGCTCTTTCATGCAAATTGGCAAGCTCAGAATTGATTTTTGGAGCAACTTCAGCCCTCTGCCTATGTTTTATCTTTCTTTGCTGACCATATGATTTAGCTGTGACAAAGTGCAACCAAGGTATACTTTTGAAAAGTGGAAGTATTTGGATTCTCCCATGTTCATGAGAACCACTATGGGGGGGGTAAATTTGAGAAAATGTAATAAACTGTTTATTGTTGCGCAAAACTGTATTTTCGAATGGCTATATCTTTGGAACTAATTAAGATAAACAGTTACTTTTTTTTTTCATTTTCTTTTATCAATATGGCCTGTCTGAAAATGCATAAATTAAATTACTGTTGTAAAATTTAAATTTTGGCTGCCGCTACCTACTCATAGTCATAGCAAAGAAATTAATTACATTAATTTCAGAAACCACACAAAAAATAAAATCAAAAACCACAAGAGGAACAAGGGAATACCAAAAATGAAAAGAAGAAAGAAAGATAAACTGTGTGTAACCATTACTGTAACTTGTAAGACAAACTGCAGTGGTGCCAGCCAATGCACCTATGCAGTGATACTAATAAGCAGTAGAAAAATGTCAGTACCGGTACATGTAATGGCACCTGCCCAAAAAGAAAAAAAGAAACCAAAGCACATGCCAGAGCTCTAAGCCAAACCAGCAGTCAGCTTTGACTCAACCTGAAATGTGATACTGACAGGGTGACTGCCCACCACCAGCTGTAACAGGAATTAGTTTGAATGTGTGCCACATGAGAACAAAGGTTAACAAAAAGTACACAATAATCTAAGACTTACCAGTTTAACTAGTTCATAAGTATTGTTGAAACTACCCAGACCCATTATATTTTGTAAATGTATATATATATATACCACTTAGACTCTAACTTAGAAGTTAGACTAGTGAAAAAATTGTTTGTTGAATAAAATCATCCTAAATTTAAAGAAAGGTTACATATAATATATTAAAATCAAACATTTCAAAAAGTAACTTATAAACAAAATTACGGTTCACACTAATCTGCATGATGAACCATTACAATTTAATTTTAAATGGTACTTGGTCACATAAAGTCATAATAATGATAATATATAATATCATATACCATTCACTTTCACCTCTGACTGATTGAAATTTGAACCAGTTTTAACTTCTAGTCCTGCACCTATGAACTAAACATTTTTAGTAACTGAATCATTCAGTGAATGGCATAATAAAATGACTAACAAACCTCTTGGAGTTGGAGTCACACAAACTTCATAATTATCTGTTCAAGTTATATCAGGAGACATAACTGACTTTGGTGTCTGGCATCCAAACAAATACTCTCTCTGCTTATTAAGTGTTCTGGGACTGAGAAGCAAAATGCATTACAAAAATTACAAACTTGATTTACAAAGTTACAGTTACATTGAGAGAGAGAGGGGGAGAGAAGAGACTAGTTCTGCAGGTGATTTTGTTTTCTAATGTTACAATGTTAGTACCTTGCTCCCCTAGTAGTTGTACTACCCCATTCCCCAAACAGCAAGTTCTACAAACACTTAGTCCTGATCTCAGTTTCATACTAGTACAGCAGTAGTAGTACAAGCCATCCACTTCAGCAGAATGGTGTAACACCACATTACCAGCATCATTACTATTACAATAATATGCTAAGTACTTTTTATTATATTTTTTACTAATCATGTGACACTTTAGCAATAATAGCTAGTTCAACTTCAAGTAAAAAGTCACCAAGACTTTGTCAAAATGTTACTCCCAACTCTTTATACAGTCAAAATATGGCTTCATACCTCCCCCCCCCCCCCCCCCCCACACACACACAGTCTCATACACACACCCTCTCTCTCTCTCACACACACACACACACACACACACACACACACACACACACACACACACACACACACTTCCAAATCCATTCCAAGACATTAAAAGTAATAAAACACAATATATATATATGATAATAGTAAATATAGATAACATCATACTCATCAAGTCATTTCTCAATTTTAGAATTTGGAAGGTAAACATACTGAGGTTGTGTTGTTGTTTTTCCCATAGATGTGAGCTTCTGCAACTAAGTGTACAACAGTGACAGAACTATCACGACAGAGTAAGACGTATACTGTGTACAGAAAAGTTCAGACTAACTAACACTGTAAAAGTATTATTATAAATTATATAATACAAAGAACAATGCTAGAAATCTATGCTAGTATGGGTACAACACTCTGACGAATAAAAGCAAAGGATTGAGAACACATCATTGCCATTCTTACCAGGATCCATAGTTGAAGTACTCACACCAGGCACTCAGTGTAGACTGACTTCACCCTGATGTATGCAAGTGACAGACACTAGTAGTTAAACTAACTTAAAAACAACAATCTTTACCTCTGTTTACCTGTTAGTCCTCCCCCCCCCCCCCCCCCCCCCCCCCGACACCTTAAATTACTCCCCATGTCCTATTTAAGCACAGTATACCATGTCACTCCAAGTCTACATCTCTCAGTCCAAGAGGTGGGAGCGTTAATTACAACAGAAAAGTCAGAGACCTGATACTAGTGACAGATCAATTACGCACCTACCACAAGCATGTGTGTAATCACTGAATCAGTGTATAATTTATACACTATGCATGATGTATTATTACATATGTGCACAAAGTACAAACAACTGACTAAAAAGTACTACTAGTATGACTGAAGTACTATGTACATTCAAACAATCCTCCCCTGGCTCGAGGCAAAGAAAATCCTCATACTGCTAAGTGCTGTTATCAATATTATGGGTCCCAAGTTTTGAAACTTTGCACTTGAAATTTTTCACATTTCACAACAAACTGAACAGCAACATTTCCCTCTCACATTTCCTCTCATCATCCACTTGCCAGTAACATTACTCCCATCAAGAACATCTCACTTTTATTTTTATTCTGTTTTGTCGTTAGTCCAAAACGTATCCCATTTTTCAGTTATTCAGCAACAAGACTGTGAAAGGCAATTTAAGTTTGGCTAAATGATAAATCAATTACTAAACAGAAGCTGAATTATATAATTATATATATGGTTTCAGACACAGTTTAAATGTTTTGCCTAGAAGTCCACTGGGGGCAATCACAGTCATTCTTCTGGTCCAGTGACAGTTTAATTTGTGCTGAAATAGAATAAATTCTATAAACAAAAAATATATAAAAAAGAACAAAAAGCTTCCAGTGCCAAACAGCACTGTTCACTGTACAGGGAATGAATGGGAGTACCCAGGCAGAAAGAAAAAAGAAACACTGGTCAAACACAGAGATAACCCTAGGTAGCTATCAAAACTCAGTGAAACAAAACAAATTAAAAAGAGAAAGTTAGCAAAAAAATACACACACACACACACACACACTTACACCGTGCACATGTCACACACACACACCCCTGCGCACATGTCACACAAACACACACACACTATTATGGTTCTGTGGTGGGATGTAGTGAGGCATCAGAAGGACTGGCCATCATCTGGTTGTAAATGATGGTCCAAGTAAACCATGCTGGTCACCACTGTAGTTATGTATGCCCACAAATGGTTGAGGTGGGTAGGGGTAGAATTAGTACAAAAAAAAGAAAAGGGAATATCTTCAATATGGGTAGTTTAGTCAAACAGATATTGAACAATCTAGTTATAGCCACAGGAGGCCTTAAAAAAAGTACATAGACAACAGCCAAGTTACAGCCACATATGGTTATAACTTATACTCAGGTTATACTAGACAGTTTATAGTCTTTCATTCAGATTGGTTTCCTGCTGCCATAGTGCCAACTTCATCAATCAAAAATGATTCCATGTCTTCTCTGTCATTCACACTGTATGTAAAGAAAAGCCACAGTCCTTTTAATAAGTTTTATGTCTTATGGGGCATCTTTTTTTCCATATATAGTGTCCAACTTCAACACTCTTTAGGCACTGACATTTTTAGTGTATGCTGGGTTGCTCTGATGTTTCAATGATCCCTTGAACTCGGTCATGGGCTATTGGATCTTTAACGTACTTTTGCATGTGATCTTTTTGCATGTGTATACACACGGGGGACCTCGTTTTATAGCCTCATCCGAAGTACTTTTGCAGAGTCTGCACAGAATATAAAAGACTCCGGGGAAACCTCAGGGCGGGCGCAACGCTTAGCACGTTAATGGTTACGCCTATGGTCACCCATGTATTTGGTGACCACGCTCGATAGTGCTTTAAGCTTTCGAGTGAGTACTAAACTACTATTGCTCTGCGCTACCAACTCTCCTTCTGAGACTAGATGATATAAAGTTTACCAATAATATCCTCACAAAAACCTAAATTAAACTAATGTCATATATATATATATATGCTTATCTGTTCTTTCCTCTTTTTTGTCGGTAGGGATGGGCTGAAAGTGTAACAGTAAGTGTAACGCAACAATAAAAATACAAAATCTCGTAAAAACTAAAATACACTTTACCTGGATGTTTATGGTATCCTCTGTTTTCTTTCATTTGGACTTAAGATCTCCGTCGAGATTCCATGACAGCAGGTAAACCTGGCAGATCAATACACGCAAAACACACGAACCAATTCCAATTTCTGCAGTTATTGTTTGTCGTCTGCCATAACAGTTAGGTTCGCCAGGGACGCGAAAAGGATTTCCGGTTTGCTAAAAACTTGGAATAATGTTTAAATGCTGATCCCAACAAATGTTGACAGGATTGTATATTTTTAGTCTCGGGTAATTCAAGCTAAAAATTGCTTTTATATTTTGCTATTCATACGTTGGAAATTACACGTTTTCTTCCAACAAATGTCGTTTGAATATTAGCCTAACTCGGATTTCCCTTCGATTTTGTGTCATCTACGAGTTGTGTCCCTTGAATGGTCTTCGCTGAGCTTAACTGGCGTGTGCTGGGTCCCATGAGAGATTGGGCACACTTGAAATTTGTCATCTTTGTGATATCAGTCAGCCAACTTGTCTTTTATATTTTTTTATTGTTCGCACAACCAGGAACAAGGCCGCAAAGCTTTTTAGTTGCATTAGCTAAATTACCCAGAAGCTAAATTACGTCCGGCCGAATCCCCACGCCGTAATGAATATCTATACCTAGGTAAGAAATCATGACTCAAACTGTCCCCGATGCAGGCACTGAGTCGCTGAAAATTTGGGAATCTTAAGCAATTTGTTGTTGTTGATTGTATCAGCTTTATATGTTTTACCGTTAGATTATCTGTCTTAGCCTGTTCATGTTGTTTTACTTAAATAACTTGACTCAGTGTCAGTGACACTGACTCGCAGTTTGACCGTCGTGACCACCTTTTCACGGCAGCCAGCTCAGTCCTGACGGCAGAACTCTTTCAGAAGTTTTCTTCTTCAGACTAGAATTAGACTAGAACATGAAGTGAATTTCTTCTTCTTCTTCTCCGCCTTCTTTTTTATTTTGTCACTGAGTTTTGTGACGGTTTTCAGTGTTGTCAGTCACAACCGCTGAGTCAGTTTGTTTCCGCCGAGTTTCAGTTGTTTTGTTTTTTATTTTGTTTTGTTTTTGGTTCGTTTGTTTCAAGTTCAGACTGAAATTCAGTGTTTCCGTTCGATGCGTCCCAGTCTCGACTCCCCCGGCCCGGCGGCCCTCCCGCCGCCCCAGCCTCCCACCACGCGGCAATTTTCCTTTTCACCGCCGGGGTTTGTCCGGCCATGTATCGGTAGCCAGGTTTCAATATGAGTCTCGGCTGGCCTTCCTCGTGACTGAATCTCAATGACGCTGGCTGGCCAGTGACTGACATATACTTGACATCAGTCAGTCAGTGATGCCAGTCTCAGTGCGAGTCACTGATAAGTCTCAACCACCTCACGGCCGCCTGAGCCGAACGGGCCAACTTGAAACGGGTAGTGGTTGCAGGCATGGCGGCACTGAGTAGACTGTCAGTCACTGAGTAAATTAAACTGAACCGACTGTAGGCTATCTGCCTTTTGTCAAGCGACAAATTGACTCCGCCGCGGATAGCTTTCCACGAAGACTTGAAACGCAAATCATAACTGGCTTATCCGGCCGCAGTCAGAACTAAGACCCTGACATTTACTAGTGAAAATGCAGCCCGGGCGCAGGCATGCACACACACACACACACACACACACACACACACACACACACACACACACACACACACACACACACACACACACACACACACACACACACACACACACTGACACACACACGACACGACTGACTGACTCGCACTGACACACACGTGCATACACAGCTGGGAAAGTTTAACTATGATAATCCACACAATTGAATGAAACTTCAGTAAAACTTTAATGACTCATACAAGCTGCTTATAATAGAAAATCGAGTCAGTGGTTCTCTTTTAATAACGGATGTCAAATCCATGGCCGGTTGGTGACCTAGCCCCCCTCCCCCCCCCCCCCCCCCCACCTCTCTCTCTTTCCTCCGCGCGCGCGGCGGCGCAACACACACACACACTGAAAATAGTACGGTATTAGAGGGTGCGGCAATATACAATGAAAACATTTTGTCTTTATTTGGAGCAGGACGCAAGGCTCACTTTTACTGCAAGTTCTGCAGTCTCGCATTTTCACAAAGTACTAGTTTCCAGCGGGTGTACGCCAAGAGCGCATGGTCGGACCTGTAGCTGCCATAGCGTACAGTTTTAGCATACACTTGCCTTAGCGTACAGCTTTATAGCATACATTTGCCATAGCGTACACTGGCGGGTTTTATTATACAATTGCCATAACGTACATTTTATAGCATAGGCCTACACTGAATTGCCATACCGTACAGCTCAGCATGCAATTACAAAATTAATGTAAATATCTTACAAGAACACCTAACTGAACATCATAATCGTGTTCACGAGTGAGTACGAGTTAGGATCAGGCTTACGGGCATTTACACACACAAAAAGAAGGCGAAGTAGGTGAACAAAAACGATGCTCTAGGACTGTTTATTTACTCGACTTCACACATGTAGACTCTCCACTGGCAACTCTTATCACTGTTTCGGAGCGTTTGCACAACTTGCACCGAAAAAAACATCATACCGATTTACGCTACAGAATCATCTTTGGTATGGTAGCCTATAGCTATCATAGATGGATTGAACGTCATGCCATGGAATAGTAACACATATATATACCCACACACACAAAAACAAAAACAAATGTTGCTTTAGCAGAAAGCTTATGATACGACAAGCTGCTGACTGGCAGTCGGTTGAATGTTATCTGGCCGTGCGAGCTGCCTGTCAAAAACGAACTCGGCAAAAACACTCCTTGTCAGTTGTTGATATGGATCGAGCCTATGAAATTCAGTACTGAAACTCCGAACAGTAAACTAGGTCTACGAGTGTCACATGATCACCTTCCTTTGTTACTTACTTCTGTACTGCAAGCTCTGGGCCCAAGAAAACCGCTGCCAATCTGGGCAATATTACACAACATGCAACAAAAGTCCGTGGAATAATTATTTTGTTCTTGGTGGAATTTGCAGTTTCCTCATGTTGCACAGAAAAATAGATGATGCAAAATCCCGTGACTGATTTCACACTGCACACCGCGCCCCCTGTTTTCTGTGAAGTGGCAAAATAACAGTGCTCGACAACCTGTGCTTGTCTCTGTTGTTAGCCTATGATCGACTTGCAAGCCGGAATCTGAAGGAATGTCGTCGGTCCCTGGCACCGAGACCCCGACAGGTGGGAGAAGAGGGGGATGTTCGTTAAAGTTAGAATGACTTGTTGAACGCCGAGTTATGTCCGGAGAGTTGCTGGCAAAGGACATCCCAGGTGGCGGGGTGAGGATGGGGGGGGGGGGGGGGGGGGATACCCAACGACACTGTCACCTCTAGAATGATTTTTCCATGGACGTATATATTATTATTATATGCAACTCCATGGATTTTGCATTAGGCTTAGAAGAGCAGTGCCGTGCACCAGTTCAAGGTTTCATTAACCATACAGGACAAAATCACGATCAGACAGCGTCCATTAACCTCAACTGTTGAGGAGAAAGGAAAGCCGAGGCGGAATCGAGGACGAGAAGATTTTATTTTAAGGAAACCCATTGACATGGGAGTCGGCACAGTGACTCCAGTTGAAAAGGTAAGACACAAGACAAACGTTGAGTTGTCTCAGTTCAATATTGTGAAGTTATTTCTTCCAAGCAGTTGTATGTAGGTATATAGGCTACACTTTTTCGGCCGATTCACAGACCCGTTATGAAGTTACGATGGTGGAATTGTCCTAGCCGAAAACGGGTGTTGGAGGAACGATACTCGTACCCGACATGTGACAACTTCGTAATTGCACTGCAGTGCCCCAGCATTGTCTCAACTGCCCTTCACCTCACGCTTTGTATGATAATGTGGTACAACCTGGCCTCTGTGTGTGTGTGTGTGTGTGTGTGTGTGTGTGTGTGTGTGTGTGTGTGTGTGTGTGTGTGTGTGTGTGTGTGTGTGTTGGGGGGGGGGGGGGCGTGTGTGTGTTTGTTGCTGTTGATGGTTTTTCTTCTTCATTTTCTTACCTTTCGGCTGGGGGTATGGGGGTGGGTGGGGAGAGGGGAAGGCACATTTTGATCCTATACACACAATCAGTCTGTATGTGCCAACTATTATATAGGTCACTGCTTGCGTGCTTGGCAGCGCGCTTCCTCGACAGTTGGCTTCAAACACGGCTGACGAGTTCAAACGTCGATTTCGTCGTCATCGGTGTCCTCCTCACCTAAGACGACCACCTTTTTCGGGTCGACCTGTAGTTTGACCTTGGCAGCATTTATCGGCGGTGGGCGCGGTCCTGCCTCTTCGTCCGAAGAAACCTCGCTGCCTTCACCCAGAACCGCTTCGATGTCCTCGACAGTTAACTCCTCGTTGTCGCTGTCGCTGCTTGTGCTCCTCAGACTGGGGTGCATCTTCAGAGCTGCCAGTCCTTGGAGTCGTGTTGGCTGAGGTGGTGAACTCTTCAGCTGAATCACCCTGCTGGCTGCAGGTTTGTTTGTAGCGCTGCTTGTCAGCTGCAAAGCCCCAGGTGGTAACTCTGGGTTGGGAGGAAATTTGGAGTCGCGGGACTCGGTTGTAAAACTCAACTCCATGGGTTGTGTCTCAGTGTCCTCGTCCTCCAATTCGACATTTATCGTTACAGGCGACGCCTCCTCGATCTGTAGGGGCCGTGGCTTGATATTTCGGTTAGATGCAACTAGGCTAGAGCTGTCTGCAGCATCATCACTATCACTCGACGGCGACCCTGTGCTTGAAGTATCCGAATAAGTCAGTGTTTTCAAACCTTGGACTGATATGGCTTTTTTCGTCGACTCATTTGATGGGTCGTTTCGAGATGCTCCCAAATGCAACGCACCATCTTGTTCGAACTCTGCTTCGTGTCGGTGAAAACTGTCAAGAGAACCTCTGTCAAAGTCTGCATCGTTTAATGAAATGCTGTCACTACCGCGTGATGTGCCGGTCTTGATGCTAATGCTGTCGAAATCATAGCCTTTTGAGTGAATGTCCCCAGCACCACTCGAAGACAACACGACGAAGCTACTGGAAGGTGAAACATCTTCATCATAATCTTGTGCCTGTAGCTGTCCAGTTTCTGGCAAACCTCTTAAATCTGCTTCGTCAGCTAAGTCGTCGCAACGATCCAAAACGAAGTTGAACTCAGGAACATTTTGGTAGGTTGTTGCTGGAGTGTCGACGCTGTCGCTGGACGGACGAGCGTTGTCGTCTGCGAACTCTACGTCGTCTTGGCTGTGTGTGTGGTTGGGATGGTCACTTCCCACAGAAGATAAAGAGCCGGAACGGAATGAACTCTCTGTGTCGATTTTCCCGGCTGCGCCTTCTATGAGGGGAATGGGTTTGCCTTCCGATTCCTTGTTATCATCAGGCGAACTGGCCATCCTCTCTTTGTACTGTCGCTCGGCAACCCCTCGTAAAATTGAAGGAGGTGTTGCAGCCGGCGTTTTGTTACTGTTTTTCGGTAATAGTTTTTCGTCGGACTTGAAGGGTTCAGCTGCCTTTTCCCAGGTGCCTTCTGCAGACTGAGCTCTGCGCCTGGCAGATTTCTCGATGCCATAGGACGTGGTGAGACTTCCGGCTCTGACGCGAGTGACGTCACTCATGGCTCGTTTTTCCTTCGCAAGCTTGAGGAATTCTCTTACAGTCATCCCCGATACTTTCCTTATTCCTGAGTCGCGTAGGTCTTGGGCCATCTGCGGAAAAAATGATTCTTCACGCTTCTCATCCGCCTCATGACTTTTTCCCTTCTTGTCGGCGTCGCCCTGATCTTCATGTTTATGTGCTTTCTGTAGGAATTCTGTGACTCTTATACACGAGTGATATTCTTCGTCTGAACAGCCCCAAGCAGGTGCCGTGGGCTGGATTTCAGATACTTTGTTGTTTTGTTTGTCGGATTTATTGCCTGCTTCAGAACTGTTTGGTCTGTTCGGCTTGTCGGATGAAACAGAAACGTCAGAAGAAGTACTCTCGGAATCGCTCTTATCGTCCTTAGTCTTGTCCGTGTCTTCAGCGCTGACGCTATCAACATCAGAATCTTCTGTGTAGGCTGCATTGTCATGGCCTTGATCTCGCCCAACCGTCCCGTTTTCTTTGGGTCTGTGTCTCTTTTTCGATCGTTCTTCGTCTTTCTTATGAGCTTCAGGACTCTGCTTTTCTTTGTGACCACCGTCAACCTCATCTTCTTCGTCTTTCTTGAACAAGTACGACTTGTGTTGTCGAAACCTTCGCTCGACCTCTTCCTCGTCGGCGTCTTGCGAATCGTACTGAAAGGCTACGTTGACGTACTCTGCCTTTGCTTCCTCATCGTCACCCCTGAGGATGAGGTTGACGGTCGGGCCAGTGGGCTGCATCTGCTGATGGAAATACAGATCAGCGTCGTCACGGACAAGACTGTGTATCTTGGTGGAAGGGCGGTACTCTGGATTAGTGAATTTGCCGAAGTCTCGGCCCAAGATCATGCGCACTGGGTACTTCCTCCGGTAGCACCAGTAGACCACGACAGCGATGGCCACAATGAGTATGATGGGCACCGTGACGCCGATGGCGATTTTACTGGCGGAACCGTCGCCGCCAGACTCCGTCCGCGTGACTTTCTCGGTCGATGGCCCATTTTGGTGGGATGAGGATGTCTCCATCTGCCACAGAAGGAAAAGAGAAACTTACTCGTGATTTGACAGGTTATCTACTTCGTCGTGATGATTGTCATTGGACGAGGAGAAAAGCTGGGCAGTTTGGTTAGTTGCATGAGTTTTGTGTAGTTTCGGGTGGTTGTTCTGTTGTTGCTTTGGCGCGCGCGCGCGCGCGTGTGTGTGTGTGTGTGTGTGTGTGTGTGTGTGTGTGTGTGTGTGTGTGTGTGTGTGTGTGTGTGTGTTGGTTGTTGTTGGTCTACATGAGCAAACTCTTTGAACAGTCAGTGCTGGAACAATAGACTGCAAAAATATTGTCTTCTTTTCAGTCTCTGTCATCTGCTTCGCCTTTGATTTTATTGTTACACTTCAAATTTTCTAGATATCATTTCCTGCTGTTGCATCTGGATATTTTTTTTAAAGTATGACGTTATTTGTATTTGAGCTATTTGATCAATGTCAGTTTATTTTTGAAAATAATGTATTCGTTTTCTAATGTTGCCTCTTTCCTCTCTTTAAATTTAAATGAAGCATGGACAATTGTTTTACCTCCAACCTCACATAAGAACACTTCAGTTAAAAGTAAAAAACAAAGTTTCAAGATGTAAAACTGATCTGTTATTGGGTTTCACTTATATCTTTACAAAAAAGTTGTTGTTTTTTCTTCCCCTGTCTTTCAGTAGCATTGAGAATCACCAATTTCACAGTCCACGAAACGAAACGAATCCATCATTTTGCTTGAAAACAGTACCTAGTGATATCACAATGCATACTTTCTCAACATATATCCAAATACTGAACCGCACCATAGACCTATAGGGCATTTTTAGAGTACACATTATACAAGTAAGCATAATATTATATAAGCAGGCAAAAACTAGGATTTCAGCAATCCCGGCGTACCTATTTTTAGTAGTGCTGGTCACCCCAGACTTTATATCCCTATGTTTAGTGCAGAAACATTTCTGAATTTCTTCTGCGACTCTTTTTCACTCTTTTTACTGAACACGTAGGCCTTCTATAATTGCTGCAAATAGTGATTAAGTTCGTCTGTACGACTGAAACTATTTCACTGCCGCCAAAGGAGTAGGCTACAGTGTTAATTGATTAGGCCTCAGTTCCTCGCGCCAGAATTCGGAAGAGTAAGGCATTATTGTTCGAAGTAGATCCAGTGTATGTTCATCAACTAATATTACGGGCGACAAAGGATAAGTGAGAGTGCATGTATATAGATATATAATTGTGTGCGTGCGAGTGCGTGCGTGCGTGCGTGTGCGTGCGTGCGTGCGTGCGTGCGTGTGTGTGTGCCGGCTTTTCACTTGATAGGAGTGGCGTGCAGACGTCAGTCCCAAAGCTTGGAAATATATCAACTATTGATTAGCACTGCAGTGAAACTAGTTTACAAAACAGTGGAAGCACTGAACGTTCAAAACATTTCAAACCAAACAAATTCTGGCACGGTGTGAAGAAAGAGAAACTTCAAAACCAACAAACCTCCATAGTCAGGATCTCTTCTGACACTCGTGCACACACCTACTCCTCTTCTTGCAACGAAAACTGCACACGCGTGATCTGAACAGTGTTATTAATGGATAGTGATTAAAAATGTTCTCGCCAGTCTACTTGTACACCTATTGTTATCCACTCTGAATTGATAAAGTGAACTGCACTACATTGTGCGACCGATCCTGACGCGGTCGATAGTGATATATTTCCTTATGTCACCGATAACCTTATTTCAACCTCAGCCTTAGTGTCATTCGTGATGGTGTATAGCACGTTTTTATTCAGAGCAAAAATAAAATATATATATATAAATATAAAATTAAAATAATTTAAAAAAAGGGGGGGGGGGGGGGGGGAATATGCAGAGCATGTGTTTGTGAATATCGTTTCCCTTAGATATTGATGTGCATGTAATTAGCACGCACCAAAACTGCTGTATTTAAACCTGATACAAGTCATTCTACCTTCGAGAGTACTTAATAATTAAATTACAAGGTTTGAAAATAAATTTAACATAAACAATCACCCAACTATCCAACCAACCTAACAAGCAAACCAATGCAAAACGACCAAACAACTGAATAATGCCCACACACTTAAAACTCACCGGTGTAGCTGATGAGAATAGTCGGGTGGAGGAGGTAGTGGGAAGGGTACGTGGTCCAGATGGTTCAACGGCTCGGTAGGTGATGAAAAAACCCTGGCGGCTGGTGGAGTTTCCTTGAGGGCCGTTGTACACCACTTTCACGTGGTTGCTGCTGCTGTTCAAACTACTTTCATCAGACGGAACACCTCGGCCGCCATGAAAGACGCGCAGAAGTCGTTGCGATTTCCATTCCGCGATGGTCATTTGCGAGTCGGCAGGGAGGTCGAAATAGGAAACGTTGAAGCTGACCACTTTGCCTTCCTGCACACTGATATTCCACTCACAGTGTGTTCCGCCCAAAACAAAATGTCGAGGATACGACGGATTCACGATGGCTCCAGAAGAGCCGGTCATTGAGATTAGGCTCTCACAATTTGGTATGGCACAAGACGGGGTTTCCTGGTCCCAATGTGGGATCCCTTTGGCGTCCAAAATACAGGTCACGACCGGATTTTGCCTGGACAAGAGATAAGGAATGCTGCAGAAATACGTGACCGTCGAGTTCACGTTGAGACTGGAGCTGTTTTTGACGTAACTTCCGTTGGCAACTGGAGCCGGCGTGATGCACGTGGAGACACACTTCGGCAACTGCGTCCATTCAGGCTGAACATTCTCAGCTCCTGCATCTTCCAGACGGCAGACACTTTCTCTAGCGCCCTCCATCCTGAAGCCCCAGTCACACTGGAATTCCACCGAGCTGCCGATGACAAAGGAACCGTTGCCGTTTGATATCCTTCCGTTCTGGAGGGGATCGGCGTTACACTGCACATCGGCTCCGTTGGCGAGATAGATGATGCGGAAGCCGAGGGTGCCTTCCGAACCAGGTGTGGTCTGTGTGCTGCTGGACTGAAACTTCAACCAGATCTCACGGCTGGAAGTATTGGTAAGTGCATCTTGTACTGTTTTGCCGCGATATCTTCGATAGGGCTGCGGAAAAAGACAGAAACATGTCCATTTACTGTCCTATCAGTAAGTAAACATGGCGCTTAACGTCCACAGAAACCATAAGACTTATTAGGGAGGGGGGCGGGGAGATTATATACCTATCTGTACACTTTCACCACCAGAATGACTCCTAAGATGGGCAGCGATGAGAGCCATTTTAATTTTTCATAATTGTGAGGGACAGTCACAAGACCATAAACCACAACTTTTGAAGAGAAAGGAGAGCCGAAGCAGATTCGAACCGAGGTCCCTCTGCTTACCAGCCTTACCCGCCTGTCCTATCAATTAGTGACTTACTTTCTGTTCAAAGATCCCTCCGTAGTGTGCACAGCGGAAGCGGAAGTTAAAAGGCCCTCTCTCTTGGTACTCCAGAGCTTTCAAAGGGTCCCACTTTAAATAATGCCTTGAGCAGGTCAGAATACAGCCTTGCACGCTTCGCCAATTGCCATGAACGTTTCATTCTTTCCCCCAGTCATCTTCAAAGACAAAATAGCGTGTGTCGCGAACAGTGATCCAGACTTTTAACCTGCTGCCTGATGGATTTTGTTTCGCCCTGATGAGACTTTCGTGGCTGAATGGGCAACGGGTCACAAAAGGCTATAATTATGTATGATCTAGGTGTTCTAATAATTACGTATGCCCAGAAGAGCTGTTTTGCTGTCTTATAGCTGCAATTACGGTTTTAGGACTTCCCCCATTTATTTTGGTGAACTACATCGGCGGCCAGTAGTTCAGTCAAAGACTTTGGTTCAGTTGTTTAGAGAAGGGCGCGCTTTGACGAAGCGGACTGATGACGAGTGCTGGAGGGCTCGATCTTTGTAATCAACGGTCAGTTTTCACCTCTGATAACTCAGATTTTCGGGCTGGCAGTCGTGGGTTATCACCGAGTACGGTATGCCCCCCCCCCCCCCCCGTCCTCGCCCCCCACTCCCCGCCACGACACACACACACTTAAATGTCCCTCCATCTGTACTTTTTTTGTTGTTGTTCAGAGTCATGTTTTTAATTATGATGTCAGAAGGATATGAAAGTAACAGAGCAGCAATTGCACACATTAAGGTGGAGAAGGTGGTTTCAATCCTGATCTACGGTGCTTAGGGTTTATCTGATATGAAGCTCCTTCTACACAAAAAATCTTTGCTACTATTACTTACTATCTCCTTTCCGTCCATGTAGCAAGAACAAACAAACAAACAAAAAACAAACAAAAAAAGGTATCCCCTTTAGACCTTCGCCCTGATAAATATGACTTACGCGTTTGACAGGTCTGTCCAAACCAGTAATACTCAATAATCAATAAACTAATAATCAATCAGCCTAACGGGCAAGAGAAAGGGGGGAGGGGAGAACTGGGGGGGGGGGGGGGGGAAGGGGGGATCCCATCATAACAATAATACATAATGACAACGAAAACAACAAAGCAACGACGACAACAGCAATAACAGCAACAGCGGTTAACAAAACAACGACATAACTAAAGTCTCAGACTACTTACCACAGAAGTGTTATCGCTGGGGTCTGACGTGTACACGAACAACGTCTCCACGTCGCCGCTCATGCCACTAGTTCCGTCGTCCGGATGAGTTTGGAACTTCGTAAAAGTCAACGTCAGACCGTTGTTCGTGCCGTTGGTGTGTGTAACGTTGGGGGCAATGTGCCACAGGCAGCTCACATCTGCAGGGTAGGGCTGAGGGTACTCCGGGCTCAACACCACCCCGTAAGTGTCCGTCAGGTCCCCTCCACATGTCGTGGACTCCGCTCCTGCCGCGATATACGCGAGGGTGTTCACGGCGATGGCGATCGCGAAGGCCCCAGCGCGTGGTTGTAATGCTCTGGGTCCTGATCGTCGACGTTTCGTCGGCGGAAGCATGCTTTCCGTTCCCTTTGTTGTTATGGAGATTTGAAAGAGGTGTGTGCTTTGAAAAGGTCGAAGGGTGTACTACTGTCGAGGTCTCTTAATGTGCTTCACTACAGAAGACTGAGAATTCCCAACATCGTTTTGTGCTGGTCCATTCGATCGACCTAAAAAAACAAACAGAAACAGAAAAAAGAGGAGAAAGACAAAATACCGTTACTTCAGTGAAGAAGAATGCTGGAGAGAGAGAGAGAGAGAGAGAGAGAGAGAGAGAGAGAGAGAGAGAGAGAGAGAGAGAGAGAGAGAGAGAGAGAGAGAGAGAGAGCGGGGGCTGGGGTGGTGGTGGGGTGGGGGTGGGGGTGGGGGAATAACTGTTAATAAACACAACGGTTTCATTAATCGAAGATTACCTTCCAAAACTATCCCCTCTCTTTCCTACAAAAGAGATAGCTATAGTCAGCTTTGACAGTTAATCCTCAGCTTTTGTTTTTGTTTTGTATTGGTTTCTGTCGGTTTAGCTGTTTCAAAATTGTGTTGTGTTAGGCCTGGTGGACTTGTTTTTCTCAGTGACACCCAGAATTCCGCCATTACCTCTGTATTAGACCTAGGCAAAGGGCAGCGAGTGATTAGTCAGTATTCTCGCGCACCACTGTAGTCTGCGGGTGATAATGATGGAATTTACACTATGTGTAAACGCCTATATGCATCGCAGTATTACAACTGATTTCGCTTGTGCGTGCCGCCGTGTTTCAGCTCGCGTAAATGATGTCTGACGCCAAGGCGTTGACTGAGTCTTCATGCATATCTGATGACAAGGCTTTCACTGACCATTTGTGATCTGACAACTTGGCGCTCACTAAGTATTCCTGAATATCTGACATGAGTCAGTAAGGCAATGCGGACGCAGAAATTAAAGTTCTGTTTGTTGAGAACCCAGAGCTGACAAATGTCTTCCCTTTAAAGCCTGGAATAGGTCGGAATATAGCCATGCATGCTTCACCCACTGCCAGAAATTTCTTTCTATCCAGATTTCGACCTTCCCGGTTCATTCATCTTCAGGCCTGGAGTGGGTCAGAAGACAGCTTTGCGTGTTTAACCTGCAGCCAGAAATTCTGTCTTTCTAATTTCTGCTTCTCATCACACTTACTTCATATTTTCGAATCCCCTTCCGACTGTGTCACAGTGAACTGTGAATCAGACTTTTATCTGCGATTTTGATGTTGCGCCCTGATTAATATGACCGACCTTCTGGCCATTAACTATGAAGTAATTAGCTGTGACTGTGATCTGACTGATTATCCGGCTACAAAGTAAAGTCTTAGTTTTGAGTCCACAGTTTCCCAGTACACGAAACGACTGCTTTCTCAGCAGTCGTTTCGCACACACACACATCCACACACTCACTCACTCACAATTTTTTTTTTTTTTTTTCTCGCTCAACTCCCACCTGTCTTTCAACACGAATTCAAGTGGAGAATGAAAGTTCAAGGAACAGGCTTCGGATCTCATAATAAAGATATGTTCTGTTCTTCCTTTTCGTGTTCTTCTCAAAATAGATACATAAACATGACAGAAATAAAAGAAGTGAATAATATGCGTGAGGTACAAGTGTAACGACTCTAGTGCGTGAAGGGATCAAATGTCGAGCGATTCTGCGGCCACCGCAACTGAGAACGATAGCAGGTTAGGTTATAAACATGTCTGCGTTAATTACTTGCACGTGGCATCTCGTGACTATCAGGAAGTAATCCAGCACCCACACCCACCCACACACTCACTCACTCACAAAATCGTTCTTTTCTTCTTCTTCTTCTTCTTTTTGCCCCTCAACTTCCTCCTCTCTTTCAACACGAATTCAAGTGGAGAATGAAAGTTCCAAATATTATTGAATCAAAAAAATAAGTCACAAGCATGTCATAAGCAGACAAAAGAGGGGGTTAGAAGGCACAAAGGTTCGAAAAGCCAATATAGCTAGGTGAATTTTATCTGGTTGTCTCCTTCCCTGAGAATTTAACGTAAACAACAATTAAGTCAACACAAAATCGTCCGTGTAGGTTACAAAAGTCTGAGCTACAAAGCTGTGAAAAGACAGTTCACAACCGGCGTATCATCAAAAACATCGCCTCACTTTATAATTTCTCAGTAGGGTCTTACACTGAATTTGTGGAAGAAAACTTTAAGGTATCTTCTAAGTCTGTGGATAGTGGAAGACGGAATACACAAGAGAATTATTTATGGAAAAGTCAAACCAAAGCTAATCGCGGACTGTCGCGGAGCTGGCCTTTTCACATAATATTAAATAGAAAAGTCGAACCTGTTAATCGCGGATACGCAGAACAGGCCTTTTCTAACCAGTAAAATAAAGGAACTCCATTAGGAGGTTTAGATCAGAATGGAAAAAATGGAGGCAGGCTCGGATAACGAACCTGACCTCTCAGTCAGAACATCTGTAGCGAAACATAGTTTAAGATTCAACACATCAATCATGAAATGAAATAAAGTGTTATAACCCATATATTTGAAACAACTCGTGGCTACCACGAAGCTGGCCCCTGTACTTAATCATTTAAGCGAACGTGAAAAATAATGAAACATCAGCAACGCCAGATCTTACGGCAAGATCAAACAAACAAACAAACAAAACTACAACAATCAAACATTAGTCCAAAAACTAGGAAGGTAAAAGATAGACAAACCAACCTGTTGAATGTGGATTAAGTTGGGTCTAAATCAAAACTCTAGTTGCACGAATGAGAAACTTGGAGACTTAGAGACTGACTGACTTGGACACGAACTTGGAGACTGACCTGGAGACTTGGCAAAGTGACTACAAAAGAGGGCACACGGTCCTTAAATTTCTGTGAGGACGAGTGGTGCGGGGAAGTAGCTAAGTAAACATGGTGCTTAACGTCCACAGAAACCATAAGGCTTATTAGGGACGGGGAGAAGGAGGGATCGCTACACAGTCACCACCAGAATGACTTCTGCATGAGATGGGCAGCTATTAGAGCCATTTTAATGTTTCAGTAGGAAGTGATGGACAAACTCACAAGACAGTATTAAAATGGGGAGTCTTTTATACCTTGAAAAATACAGCATCGGTGGCCCAGAATTTGGAATAAAAGAAGAATTTGTAACAGAATAGAGAATGCAGCTCTTCCTTGCACGTGCATGAACAGGGAGGCTTGTTGTCTACAGCTCGGCCAACTGACCGGCGCTAATTGGAACCATCCTTTGGCCAGTGGCTTCACACGGGAAAGGAGACTACTGCACTCCCACGACCGCACTAAGACCCAGCACCAACAAACTATTGACTGAACTAAGAACATTCTCATCTTTTCAACTTCAAAACTTACAAAGACCATTTCACCAACAGTCTGACTAAAGTTGAACGTGGATTTAAAAAAAAAAAAAAAAAGGGGGGGGGGGGGGGGGGATCGGTAACCCGATGTACTTTACTCAATAGAAGGATTTTTCCCCACACAAGAGTAGAAGCAAACAGCCTACAAACAATCGTAGCCTAGGCCTTTACTTTGTGGGCACAGTCCCACAAATGAATCATTCAGTCCATGCATTGTCATAATCAGAAGGGCGTATATAAAATACTGTTCAACAAATTGGGTCTTCCGACAAAACTGATAACTCCTGATACACTGCCTCTGTAATCACAGTAGCTTGTATCGATATCGAGGCGTGCATTACAATACAACGGGCGCCTTGGCTGTTGATAAGGCGCTTATCAAGACGGGCTGGCTTACTACAAATAAAACTTACGCCTTCTTCCTCCCGGTCCCCCACCTCCCCTCTGCCAACGTAGGACAAATTTAGAAAACGAGTTCGTTTCTCATGTAAACAAGTTCGTTTCTCACGTTTCGTTTATCGGTGCATGGGGGCTGCCATGTCAGTTTGGCCTTGGTTGAATTAGTTTAGCAGTGTTCAACTGTGTTGTTTCACGCTTTCTCGCTCGACTGTTTTCACGGTGTGTGTTTGCACCGTTCGAGGAAAAACAACACAGAGGCCGCAGTATACGACGGGCGAGCCATGACATTAAACATCTTGACTTTGTTTTGTGCATCCGATTCTGTTGATCGTCACTCACGAAACTCAGTTGTTATATATATATATATATCAGTATTTCCCCATCTCTACAAAAACAACAGGCATTCGAGAACAAAATCTGTAATCTTATGTTCTTTATTACACTATTACTTATACCTGTTCGACAGACATATTTTGAGAAGGTTAATTGAAAAACACACACACGCAAACAACAAACCAACCAAACACACACACACACACACACACACGCACGCACGCACGCACGCACGCACGCACGCACGCACGCACTGAATAAATAAATGACTGAATTAGAATAGCTCTCGCATTATAAACTATGTTTGCGAGAGACCAAACTAATTATTTTCAGGACTTGATAAATGCCACAGTGTGTGCTCATGCTGATTCGCTATCAAAGATAAGAACTTATATCAGTAGTTGTTTAGCTGTCAGTTATTAAGTTACACACAGCCTGGGACGTGACGAAATGTTCAAACTGATGTTCTGGTTATATCATGTCTTTACTGAGCTTATACACAATTTTTCCCTTTCCCTTTGTATGTCCATGTGCTCATTCTGCACCACAGCAGTTTGCTGTTGTTGTTCTTTTCTTGTTGTATTTGTTGCTGTTGTTGTTCTCTTTTCTTTTGTTTTTGTTTTTGTTGGTCTTATCATAGTGATGTTAGTCGTTCGGTCATCATAGGTTGAAATTCAGTAAGTACTTTTCACTTCTAAAAGAAATCTGAAGCAAGAAGCTTTTAACTTCTGTTTGTTCATAATCAAGAAAGAGGAGGAAAAGCAGAAAATGTTTATAAAGCTTCCTAAACGAGAAGAGAAAGTCATGCCGTGTCGTGCCAAGCCTTGCGGTGACTGACCGGGCAACGAGGCTGTTCCCGCACTCGGCCGTCTGCTCAGTTACCAGTAAACAGTGATAGACAAAGTGACAAGACAGTGTCCACATACCACAACCCTTTTTTTTAAGAGAAACGAGAACCGAAGCGGTCCAAGGTCCTTCCGTTTACCAGCCTGCGATCTGGCTGTGCGCAAGCTGCGGCGATTAAAATCAAGTAGGCTAAAGTTGCGTAAGCGATCTGGCTGTGCGCAAGCTACGGCGATCAAAATCGTGTAGAACGGCTGGGCGGCCCGGAAAGCATCAAGTGGCCTTTGTATCCGACTGACTGTGACGCCTCACAGACGTAAAACTCAAATGTAAAATATTAAATTGCCCGAAATAACTGACGTGGACATTCCTATCCGACTGTTAAACAAGATAGCAGTGTGCTTGTTAAGAACAACAACAACAAAAGAAAAGGCCCGGGGTGGATGGGGGGTGGGGGTGGGGTGGGGTGGTTAGAACAGGAAGACCGTTCACTTGCGATTGGCCCAAGGCAAAAAGTTCTATTGACAAACAAGTAAGTATGCACAGTAGTGTTTGTTAGCTTTATTCAGCTAAAACCCTGACGTTACGTATTGTAAACGATATTCTTTCCACTCTGGACAATGACAACGTTTCTGTTCTTCTTTTGTTGGATCTTTCTGCCGCTTTTGACACTATTGACCACCAAATTCTCCTCTCCCGCCTGAACTCTGTTTATGGCATTCAGTCTACTGCACTCCAGTGGTTTCACTCATACCTCTCAGACCGATATCAGTCCATTTCAGTCAATAACTCGTCTTCGTCACCATCACAGATCATGTACGGTGTGCCTCAGGGCTCAGTACTGGGGCCCATTCTCTTCGTCCTGTACACTACGCCTCTCTCCGATATCATAGCTTACCACTCTGTAAACCATCAGCTTTTCTCAGATGACACACAGCTCCAGAAATCCACTCCTCTCAGTGAAGTGACCAACCTCACCAAAGAACTCAATGCGTGCACTGACGACATAAAAACATGGATGACGGAAATTCAGCTCAAGCTGAACGACGACAAAACAGAAGTTCTTCTCTTTCCCTTTTCGTCTTCCTTGAAACCTTCTACCGTTCCCCTCCCTGACTCCATTGCTCTTGGCTCTGACATCCCCTTCTCTGATTCTGCCAGGAAGATTGGAATCATTCTTGACTCAAAACTGTCCACGAAGAAGCACGTCATAAAAATCTGCCAAACAGCTTATTTCGATCTTAAACGCATTAGTTCAATCCGCAGGTTTCTCACTGAAGACGCAACCAAGACTCTTGTTACTTCCTATATCCCTTCACGGCTTGACTACTGCAACTGTCTCCTCATGGGTACACCTAATTCTGTCATCCAACCTCTCCAGAAAATTCAGAACTTTGCTGCAAGACTTTTCTCTTGGCACCCCGTCACCACCACTCAACACCTCTCCTGCAAAAACTGCACTGGCTTCCCATTTCAGAACGTATTAAGTATAAAGTCGCTTGTATGTGTTTCAATGCTATAAATGGTTCTGGTCCTGCTTACCTCTCTGAACTGCTGCATGTCTACACTCCATCTCGTACACTACGCTCTTCTTTTGACATCCGCACGCTGGAAATCCAACAATACAAACGCAAGACTCATGGCTTTCGCACCTTCTCTTGCTTTGGACCCCACATTTGGAATTCACTCCCACAAGACCTTAGATACTGCTCAACCCTGTCATCTTTTAAAGTCAAACTGAAACCTTCCTCTTCTCACAGTATTTCCATCCTGACTAATATCACTACCCAGTTTCCGCTACAGTCAGTGTGTGTGTGTGTGTGTGTGTGTGTGTGTGTGTGTGTGTGTGTGTGTGTGTGTGTGTGTGTGTGTGTGTGTGTGTGTGTGTGTGTAGAGCATTTTTTTTTTTTTAATTAAAAATACTTTATGTCAGTAAATCGTTTTGTAGGACTACGTTCTACATGTGTATAGAATATCATATTTAGGTTAATATGTATCATGTGAGCGCTCAGGGCGTTGATGAGCGCATGATAAATGTACATTATTATTATTATGCGCACCAAGTATCAGACTGGGTGGAAATTACCGCCAACCACTTAATTCAGTCCCCACACCCGTACATACTGCCATGACTACCAATCCGCCATCGGGAAGCTGCACTCGTACTTCGGGAATTTCAATAATGGACTGAGTTTTTACTGAGTGTCATGTCATGATATTGTACCTGAAAGTAATCCCAACATAGGACTCTTAATGTTATTATAGCACATGTTTTGCTTTAGACCTAACGTTCTGGCTAGAGACAGTTAATAGGCCAAGATGCCTGTTAATGACAATGTAAACAGCCTCTGATCGGTGCCGCGGATGCACAGTAATGAATCTCAGTCAGTTATTACCCCCGCCCTACTACTGCTTTGTCGATCACTTAAAAAAAGAAAGAAAAAGAAAAAAAAGGTGTGTGTGTGTGTGTGTGTGTGTGTGTGTGTGTGTGTGTGTGTGTGTGTGTGTGTGTGTGTGTGTGTGTGTGTGT
Source organism: Alviniconcha strummeri (assembly GCA_963584105.1). NCBI lineage: Eukaryota > Metazoa > Mollusca > Gastropoda > Provannidae > Alviniconcha > Alviniconcha strummeri. Next base: position 9,860,892 of record OY757544.1, read on the forward strand.
GTGTGTGTGTGAGTGTGTGTGTGTGTGTTTGGGTAAATTTTGTTTCCATTTTAGTCTGAATAATAGAGAATTTAGCGGCACTGATTCAGCTTAGGTTTTAAATATATACCTAACCCACAATCTTTGAAAGCTAGTTATTGATTGTCTGAGTGTCTGTCTGTCCGTCTGTGTCTCTGTCTGTCTGTCTGTCTGTCTGTCTGTCTGTCTGTCTGTCTGTCTCTCTCTCTCTCTCTCTCTCTCTCTCTCTCTCTCTCTCTCTCTCTCTCTCTCTCTCTCCACCCACCCACCTCTCTTTCTCGGCGAACATAGTGTCTCTCAGTCTCTCTCCTCAGTCTCGTGCCCGAGTGACTGACTAATTGCACGTTCGGCTAAAAAATGTTTGGATTTGCAACGGCGCGCGAGCGTCCACGGGTGTCACAAGACTGTTAGCAAAGACCGTCTAGCTCTTTCAAGTTGGTGCAACGTTCTTTAACCTAGGGGTAAAAGGCGCCTATGTATTTTTCCAGCGCTGGGGTCTACACTGCTCACAGGGAGAGGCTGATCAGTGGGGAAATGTATGCCACTGAGAAACGGCTGATTCTCATGCAATAATGCATAATGTTTTTTCTCTCTCAGTTCTAAATACTTCTAAGACAGCAAGAAAGAGACTGCAAAAGAACAGCATAGAAAAACTGGTCACATCTGTCCATCATCGTAACCTACTGACAAAGAGGGGGGCGGTTCCTCAGTTTAAGTCTTACTGCATGACAACTTAAAAACACGTTACCCGTCGTGACTGAATTGGATTGAATGCATTCATTCAAAATCAAAATCAAAGCTTTACCATACCTTTTCGAAGAAACACTGATCGTTCTTTTTGGTGTAAATTGTAAGGGCTGTTGTTGTTTTGTTTTATTTTACAGACACAACACACGCATCAGAAAGAATCGTCTGCTAAAGGTCCCATAACCTGAGTGAGGCGTATTTTGTCACGTGATCGTGATCACATGCGTGTGACGTCACGCCCCGCGCCATGTTTAAAACCTTCACAGTTCAAGACAATTTATGTTAATACGTTCCTTGTGACACTGACAGCGTGCTGGTCCTAAGTATACATATTTTTACATTTATATTTTCATATGGTGACACAGAAGCTATTCAATATCTCAATCAACCAGGCTCTAGAACGTGAACTGTAGTTAAGTTTATTGAAATATGACCGCAATAGTGCAAAGCAGAACCGTCAAAAAGGCGATAGGAATTGGACTTTTTAGAGTCTAGAAATCAGAATAGTTTTATACAGTTTAGGTGCTGAACTGCTGGAATATACTTTCCACCAGATTTTGCCAACAGACAAAAATAATTTAAAGTGATCCAGAAATTCGGCCAGTCACCTCCGAGTCTGAGTTAAACTGACAGTGACACTAGTGACAGAACAGTTGCTTTATTTACTTTTAAAGTTTAATTTGTTAAATTGAGCCTATGCTTTATTCTTCCTGTCCAAACCTTCCTTTATTTAGAATTTTATCAGGACGATGTGCTTCTGATGCTGTTGGTACTTTAACATGTGTGTTCATACAGGTCTGCTAAACTCAGGCCCTCACTGCTGCCCAGTTCTGGTTGATTTTAGTCATTATTATTTGTTTGGTACTGTTAAGTACTATATTGTAGAGCTGAGAGAGAATCAGCAATTGATAGTCATTTACCTGCCATTCATTTCACAATTTTGCTGTCTTGAAGTTAAACTGAAAAGTTGCAGCTGCAGACTTGCACTGTTTGCTGAACATTGCAAGTGCAACAGTGCAACTTTGCCAGTAGAATTTGTATTTTAGATTTTGCTGATTGTAGTGAACAAGCAGACTGACATAAATTTGTCTCCATTCTTGTTATGTAGTACTAGTATGTGTAGACAATGTTTAGATAATGATGGGTACTTGACTCTTCCTTGAGTGCCTAAGGTGAAGCAGTAAGCTACACTGGCCTGTTCACTGCCAGCACAGCCCAGTGTTGGTGCAACCACCACTGCCACTAGTGCAGGGAAATATCAGGTTTTCAGTGGATTTTTTTTTATTGTAGTGCCTGTCGTGTTCAAGCTGTCTGAACCCCTGTTGGGAGTAAACCTTAGTCCAGAGTTTGTGAACCTGTATTTCCCTTATGCAGGCTAGGGTCTTGTTTTTTTCGTTGGTACCAGCGGCATTTTGAATTCCAATTGGCACATGTGGCAGTGGAAGGAAGAAGCAATGTTGTGCTAAATATATGTAATGGAGCAGAGTGGTCAAAGGACAAGACACAGGCAGCGGAGTCAATAAAGTGGAGACCACAGCAGGCGTATGGCAGCAATCAGTTTTTACTTGTTCAGCCGCAGACAGTTTTCAGCACACACCCAAAATCCTCACGCTCACGCATAGATAAGAGAACGGCGCGGGCCACAGGGAACACACGCTATCGCTACAGTAAAATCGCCCCTCTGGACCACAAAATGGCTGACAATTGTGTTTCCCTGGCCCGCACAAATACACTTTCCTCTACAATAACTAAACTAATTAAAACATCAAAAACATCAAATAAAAGCTACAGTTACAGTCTTTTAAACTGTATAAACAAAATGTACACACATGACTTATTTTATTTACACAAAGAGTGGGAAGCGTGGCTTGCGCCTGTCTATATACAGATTCGTACAACTAAATCACAACTAACACAATGTACAAAATATAAACGTCACTAAAACTTACATCGGAATAAAGAGCACGCTCCCACAGTTAGAATGGTACATAACAATTACAATACAACGCTCTGTAAGAGGAGCAAGACACTCAAAGACTAGCATTAAAACAATCGGTGCGAACTTTTGCCTGGGGCGCGTAACCTTAGTCGCAGCAGCGCTGATAGTGAGATTAAGTAGTCTATGAATACAACTAGCTTCTACAGTACACAGTACTTAATAAGTTAATTTCAGCCCAAAATAAACACTAAACATGAAGTCAGCTAAGCAAAATACTATACAACAACGCATTGATCGACACAGAATTACTTTAATCGAATCAAAACAACATTTCACTACCATTTACTAGTACTAAACTAAGCGCGCCATACAGACGACGGCTATAAAAGAATGGACCTAGAGAGGCATCGGCTACTAATTAAGCTTGATCCGGCGTCTGAATAAACGTTAAGTAAACATTCTAAGATGCCAAAATATATTACTCATAGCTTAGTGCATAAAAAGGACTAGATAGACAAAGAGTAGGTAAACAAACAAGCGGTCAAAATGTTAAGGGAGAAAAACAGATTTGAAAAAGGCGCGCACTGGCGGCTATCGCCGGTCGGCTGTGTGAAGGCCATGTGGCGTTACGCCACACGCCGCGCTTCAAAACAAAAGCGTTGTCTGCTCCGGTTCCCGGGTTACTAAAGTACAGTAATGAAATTGCATTGATCCGTTAAGCGGGGCGGGATTATTGTAAAACGTACAAAGAGCACTTGCTCACATATATATACATGAACAACTTCAAATCTCACTTCTGATGAGATTTATTAGCCTATTGCACTAGGCCAGCCAGTGTGCATTTGGTGATGGCATTCACTGGCTGCTCGTTTAACAGTTTTTCAATCTTTTTTGCTCAGTTTAAAACAACAACAAAATCTCATGAAAATTATGTTTTCCTGTATCCATTTTCCAGTATGGCCATATCCCCCCAAAATAATGAAAAACATATATTTTATACTGGTAAACTGTATGGGTTGACAGGTATGAGCTAGGTATACAAAGGTTGTATTTTTTTTAAACCCTGTTCATTTGTCTACAACTAGTACAAGATGAGCATAATTTTGAAACATAATGTTTTCATTTTCAGGTTAAAAACCTGTTTGAAATTACCTAATGAAATTTGACAACTTTCATGGCACATGCTTTTTTGGTTGACAATGACATCATTGCATTTGCCAGATCATGAGAACAGGAGAAGAAAATAAGGGTGACAAACACTCCATAGTCCATACATGTACACAATCTGACATAGAGACATTAGTGAATAAACATGAAAAACAGTATGCACAGTGGCATCTCCGCCATAAGCTATTTTTCTCCATGTCAGTGTGGTGGCAAGCCAGAAAACATAATGGGGTCACTCTTACAAAGCATGGGCTTATAATTTCCATACAACATCACTGCAATGTCACTGGTACCAATTTATACTATTATAGGGGAAAGCCTGGGGTTTCTGTGGTAGGAAACACCACAGGGTTTGTTGGGAGTAGCATTGGCTAAAAATAGCGTGTGCTGAACTAGCGATGGAATATTCTGTCTCTGGGCAGTCAAGAGGCTAAAGCAGGTTAACTGTACATATTTTGACAACAGATATTCAGCACAGCACATACACACACACGCATGCATGCACGCATGCACTCACACACACACACACACACACACATAGTGACATACATGCATACACACACACACACTCAGACTAGTCATTTTCATATCTCAGGACAAGGCAATGGGACTGAATTTTTTTTTTTTGAAAAGAAAAACTGGCAGTGGGTTCCTCCTGTCAGAGTTCTAAGACTTAGTCTTAGAACTGTCTGGCTGGGACCATGAAAGTTTTAAAGACTGAGCTTGGAATTGGATACATGATATTATTGATAACAAATCCTAAAAATAGTGTCCATTACTAGTGTGGAGAAAAGCAATACCGATCCCCTTTTTTTTAATCTACGTTCAACTTTAGTCAGACTGTTGGTGAAATGGTCTTTGTAAGTTTTGAAGTTGAAAAGATGAGAATGTTTTTAGTTCAGTCAGTAGTTCATTGGTACTGGGTCTTAGTGTGGTCCTGGGGTGCAGTAGTCTCCTTTCCCATGTGAAACCACTGACCAAAGTATGGTTCCAATTAGCGCCGGTCAGTTGGCCAAGCTGTAGACAACAAGCCTCCCTGTTCATGGCATGGGCATGGAAGAGCTGCCTTCCCTTTTCTATTACAATTTCTTTTATTCCAAATTCTGGGCCACTGATGCTGTATTTTTGAAGGTATAAAAGACCCTCCATTTTAATCCCCAGACCACTCCTCACAGAAAATTAAGCACCGTATGCCCTCTTTTGCAGTCACTTTGACAAGTCTCCAGGTCAGTCTCCAAGTCAGTCAGTCTCTAAGTCTCCAACTTTTTCATTTGTGCAACTAGAGTTTTGATTTAGACCCAACTTAATCCACATTCAACAGGTTGGTTTGTCTATCTTTTACCTTCCTAGCGTTTGGACCAATGTTTTATTGTTATTTGATTGTTGTAGTTTTTGTTTTGTTTGATCTTGCCATAAGATCTGGGGTCGCTGATGTTTCATTATTTTTCATGTTCGCTTAAATGAGTAAGTATGGGGGCCAGCTTCATGGTAGCCACGAGTTGTTTCAAATATATGATTTTGTGAATGTGTGGATGTGTGTGTGTATGCTGGATCACTTCCTGATAGTCATGAGATGCCATGTGCAAATAATTAACGCAGACATGTTTATAACCTAACCTGCTATCATTCTCGCGGTGGCCACAGAATCGCTGGTGTTGAAAGAGAGGTGGGAGTTAAGCAAGAGAAAAAATAAAATAATTTTGTGAGTGAGTGTATGTGTGTGTGTGTGTGTGTGTGTGTGTGTGCTGGATTACTTCCTGATAGCCATGAGATGCCATACAAGTAGTTAACACAGGTATGTTTATAACCTAACCAGCTATCGTTCTCAGTTGTGATGGCCACAGAATCACTCGACGACATTTGATCCTTTCACACAATAGAGACATTATACTAGTATCTGAATTTAGAAAGCTACTGTTTCAGTAGTGAAGGGATTTATGATTACAGTGATTACATTCCTGAGTAGTGAGTTGCTTGCAGCTCGGTTTAAGATTTTTGGTTTAAAGCAAGGGAAACCAGGGGCCTGGCATAAATACACCAGTACTACTGTAGTCTGACTTACACTTGTTACAGTGGTTGTAACTTGTATTGCCCCAATAACTTAAAACCTAAGTTACAGTAGTTGTATCGCCCCAAAGTAATGAGCTGGTTTGGCCTAGTGGTGAGCATTAGGCTGGTAAGCAGAAGGACCTCAGGTTGATGCTGTTTCAGCTCTCCTCTCTGTTCAAAAGTTGTGGTCTGTGGACACTGCCTTGTGACTTTATTCTTCACAATTAATGAAACATTAAAATGGCTCTGTCTCATTGCTGCCTAACTGGTGGTGACAGCATAGTAATAGGTATATAAACTCCCTCTTTCCCTACCTCCATACCCCCTTCCCCCCTTCTCCCCACCCCTTATGGTTTCTGTGGACATTAAGCACTATGTTTACTGACTTTCTTATAAATGGAAGTTATGCCCCAGAGTCAAAATCTATGAAGCCAATTATCCAATACAAAATTTAGAAATGTTCAGTGTTCCTACAATGTAAGGAGCACTGAACATCCCACCAGAGGGGGCCATAAATCCGTATTTGGTTATGGTTATCATAATATTAACAAATTCATCTTAAACTGTAATTGAAGAACTAAATATTCTGGTATATAGGATTAGGAGAGTGTGAAGTAGAGGTTAAATAACATTTTTCTTTTTATATAAATAATGCACTGTGCAGTTTCATTAAAAAGTACAATACTATAATTAATGCTTTGGTTAATTAATACTATTTTGCATTGGTCTTTACATTGCACTGTGCACTGGGAGTATGACTGAGTAGTTAGCAAAGATGCTTTTTCAGTTTGGTTTGCTCCATGTCTATTGTTGCTTTCTTCACTTAGTTAAAAACCAGATGTGTTTGGTTTCCAGTACTGGCAGTGGCACTATTTCTATCACTATTTGATGGATTGGATTTAGATCAGCACTTTATCTTCTTATTATAAAATTTATAGCCATGTACTACGTCTGTATTATACGTATAGTTGTGGCTTCTTATTTTGACCATATTTCATAATCATTTTTGTTTCTGTTCAAAGAAAGGATGGCTTTGTCATGGAAACAAGAAGCAAAAAGTGGAGTGAATTTCTTCACTTCTATGCGACGCCTGTGCCGAGAAGTTGATCAAGGGGTGAAAGATATTCACAGCAAATTAGATACTGTGCATGGACTGCAGTCTGGAGACATTAACAGACACCTTGCCTTAAAGGGCTTGCTGGACCGCAAGAAGGACTTTGGCACAGTAAAGGTACCTTCTTTACTTCCACAGTTTGTTAGTTTACTTTAACTACTAGTTCTAGTTTTCTTTACTTCCACTTCCACTGTTGGTTAGTTTATTTCAGCTACTAGTTGTACTTCTAGTTTATGTACTATAACTATTAATTAGTAATAGTATGTCTGCCATCTGCAAGGACTTGTAGCGTAGCTATGCTAGTCAACCGTTAGGTGAACTCTGTGGAGTGTGGATACCTTAACCAAAATTTACCAAATGATGTTTGATTTTTATGCTGGAGTGGCAACTTTCATTGTATCACTAAATTTTTTAGTGAAAAGTAATAGTATTAAGTATAGGGTTTGAACCAGTGCATCTGGTTCTATCTAAGGGGGAGAGCACCACTGTTTAGAATGTGGTGTCTGTGACACTGTGTCCCAGTAAGACAGAGGGCCCAACAAGAGTTTGCCTTTGCCATTTCAGGCATTTAATTTACATAATTACTGGACAAATTTGGGTGGTCTAAAGCAAATCATTTACATTTGATTGTTGTTTAGATTTTTGTTAGGATTGCTTTCCTTGTTCAGCCAGAGTGCTGTTTTCATGAATCCATTGAAAACATGAATGACTAACCACCCCATTACTATTTACAGTATTGCTATAATTGTATTATAAATGAAATCCCCAGTTTTAGACTTGGAGTACAGCTTTTAGAATGGATGATAATGTTGAAAATTACTAAGTATAACTGTCTAGCACTTGCAGTAGCATTAGCAATGGCTGCACATGTACTACCTTTTTACCCATTAAGCAAATCAGGTTATGCTACCGTAACACTAACAATAACAAGGACTGAGGAGCAAACAAAGTTGGAATTGACATTATAATGATTATGACAGCAAATTTGCTTTCAGTTTCACAGAGTTTTGTGGAACTTGCATCTAAATGCATTTTTGCTTTCTATCCTTAGTTGAGTGCCCGCACATCATTGCGTGAGATGCGAAACAAAGGCAGTGAGTTTGAGCAGAATCTGCAAGCCTGTTCTGACATCATTGATGTTCAACTCAAACAGCTGTCTAATATCCAGGCTCATTTGATGCAGTATGGATTTGTGCCACATAAAGGTATTCATTCTGTCAGTCTGTCTCCTTTTCTGGAACATGTGACCCATGTGTTCTTTTTCTTTTCTTTTTTCCCCACCCATAAGTTCTTCTTTTCTGAGAAATGTACATCATTTCTTTCTCCTTCCACTTCCCCTTCCCCCATTCTCCCCATTTATTCCTGCTACAGCTTAGTTACTGTTGATATTAAATAATACTGACTGTCAGTTTTGTTTGAGACTTTTTTTTAGTTTTAAACTAAACTGAAGACAGAAGCTAGCCTAAAAATGCAGAAAATGTGCTATGTTCGTATGCATGCTTCATTTGGTTATTCTGTTGATATTTATAAGTGTTATACAAAAGAAGTGCTTTTTTGCTTTGAATTTGTGCATGAACTCAGAGTGCAGCCATGTTGGTCTGCTCTTTAGCAGATAACCAGTGAAAAGCAGATGTTCAGTTGGCTTGTGACTTATTTGATACTTTTGCTACATATGTTGGCATGGTTTATAATGTCACTGATACAGACTGCTGGATGCAACATGGCAGCAGTCACAGTCTTATTTTCATAACTTTCAAAAATCTGATTTTTTTAATGAGCCAGACTGGAAATTATGTGAAAAACAACTATTTTGTTCCAATCTGTTGCTCCGCACAGCAGTTGAGACAGCAGTTGCGTAGTATGCTAGTTGCTACGCAGTGGCAAGGGGACTCTACCTTAACATTTTTGTTGTTCTGGTTCCACAGCAACCTTGGCAACCTCGCTTCTGCGGATGTTAAGCAAAATGTTTACTTACTTACTTTCCTATGTGCTTTCCTGATGCTTCTTTAATGCAGTTTCCATTTAATCCATGAATTTTTACATTTAATCATATTTATCTGTGCTTCTCCTCAATAGACGATCTTCAGAAATCCAGGGGACTACACTCGGTAAGTGCCTACGGGCATGGGCCTGTATATATAGGTCAATGCCTGCAGGTGTAGTGCAGAGTAAGCATGCTTTTGTTGGGGGTACAGTGAGCACGTGGGGAAGATGACGGACACCCGTAAACAAAAGTAAAAAAAAAAAGCATAAGAAATGCTGATCAAGCACTCACTGTTCATGGGGAACATGCAGATCGGATAGCAGATTCCCCCAGCTGGTAGTCTGGTATAAATTATAATAGGTCCATGCCTGAAGATCAAAGTTCTGGAGCCGTGTGAGAGTCGAGGTGGACGTCCTGGGCTGTCCATCCTAATGAGCCTTCTGGTTTCCGTGGACGTAAAGAATTATTGAACCGTGCTTCGGCATTGGTCACAACTTGTCCCTAATATGTCAACTGACATCTGAGGACATTAAGCATCAACTCATCATCATCATCAGCCTGAAGATCTAAAACTGTCGCAGATTGGCTCTTCTCCACTGCTGCCTCCATTCAGGGGACTTCACTCTCCCGGAGTAAGAAAACACTGTCAAATTATCTTCGCCTGTTATTTCCGGAAATTGTCTATTAGTGCAATATATTTACATTCAAACTACAAGTACACTAGACCAAAACTACTCCTGTTCTCTCCTCCCCATCCCCCGTCTCTCCCCATTGCAAAGATGTCCTCTCTTTGCTTGCTGGTAGCGCTCATGTTTACCTTTGGCTTAAGTGTTGCTGTTACTGTTAGTTGGCTTTGGTTGGATTGTTTCAGAACCTGAAGATGCTACAGAAGAAGCAATCATTGATTCAAGTACTGCTGAACTGGAACCATATCCTTAACTGTAGTACTAGTAGTAGACAAATACTGTAAAGTGTAATTAATAGTAATATAGTAGGTAATCTGTTTGATGTGCTGTATGCAAACTTTGCACTGGACATGTCAACAATTCAAATTCAGTTGTACTGTGACTTTTGTGTGGATCACTGGATGCTCATTTAATTGTAGGATCTGCATTAACAGTGATTTGTGATGAAAAGAGTATGACATTAAATGATTAGTAATTGGTGTTGGAGAATGAGCAGGCATGCATTTAACATAATTTATGGTCTGTTGAGTTAGTAAACTGGTTTTGAAAATAGTGTAACCCATAGTTATGGTGGTAACACTAGTTTCTGTAGCATGTGAAGAATAGATGAGGTTGAGAGATGACCTTTTAATGTTTTATGATGCCAGAACTGTGTGCCCAAACAGTACTGCTGCACTAGATTGAGACGTATTAAAATTTGCCTGTTGAGAATGTTTTTCCTCTTAACTGCATCCACACCAGCCACCCCACCACAACAGGAAGCTACAAACAAGGAGGAGATTGACAAAAAATCCAAGCTAACACCGTGTCTGGAAGACTTTGGTTTGAGCAGTTACACCCTCAACATGCTCAACCGACCCTCCCAGGCCCAGCAGGCTGAGTTCAAGGTCCCCGGTGCAGCAGTACCTGAAAGGTTTGGATTCAGGCCACTATTGCAATGATTGTGGGACTTTTTATGATGTGCATTGAAATTAAAATAAGTGGCTGTGGAACTTTTTTAGACATGCATTGAAATTAAAGCGATTCTTTGAAGTGATGATTGCATGCTCAAACGACCATCCCAAGCCCAGCAGGCCAAGTTCAAGGTCCCCGATGGAGTAGTACCTCAGAGGTTTGGATTGAGGTCATTGTTGCCGTGGTTGGTTGTGGGACTTTTTTGACGTGCGTTAAAATAAAAGCGAGCCTTTGAAGTGATGGCTGCGTGCTCAGCCGACCATCCCAAACCCAGCAGGCTGAGTTCAAGGTCCCCAGTGCAGTAGTACCTCAGAGGTTTGGCTTCAGGTCACTATAGCAGTGACTGGCTGCAGGACTTTTTTGATGTGTATTAACATTAAAGTGCATCTTTGAAGTGATAATTGCATGTGGCTTAGGCCATCTGGGCATGTGGAAAAGGGTACAGTAGGAAATCTTGGACATTATAAAGTACTAGTATGCAATAAATTTGTTTAAACTTTGCGTAGCGGCAGTTCAGTTTAACACCTGAGCCCCAGCCCCCACCAATTCATACGACTCCCACTGACCTTGATTTTATTTGAAGGTCAGTGGCACCAAACAGTTGTGAAAACTGAAAGCTGTATATTTTTGATTTAATTCTGGATGAGATCTTTGTTTTGCCCTCATATAACTGACAGTTTCTTAGATCGGGGGGGGGGGGGGGGGGGGATTCTCTTATTTTGGATGTGAATGATCTGAACATTGGCTTCTTTATATCAGATCTAGATTGTGTGTGCCTTGTCCTTGATGAAGAATATATTTCTAGGAACACTTGGCAATTGACAAATATAAGTGTTTATTCTATACATGTAACTCTGGAGGTTTCGTCTCCAAAAAAAGTTCTTTTAAAGCGCCCCTGAACACTGATTTTAAGTCGTAAATATCACTTACTTTGTACTATATAAATAAAGTTTAACATACACACTGTTCGTTTGATAGATTGACATTTTCCTGAGGTACGTATAAGTATTGATTTGAAAGAAAACAAACACGACGCTTCGAGCATCTGCGTCATCTGCAGCTGAAAATCCCATGTTTCGGTCACGTGACCTCCGTGACGTCACAACAAGACAACTGACCCGCTTGGCTCAGTAATGACTTGAACAAAATTGAATCGAAAGTAGTCTGGCAAATCAGTTTTAAAGCATGCCGAGCAAGTGTGCAGCAGTTGGTTGCAGTAAAAAGTTGACAAAGGAGTTTTCTTTCCATGCTTTTCCTTAAAAACACACACACAAAAAAACATAAAACGACAGTGGCAAGGCAATGAATCGATGGGACCTAGCCACAAAGAAGTGGGAACCAAAAGACCTCGATGTACTCTGCTCAAAGCATTTCGAAAAAAAATGCTTCACAGATCGCACCCTGCTGAGCATTCAGTTTGGGCTCAAATACATGTCCACAGGGTAACCGACTTTGAAAAATTTCCAGTTCGAATCTCCAAGGATGAAGCTCCGACGCCACTGCCAGTAGTTGGGCCTTTGTTTATTTCCCCCTTGTCATTCCATCTTTCTCGAGCCTTGTTAGGTGCGTGGTGTTTCGGTCTTTTTCTTTGTGCCTACTCTAGCTTTCACAACAGACTAGACCTCATCAGGGAGCCTGCCTTTTATTGGGTGTTTTATGTTATTTTCCCAATTTATCCGTGTTTGTTTCATCATACGTAAAGATGAATTTTTGTGTGTGTGTGCGTCCGTTCTAGTTCAATAGACTAGCAATTTTGTGGACTCCCTGGGTTATGGTTTGGGGTTGGGCTGGTTCTTGCCACTGACTGTTTTTTCTCTTTCAGCTACTTTTGTTTCTTGGGTTATAGCGTTCATTTACGATGTACGAGTGAGGGGGGTAGTCTCGTGAGCGTCTGCTGCCCTGCAGTGTTGTTGTCACTGCTAAGTGGGTTGTATCGTGTACATGGATTACGTGTATTCAGCCTTTGTCACGTTGCTCGCTGACATTTCCTGCCTCCTCTTTCTTTTCAGAAAATGTTTGTTGTCGTTGTTTTGTTTTCTCTCTCTTCTCTTCCAACAAAGGTCTTTCATTTTTATCTTTGGCTTATTGGGCAATTCGTAACCGCTGTTAGCTTGCCTGATTAGGGCAGCCATTTTGAATTTCTCTTTTCATCTGCATTTGTTTACATCCCAATGCTATGTCGTCGGTAGTCCTGATTAGCGATTTGCTTTATCAGTCTGCAGGCATTGTGTTTTTAGATGGAGGCCGGGTTAGTGAGGAGTTAGTTATGGTTAGTTTGGCTTTCCATCTGTTTGTCGTTGGCACAGTTATTTTTGCTTCTGTGCGCTTATGTCAAGTTTATTCAAGTCAAGAACTTCTTTATTCCTTCAGAGGAAAATGTTGTGCCACACATAAAGCTACAAAGACAGTGTACATATGTAAAAGATTAACACTTAAGAAGTACAGAACAACACGTAGTATTGCACACATTACAGTATACAATAAACACAAAGCATAACCACCACTGTTCTCATGACGCTTCATCACTTGAACTCTCCCAGTCTATGCCAGAATTGATATTCGCAACTGGCTCGTACTGGAATGGCCGTATTCCAGTTGCCATTTCCAACTTTTCAGGCAAATTTATCCGGAGTTTTGTGCACTGAAACTGTAGAAGCAACAATGCCAATGGCAGTCAAGTCTTATCGTGACGTCACGATTAGCCTTTGACTTTACAGCTCCAAATAAATTCTCCGCCAAAACATGCCCGATCATGCGGCTACAGCGGTTATTTCCCTTGCCCATTCTGCCGTGACATATTGGTCTTGTTTTGCGATTCATAAGCATTTAAGACAATTGAAAAATATGAAATGATTACTGAGACATGGGATATATACCTGTATTTACTGTGTGAAAATATTTAGTCGGTGGAATATACCAAAGAGGAGATCTGAAGCTAAAATTGGTCAAAATCAGTGTTCAGGGGCCCTTTAATCTTTGGTTAATGAGACGAGTTTGTTTTCGTGACCTTCATAAAATTCCAAGGTGACAGCCGAGTAAACTTGTATTTGATTTCTCACTGTGTGTTGCGTAGTGTTGGTGGTAAAGCGCCAGGTAGAGATGCCACAATGCGCCTGGATTCTGTGCCAACCCCCTTCCAGAACAGGGGCTTGACTGTGACACCCAGCCTGTTCTCTTCTCAGGCCCAGTGCTATGGCACAGGGCTGGATAGGACTGCTCAAGGTATGGTCATGTGCGTTATCACACAATATTAGTGTGAGTTGTAATTTATTGTTTTATCTTGTTTTGCCACCATCTTCTCTGTCCATCACCACCACCACCACCATTGTTAATTATCCAGTGAACTGCATGCAGGTTTGAGAGTGTGGAAGCCAGCAAAATCTACTGCCTGTAGTTCAGACTGATTATTACAAGATTATTTTTTGATGGTTGGAACAAATGTTTATTTAGTTTTAAGACACCTTCCACTCGCACTCCCTGTTGCCCCCAAGAGACATTTTAACAGACCACAGAAAAATATTTTGTCTTTGGGCTGCAGCATTTTGCTCATCTACATGTATGATAATTTTTATTTATTGGCAATAAATTGAGACAGTGATAACCTTTCATAAAAACAACAGCAGCAAAAACAGAGAAATTGTGACAGGATGGATTTTATGTTAATTTTGTGTGCAGAGGTATTTTGCCTGCCATGCACTCCTGACATGACAGTGAGCGTTCAAGGACCAGCAGTAGACAGGGACTGCTGTTTCCAGTCATCACAACGGGGTTTGGCAAAGACACTGGACTTCTCTGACAGCCCTGTCCCTCCTGTTCTGCATACCCCTGGGGTCAAGCAAATACCCCGCTTGAGAGATGCTGTTGTTCCATCAGCGGTAGGTTCCCATGGCTGCATGTTCTGTGAGTCTTTACTCTTGCCTCGAGGAATAATTGTTATGGTGTTTCCAAGGGAAACCACTGATGCTAAATGGGAGGTTCACCAGTTGAACAAAGCCACTTTGAAAAAGAATTTGAGGCACACACCTTGTGAGCAGTAATCAAGGTGCACAACAGCCATTGGGCAGAAGTTGCAAAGAAAATTTGAGCTGTGCTTGGACACAAGCATGGTTTGAAGCTTCTTTGTGACACTTCTTAGCCAATGGCTGATCTGCTGCACCAGTGCTCATCGTCAAACTGCCTGCTTTGTTGTCAGACAGCCCCATCAAGACCGAGGTCTTTGTCTAGGGTGGTGACCTGGGTTCTTGATGGTGCATTCTTGCCAAAATGTTGCTTCCAATTCTCAAGGGACTTCTCTTGATTATACTGTAACTGTGCGAGCTCTTCATATAGCCATATAGCATCCTGACTCTAAAATCATGTCTTGAGAGTGTCACCTTTCAAACGCAAAATTTACAGGAGAGTTCTGGTCTTTGAAAGGTTGTAATATGAAACAAAGTGTGTGTCTGATGACATCATCTTGTAGTACATTCTCAATCCTTTTGAATGGTGTAACCTCAAAAGGTTTCCTGTATCCGATTACTTCTGGAGCATCCCACATAGCAAAACAGTTTCCAGAACTGCAGATGGTATGGTAATGCATACATGTCAATTGTCATAAATGCTGACGTCAAACTTCTGAGGAGGAAGTGGAATTCTGTTCTTTTAAAATTCATTGCAACTTAATCTAAAACAGTACTTTTAGAACTTACTGCAACTTAGTCAGACATGGTCTGAACTGTTGTGGTCATAGATTTCTTGAAAATGTCTTTAAAAAATAATAATAATGATAAAGTGGATTTGAATAGTGTCCATCCTCCATGCAAGCTGGTTTAGGATAACAGCAGCAAAAGTCACACAAATGTGCATTATCTGGTGTCTGATTCAGAGCTGATGATCTTTTTCTTGTAATCACTATGTGAACTTGGTAATCAAATTCCGACAATTTTGAACACATATTAACATCCTGCCTGGCATGTGACAACACAGTTGCAGTTTATTGTTGCTATTCCTGTATTAGAGTAATAAGTCTGATTATCTCCCTTAGACCAGCTACTGTGCGTCAAAGAGTGCTGTAATTATTATGTGCAATGGGTAATCTCTTTACAGTAATTTCTTTGCCACTTCCAAGGAGGTGCTACCATAAACAAACTTATGGCCTTAAGTGTTGGGTACTTGTTTGATTTTTTTTCCGTCAGATTTGTTATCAGTCAAGTTGTTTATTATAGGAAGTTATGGGACATTTTGAACTTGACCATGGGAACTGCGTGCTGGGAGATACTTGACATGTACTGACCCACTAACAAATTAACCTGACCTGTATGTGCAGTGGTGCAGAATTTCTTCTTTTTATATACATTTTTATTGTAGAGTGTAATAAAACTTCATCCCCTCAAGTCATAGGTCCATCTCACACACATGAGGCTGAGGCTGCTGGACTGTCCTTTCAGTCGTGCTTGATGAAAAAGGCGTTGTGACTGTCCAGGACCAGGGA
Source organism: Alviniconcha strummeri (assembly GCA_963584105.1). NCBI lineage: Eukaryota > Metazoa > Mollusca > Gastropoda > Provannidae > Alviniconcha > Alviniconcha strummeri. The sequence continues at coordinate 9,877,020 of OY757544.1, forward strand.
GGCAAAAGCAGTGCAGCCAGGCAGCTGAAGCTGGAGGACGCCTATGATGCAAACAACAGTCCTGTGCCACCCATCCTGAGAACACCTGGCATCCAGCAGATCTCCACCCGCTCAGCTGTAGAAAAGCAGCAGATTGGCAAGATGGACAGTTCTGGAGCCGACAGTCAGATGGAACTTCCCAGGACACCGGAGATGACTTACAGTCTGAAGGTGATCAGTGTTTTTAATTTCACCATCACTGTGTTGTACTTGTTTACCAGGGAAGAAAATAGCTTTGAGCATTAGAAGAAAAAAAAAGGAGGAGCTTATATCACAGGACCCATATTAGTTAAGATGAGATCAAAGTGTTTTTTGTATATATATAAACACATTTTTAGTTTTCCCCTCTCCCCCCACTATATTGCATAAAGTTTTATTTGGCACTAAATTTACAGTGTTCATTTTCCCATGATCAGGTGATTCAGCAGTGCTGGTATATTTTTATGATTTGTGTGCACATTATTTGTGTTGTTCAGTGCTGTTATAAGTGTTGTCATTGTTTTGTGCTTGCTTACAGGATCTGGAAGATATGACAGTGTCATTCCAAAACACAGACCTGAGCCCAGCCATCACTGAAAGGTCTGCAATAGCAACATCCTTTGCTGACATACAGGACTCGACTCAAACAGGAGCATTTTTCCAGCAAAGTTTTCAGTGTGGGAATGTGCCACCACCGCGACAAGGCTACATTGCCAAGCCAACAGGCATTACTGTGCCAGAGCCACAGCTCTCCAGGTGGACAAGAGACAGATTTAACACAGAGTCAGTTGACATGCCTGCCAGTCCGGAACTGACCATGTCTTACACCACTGTGGCCAGAAGCAACACTGCTCCTCAGACAGCCCTGACTGTTACCTCACAGCGTTTGGATGCTGAAAGTCGTGGAAAGCGCTTGGGCATCGGGAGCCACGTGTACGGTGAGAACGCTTTGCAAAACGAAAAGGCAGACTTTCCATCTTTGTATTCTACAACTGCAACAGGAAAGCTGGCCGATGCCAACTCTCGTGTTTTTCGGTCAAGAGAAAACATAAATTTGCCTTTCATGCCTGAATTAAAGACGGGGAAACTGGACCCTAGGATGTACAAATCGATGTTGCCGGACCAGCCAAAATTGCAACAGCCAGTGGCAGACCTTCCAGCTACTCCAAAGTTTATGGGGAGCTACCATTTCATGGGCAACAAAAAGTAGTTTTCAGAGACAGCTTCAAGGTTTCATGTAGAATTTTGCATGGTGCTGTAAGTGTGTGAGGTCATGAAGCAGGTTGGCTGAATAGCTTCCAGCTGGATGCTGCCAGCCAGTACTGAGTGCAGTGAGGGTATGCAGTCACGCCAGCACTTGCCGTCTTCCTGGGAAACCTGACCAAATGAAAGGTGGATCAGTTGTAGTTTTACTGCAAAACCTGAGCCAGTGACCAAGCTGTAGTGTTACTGGCAAACCTGACTGAGTGACATTGAGCTGTAGTCTTACCAAGATACCCGACCAAGTGAAAGTGATCAAATGGTAGTCTTACTGTGAAACCTGAGTGAGTGAAAATTGCATCCATCTGTAGTGTTATTGGGAAACCTGACTGAGCAACATGAAGCTGTAGTCTTACTGGGATACCTGACTGACTGAAAATCACATCAAGCTGTGAAGACAGAACCAACCATGAGTCAGTCCATTGTGCTTTTGGATACATGGGTTAAGCCCATCATGTTCAGTGCAGTAAAAAATTAAAGAGTAAGGAAAGTTCCCACATTCTCTTTTCAAAATTGTTTAATCTACATGTATATATTGTTATATGTGTCCCCCACAAATGTGTTTGTAAAATGATTGATGTGCGAATGCTGTTTAATAATTCATACACATATAGTGACATCAGTAGCTGTGGATCAGGCAGTGTTTCAGATGCTGCAGAGCTTGTTTAAAATGTGCTGGATTAAAGCTTGTGTGGTGAGTTTGTTGTTGTTGTGTAAATGTGGGTAATCAATGTAAAGTGCTATGCAGAGTTGCAACAGTCCAGTGTAAAACGTGTTAGTTATAGTATCAGAATTATTTGTCATTATTTTCACTTTTCACTTTCAGCATATTGATTTGAATATGTTTTATTTCAAAAATACGTGTCAGTAGACGGTATCAGAGTATACGGTTTCTCTGAGCATCAAATGTTTTAGTATTTTATTACTGTGGTGTTATACAGTCAACAGACAGAAAATAGTTTGGCCAGGATATCTGACATGCATAAACAGTGAATCAGAATCTGCACAAGTCTTATGTTCAGTTCTAGACATTTTACCGCCATACTATCATTCATATATGACTTGCTGATCAAACTCATTTGGACAGGAAAACGTCTGTGTGTGTGTGTGTGTGCATGCATGTGTGTGTTATGGAGGGGTTGGGGGGGGGGGGGGATTACAGTGAAATTGCTTGAATGTAAGACATAAGACATCATCGGCTTTTACTTTACATGTTTAATTAAACTTCTTTATTAAAAGCAAAACCTGTTTCTTATTACAGTAGATCAGTTTACAAAAGAAACATGTAGTTTTGTTTCCAGGTAAACAAACAGCAGTAAATGAATTGTATTATTGTATTATATGATTCATGGGGGGTGGGGGGGGGTGTTGAAGGACAGAAAAAGTATGTAAACTGAACACTGAAATGTACAAGTCAGATGTATGTAAAAACATTTAATCAAGTTAATGTAACTTGTAAGACTGTAATTAGTAATAAACACATATTTTGGTGCATAAATAGATTGTTATAGTATAACCTATGTGTACCAAGAAAAATGTGTAGCCCGCAGTGTTTTGTCAGAAATTAACAAGGGCAATCACTCCCAAACTCATTTGTTCATTGTGATTATTCCAGTACATGTTCAGCAGCTGAGCATAAAACACGACCTTTTAACCTTCACAGTGATTGGCAGTTGACTACACAATCCACATATTGTGGGCGTCTGTGCAGGAGTTACTACTACTCTTCACTCTTTAAATGTTGTGGGTGGTTTTTCTCCCCAAACTCCAGTCAGGGTGATGCTGAGGCTGTAGTTGGCTTTTATTACTTTAATAATATTGACCACAAAAAAGAAAGAAAACAAAAGATTTGGTATTAATTTTTAAGACTGGATTTTCTCCCAGACTGCACTTTTATTTGTTTATTTATTATTATATTAACTTATTACAGTAAAATATACAATGTGAACAAATCATTATTAACCTTTAGCTGAGAGGGATATTTAGAGGTTCACTTTCTTTGCGAAATTCTATCAGCTGAAAAGTATCTGCATCTGAATTGAAGTCTGGGTGATTTTTGGGGTCCCCAGTTTTCCATTCACCAGTCACTGCAAAGGTTAGAGCTAAATGGCACAATAGAAAACAACAATATAGAATAAACACTGAAATACAAAAATAACGCAGAATGACTGAGACCACAACATGCTAAGTCCAGTTTCAATGCAATTTTGCAGAAAATACGCTGTACTGGAAAATAGACAAAGAATGACAGTACAATGCAGGTGAAAACAAGACTAACTCAAGCTTGATTCAGGTACAATGTTACAGTGACTAGAAGAAGCAAAGGACTATTTGAGATTCAGCAAGATGGAGGGGAGCAGTGCCAGAAGAAGAGTAACGGCGGCAGAGATGGCCGTCGCTGCACTTCTGTCACCGTCGTAATTCCGAGCGGTACCTCCGGTGCCACTGCCAGCCTTATTGCAGGATGAGAAGTCGTCGTCCACGCTCAGCCCTTCTCTGAAATCAACAGCAAGCAGCCAAGATGAGGGTGCCAAGAAAAAAGGTTAGTGGACTGTGATGACCCACTTAGTGTTATCTTGTGTCCTGATTTTCTACAGCTTAGTCACACCGATGCTGATTCGTTGCCAGTGTCTCATTCCATAAGGAATTTGAATAACATTATGATGGGTGTATTTATTCTACGCATGCAAAAACAAACAAAATAAGCACATGCAGACGTTAAAGATCCTGTAATTCATGTCAGAGTTCGATGGATTATGGAAACACCTAAATAGCCCAGTATATATACAGAATGTGACAGCTTTTTCAGTGTTAAAGTTGGACACTGTACGGAAGAAGGAGAAGAACGTTTTTTAAGTACAGATGAATGAATATTTACCGAAACTCATAAAAGCTGGGATTAGAGACCACAAAAAGTGACTGTGTTCACAATTAGAGACTGTTTTCGAAGCCCCAACAGTCAGTTCGAAAATCAGTGTCCCTTTTAAATTGATAGGACTTGGTAAATTGGCTTGATCAGAACGTTCTCGATCTCTCTAACCAGTCGAGTTATGGCCGCTGTCAGTGGTTAGCCCAGTTTAACGCCTGGTTGGCTGCGGGGAAATACAGGTGGGGAGCGGGATCCTTGGAGGGAGACTATACCTAACGCTAACGCTAGACTGTCACCACCACAGTGCTTCTGCATTCAGATGGGTGCCGATGTGAGCCGTTTCGTTTTTCATTACGGGGGAACAGAACGGAAGGTGCAAGTTGGCCTGAAAATATTGTCCACGGTAGGATTATACGCGAAAATGTTTTCATCTGCATGCTTCATTTGGTTGTTCCGTTAAAAATCATACATACAAGTGCTTGTTTGCTTTGCATATGAGCTCATTAGGGCGCAGCCTATTAGTTTTCTACAGATGACGAAGCCACACACACACACACACACACACACACACACACACACACACACACACACACACACACACACAAGAAAAAAAGAAGAAGAAGAAAACAACAACAAAACAAGAATAACAACAACAAAAACGGTTGGCTCGTGACGTATTTGGTACTTTAGCCACACATGCCGGCCTTGTTTATGACGTCAGTGACAGACTGCTGGGAACAACTGAAAATGGCAGCACTCGCAGTCGTGTTTTCGAGACTTTAAAACATCAATACTTTTTTAATTATAGTTTTTTTCAACCGAAGAGGACGAGAGAGCGTGTGAAAAAGAAAAGAAAAAGAGTGCTCTTTGAGTTTCTTTTTCTTTTTTCATCATTTCATTGCTATGGATGGGGCTCAGTGACGCCTCTTCGGTTCGGTTCCCCTTCAGTTACAAAGGGCCAAGTCACAATGCTGTCTGTAAACCACAGGCTATGAAGAGAAAGGCAAGAATTGCAAATGAGCGGCCCGAAAGGCCCGGTCGACTCACAAGCAGACGGCCCTCTTGGCCAGGCAGGTCCCCCTGACGATGGTGCCGTTGTGAAGGCAGAAAGGGATGGCGTCGCGGCTGCACACCATGGGGTTGAACCCGTTGCAGTCAAAGTCGCCAGCCCGTCGGTGACCGCAGGCTGCGAATGTTTCGTCCAGTGCCACCTTTTCTCTGCAAGGATCAGACATAACAATGGTTTGTTAGTACTTAGTAGTGTTTTCTTTGTCTTTTGTGAAGGTGCGGGTTGACAGAAAAGTTGAACTGGCTGGCTGCAATTAGGACTAGCGAATGTTTCGTCCAGTGCCACCTTTTCTCTGCAACGGTCAGATAAAGCAATGGTTTGTTAGTAGTGTTTTCTTTGTCTTTTGTGTGTGTGGGGGGGGGGGGGGGGGGGGGAGACTGGGTTGACAGAAAGGTTGAACTGGCTGGCTGCAGTTAGGACTGGCTAGGATCAGTGGCGAGCGCATGCTGCGCGTATTTGACATGTTGTAGACCTCCCCACTACAGTGAGCAGACACAGAAGTGCACCGAAACGTCCCATACTTCATCGAGTGCCTGTGTGGACTTTTACTTGCTAGGAGTGACCGGTTAAACCTGTTGGTATCAGGTTTGGGGCTGGGCGTGTGTGTTTTTTGTTTTGTTTTTTCTTCTTTCTTTTTTCTTGGGGCGAAGAGTGGACTGGCTGCAATTAAAACCACGTAGCAGTGCATTTACCTGTGCGCTACCGAGTGACACTTCCTTCGTAATTTATGTGTGATTCATCAGTTATGTGATCTTCGCTGCCTAACAGCTGCGTACATCTTCGCCGGGAAAACTACAGGACTGTTCACCGCATTGTTGACCGTGAATGGTCATTGTGGGAAAACTCTTTAACATCCAGTCACATATATATTTTTCTTTTCTTCAGCAGTATGGGTTTCGGCCGATAAACAGTTAACCAACAGCCCCGAGAGGGAAACCAGCCCTAGCGCGCTTCGTTAACCCTTTCCCTGCCCTTATGACACCAGATGACGTCATTGACGAAGTGTTTTCTGTCTGGCTGTGGGACGTCATGGGGCGTCCTGATCGAAATTGGACTTTTCCTGCAAACTCTCGAGAAGCAAAGTTGAGGAAATGGAACCGTTTCTGGTTGGCTGAATCATTCTGTGAGTCTGTTGAAGATATTACACCAGCAGCATACAATTCTTTAGTCAGGCGAAGGGTTAACAACTTTAAAAACAAACAAACAAACCCACAAAACAACAACTGCTGATTCCACACGCTGCAAGTGAATGCAGGAAAGCATTTAACATTTGACACTGATGTAGCAACTTTGTTCTTCCCTTCTTCCCACAGCGCGACAGTCTGTGCTCACAGCAGTGGCGGTGCAATGAATTGCTGACCCTGACTCCGGTTTTTGCATAAATACTTTGGAGTGGAAACACGACATTCACGGCTCAGGAGCCGTGTAAACAGGGTGGTGGCCCTGGGCTCCCATCCCTTATCCCACTCCACCCCCGTCCCTAATAAGCCATACGGTTTCTGAGGACGTAAAGCACCACGAAGGAAAGAAGAAGACACGATATTGTTTGCATTTGTTTTACTGACGCTCGAGTCCCGAGTGACTGGTTGTGAGCCGGGGGAGACTTCAGACAGCAGTTCACACTGCAGTCCAACACAGACAGCCAAGCGGTTGAGTTACGTACATGCACACGGCTCGCTGGGCGCTGCAGCGTCCGGTGACCATGGTGCCGTTGGACAGACAGAAGGGGATGGCGTCCAGGGTGCAGATGTTAGGGTTGAACTTGTTGCAGTCAAACACCTCCCCTCTCACCACCAGCACACCTGCAAAACACGACAGCGTGATTACAGTATTGGTATTAATAATAATTTAAGTATTTATAAAGCGCGAAATCTTGTCCGTCGAGACTATTCTAAGCGCATACACGCGCGCGCGCACACACGCACGCACGCACGCACGCACGCACGCACGCACGCACGCACGCACGCACACACACACACACACACACACACACACACACACACACACACACACACACACACACACGAGCATACTGACTATACGAAGCTTAAGTTACACAACTTAAACTGGGCAGCAAACAGAGGCTTGAGACCAATGAAGACAGCAGTGCTCACAGAACGGAGCACTTGGCGGGTGTATAGGTTTGGGAAAAGAAATGTTTTGAGGTGACAGTATGTTTTCAGAATTGCACTTGCTACAGTGCTTTTGCTGCAGCCACGATGCGCTGCCGGGCAGCTAGGTACCGAGTCATCAGTTCAAGGGCTGGGCTTCTCGCCAACTGACTGTGCTTGCACCGTGACCATGCGACCATCAGATTTCAGACAGCAAAGAATCCACTCCCCTGAAATACAGAAACTGCAAGAGCAGCTTTTGACAATGCATTGACTGGGATGGTTGTATGCTGTTCGGTTTGGTGCGAATCAAGCGTGTTTATTTCGGCTTTTTTTTTTTTTTTTTTTTTTTTTTGAACGTTGAAATTCGGATGGTTGGACGGCCCGGTAGCTTTTAGTTGTTTTGCGAAGTCCTAGTTTCAACCAGTTTTACTTCTGACGTTCTGTTGCGTTTGTGTCGTGATCTTTGTGTGGCCGGCAGCAGGGTTCGCGTTAACCGGTAATTTTCCGGTATTTTACAGGTTAAGACCAGCGTATACCGGAAAACATTTCCGCAATCGGCCAGACGTACCGGCTGTTATTTTGTTTGACCGGTTATAACCTAAAAAATAAAATAAATGCAGAGACAGACAGGCAGAGACAGGGAGAGCGTGCGGGTGTGTGGATTTGCACACAAGCATGTTGCGTGCATAGTGTGTGTGTGTGTGTGTGTGTGTGTGTGTGTGTGTGTGTGTGTGTGTGTGTGTGTGTTATAGACGGGGAAGGGTGTAGAGTGTTTGCTAGTAGAGCTCTGGCAGTAGTATAGACAGCCGTCTGTCTGGCCGGTTACAGTGATCGTCTTAACCGGTTTCCGTGAACCACTTTCGCCACCTTATAGATGTCACACCGATTTGAAAACTGTCTAGCGCGATCACTGTTTCAGGCCTTCGTCCACCGAGCTCTTCTTCTTTATGGTTCTGTTGTGTTTAGCACGTGGAAGGGCTGCTTTTTCTTTTAGATGCTTGTTTTAAGGCTCTCTTCTGGGTCTTCTTCCTAGCGGTTCAGTTGTAGGCACATCGTAGGGCTCCTGTCTCTTCTCATTGTTTCTCTCTCGGGCTTTCACCTGGGCCTTCTTCTACCCAGGTCCTCTAAGTCCTAAACTGTTCAGTTTAGGACTTAGTATGGTTCTTTCATTTGTTCAGCGTCAGAGTGCCTATTTTTTCAGTCTTGTGTTACTCCTTCTTCTGCCCAGCTGAGTGTTTTTTTTTCTTTTCTTTTTCTTTTTCTTTTTTCTTTTTGGCTCATCCTGTTCTTTTGGCTCTGTTCTTCTCACAGTGATTTTTTGGGTGAAGGCGACATGTGTCAGCCTGTGACAGTGTGATTTCACTCTCGTAATCGTAAACAGGTGGTAAACAGGCTCAAGATCCCCTAGGGTCTCTCCACACAATTGTTTCACCGGTGGAGCGAATTACTGCTCTCAGTGGGAGGGGTCCGCGGTGATTCACCGTAAGAAAAACGACCTGCTTTACAAGGACGCTACTTGTCTGTGTCACAGCCTTGCCCGGCTCTGGATCCACTTAGTTGGTCTGTTCTTGTTAGCACTTAGTTTGGCTCCTTTATCTGTTTTTGGTGCTTTTTCAGTCCTGTTTTAGGCCTTCGTCCCCCGAGCTGCTCTTCTTGACTGTTTTGTTCTTTTTAGTATTTGGAGGGGCTGCTTTTTCTTTTGGATGCTTTTTTTAAGGTTGTTTCTTAGGCCTTCTTCTTAGTGGTTCTGTTGTTGTAGGCACTCTAGGGCTCCTCCCATTTCACACTGTTTTGTCTATTGCGTTTTCCCTGGGGCCTTCTACTGTTCAGTTTAGTACTTAGTATGGTTCCTCTATTTGTTCCGAGTACCTCTCTTTTGCAGTCTTGTTTTACGGCTTTTTCTAACCTGCTGAGTGGTTTTGTTCTTTTTGACATTTCTTTTGGCTCATCCTCTTCTTTTGGCTCTGTTCTTCTCACAGTGCTTTTCCGGGCGTAGGCGACATGTGTCAGGGCCTGTGGCAGAGTGATTTCACACTCGTAATCGTAAACAGGTGGTAAACAGGCTCAAGATCCCCCAGGGTCTCTCCACACTATTGTTTCGCCGGTGGAGTGAAGTTCCCTCAAGGGGAGGGGTCCGCGGTGATTCACCGTGAGAAAAACTGCCTGCTTTACACGAACGCCTCTTGTCTGTGTCACAGCCTTGCCCGGCTCTGGATCCTCTTCTTAGTGGGTCTGGTCTTGTTAGCACTTAGTTTGGCTCCTTCATCTGTTTTTGGTGCTTTTTCAGTCCTGTTTTATGCCTTCGTCCCCCGAACTGTTCTTGGTTGTTCTGTTCTTTTTTCATTTTTTTTTTCATTGAGGGGCTGCTTTTTTTTTGCTTTTTTGGGGGGTGGGTGGGTGGGTGGGTGGGGTGGTTTATGCTTCTTTTAAGGCTCTTTCTTAAGCTTTCTTGTTAGTTGTTGTGCGCACACTTTCAGGCACCTCTCATTTCACATTCTCTTTTGGACTTTCCTTGGGGCCTCCTTCTACCCATGTCCTCGTCGAAGTGTACTGTGCAGGCTGGTACTTAGTATTGTTCCTTTATTTGTTTAGAGTGTCTCATTTTTCAGTCTTGTTATAGCCTTCTTTTACCCAGCTGAGTTGTTTTGTTCTCTTTAACATTTATTTTGGTTCATCCTCTTCTTTTGGCTCTGTTCTTCGCACAGTGCCTTTCCGGGCGTAGGCGACATGTGTCACAGCCTGTGGCAGGGTGATTTCACACTCGTAATCGTATACAGGTGGTAAACAGGCTCAAGATCCCCCAGGGTCTCTCCACACTATTGTTTCGCCGGTGGAGTGAAGTTCCCTCAGGGGGAGGGGTCCGCGGTGATTCACCGTAAGAAAAACTTCCTACTTTACACGAACGCCTCTTGTCTGTGTCACAGCCTTGCCCGGCTCTGGATCCTCTTCTTAGTGGGTCTGGTCTTGTTAGCACTTAGTTTGGCTCCTTCATCTGTTTTTGGTGCTTTTTCAGTCCTGTTTTAGGCCTTCGTCCCCCGAGCTGTTCTTGATTGTTCTGTTCTTTTTTTTTTTTTTTATTGAGGGGCTGCGGTTGTTTTTTTGGGGGTGGTGGTTTATGCTTCTTTTAAGGCTCTTTCTTAAGCTTTCTTGTTAGTTGTTGTGCGCACACTTTCAGGCTCCTCTCATTTCACATTCTCTTTTGGACTTTCCTTGGGGCCTTCTTCTACCCATGTCCTCGTCGAAGTGTACTGTGCAGGCTGGTACTTAGTATTGTTCCTTTATTTGTTCCTTTATTTGTTTAGAGTGTCTCATTTTTCAGTCTTGTTATAGCCTTCTTTTACCCAGCTCAGTAGTTTTGTTCTCTTTAACATTTCTTTTGGTTCATCCTCTTCTTTTTGGCTCTGTTCTTCGCACAGTGCCTTTCCGGGCGTAGGCGACATGTGTCAGGGCCTGTGGCAGGGTGATTTCACACTCGTAATCGTAAACAGGTGGTAAACAGGCTCAAGATCCCCCAGGGTCTCTCCACAGTACTGTTTCGCCGGTGGAGTGAAGTTCCCTCATGGGGAGTGATCCGTGGTGATTCACCGTAAGAAAAACTACCTGCTTCACAAAGACGCCACTTGTCTGTGTCACAGCCTTGCCCGGCTCTGGGTCCTCATCTTGGTGGGTCTGTTCTTGTTAGCACTTAGTTTGGCTCCTTAATCTGTTCTTGGTGCTTTTTCAGTCTTGTTTTAGGTCTTCGTCCAGCGAGCTGTTCTTCTTGATTGTTCTGTCCTTTTAAGTATTTGAGGGGCTGCTTTTTCTTTTGAATGCTTCTTTTAAGGTTCTTTCTTAGGCTTTCTTCTTAGTGGCTGTGTTGTCTTCTTAGTGGCTGTGTTGTTGTAGGCGCACTGTAGGGCTCCTCTGACTTAACATTGTTTCTCCTTTCGGCATTCCCTTGGGCCTTCTTCTACCCAGATCCTCGTCGTAGTGGTACTGTTCCGTTTAGTGCTTAGTATGGTTCGTTTATTTGTTCCGAGAACCTCTCTTTTGCAGTCTTGTTTCGTGCCTTTTTCTACTCAGCACTGAATGGTTTTGTTCTGTTTGACATTTCGTTTGGCTCCGTTCTTCCTGCAGTGCTTTTCCGGGCGTAGGCGACATGTGTCACTGTCTGTGGCAGGGTGATTTCACACACGTAATTTTAAGCAGGTGGTGAACAGGCTCAAGATCCTCCATGGTTTCTCCACACTATTGTTTCATCGGTGGAGTGAAGTCCCCTCAAGGGGAGGGTTCCACGGTGATTCACTGTAAGAAAAACTACCTGCCTTAGTGGGTTTGTTCTTGTTAGCACTTAGTTTGGCTCCTTAGTCACTTCTGTGCGCATCTTTTTGATTTCTTTTTCTGAAATCTTCCTGCGCCGAGTTCTTTCTGATTCTTTCTTCTTTCTAGCACTTAGTAGAGCACCTTTGTCTTTTGGAAGCTTCTTTCTATGGCTCTCTCTTGTTTTTTTTCTAGGCTGAGTTCTTTTTATTACTGGTCGTTTTTGTATAGCTCTATTCTCCACTCTCCACTCTCAAGCAGATTCATAGCCCTTCACATAACAACAGTAATAACAACGTACATTTATCATGCGCTCATCGATATTGTAAACACATGTTAATGCAGTTTACATAAAGTGTAATTTGAAGCCCACACAAAAGGTAAACGCAGTTAATTCAAACACACACACACACACACACACACACACACACACACACACACACACACACACACACACACGCACACACACACACACACACACACACACACACACACACACACACACACACACACACACACACACCCCACACCATACCACTCATATACACCAGTGATCGCGCTAGACATGTTGCAAACCGGTGTGACATCTACAAGGAGGCGACAGTGGTTCACAGAAACCGGTCATACAACCATTGTAACCGGTAACGTAAGAGAGACACAGAGAGAGGCCGCCTGTACTACTACTAGAGCAGTACTAGCAACCACCCTCTACTTCCCCGTCTAGAATACACGCACGCACGCACGCACGCACGCACGCACGCACGCACGCACGCACGCACGCACGCGCACACACACACACACACACACACACACACACACACACACACACACATTTTGAACAGTGCTGCGTTTTTGAGATCCGGTTAAACAAAATAAAAGCCATGATCGATTGCTGAATTGTTTTCCGGTACATGCTGATCTTAATCGGTAAGATACTGGAAATTACCAGATCACACACACACACACACACACACACACACACACACACACACACACACACACACACACACACACACACACACACACACACACCCCACACCATACCACTCATATACACCAGTGATCGCGCTAGACATGTTGCAAACCGGTGTGACATCTACAAGGAGGCGACAGTGGTTCACAGAAACCGGTCATACAACCATTGTAACCGGTAACGTAAGAGAGACACAGAGAGAGGCCGCCTGTACTACTACTAGAGCAGTACTAGCAACCACCCTCTACTTCCCCGTCTAGAATACACGCACGCACGCACGCACGCACGCACGCACGCACGCACGCACGCACACACACACACACACACACACACACACATTTTGAACAGTGCTGCGTTTTTGAGATCCGGTTAAACAAAATAAAAGCCATGATCGATTGCTGAATTGTTTTCCGGTACATGCTGATCTTAATCGGTAAGATACTGGAAATTACCAGATCACACACACACACACACACACACACACACACACACACACACACACACACACACACACACACACACACACACACACACACACACACACACACGATCGGTCTGGCTGTGTGTGTGTGTGTGTGTGTGTGTGTGTGTGTGTGTGTGTGTGTGTGTGTGTGTGTGTGTTTAGCGAAGACCGGGTATTATACTCAGGCATGGGAATTGTCCACAAAAACACAAATTTCCGCGGTAGTGAAGCTGACTCCGTAGAGAGGAGAAGAAAAAAAATTGTCCGCGGGAAAAGAAATCGGGGGGTACAAGAAGAAGAAGAAAAGAAAGAGAGAAAAAGAAGCACCGGTTTTAGTTTCGCACCGATTAAACGCGAAACATACGGAGTGCGTTCACGCTTGAACGCAATCATTCCTTTCCCATGTTTCGGCAAAGAAAAAGCGAATGTTTTGAAAGTAAAAGATTCACCATGACAGTCGCTCGAGTTGTAACCCGTGGCGAAATGTTGGACGACTGCGGCTGTGCCAACAAAACTCTGTTTAAAAAAATATATGGGCGGAGGGACCCTGGGGGAGAGATCCTTTCAATACATTGGACTTGTGATCTGGAACTCCCTTCCTCTGTCAGCAATTCGTCTTCACTCTCTTCTCTTGTAAAATAAAGTTTTCGAGTTCGAGTTCTCTCTTCCTTTAACTTTAAATTTTAAGTCAAAACTAAAACCCCTCTCTTCTCTTCAGCATACTGAGCTGTCGTTTTCTTCTCACTGTACCACCCCATGAGAGAGAGAGAGAGAGAGATAAAGTGAGCGTATCCTTATGCCTTTGGAAGCGCTCTGGGCTCTTACGAGATGGGGCGCCATAAATAATCTGTTATTATTTTCACTAAGTTTGTTCTGTTTAGTATTCGTTACGGCTCCGTTTTGCTCAGAGTATTGTTCCTGGCGTAGGCGACATGTGTCAGCCTGTGGCAGGGTGACTTCACTTGTAACGGTAAACAGATGGTAAACAGGATCAAGATCCCCCAGGGATCAATATCTAATGGTCTCTCCACCCCGTCCCTAATAATCCATTCAGTTTCCGTGGACGTAAAGCTCCACGAAAGAAGAGAAGACGGTCTCTCCACACCATTGTTTTGGTAGGACTGTGCTCAACATGGGTATAGAATATCATATTTAGGTTAATATTTATAATGTGAGCGCTCAGGGCGTTGATGAGCGCATGATAAATGTACATTATTATTATTATTGTTTCTGTGGTCGACCTTTTCTTGGGTCTTGTTGCGGTCCTTGTGGTGACAAAACGCACCGAAAGGGTCACTCGCTGCACGTTTCGTCACACCTTCGCCAACAATACTATGATATGATCTGTCTTTCCTCTCCCCTTGGGTGTGGGTGGGTTCTCGACGGGGAAGACAGCATGGTGGTCGGTAGTAGAGCTCTAGTAGTATAGACGGCCGTGTATCTGACCCAGACTGGTTACAGTAATTGTGTGACCGGTTTCCCTGAACCACTTTCGCCACCTTATAAATGTCACAGCGGTTCTCTACCTCAGCAAGACAGTATCTAAGGTGAAATGTATACGCGGACGTTGTTGACAGCTACGTTTGGACGTTTGTGTTCGATGTTGACTGTTTTTGGTTCAGTAATCATACTATACTTCACCCTGATTCAGTGTGCGTTCAGACCGAATTATTTCGTCCTTGGAGTTCCGCATCTCAAAAGAGGAAGCTTCACTTTATCACCATCTACCTCTACGCTGGTGACCCGAGATTGTACAGACTGATACCGATAGCGCACCTGCCACCAGTTTCAATACCACTGGACAGAGGGAGGTTTACTTGACACTGAAACCTTCTCTCCTTATAACCGACCATCTGAACTGATCTTTATGACATGTGCTGTGAAAGACCGTGCTTGATAGTTTAATTCACAAGCACCTGACTTTATATTTCGTGTGTGTTTCGTTTGTCTCTGGAGTATACACGAGTGCTGGCACAGAAGAAAAAAAAACAAGTAACTGACCAGCGTCGATCCGTGTCAAAACGCAGGCGCCTGTGGTGTGATCAGGTCGCCGCAGAGGCGAGACGGAGACCAGGACAGGGTGCCAGCTCTCGGCCAGTGAGAACAGAACACCTGACTGGCCGAACAGGATCTACCTGTAGTGGAAGAGCTAGGTTAACTGGCCATAAATCTCACCTGGCTCGGGCATTAAGATTTCCATCTCGGCTGGAGGTGAGCGCGTACGGCTCCCACCATCAGCCAGACGCTGGACCACAGGGCGAAAGCGGTCAACGGGGCGCATAATTACGATAACCCCGGCCACGCCTAGCTTCCCCAGGTAATCGCAGTGCGACACATTGAAGGACACGACACTGGCACTGTGCGTGCCTGAGAGAGAGAGAATGCTTCTGATCGAATAAGATACAAGTGATCAAACGTAATATTCAACCGATTTCAGGTGTCTCTGTACCACGGAATGTAGGAAATGAGCTGCAGACCTTTGTAATCATTAGCTGAAAGGAAAGATACTTTTTCTGCTTAGTATACTGTAATATATATCTACTGTATGTATACGTGTATATGTAACATTTTCTCTCTCTGTAAAAGGGTAATGATCCAAACTTGAAATCACAAATAACTGTTGCAAAACCTATTTGACACTCTGGGGTCCTGTTGAAAACCCAGAGCCGTCAAGGGTTATGTCTTTTAAGTCTGAAGTAGAACAGGGTATGGCATTGAGGAGAGAGAGAGAAGGGGACAGACAGACAAATAAAAAATTAAACATAAAAGACTGGGTTCCACCGAGATTTGAACTACGGTCGCTGGCGTGAGAGTCCGGAGTGCTAATCATTAGACCTGAGACATGGGACCGCAGTTAAGTTTATATCACCCTCCTGGTCCCTTTACTTCGCACAGTGACTCGTTCGCTAGAGTTGCTGCCTTAATTAGCGAAAAAGATGTTGCCAGCACTGTAAGATGTGGTATAGGCCCTTCTCAGTAGTTTGAGTGGGTCGAGCGCCAAATCGTTCATGGCGTTGACACAGACAGACATGCCCTTTATTGATAAGATTTTGACCTAGTTGTGTTCCTGTTGACTGTGTTACGTCCAGACCTGTGAGTCAGGTTTTTGTGTTTTGTGTCCTGGTATTTATGTGACCTTTTATGGGCGTTAGCTATCAAGAATCGATCAACCGAAACTGCTGGTAAAGGAGCGGTCGACTGGATTTTGGCGTAAAATCAGTAATCTACCGAAAACCAGGAAATACTTTGATATGTTTTATAATACTGAGATTAGCTGTTACCAAACGTAAGTTGGCTCTGCGTCCCAGCAGTACAACGCCGGACTCTCTCCCCCCCCCCCCCCCCCCCCATCCCCCAATAAAAACCAAATAAAGCAACCAAAAAACAAACAAACTGCAAAAAAGACGGTTCATACTGTACAGATTGACTTCACGTATGTTTGTGAACTCTTTCCTTGAACGCGCATCCGCCGACAGTCTCTCTCTCTCTCTCTCTCTCTCTCTCTCTCTCTCTCTCTCTCTCTCTCTCTCTCTCTCTCACACACACACACACACACACACACACACACACACACACACACACACACACACACACACACACACACACACACACACACACACACACACACACACACACACGCACACACACACACGCACGCGGGCACGTACGCACATTGCGGAACAAGAAAAGAGCCGTCGTATAGTAACATTGAACATACGTTATTTGCTGATGCATGCGAAAAAAGTAGAGACAGTGTATTTATATTCGCAACCTATTACAGCTGTACTATAAACTGCATCAACAAGAGTCGTGTCTACTCTTTACACTGCATACCACTGTTCAGCAAGCTGGCTTCGTAATTTTTTATCAGTCTCTTGACACGACCCAGGGGAGTGTAAAAGTGTGTAATTCTGACAGGACGCATCATTCTGTGGTAGATTCATAGGTACCCTGCAGTAGCGAGGACCGCAGACGTGCTTTTTCAGCGTCATGTCACGTCAGTTTGGATTTATTTCGAACGACCCCCCATAATAAATCAGAAAGCTGCACATGGAGTCTTTGTGGGTTCCATCTTGGGTACTGAGGCTGGATCATTTTGATGTGGTATGTGCAGCTTAATGTCGGTTGGATTTCTCGTGTATTTATCAGTTACTTCTTACCCCAATGTTTGCTGTTGTTGTAATTTAATGTTTTATGATATATTGACGTGTATATGTGATGAGTATACTTGGCACCACAAAACGTTCTTAGTGAAACTGTGTTGACACTTGGCAATGCTAGTTCTACATTCCACCAGTACAAACTAGACAGAAAGTGGAGCAGATCAAAGCATACTTTACTGCCATCGAAAATCCGTACTACCCACTCCACGAAGCCGTGAAAGACACAAAGGGATGCAGACCGGGACGGGGCAAATCTTGGCTGGGTCAAGCAGAGTACTCAATATTGCCAGCTGACAGAGCACAAGCAAACCAAGGAGTGGGAAAGGTACCCAAACCCATTCCGACTTCTCTGTGAGACACTTCTGCCAGGAAACCTGGGAACGCACTGTCGAGAATGGCCAGCAGACGAAACGGAGTCAGAGATGAAGCTTATCATTCAAGAAAACAGCAAACCGCAAGATCTCCTGACATACTATGTACGATCCAAAGGCATAAAAGATTCAAAAGAACGCTATTTATCACACCCGTTACACGTCATTGTCATCTAAGCACTGGGCAGGAAAACAACATAGCTCAACCGAAAACAGATGAGTGGTTTAGCTTTTCATTTTATTTTTTTCATCGTTGTTGACCGTTTAGCTGTTGTTAAGTGTCGTTTTGTAGCTTGACAAAGGGGATTACCCCGAAATTTTGCTGGTGTTGTCCTAATAAATAGCGTTCTTTTGAACCTTTTGTGTTTGGGTCTTGTTTTAGAACACTAGCAGTCATTCTTGTTCCAGATTTCTTTTAATAATTGTATTTCTCATAGTGTATACTCAGTCACCAAAGACCGTTCCGGATGGTGCTTCACTGTCAAGCGAGTTGCGACCGCCATCCGTGAAGACAGTACAGCCTATACGGTCTCAACCTCCAGCCTGACAATGGAGGTGGAAGCAGCCACGCATGCCATCATCCTCACAGCTTGCTACGAAAAGATTTGGAATTGAAAAAGATTGTTGACATTTTGTGTTGAACGCGATGTGTTACTGGTAGCTGGTGCAGAGTTTCAAGAATAGAATGGATGTGGCCAGACTTCTTAGCTTTACACACAAGCCTTGCTGCTACATTCTGAAGTTTTTGAAATTTGTCTAGTAAGTACTGAGGGCAACCTGAAAGTAAAGAGTTACAGTTGTCTAAGTTGAGAGAGGACAAGAGAGCAGACAAGGGGTTGGGCTGCTTGAGTGATGAGAAAGTGATTGATCTGTATGTATGCGACTTTGCGCGTGTTGCACAGGTGATTGATACAGGTTCTCATGTTTTGAGCCCACGGAACATAAGCCTCAATACGTGCGTTTTTCTACAGCTGGCAGGGAGTTCATAACTGGCACAGGTGGCATCTGGCAGGAAGTTCATAACTGGCACAGGTGGCATCTGGCAGGAAGTTCATAACTGGCACAGGTGGCATCTGGCAGGGAGTTCATAACTGGCACAGGTGGCATCTGGCAGGAAGTTCATAACTGGCACAGGTGGCATCTGGCAGGGAGTTCATAACTGGCACAGGTGGCATATCACTAAATATCAGGTAGGGATGACTGTAGGGACTATTAGTGCTATATACATTTTACAATCAACCACTTGATCCCTGTATTTAAATTCTCGACTATAACTGACGCATTTAGCATTGATTGGAATCGAAGTGAAGCTCAACTGAATATAGGCAACAGCCACGCCTATTTAAACAACCGATTAATACTATTAGAAAATTAAAAATAATACATATATATAGATAGAGAGATGTCCCTAATGTGTCAGCCGACAACCGAGGACATTAAGCCGCCATCATCATCTATAAAATAAATTAAAAAAACTGATAATAAATTATTATTTTTTAAAGGGGGGGACCGAAGTGTTCTCGTTTGGGGCGTTCCATCGACAGAAGCCAGTTGGTTTGTGTTTAGTGGCTGTCGTAAATGTGACACGTGCACACTTGACCATTGCTGTCCCTGCTGTCTGCCATATATTAAAACCTCTACAATGGCCCCTTGTTCGGTTTGCAGCACGCAAAATGACGACGAGCTTGCACAATGGATTCGTATGTGTTGGCCTGGAGATGCGTTCCTGATAATGCTGAGGATCGAATAATGCAGCCGCCTGTCTCATGGCCTGATGGAACCTCGTAAGGAACCCCGGACATCGTAGTCCCGGTAGACCTGCTGACAGTGAGCGCGTATTTGCGTGGGTGGGTGGGTGTGTTGGGGGAGGTCAAACAACACCGAAATAATTGTAACTGGAAAACGTGGAAAGTGCAGAGACTGTGTATCAGGGCATTTGTACTCCAGAGTTCGGTTGATGGATGACTCAGTGACTGAGCATCTAGTCTCCACCGACTCGGACGGGCAGAATTATAAGTGAACGATATTATAGCAGTAATTATAGCTCCCACCAACAATGAAGCCGGTCATTGTATACGCCTGCGAGCATAAATACATACTTTTCTGGGGGGAAACGGGCATCGCAGACATATGTTCGTTTGAAATAGACATGATCGGTTCCGGGACTCGTGTTGTGTGTGTGTGTGTGTGGGGGGGGGGGGGGGGGGGATTACTTGCTGAGACTGCGTAAACCTTCAGAAGAGTATAAAGAAAAAAGAAACAAACGCCTTACTGTCTGACTGGGTAAAACAAAACAAAAAAACTTTTTTTTTTTTTTTTTTTTAGAAGCAACTGACTTTCGGTCCCTAGGTCTGGTACCAAAGCACTATAAGCACAAAATTGCTTTCTTAATTCAGTCTTTCCTTGTTCCTTGGTCTTCTTTTTCTTCTTTCTTTCTTTGTTTCTTCTTTTTTTTTTTTTTTTTCGTATTTTAAACTAACACTTTCATTGGTAGACCCGTGGATCAAGTCCAACAATTGGACATATTTTCCGCTTGCAGTTATTGAAATACACGTTCAGTTTGCGCCGTTAACAACCGTGCAGGGCTGCAAAGAAGAAGGAGAAGAAAAAAAGCTTTAAAAGAAGAAGAAAGAACAAAACAAAAAAGGCTTACCTGCCAAGAGCAGAGAAGCA
>OY757544.1:9902291-9934022 GCA_963584105.1 Alviniconcha strummeri
CGGACAAAAGAACCGGATCGTCTGAACAGCTATGCGGATGAAAAGGTCCAAACGTACTGCTAAACACGATCGAAACCTGTTTGGGGATCAATACGAGGATTTGTACTCCATTTAACCCACCAGTGCATAGCGCATATCGTAAACTTTTTTCTTTTTTTTAAAATCCAAATACGCCTACAGTTCAGTCACAAAATTCCCTCTGCTTCCAGTCTCGCCTCGAGTTCCGCTGCACTTTCACCACCAGAATGACTACTGCATTAAGATGGGCAGCGATGAGAGCCATTTTATTGTGGTGGACAAAGTCACAAGATAGTCTCCACAAACCACAACCCTTTTGAAGAGAAAAGAGAGTTGAAGCAGAATTGAACTGAGCCCCTTCTGCTTACCAGCCTAACGCCCTGCCAGGCCAAACCGCCCTCCCCCCAACCCCACCCCCAATTGTGCTCTAACTCTGATGAATCTATTTATAGTGGGACACACGTATAAAGGATTCACAGTTTATGAGCGCGCAATAATAGACCGGCAATACTAATATCATAAGTATTAATCAGCAGAATATGTATTACTTGAAGAAAATCGCTATAAAATAAACGGCTTGTATTACACATCACAAGTTCTGTGGCAGCTTGAACCGTCTCTCTCTCTCTCTCTCTCTCTCTCTCTCTCTCTCTCTCTCTCTCTCTCTCTCTCTCACGCACGCACGCACGCACGCACACACGCGTACACACACACACACACACTCTCTCTCAATGATACTAACTGAAGAGTGGAGAGAAAATGCTGTAATTTTTAGTGGTGGAGAGAATCCCTGCACTAGCTTGTCACTGTTACACATCACAAGTTCCAGGGCAGCTTCAACCATCTGTAAATGCAATCTGTTAAAGAATCTCTCTCGCTCTCTGTTTTGTTTTTTGTTGTTTATATACTGGTAAATGTCTGTATCTGTGGTGGGGGTGGGGGTTGCACCCAACCTTAACCCTTAATGTGTCTCGCAATAAATGTTCAAAATGGACGAGGGAGCAGTGCCATACATGGCCTTCATAAGGCCTAGTGGCTACAGGTTGTGGGTGGGGTTTCAGTGCGCCAAACAGAATCAACACAGTACCAGCGTGAACACGTTTTGTCTCCTCGAAGCTCGTGTACTCCCTGAAAACACCTGCAACGAACTCGAAGTGAACGGCTGACAAGTCCTGTGTTCTCTGGTGGTGCTGAGGCGGAACGGTCTGACAAAAGCTGGGACGAGCACGCCGCTGAGGTAACGGAGCCGGCAGATCGATCGGTAATGCCGACGTCGCCCAGACTTGTGCAACCCGCGGGATGAAGACACGCTGCACACGGCCGGGCCCATTTCTCCAGATCAGAGATACTACAGCAAGTAGTGTAGTGCCTCTGTCCAGATGTACTTTATATTTACAGACAGCCTGTCGTCCGTCGACGAATTGCACAAAAGCGCGGAACAAAAACAGTCGTGTGAGATCAGTAATGATACGACGGGCTTCTTTCTTTGTCTTTTTTTTTTTTTTCCTTCGCAAATAATTGGGTTACGGAGCCAATCCTTGACGTCTAAAGTGCAACAGCATGTGCGAGCTTGTACACTTTGAAGTTGCTTTGTACAGCCAGCCGCGCGTGCAGTTTTTTTGTTATTTTTGTTTGTTTGTTCGTAAAATACCAGGTAGGCTACTCGCCAAGTTCGGTCGCAACGGCTGTTTTCGGTAAATCAAGCAATAAACTATGACGTCATTTGGTCTACACGGACCCGATGTCGTGGGTCGTGCGCAGCCTTTTTTTAATTTTATTTTTAACAGACTTGATTGTGATTATACCCCTATTCCGATGTCACAGGTTGTGTGCAGCCTTTGTCTTTGACAGAGCCAGCGGGTTCTGGTTACGCCTACTGCGATGGCAGGGGTCGTGTAGGGCCCATACGTGTGTGTGTGTGTGTGTGTGTGTGTGTGTGTGTGTGTGTGTGTGTGTGTGTGTGTGTGTGTGTGTGAGCGCGTGCGTGCGTGCGTGTGGTGTGTGTGTGATGTGTGTGTGTGTGTGTGCGCGCGCGTGCGTGCGTATGGTGGGTGTGTGTGTGTGTGTGTGTGTGTGTGTGTGTGTGTGTGTGTGTTTACTCCTTATTTCGACCGGTCCGCGCTGGTCACAGTTAATGTACATGTACACTGACGCTGTATTGCGAAAGTTGAAGCAGCCGTCACTAAGACCGAGTCCCGTTATGCGCGCGATTCCAGCACGACTGCAGACTTGACAGAACATGGCAGTTTTCTTTGTGGTGCTGTCATGCGTCACAAAAAGGTCTACTGCTTAGGCCAGGAGTCTTGGAAAGATCGCCGTCTTCATGCGGCGATCGCGGACACATATATCTTTCGAAAAGTTCTAAACCCATGTATAACCAGTGTGCGATCGCGCGCCACACACACACACACACACACACACACACACATTTTTTTTAAAGTTCTAAACTCGGATATAACTAGTGTGCGATTGCGTATACACGCATCTAGAAGTTCTGAACTCATGTATAACCAGTGTACGATCACAAACACACACATCTTTTGAAAAGTCCTAAACCCGTCTGCCGTTTACACAGCACTTTCATCGGTCATCCGTCCTGAAAGGAGTCATTACGATCGGACGTTTTAGAAATTACTGCCAGGAAGATAAGCAGATAATGGTAAAAAACAAAAACAAGAATCAGTCTTAGAACTGAAACCTCTCTCACAGTCTGCACGCAGTATGCGTTTTGGTTTCCCGCATTCTGGGCCGTTTAATCAAATAACATGCATCCGTCCTCATTACAATGCACACATTCACTCACTCATTCACACTTCTTTATAATAGCTATCATAACAATTTCATTTTATTACATGACACATATCCACCAGTTACAAATTTACATGTTCCCCCTACTTGGATCCGTTCAGAAAGTATTTTTTCAAAGTGATGTCATTGAGTGGGTTCGGTGGTGGGGGGTGGGGGGCGGTTGTGTGGGGGGGGGTGTGTGCGCGCGCGCACGCCCGAGTCAGTGTGTCTGTTTTTCGTGTGTGTGGTGTGCGTGCGTGCGGGCGTGTGTGTGTGTGTGTGTTATGATTTGTTGTAACGTAAATATACTTATAGATGCGTTTCTACCATTAATTAAACTTCTGATTTGAAGTTGCTGTTCAAACGTTATAGCCAAGCAAATCTTGGAGCTCGTTTTACACACATCTTAGCTATTAAAATAATGTGGTTAATTTTCTTAATGTTTTCTTTTATATTTGATCCTTGCACTACAAAGATGATGTCTATAAGATGCAATTTTACATTAATACCACATTCTTGCAGACTGATTCCTTTAATAAAATTTAAAAAATGTCTCACAACTGTACATTCAACAAAAAGGTGCTCAATTACATCAGCAGTATCGGTACAGTATGAACATTATTTTGTTGTTTTCTTTTACTTTCATCTTAGACAAGAGTATGTTAGCTGGATATAATTTATATTGAGCAAAATCTTCCATTGAAGTACTCGTAGTCTAATCTCCTGTGTACATTTGTAACTCATCAACCACTTCTTCTTTTTTGACACTACCCCACCGACACTGAGACACTACCCCACAGACAACCAGTGAAGTGCGACGCACTGCACAGCAACTGAGCGGGTGACGAAAAACGGCCCGCCAAACTTCCTGCCTGTGTCATGCAGCGACCGACTAGAATGTCTTTCATAGACATAGATCTACACACCAGTACTTCGATCGATCACCGTACCTTAACATTCCAGCTACTGCATTCACCACCTAATCTGCCACAGTGTGTGCGCGTGTGTGTGTGTGTGTGTGTGCGTGCGTGTTATGGTATGTGTGGGTAGTGTATGTACGCGTGTGTGTGTGTGTGTGCGCGCGCGCGCGTGTGTGTGGTGTATGTACATGTGTGTGTGTGTGTGTGTGGTGTATGCACGTGTGTATGCGTGTGTGTGTGTGCGTGCGTGCCGGGTGGGTCTATAATGTGTTGCACGCATGCCAGAAACGTACAATTACTATTAAACACTAAGACGTATTCCACAGGCTGTCTCTACCTCTTAAGTAAACATGGTGCTTAACGTCCACAGAAACTATAAGGCTTACTAGGGACGGGGAGAAGGGGGGGGGGGAAGGGGGCATGGAGGTGGGGGGAGAGGGAGACTATATACCTATCGCTACATTGTCACCACCAGAATGATTCCTGCATTAAGATGGGCAGCGATGAGAGCCATTTTAATGTTTCAGTAGGAAGTGATGGACAAAGTCACAAGACAGTGTCCACAAACCACAACCTTGTACACACACACACAAACACACACACAGAGCACATGTACACAACCAGAGAAGGAAACAAAACGACTGAAATTGCATTTTGTATTTCATTATCCAGTATTATGCTACAAATATGTGTAATGACCTACACAAGCCAACACAGACATTTATAAAAGAGCAATATAATCAGACCAATAGTAGAGTTGAAGATATTTTGGCAAACAAATTGAAATGCAGTTATGTTCCATATTATTTTCAATCAATACAACGAAGTGATCTCCACTGATCAAACGCTAGAGATGTTTTGTCCAAAGCAGCCAACCCACTCCAAGCAGTGCAATAACCAGCCTGCCAGAGATGCTCGAAATCAAATCCATTTTAGACTAAGTGACCAGTGCTCTAGAAATGAAGCCAAGAGAGCTGATGACATGTCCAGATGATGTGACGATCACCACCGTGAGCTGCAACAACATGGACAAAAAGTTCAAGCTTACCCATCACCATGAAGCAGGAAAGTTGGGATACCAATACAGTAACTGCCACTTCTCCGTTCTCAACAATATTCATGAGGCAGATCGAGCTGGGTCACGGAACTGAAAGCAAGACTGGGCACAGAACTGACCTGGGGTCCCCCTTTTTACTGAACTAGGTCACAGGGGTCACGCAATCGAAAGCATGGCAAATGTATATAATTACGCAAAAGTGGCAGCCTAACCTTACTTTCCATCTCACGACCCGTTGTGACCTACTTCAGTATGAACAACGTGGTCAGTACTGTGCCCAATCTTGCATTTGATTTTGTGACCCATCCAATCACCTGTCTCACTGACTACTGAGAAATAATGGCCAAGCCCACAAGCGATGCATTCTATCACTGTATCGGCTGATGTCATCTGACAGTAGGATGCACGTAGCACTAATGATGAGCAAAAACTAAAAAGCAGCGGTCCTGGTATACACTGGTGCATCACTGTTGGTCTCCGGTGCACACAGTGCACGCCTATCAGCTGTCTTCTTCAAACACACCCTGCCAGTAATTCACATCTTAATTACTCCGCCACCGAGCTAACCAACACAATGGAACCCTCTCGAGACTAACTCATTCAGAACCAAAATTCTGCTGGAGACACTGGGATCAAAACTATCCCTACAGCACTGTTCCCCTGTAATTTTGAGGATTTAAAAAGAAGAAGAAAATTAATGGGGAGTAATTTTCCCCATCCCAAGCTTAAGTTGGTTGCAGTTGATCTGTGAGACTTCAACTGCACTGGCATCATTTTGCAAGAAAGAGTTTGAGAAAAAAAAAAAAAAAATGACAAATGTTTGTTTCTACTGACAGGGGCGGGAGGAGGGAGAAGCCTTTGAAAAGGAAGAGTAAAAAGGGGAAGAAACAAAATAATAAAGGAAAAGAAGCCAGCATAAGAACCATGAAGGAAAAGAAGCCAGAATAAGTACCAAAATTGTAATTACCGTACAGCTGCGTTACTTAAGGGACAGGAAAGAAAGTGATGAACTTTCAAGCTTCAACTTTCACTATTTATGCAGTAATTCACAACTTTATTCTACCAACTGAGTAAAATGACCAACAAAACTAGCAACCATGACTTCAAACACCAACTCTGACTTTGCATACCTAAGATGAAGGAAACGTGATACAGGTACACATGGATGATGTGGAATATCCGGGGCAGGAATGAAACGAAAAGAAGAAGACCACCTGGCTTCTTTTCTTACACATAGGTCACTTTTCACCAGACTGAGAAACTTCAACAGTTCTCACTGAATATCCCTATTAGTAACTGTTCAGCAGTAATAAAATGACAAGCTGGCAAAACGCATGTGTAACCGTGATGCTTATTTTGTAGTAATCCACTTGCATCCCTTCTGCAGAGTCCAGCAGAATGACTAAGTCCTTCTAAACATTTTCAACAGATTGACTGCTCAGTCCAAGACAGCACATGTAACTGAGTTAAGTCTTAACTGAGGCTGTTGTACCTGCCATGGGTTTTATTGTTTTACATTTGGGAGTTAAACTTGCCAAATATTGCAGCTGCTGGAAATCACTTCATTGTATCCTGATTTGTCGAATATGTGGGAAAAAGGATGGTGTAGATGTATTTAGACCTGACTACTGTACCACACACAGTAATAGATTGCACCAAGAAAAAAGACACAGGTTTCAATGAGATACATTAGTAAGGTGTTGTCACACAGAATACTGTACCATTAAAGTCAAACCAGACGACAATGAACACTGTGGCTTTTAGTTTCAAACCAGTTAATCTTGCAATCGTAAACAGAATGGGGCTAAACTTGGTCACATTGTAAAGCTGCACTATATACTACATGTACACAAAGGAGAAGGGGGGAAGAAGAAAAAGAAAAGATAAAAAGAGGAAAGACTCATCTATCATTCATTTCTTTTCACATTTAACAAGCTTTCTTGTTCACATGTCCTGTGTGCATCCTTGTACTGTTTTCAAACAGGAACCATTCTGTTCACATTTTGAACACAGCACTGTATTTATGTGATGCTTATCTTCTGAAAAGAATTTGAACATATCCATCTTCAAATGCATAAGCACCTTTCAAATCAAAAGAAATGGACATCATTTGGCAGACACTTGGTTAGTACAGTACAGTACCACAAAAATAAATTAGAACAAATTTATACCTGTACAAAATAACATACCAACAACTGTTCCAATAAGAACACTTGCGAAGTTATAATCATAGTATAGAAAGAAAAAAAATATTTAAAAGCTCAAAAAACAGTCAACATGATTGAAAAGAACAGAAATGTGCATGAAACCATTTCAATAAAATCCCAATCCAAGTTGAAAAACATTCATCCCATTGCAGACCAAACTTATCAATAACATTCCAAGAAAATGTTAAAGGTTACATACATATATTAATTTTATAAACTACGCTTAATTAGCAACAAACACCCTGTTAAGATCTAACAATACTGTTTCACCACAAACTCTTGACAATTGTCAAGAGCCACAGGGTCTTTAATAATAACAGGGGTGGGCATTTATTCCATTTAGCATTTTCTTCTTTATTTTCTTCTCCCTGATATATAATCATGTTTCTATTTCATTCCTTTCTTCTTCTTCTTTTTTTGTGTGGGTTTTGTTTTGGTGATCCTCTTTGATCCTCTTAAAATACAATTTTACAAAACTTGTGCTTGTTTAGCCCAGAAAAAAAGCAGTGTGCTTCTCTGTTGTGAAAAAGTCACCATGCAATTTTGTGCGCTTGTCCATAACTCATCATAATTATTACATATGTACAGTCAGTAACTGATCTAAACTCT
Source organism: Alviniconcha strummeri (assembly GCA_963584105.1). Taxonomy (NCBI): domain Eukaryota; kingdom Metazoa; phylum Mollusca; class Gastropoda; family Provannidae; genus Alviniconcha; species Alviniconcha strummeri. Next base: position 9,909,890 of record OY757544.1, read on the forward strand.
CTGCTGATGTTACTAAACAACTACATGAATGCTTCTAGCAAACTAAAAGACAGACTGTTTTCCACTTCAGCTTGGAGTCAGGATCAAAACCAAGAAGAAGCAGAATGCACTATCAGACTACTCTCTCTTCCCCCAACTCTGTCCCAGACTTCCTTGGAGAGGTTAAAGTAAAGAATCTGATTCAGTTGACTGCATCAGCTACAGCATGTCTTTGGATTTCAGAAGTATCACTAGATCGCTTGGCTGGTCTAACCCCAGCCAATGTTCTGCCTCACCACACTGCTTTAGATTGAAGACTCTCTCACTCTCTCTCACACACACAACACACTCACACACTGTACACTACAGAGGCTGACTGCATGTGACCAACATAATGAAATACACTATAACTGCTAAGTGGTATTGCACTCTTGAAATATGGAGTATATGAATTTGTTACCATGACTAGTCTCAACGCCTGATGCAGAATACACCCAAGTCTGTGAAACCAGCACAAAAACTCCACCTCACCAAGAAAATAGTACAGTAGTTATTAGGTAAACACAACATGTTCTGAACAGCTAGAATCCAGGATCAGGCTTGTAAGTCAAACTCATTAACCTACTAAAACATGCAGCTCTGCCTTACTAGTATTAGACTCGGTGGATTGATTCAATCCATGATGTTACTCCATTGCTCTGTCTGTGTATGTATCATGATATACACACAGAAGTCCATGAAATCTTGAAGCAATCCATCCTTTTGTGAATCCCTGCCAAGGAAACTCACATGACCACCAAGGACAAACCCACAGCTAAAGTACAGTACAGTATTTATAACTTAGTTGACTATGTATCAGTATGCACACACTGTATTCAGATGCTGTACAGGTACTAGTGCCACCACCAGCCCAGAAGCAGCAAGAGTCATTCTGTTACCATGGAGATCTGCCATGCAATGCAAGGAGCCAGCATCTGGGACCTCTTACTACCAAAGGCAAAATCTTATTCCTTCTCCAGCCACTCAGTGAACTACACATGGTTGGAGTCATTTGTTTTAAGCATTGTTTCCCTCAGACTCCAGCAGGGAATCAAAGTCATGTCCATGTAGAACTGTTTCAGGCAGAGATTAGCCACCCATGTAGAACTGTTTCAGGCAGAGATTAGCCACCCATGTAGAACTGTTTCAGGCAGAGATTAGCCACCCATGTAGAACTGTTTCAGGCAGAGATTAGCCACCCATGTAGAACTGTTTCAGGCAGAGATTAGCCACCCATGTAGAACTGTTTCAGGCAGAGACTAGCCAAGCAGGAAGTCAAATGGAAATTGCAGTGGCTGCCAGATAAACATTGTCCTTCTCCCGAGACCACCGTTGTGCCAGAGCATTTGCTGCTGGCTGAAATAATCACATGCCATTCCATGAAATGCAGAGCCATCTGCCTCCCAAGAAGCGTTCAGTGAAAGAAGTGTTCCATGAAATGAAGGACCACATGCCTGTCTCACGAGACTGTCACGCATTTATTTATTCCATAAAGTGAAAGACCACATTCCACTTATCGAGACCACTGTACGCTGTCCAGTATAGTATCAGACCATCTGTCGGTTAAGACCCGTTCCATGGGGTCATTGCATCCTAAAACCACTTACATGTCATAAGAATTAAGGTGGATGCTCACAAGACTGCCACAAGATAATACTTTCTCTCAGCTTTCTGGCAGATCAAATCAGCTTTGTTTCTTTGCCAACAGACGACTCATTTAATGTTTAAAAACATTTTTTTCCTCTATTCATCACCTGAATAAGTACGTCATTTCCTCTCAACTGAAAGTTGATCCACTTCACTGTGGTGAATGAGAGCAGTCCAGTCAGTGAAAAATGCACTGCATTGTGGTCGGTCCAGCTGTGCTCAACACATGTCCAGGAACAATCTTGCAATCCTAACACTGTATTGCTGTGTGGAATCCAGTCAACCCCATCACAGAGATCCACACCATTGCATAGGTACTGATTTCGCAAGCTCATCCACAAGCTGGTGGTTAACCATGCCATAACCAGGAACGGGTCTACCCCCGCAACACACGTCCATCACATTTACCCAAGATCTCGGGGGGCCCTCCCCCCCCCGAGACCTCGACTCAACAAAGAATTGGTTGGTCACATCCTGTACATATGCACACCACAGCATCTGTCACCATGTCCACTGTATTTACAATTCCACTGATCACTGAAGCTTCTTCAGTTGCAGTCAGCTCTGCTTCCAGGCACATCCACTCACAAATCCTCTTTAGTTGTCCACACTGCCGCACCTCTTCTTTCCAGGAACGCCTATTCCAATAGGCTGATTCTCCGATGCTGTTGACACACCTTTCACCACCACCTGCAGTAAGTGTCCCTCTTTGTAAGGGTCCGAACTGTTGCACTTCACTGGAGATCAAACTGCCCACACCCCCATCTCAGAACAATCCTCAAGGTTGTCATTATGCCTGGCTGAATGTTTTCTCTCTTGACAGGACAGAACGAGTCCATCACACCAAAGACGAGACAGTGGTTCCCATCTTGGTATATTTCCACTGTTTTCATGCCTACAGCAGGCTGTTCGTGATGACAGCTTCAGTGTGGTGGTTCCATTTCGTTGGCGGCAGCAGCAGCTGTGGTGGCCTTGCTCTGGTGGCTGTCTGCTGTGGAGTCGCTCTTGACGTTGGGGTCGGTGGCTTCGTGCAGCTTCATCAGCATGCTGACCTACTTTGTCCGTGCAGAGGGGCATGGGAACAGAACGAAAATCAACATTAGTAATATGCCAGCGTCCTCCACCCCCCTTCCTTTAATCATGCTCTTGAAAAAAGAACCTTTACATGAAGCATTACACAAAGTCTTATGAAGCGTTACGCAGTCTTTGAGTCTGAGTCTATGTGAACAGATAAATAACATACATATAATAAAACACTAAATATACTTCAGAGTTTGCCATCATTCCCTTGAGGCTACTGCACTTTGTCTTACCAAACCAGTGGCACACATGCACACACCAAAAAACCCTTTGCTTGTAAAAGAATCGGTCAAAACATTTTAACCTTTCAATTTTACGTAATTTGACCAAAAAACAACTGCTGAATCATCTCGGACACAACGTGCAATAAAAATGACAGTTGAACAGCTCACAAATTTCACAAAAATTACTCTTGCCTTAACCACAGCAGAACTTTATACCGACAAAAATTTACAAGAAACCAGTGACCAACACAGTGCTTGTGTCGTGCGTGGTGCATATGTGTGTGGTGTTTGTAAGCTAGGTGCCAGTGTGGAGTTTGCAAGAAATACAAAATAACCTTTATATATTATTTCTGAGGTCTGTGCATACATTCTGTTGATACTGTAAGTGTAAAACACAGTGTGCTCACCCCTGTTGGTAAGATACTGCACTAAAGAAATGATCGCTATTTATTATCATTACTATTATTTAAGAGACCAACATCTCACCAGGGGGTCGGCAGACTCTGCGCTGATCACGTTCTCCTCCTTGCTGGTGGGCGACGTCACCTTCTTGTTGCTGCTGATGTCTTTCTGGCTGCTAGGCACAGGGGCAGGGGGAGCCACCGTGTCATAGCCCACGTCCTCGGGTCGGATGGGAAGCAGCTGGCGCTCCGAGCCCAGGTTGGACCAGGGGTAGGTCTGCATCGACCACTCTGTGGGGTCCTCCCAAGGGGCACGTTTCCCATACACCTGATGTGACAACGTTTGCAACATGTTTATAGATGGACGTAAGAATCAAATCCAGAAAATTCTATATTTCACCCCGATATACCCTAAAGGTTGAGGGAGAGTTAACTATCTACAGCTCTTTGACTGTCTGTCCGTCTGTCCGTTTCTCTCCCTCTCTCCCCCTCCCTCCCCCGCTCAAGGTTGAGAGAGAGTTAAAAATCAACTCATACAACATACACATGCTTGCTTGGATGCACCCCCCCCCCCCCACACCCCTCCCTCTTGCTGCCAGGAATTCTGCCTCTCATTTCTGCCTTCAAATTTCATTCAGCTTCATTTCTTTAACAATCCTCTTGAAACACAAAACTTGATGCGTGCCCCGAACAGTGATTCAGACCCTTCTCTTGTGCTCTGACAAATTTAGTTCCCCCCCTCCCCCACCCCACCCCATGTGAAGACCATTACGCTTCCTGAGGTGTTAAATATCAAGCATCTGCCTTCCCCTCCATACATTTGACACACAAATGGTACAACAGCTGGCTCAGTTGGGTCTGGGCCCAGTCCTACCTGCAGTCCATCCCTGACGGCCTCAATGATGTAGGGCACCACAGAGTAGTTCCACAGGTCGGTGAACCACACCTGGGACCCAGCAATATCCATGGGGCAAGACAGGAACAGACGGGGACCTGAAAAGATGACACCCCATGTGCAGTCGCTGCCAATGCAGTCATCACACATCCAGCAAGAAACACCACACATACAGCAAACCTTCCCTAGGCACCTGAGTGTTCAGAATGCTATCTTTCCAAACAAAGTCCAATGGTCAGCACACTTTCTCCTACCAGGCTCCAGCTATCTGGAACCATCTGCCTGCTTCTGTCCATCATTCTACTTCTGTGTTTTTTAAAACAAATCTTCCCTCAAAACCTTTCTCTTTTCAAAAACCTTTTCTTGGGTCCCATTGCCCTGAGACAGGAGTGAGTGTGTGTGTGTGCATGCATACATGTGTGTGTGCGTGCATGTGTTGTATTCACTGAATCTTGAAAATGTACCTTCAGAAAATGTGTAAGCACTAGGGCCTGAGCAGGTTAGGCACTCTAAGTACCTATTATTATCATTACTATTATTATTATTACGAACAGCAATCAGCTATCACACATACAGCAATCAGTAATCACATATACACCAAGTCATCACACATACAGCAAATCAGTCATTGCATGAACAGCAATCACCCATCACACATACAGCAAATTATCACACATCCAGTCTTTGACTGGTCAGAAAACAGCAGTAATGGTCTCTAAAGATGAAGCCAACCCAAACAACTGTTGCGGGGGCAAGGAAGCAGCAAAAAGCACAAGGACAAACCTATGGTAACATCCGATGAGCTGTGGGTCTCCAGGAACTTGTTGACATGGGCCCACACTTTGGGGATCCAGTCTATGGTGCGATTCAGATCATTGTTCCGGATGCCTGTGCGGACCTCAGCTTCCACCAGCTTCCGGCGCAGGTAGCGTCCCAGGAAGCCCTTGACAGGCTCCATGTGGTTGGCGCACAGCACCCAGCGGAAGTTGTGATGCAGCTGCAGGTTGGTTGTGGAGCATGTCGACTGGTTCATCGTGCCAATGATGTAGGGACTGTCCAACAGCAATGTCATCAACATCAGGTCATTTCCACAACAGTGTGTGATGCTACAATGTGGTTTGGACAGAAAAGGGCACCCTATGTTTTTATCAGTAGAACTGAACACCCACATCACAATGAAAACACAATCTTATGGCATGAGACACCGGTTCATCGTCCAACAGCAACATCATCAACATCAGGTCATTTTCCACAACAGTGTGTGACATCACAGTGTGGTTTGTACGGAACACAGAACCCTACATTTCTATCAGAGGAATCAAACACATGTATCACAATGAATGTGCAGTCTTATGAGTGACACCCTGACCGACTTCTTGGTGGACCACAGACACTGACATACATACATATTCACTGGAATACATACACTGAAAGTACAGGAACATTAAAAGTGTTTCTTAATAGAAATTTATCTTGTGAGAACTAAAAATACAAACCCACTCTGTTCTAAGCAGAATTTCACCCTACAGGTTATGTCTCAAACCATGTGAAGAGTGACATCCAAACACATAAATCATTAAATATAATACTGATTTAATATGACAATACAAACATGTGCCAATTTTTGGGGTAAGCCCAGATTTTTAATGCCGCAAAACAAGCATTAAAGAACAGTTAACTGATGATACAGGGTTGGGTGGTGTCAAATGCCTGGAGTGTGACAGTTTCCTCTGAAGCATTTATGCATTTGGATCTTGTTTTAAGCACTGGCAGGCATCCTGGTTTCAGATTTGTTTTCCTTCTATATCTGCAGAGCAGTATAAACAAAAATGTAAGTTCCCTCTGGACCCACCACTTCTGATACTTGGCAGTGAGGAAACCATTGAAGACATCGGCCAGAGATGCCACATGGTGCAGGTTGTCCAGGATGACCACAGAGGGCAGTGCGCTGGCCGATGTCGCTTCACACTGGTCCGCGATGTTGGCCAGGTACTGTCGCAGCTCCTTGGCCGACTTGTGGTCCACGTTGAACACAGCCACACACCCAGCTGTTAGCTCCTTGCCAGATCTGAAAGTCAGAATTAAAAAAAAAGCTTTAATTTCTTTATATGAAATTCCACATGGTGCGCTTGCAGGTGGTATAATCACAAGCTGGTGTCATTTTGTTGCCACCATGTAGGAATCCATACATGTAATTCGTAGATCTGTGCTACAAAATGCACAGAAAAAGCTCTGCAGATCTTGGAGATATTTTTTAGTATCATCATCCTGGTGTCAAGCCCATAAGCTGTGAGGCTTCTATATTACATTTCACCCTCTTGTCGTCTTGATACTGAGGTTTAATTAAAAAATAAATAAAATTGTACTCCATTGTCCCTGGGTCATCCTACGTGGGTAAGGCACAGCAGCCACAAGCACAGCGCTACCCATTCCTATCAGTGTGTGCAGTATTTTCACATGTCCAAACAATGGTATGGTTGCCAGTGTTGGGGATCTTTAATGTGCGCACACATATTAATGCAGGCAACTGTACACAGGGGCTGTACAGACACTGTAAAAATCCACATCAGATGTTAATTCTGGGAAATAAATCCCTTGCCACACCAGGGACTCAAACTCACGTCTGTATTATGCACCCGGCTTTCAGTCAGATGCTCTACCAAATGAACTATGATCCATTTACCGCCAATGTGTCATTGGTTCATATCAATCTGATGCATCCATGACCCCCCCCCCCCCCACCACACACACACACACACTTTGTGCATAATGGCTTGCACCCAGACAGAGGGGCATATGCTTTATACAGTATCCACATTGTTTCTAACACTCCTAGCCATCATCACGGTCATGGGAAGACTTATACCTGAGCACAAGATGCTCTGCCAGTTTCTGGGCCAGGTAGGTCTTGCCGGTCCCGCTGGGGCCACACAGGATGATACGTCGATGCTCCAGCAACAGGGACACATGGCGCTGGATGATGGATTTGGGGATCATCGTCTCAAATGCCAGTGAGTCCACACTCTGCTGACGTGTGCCTGAAATTCACAAAGGCAGATTGTTGCATGTTAGAAAACAAAATGCTTCATTTGAGAACTGCACAGATGGGAACTTCTGGCAAATACAGAAGTACCCCTGATGCAAGACGACCTAAAAAAAAAAAAAAAAAAAAAAAAAGTGGTCTTAAAAGTGGGAAGGTTTGAATGGGGGGGGGGGGGGGGGGGGGGGGAGGGATGAGGCTGTCTGATTAGGTTTGGGTAGTGTATATCGGTCCACTGATAGATGAGGTGTTCCATTAATTGGGGAATGGAGTGGAGGAGGTGTTCCATTAATTGGGTAGAGGAGTGGGGGAGGTGTGTTCCATTAATTGGGGAGTGGGATGGAGGAGGTGTTCCATTAACTGGGAAATGTAGTGGGGGAGGTGTTCTATTAACTGGGGAGAGGAGTGGGGGAGGTGTTCTATTAACTGGGGAGAGGAGTGGGGGAGGTGTTCCATTAATTGGGGAGTGGAGTGGAGGAGGTGTTCCATTAACTGAGGCATGTAGTGGGGGAGATGCTCCATTAACTGGGGAGAGGGGTAGGGGAGGTGTTCCACTAATTGTGGAGGGGAGTGGGGAGGTGAAGTCACAAGACAGTGTCCATAAACTCCAACTTTTGAAGACCAAGGATCCAAAGCAGAGGGAAAATGGAGGTCTGCCTGTTTACAAGCCTAGTATAGTGCATTGCTGCTGGGCAAAACCAGCCTACAAAGCAACAAAATCCTTGAACGTGTATTACTTTTCAGACATATTCTTTGAAGGTGTGTTACCTTTCAGACGGATTCCCACCTCAACCCACAAAGCAACATTCCTTGAAGGCGTGTTACCTTTCAGATACCTACCTCAACCCACAAAGCAACATTCCTTGAAGGCGTGTTACCTTTCAGATAGCTACCTCAACCCACAAAGCAACATTCCTTGAAGGCGTGTTACCTTTCAGACAGATACCTACCTCAACCCACAAAGCAACATTCCTTGAAGGCGTCTTACCTTTCAGACAGATACCCACCTCAATCCACAAAGCAATGTTCCTTGAAGGTGCATTACCTTTCAGACAGATTCCTATCTGCGTGGTGTCCCCAACCAAGTAGCCGATGGGAAGCAACTCAGGCACATCAGAGTCTGTCGCAACAAAAACAACAACATGAAACAAAAAATACATGTCCATAATTATATGTGTTAAAATTGCAGCGATAACAGCCATCAAAATTTACAGGTAAGAAGCCCAAACCAGATGTAAAACATCTTCACCAAGAGACCATATCAACACCTGGTAAGTGGTTGTGCATTTATAACATAATTAAGGCATTTGTAGTGCTCAACATGTTCATTGTAACTTCAGTGTCTGTACATACAGCCTTTACAATGTTGCAAAAACACAGTGGGAAGAAAAATAAAGGCAAAGGCATACGAGAAAATAAATAATTTCTCACCACTGGTAAGTGGTGATGCAGTTGTAACATAACTGAGACTTTTTAACATTTGTCATGTTCATTGTAATTTCAGTGTCTGTACATACAGCCTTTACAATGTTGCCAAAACATCCACAGGAAGAACAATAAAGCCAAAGGCATAAGAGAAAATAAACAATTTCTCACCACTGGTAAGTGGTCATGCAGTTCCAAGATAATCAAGGCTTTTGTAATGCTTGTCATGTTCATTGTAACTTCAGTGTCTGTACATAAAGCCTTTACAATGTTGCCAAAACACCCACAGGAAGAAAAACAAAGCCAAAGGCATAAGAGACAACTGATTTCTCACCTTTTGTGCGGGTGATCTCTCCCAAGTGGTAGGAGTAGACGCTCTCGGCACTCAGACCCAGGTTGGTCACAGGGTCCACCCGCAAGACATACTCCTGTGACAATTACATGGGGAAGGTGGGTTACAACTTTTATTTTCAAATGACAAGTGACAATGTTGGCACAAACGCTCATACACTGTCAAAGGCCAAGATGTTGGACTCCAAAAAGAGACTGTCTGGAACAAAGTTATTTCCCTTCCATCAGCCACGATGGAGAGATTTGTTTTTCTTTCAGTTATTCTTCGTTCAGTTTTACCTACAGTGGGACCTTCTTCCACTGAGTAAGCTATAACTCATAACCATCACTAATACTTCTTTCTAACAGCAATGCATCAGAATAATAAATAGCACCATTGCAAATACAAGACAAAAAGTACAGGACGGATATATGAAATACTCTCTCTCATAGACTCTCATCTGCTGAGAGTTTTTTTAAATTTTATTTACTGAATCATCTATTGACATAGACTTGGACAAACAAACACCAAGGCAGAAATATCCCTCATAAGCCACTCCTGTGGTGTAGGGCTAAAACCATGATACAACTGCTGCAGCATGTATCACCAGAAATCGTCCATGTGTTAGGATCCCTCACCTTGAAGATTTTGCGCACTATGTTGTCCAGAATGTCCCACTTGGTTTTCCCACTGACCGACAGGGAACCAATCAGCACCTCAGCTGGTTTCTGCAGAGAAAACATCATAAATAAAACATAAAACGGGTTACCATTTGGTTACCACATGGGATCATGTGTGGAAACTATGCTAAAGAAAATGTCACAAATAAAAGACGAATCATACTGGGTTAGTGAAGATCATGTGTGGAAACTATGCTATGAATTCAGCTTAAATTGGCTGAGTTATATAAGCGATCATCAATCAATGCTCTGGTCAGCAGCCTGCAGTGTTCTGAGGAGTATATATGAATCTGTTCAACAGAGCATATGCGAGTCTGTTCAAAAGAGTTTATGCAAGTCTGTTCAAAGGAGTCTATGTGAGTCTGTTTATAGAGTCTACTGACTGGTCTGGCAGGAAGCTGCACAGTAGTTAATTTCTTCCCTGTCTAAACTTTTCGTTTCTACTTTCTGACACCACTTTACTCAGTTGGGCTCTGCAGACCCCCACAAAAGTGCAGTACAATATCCTGGCAGTTTCTGTCTGATGGATGGTGGCTGCCTACATCAAAGAAGAAGAAGAAACAATCAATGTCTCTACCTCTACTCCTGGCCTGGAGGGGTCCGGGTTCGACCCCTGGTACACTGTGATGGTTACCCGCTTCCCGTCGCGGTCATTGGCTGCCGTCTCCGCCAGCAACATGTCTGCACACACCACCAAGAACATGCTCTTATGAATTAAGTTTAACAGAAGCATGCCGTTTACTGGAGAGAGAGAGAGAGAGAGAGAGAGAGAGAGAGAGAGAGAGAGAGAGAGAGAGAGAGAGAGAGAAAAAAGCATCAAAGTGTTGAAACACTGCTTGCTGGGAACATCATGTTATTTATATCTTTAAAACTGGAGAAAAATGTACTGCACCCTGGCCAGGTTTTTTGTTTGTTTTTATTTATAAAATACAAATAAACCATGAAGAAATCCATCTTCATACAACAGTTGAGGTAAAATCTTCAACAGTACAAAATATCTGGTCTGCATCAGCAGCTCCATCACAGCCATGCAGGCAGTCGCTTACCCAAACTGGACTGGTCAGTGAGACTGAGAGAGCGATCCAGTGAATCATTGCTGGCGGCCCTGGTGTGGGACAGGGAGGAAGGCTGGGGATAGTTGATGGAGCGACTGGTGGACATCAGCTTGTGCAGTCGGTCATTGTCCGCCTTCAGTGCACTCATTTCGTTCTGTGATTATACAGACAAACTGGTCAGAAAGGCTCAAAGAGAACTAACTGCACGCATGCATGCATGCCCACATAGAAGCATGTGTGAACACACACACACATGCACACACACACACATGGCATTCGCAAATGTATGCATGCCCACATATTTGTGTGCACTCACATGCACACACACGCACGCACACACTACCAAACCACTGAGGATCACCAATGATAGCCTGGCAAAATATTCATAACTGACTGACTCATAGCTCTTTGTCTCTGTCTGTCTGTCTCTCTCTCTGATCTGGTAAGACAAGCCCCAGGTAAAGAGACACAGTAATCAAGAATGATACCTTCATTTTGGTCATTGTTTCCCGTAGCTGCTCTAACTGATGGGCAGAAGAGAGGGCCTCCAGTCGGATGTCAGTCAGCTTGGCGTCCTTGTCTCTCAGCTGCTGCTTCAGGACTCCTACATCGGCATCACTCAGACTGGAAGAAAAGGACATGATCCATGTCACAAAACCATACCATGTGCAGCTAGTACGTGTTTCTGCTATTGGTAAGAAGTTCCATTCATTCATAATGAGCAACGTGGACTATACATTTCTTTTGTATTTAGATCTATATGAATCTAATTATCCATTCTTCTGTATCTGTATAGATCTGTGTAAATCAAGGCATCTGGCCTAGTCTCTGGCATCTACCCTTATTTTCCAAACTGTCTGGGCACCACACCTGAAAGTGAAACACTTTATCAAGACATCATCAATGTCATATGCAATGTATTTAACCCTGAAAGTTATTCTTGAGTTTCTGTGCTAATTAAAGTGGCTAGTGCACTGTTGTTGGTACCACTTTCCTTCAGAAGGTAATGCTGGCTCTCAAACCCTATGTCTGGTCCTTCTGGACTTGCTGATGCAATGCTGAAACTGACAAGAAGAGCTAGCAAGCAAACAAAGGCAATACTGACGCTCCAGAGGAATGCGATCCTTTCATGGCGCTAGCAGCACCAGGCATGTGGCCAATCTGCATCAGGGGAGAATTAGGCGCCGAGGCATTGGATCGCAGACTGTGACAGTCCGGCTCCACATCCGAGAAGGAACCGGTCTTCATCTTCTTGGTCTTCTTGCCAGAGAATGCCTTGCTGAAGGAACTGCGCAGCTGTCCAAACACCACACACACACACAGAATTGTAAATGCAGAACTAAAATTAGCCTCAACAACAGAGGGCTCTCCAATGAGCTCTAAGCCCCATCTCTCAAAGTGACATACTCACAAGCTCATTTTTCACTGGTTAATTGTCATTTAAATGTTGTTTTGTGGCTTGAAAAAGGGGCTTACCACAACATTCTGCATGTTGCGTTTTGTAATAATAAATGGCATACTAACTTTTTGTTTGATTGGATCTTGTTTTATAATGCTATTGCTAGCAGTTATTCTTGTTTCAGATTTGTTTTCTCCCCCTATGGTATGGTGGACCCTTTACAAAAAGACTGGGGGGAAGGGGCACAGGGGTGGGGAGTTGGGATCTTGTTTCAGTTCAAGCCATATGTAAACAAACACAAAGCAACACACTGTGAAAGGTACACCAAGGTTTCTTCACACCCAATCACAGCTAACAGGAGAAAGAACTGAAGCAGTTAATGTCATGCACCAGCGATCTCTATGTGTACAGGCTGGAAGCAGCAGTGAAGGCAGCTGCCAAGGGCTAGACTGTCTCCCTTCCTCCAGCGCTGCCTACAGCTGCCCCCTCCCAGCAGCACAAGCCAGGCAGAGCCTTCCGCTATCAAAGGCTACTTTGTCCAGGCCGGCACTGATGAGGAGTTAGATTGCAAGATACCAATGTCAGGGAGTGTCCTCTGGTTCTAGGGTCAAAGGGACACTGGGCCAGAGTAACTAAGAACGAAGTAACAGTGCTATGGATTTGTGTTCCTCTCTGTGTGTCTCTGTCACTCCCCCCCCCCCCCCCCCCAAAGTCTGACATGTTTTTAACACTGGCCTGACATTGTCTCTGGCAATGAATTCTCTTGGCATCATCACCTCCAGGTTCTCCCCCTGACTGGTAGCAATGGTCAAATAGATGACTGGTCTTTATGTGCAAGAAGAAGAAGGAGAAAACAAAGAGAGTAGTAGATGAAGGGGAGGAAGAAGAAGAAGACAAAGGAAGAGTGAGTGATTTTGGGAATATTAGTGTCCAGTCGACCACACAGAGTCACCTCAGGTCAAATCACACATTCAAAAGTCTTTTACAGCAGTTAAAAAAAAAAAAAAGCTGCATCACACTTCTGGACACAGCACAGTCACCAGCAAATGCAGCCAAAATGCAGCCAAACAGAATAAAACAACAGTCAATTATAACAAGCATATCTCAAAATTTATACACTGTATACACTGTGTGGACTCAGTGGAGGGTAGTCTACACAGGAAGAGAAGAAAGAGGAGATGTAAGAAACAGTAACAGTGGCTGCAGCAAAAGAAGCCAAAGAGAATGGATCAAAAGGATGACGAGAGCAGAAGCACAGGCAGCGCTGGAAGCAGCAGCAGCAGCAGAAAAATAAGAAGACAACAATGATGATGACAATAAATGTACTCTTTTACATGCTGTTTCTCCAAAATTGGAGCACATAGCCTGTTACAAAGCAAAGAACCAAAACAAAACGGTCAAAACAGAACTTCCGCACAGGCACACATGTGCATGCCTGTGCACATGCATACACACACAAACACACACACACACACTCACACAACAAAAACCACATGCACATACACATCTCTCTCTCTCTCCCCCTCTCTCTCACACACACACACACAACACACACACACACCCAACAGCATAGCCTGAAGAGGTGAGATGACAACCACAACAACAAAATACCACACTGACCCATCCTTTCTTTTTGCTGTTCTTGGCGCCCTTCCTGCCCTCCCCGTCTGTGGCGGCTGACTGCTGGCTGGTCATGCTGCAGGCGCTGGACAGGCTGTTGATGCTGCTGACACTGTCTGAGGAGATCTGGCGGGCAATGCCAGCCCCACTGTCCATCACCACTGGGGGAATAATCAACACTTTCATTACTTTAATTACCATGGTTATGCAAGCCAGCTTGCAGAACCCAGATAGGTACGGAGGGGTTGACTGTCAATGCAGCTGACTGAATTCTGTATTGAACACAACTCCAGGATTTGTTCGCTTGTCTCTTGTCAACACATTAGATCACAGAATAATGAAGGGCAGTACTGCATGTATCCCTCCATCCTTCTTCAGAGTATTGAGTGCGTGTGCGTGTTGTGCACACACGTGTGTGTGCATGCATGCGTGTGTGTGTCAATGAGTGTGTGTGTGTGTGTGTGTGCACAGTAGCCACTGGTACACTCTACTGTCACAGACAATACTGATGATCGATTATACTACCATCACACACTGCTGATTGCTCCACTCCACCATATCTGGAATTACCAATGTTTCCAGTCTACTATGACACAGCACTGCTATTCCATTTTAATTTCTCACACACTGCTGACTGTTCCAGTCTACCACCATACAGACTACTGACTGTTCCCACCTACCATCACAGACACTGCTGACTGTTCCTGTCTACCACCAGATTGCTGACTGTTCCATCCTACCACCATATAGACTGCTGACTGTTCCCATCTACCATCACCATAGTAGTAGTAGTAATTGGATTTTAATGTCCTGTCAACCACACAGGGTCACCTCAGGACAGTCAAACTCAGGTCATAAGCAAATACACGTTTCTTAACTCTTCTCACATATATATCAACCCTCTGTTAGGTCATTCTACAAAACCAATCACTTCACAAACATAAAACATCAGACACAAATTTTCAAAGAGTTAGTCCCTTCAATATTACCCCTGTTAAAAGAGCACATATGGCTAGGACATGTTTGTATCGTCGACCATTCTGTCTAATTTAAACACTGCTGACCATTCCTGTCTACCACCAGACTACTGACTGTTCCAGTCTACCCCCATACAGACCTCTGGCTGTTCCCACCTACCATCACAGACTCTGCTGACTGTTCCAGTCTACCATCACACAACTGCTGACTGTTCCAGTCTACCACCATGCAGACTGCTGACTGTTCCCACCTACTATCACACACACTGCGAACTGTTCCAGTTTACCCCCAGACTGATGACTGTTCCATTTTACCATCACACAACTGCTGACTATTCCAGTTTACATTACAATCACACAACTGCTGACTGTTCCAGTTTACCATCACAAACACTGCTGACTGTTCCAGTCTACCCTCAGACTGATGACTGCTCCAGTTTACCACCACACAACTGCTGGCTGCTGACTGTTCCAGTTTACCATCACACAACTGCTGACTGTTCCAGTCTACCACCATACTGACTGCTGACTGTTCCAGTCTACCTTAACAGACACTGCAGACAGTTCCAGCCTAGCATCACAGACACACACCGCCAACAGTCTACCTTCAAAGACTCTGACGCTGACTGTTCCAGGATTTAGGACTTTCAGCATGAGCAAGCTCCGGTGCTATGTGCTATCTCCAGACTCGACTGTTTAACTCTTCATTCACCCAGGCACTGTGCGTTCAACTCTAAACCTGATATCTATATTCCATGCCCCGGCAGGACAAACTGCCCTGGCTTTACAAACCTGGTGGATCTTTTTACCAAACCACATACTGTTGGAGGCTGCCTAACAACTTGTAGAAAGCTCTCCTGTGAACACATATGCATGAAAATTTACGGCCCAGCATGTGCAGATTCACTCCACCCTGGGGTTTTATGGCAGTTTATATGTGCACGCCAACAGGAATGTCATGGCAGTTGGCGTGGGTTTTATTGCAAGCGTGCCAAGAGTTCTGTAAAGTACGACAACAGAGGTCATGCAAATTAAGCAGGTAGGAACAACACTGTTTACCCAGTGATTATAGAACTGCAACATAAGCATCTTGCTGTTATTCTAAGGGGCTGTCAGTTCCAATCCATCTTCTTTGATAGTGGTGTTGTTGGGTGTGTGTGTGTGTGTGTTAAGTGTGGCGTTCACATGTCTGACTGTGTGTGTGTGTGTGTGTGGTTTGTATGTGCACCTGCAGAGGTGTGTGTGTATGTTTGTACATGCATGTGTAAAGGTGCATGTATGTGTGCACATGTGTGAGCGCACGTGTGTATGAACATGTGTGTGTGTGTGTGTGTACAGCAGTATGTCCATCACTGTCCCTGCCTGCTGTGTCTGCAGTCTACAAGTCTCCATTCCTACCTGAGTGCAGGTCCTTGGGCACCATGGCAGGGGAGGTGTGGCGACGACTGGCCGTGGGGCTGATGATGGTGGGGTCAGTGATGGCCAGCCCGCTCTGACGTTTCAACGCCTCGATGGTCACCCGCAGGTCATTCAACTCCGAGTCCTGAGAAACAGCACAACGAACCAAACTTCATGGAGCGAGTGAACCACCCACGATGCCGGCTCTGGCTCAACCACGCTCCACTCATCCTCCCCTCTGTTGGTGTTTTACTGCTGTAACAAGAGCTTTTTGTCTCTCCCAACATCTTTTTGATCTCATTCCGTTCCCCCGACATTCACCATACATATACATTTATGGTGCATAACTACACAGGTACAGACAAACAACTGAATCAGTTGGGTTTTATTAATGGAGTTGGGTGGAAAGGAGAGAAGAAAATCTGCATATTTCCATTTGCTTGCATGAAAAATATTCCAGGGGTGGGCAGAGACTCAGAGACAGACAAAATGAAGAACAGACTGTCAGCTTGCTCAGACAGAAGAAGTGGAAAGCTGACTGTCAGCTTGCTCAAAGATACAGCAGAAGTGAAAAATTGGCTGTCAGTTTGCTCAAAGATACAGAAGAAGCAGAAAACTGTCAGCTTGCTCAAAGAGACAGAAGAAGTGAAAAACTGGCTGTCAGTTTGCTCAAAGAGACAGAAGCAGAAGTGGAAAACTGTCAGCTTGCTCAGTGAGACAGAAGAAGAAGTGGAAAACTGTCAGCTTGCTCAGAGATATGTCACCTTACTAAAGGAGACAGAAGAAGTCAAAAGCTGACTGTCAGCTCACTCAATGAGACAGAAGAAGAGGAAAATCGGCTGTCAGTTTGCCCAAAGAGACATAAGAAGAAGTAGAAAACTGTCAGCTTGCTCAAAGAGATAAAGTCACCTTACTAAAAGAGACAGAAGAACTAGTGGAAAGCAAACTGTCAGCTTGTTCAAAGAGAAGAAGTGGAAAACAGTTTGTTCAAAGAGATGAAGACATGGAAAACTGACTGTCAGCTTGCTCAGAGATAGAAGAAGGTATGGAAAACTGTCAGCTTGTTCAAAGAGACAGAAGAAGACATGGAAAAATGTCAGCTTGCTCAGAGAGATAAAAGAAGACATGGAAAAATGTCAGCTTGCTCAAAGAGACAGAAGAAGACATGGAAAAATGTCAGCTTGCTCAAAGAGATAGAAGACATGGAAAACTGTCAGCTTGCTCAAAAAGGAAGGAATGTGTGGTTCCAGCTGTGTGAAAGAACCCTGAACACCTGTGCAGATACCCAGACCTAGAGGCAGAACCATGACACCCAAGAAACAGGAATTTCTGGCACTACCCCTACTGCTGTGCCTGGGTGGCAGACAGGGAACTCAATCTGATGCTTGCATTCTCCAAGACTCCTCCTTGTATCAGATCACAACAAACAGTGAGTGCATACAATAATAATTATAACAGCTAAACCTTATTTTCTAATGTTTTATCTGTAACTGCGATAATATTACAGTAATACTAACACTAATAAAAAGGTTTTTATTAAAAAACAAAAACTAATTTAAAACTGAAGAAGAGAAAAACATTGCCCCCCTGACGATTAACTGACTGATTAACTGGCTAATTAAGTCTGTATTGTATCTAATGTACGAACTGGGATTACTGACTGCACAACTGTGAAAAATCCATCTTCCAAAGCATCATGCTGCTCTAACTGCTATATGCACATGGACATTTGAAGCTGTAGCTACTGACTCAGAGAATTTAGTTGAAATGACATTAAAAGCACGCAATAACATGCATGCACTGTCTTGTGCATCAGAACGGCAAGCACAAAAAAACTTCACAAAACCCATTATCGCTAAAACGGTCCTGTCATGAGCTCAAAAGTGCAATGGTGCTGGGTGGGGTGGGGGTGGGGGTGGGAGTAATGTGTTCTTGTGCTGGAACTCAGGATGCTCACAAATAGATACAGAGATCTGCGTGTGCAACCATTTTCCTGAAGATGAGCCCAAACCAAATAATCAGAGAGGTGTAAATTTACTTCACTGGATAAAGCCATGTATGTACGAAGAATGCCCCACCCCCATTAGAAAAATAAGAAAAATGACAGCTTAATTTTATCTGTGCATTAGTTGATGAGAATGAGAAACACAGGCCTATGCCTGAACTGAATCTTACTTTAGAAACCAGCTGATTAAGTAACTGGTTTTTAACACCCATTCATCTGCTTTGGTTAGAACATGGTTGGGGGGGGGGGGGGGGGGGGGGAGAAGGAGAAGAAGAAGACAGGCAATCAAAACAACAGCAACTGGAGTGCCTGTGCCTGAAGGCTGCAAATCCCATGCAGATCAAAACAGATGATTATAAATAAATGCAGACTTAGCTAATGACACCACACTGACATCAACACTGATATGTGAGATGAAAATGCGCAACACAGACGCACAAACCTACAACCCCAGCAACTCATTTCTCCAACAAACAAACAAACAAACAAAAACAACCAATACTGGTATTTGGGGAAAGCAACCCTCCCCCCCACCCCCACCCCTGAAAACAACAACAAAACCAACATGAACATCATGACAACACAGCAGTTTTCAACACTACCACCATGCAACCCCCCCCCCCCCTCCCGCCCCCACCCCACCCCACCCCTTTCCTTCCTCAAATACCAGTGCAAATGCAATGGAACAAAACACAATCTGAACATCAACAATTACACAAGACAACTGCAGGAGCCGGCTGAGAAATCCAGCCGGAGGGAAGACAAAATCATGGCTTGCAGGCAATGGCTGATGAGGTAAGGAGGAATGGGCAAAAACATGGGATGGGAAGGGAAAGGGTGGGGGGCAGGGCAGGCACGAAGGAGGGAGTTAGTTACAGTGGAAACAGAGGAGATACAGTAGAAAGGGCGATGGGGGTTACAGTAAGAAGAGGAAGTGGGTTACTGTTTGAAAGGGAAGGGGGTTACAGTAAAAAGGGGATGGGGGGTTACATGGGAAGAGGGTTACTGTATGTAGAGGAAGGGGGTTACCATAGGAAGAGGGTTACTGTATGTAAAGGGGGTTACAGTAAAAAGGGGATGGGGTTACATAGGAAGAGGGTTACTAAATGTAAAGTGGGTTACAGTAGAAAGGGGATGGGGGGGGGTTACACAGGAAGAGGGTTACTGTATGTAGAGGAAGGGGGTTACAATAGAAAGGGAATGGGGGGTTGCATAGGAAGAGGGTTACTGTATGTAGAGGAAGGGGGTTACAGTAGGAAGGTGATGGGGGGTTACACACGAAGAGGGTTACCGTATGTAGAGGAAGGGGTTACAGTTGGAAGGGGATGGGTGGGGGTTACCGTAGAAATGGGAATGGAGTTACAGTAGGAAGAGGGTTACTGTAGGAAGGGGAAGGGGGTTACCACAGAAATGGGGAGTTACAGTAGGAAGAGGGTTATAGCAGGAAGGGGAAGGGGGTTATCATAGGCGAAGGAGGTACAGTAGAAAGGGAAGACATTACAGCAGAAAGGGGAAGGGGGTTATAGCAGAAAGGGGAAGAGGTTACAGCAGGAAGGGATGAGTGTTAGAGCAGAAAGGGGAAGGGGGTGGCAGTAAAAAGGGGGATGATCGAGTTACAGTAGAAAAGGAAAAAACAGTAGAACGGTTAAGATGGTTACAGTAGAAAGGGGAATGAGGGATACACTAACACTATTAATAGAAAGGGGATGTTGGTTACAGCAGAAAGAGGGGTAACAGTAGAAAGGGGGTGTTGGTTACAGAAGAAAGAGGGGCAACAGTAGAAAGGGGATGTTGGTTACAGCAGAAAGAGGGGTAACAGTAGAAAGGGGATGTTGGTTACAGAAGAGGGGCAACAGTAGAAAGGGGATGTTGGTTACAGCAGAAAGAGGGGTGACAGTAGAAAGGCGATGTTGGTTACAGCAGAAAGACGGGTAATGGTAGAAAGGGGATGTTGGTTACAGCAGAAAGAGGGGTAACAGTAGAAAAGGGGTGTTGGTTACAGCAGAAAGAGGGGTGACAGTAGAAAGGGGATGTTACAGTAGAAAGGGGATGTTGGTTACAGCAGAAAGAGGGGTAACAGTAGAAAGGGGACGGGAAGAAGACAAACACGACGGCGGGAGCTGCACTGTAACGGACATCGGCTGAAGTACAAACAGAAGGGGGAGAGGCTGACAGCGGGAAGGAAGAGGGGAGGTGTTAACAGCAGAATGGGGGAAACAGCCCCCGGGAGGAGAGAGGTTTAAAGCAGGACGACGAGAGGGGAGGTGTTTACAACAGAATGGGGGGAGTGTGATTATAGTAGAATTGGTGAGGGTGAGGGGAGGTGTTTACAGTGGGAGAGGGGAGGTGTTTACAGTAGGAGGGGGAAGGGAGAGGTGAGGTGTTTACAGTAGAAGGGGGAAGCCAGCACTGTCGGAAGGGAGAGGGGAGGTGTTTACCGTAGAGGGGCGAGGGAAAGGGGGGGGGGGGGGGTGTTTACAGTAAAACAGGAAGGGGAGAGGGGAGGTATTTTCAGTAAAACAGGGACGGGAGGTGGGAGGTGTTTGCAGTAGAAGGGAGGTGTTTATAGTAAAATGGGAAGGGAGAGGTGCGGTGTTTACAGTAAAACGGGGACGAGAGAGGGAGGTGTTTACAGTAAAACAGAGACGGGAGAGGGAAGGTATTTACAGTAGAAGGGGGGTGTTTACGTAAATCGGGAAGGGAGAGTGGAGGTGTTTACAGCAGAAGGGGGGAAGGCAGCACTGTTGGAAGGGAGAAGGAAATGTTTGCAGCAAAACGGGAGAGGGGAGGTTACAGTAAAACGTGGAAGCGAGAGAGGAGGTGTTTACAACAGAAGGAGGAAAGGGAACACTGTGGAAAGGAGAAAAAAAGGGGGGGGGGGGGTATTTACAGAAGAACGGGGAAGGCAGAGAGGAGGTGTTTACAGTAGAACAGGGAAGGGACCAGGAGAGAGGTGTTTACAGTAGAACGGGGAAAGGAGAGAAGAGGTGTTGACAGTAGAACGGGGAAAGGAGAGAGGTGTTTACAGTAGAACCGGAAAGGGAGAGAGGAGGCGTTTACAGTAGAACGGGGAAAGGAGAGAGGTGTTTACAGTAGAACCGGAAAGGGAGAGAGGAGGCGTTTACAGTAGAACGGGGAAAGGAGAGAGGAGGTTTTTACAATAGAACGGGAAAAGGAGAGAGGTGTTTACAGTACAACGGGAAAAGGAGGAGGTGTTTACAGTAGAACGGAAAGGGAGGGAGGAGGTGTGAATGCAGCCCGTGAAAAGGGAGAGCTGAGTGGAGTGTTGGAAGGACAGGGACAGTGTTTACAGTACAGGGAGACGGAGAGGTGGGTGTTTACAGTAGAACGGGGAAGGCAGCACTGGAGGGGGAACGGGGGGGGGGGGGGGCAGCGGTGGAGGCTTCCAGGCAGAACCGTATGGGGAAGCGTGAGAGTGGTGGTGGTGGTGGTTCAGTGGCAGGTAGGAAGCAAACGATAACAGGATGAGTGAGAGGTGGGTAAGCAGGTGCCGGGGGGATGCTGAATTGACCGGTTCCTTTGATGTGCAGGCATAACCTTAGGCCCTACAGTTGCGTCAACACGGAGCGAGGTGTGCAGCCACAGGCACACTCCTCATCGCCCGCTCCCTCACTGTGCACAGTCTCTCTCTCTCTCTCTCTCTCTCTCTCTCTCTCTCTCTCTCTCTCTCTCTCTCTCTCTCTCTCTCACACACACACACACACACACACACACACACACACACACACACACACACACACACACACACACCTACAGACCCCTGAGTCACAGGCGCTGAGTCACAAAGACACACACACGAACATGCACACGTATACACGCTTGCACTCACACTTACACACACACGCGCGCGCGCACGCACAAAAAGCACACATGCAAGCACGAGCTCACTTACACACACACACACACACACACACACACACACACACACACACACACACACAGAGCAGTCACACACACACACCCCTTTCCCACACCTCAATTTTCACCAATCAACTCAAAAGCCGCCGTCATTATCCATGCAATCAAACAGTGATAAGTCAGCCACACCTGAGTGACGTTAATTGCAACACGATTGCCACACACACACAAATAATCCATTACCTCAGCCTGTGTTCTTTCACCCTGTGAAGGAAGTGCGGTAAGCCACAGACACACGCCACACACAACAAAGCTTCTGACGACTGATGAGGATGAGAATGGGTACGATTCAACACAGGCGCCCAACACTGCCTCTTTTGCATTTCATTGCACATTAAAAAAAAAAGATACTTTTTTTCATTTACAAGCTTTCGTGTAATTTTCATGCACCTCAAAGGAGTTTGCATCGTAGGAATGTTGACAGACCTGGAGACCCCCCCCCCCCCCCCATAAAAAAAATAAGCAAATAAATAAATAAATCTTGACCGCAAGTTTTGCTTTTGCTTCTTATTCCAGGACTGGCCACAATCATAGTGACAGTGCATAAGAGGTAGCAAATCAGTTTCGACGAGAGTGGGGGAGGGGTTTGGGCTCGTCCAGTACTCCCATATCTTCCTGCTCCACATAGTATTTCCATGACGTGTTCCAACGTAATATTTACCGAGGCTTCTCCGCATACTACTCTCCATCCCTCTACCCCACGACTAAAATCCAGTCACTAACTAACTAACAACGACCCAAACCGTTTGTGGTGCTTGAACCGAATCACAAAAAACGGAACGACGCATCGCCGCATGCAACCCACAACTTCTCGCAATAAACCACTGACCACCTTTAAGACGCGATAAAAAACAACATTTTTGTTTTATTTTTTACTGAATCTGTGCACGTGTTAGGCGCCTATGCGATGAAGTTATTACAAAAATGGCCAACCTTGAGGGAGTGGGGCTTGTGAAGAGAGGAGAGGGGCACCTGTACCTTTTGTTCGGCGCTGGAAGTCAGAGCTTGCAGCCTGGCGGTCATGTTAGCCAGTGACTGCTCGAAGGCAGACACCACATGAGCCTGGAACACAGGAAGGGAAGAACATCGTTACAAACAAGGTAGACTGGCAGAATCTGGTGCATCGCAACGCGGTCACAAACAAGGAAGACTGACAGCAACGCGGTCACAAACAAGGCAGACTGACAGAATCTGGACATTCAACGCGGTCACAAACATGGCAGACTGACAGAATCTGGACACCCAACGCAGTCACAAACAAGGACGACTGACAGAATCTGGTACATCCCAACGCGGTCACACACAAGGACGACTGACAGAATCTGGTACATCGTAACGCGGTCACAAACAAGGAAGACTGGCAGAATCTGGTACATCGCAACGCGGTCACAAACAAGGAAGATTGACAGCAACGCGTTCACAAACAAGGAAGACCGACGGAATCTCGACATCCAACGCAGCCACAAACAAAGAAGACTGGCAGAATCTGGTACATCCCAGTAACTTGTGTGTGTGTGTATATGTGTGTGTTGGGGGGGGGGGGGGGGAGGGGGGTAGGATGAGGAGGGGGGGGGGGATACATCAGCAACATCACCTAGGACAGCAAATCTAGGATAATGGACACATCAGAATACACACACACACACACACACACACACACACACACACACACACACACATCGAGAGAAAAATCACGAAGACACATCAACCTGTCGAGAGAGAAAAAAACAAAAAACACGAAGATACATCAACCTGTCGAGAAAAAATCACGAAGACACATCAACCTGTCGAGAAAACAAATCACGAAGACACATCAACCTGTCGATGACTCAGCCGGTGGCACACACACACACACACACACACACACACACACACACACACACACACACACACACACACACACACACACACACACACACACACCTGAAACTCAGATCATAACGAAAAAACAGTCAAATCAAAATGACACTTCCATCAACACAAAACACAGAGATGGACA
>OY757544.1:9934222-9956795 GCA_963584105.1 Alviniconcha strummeri
AGGGGGGGGGGGATACATCAGCAACATCACCTAGGACAGCAAATCTAGGATAATGGACACATCAGAATACACACACACACACACACACACACACACACACACACACACACACACACACACACACACACACACACACACACACACATCGAGAGAAAAATCACGAAGACACATCAACCTGTCGAGAGAGAAAAAAACAAAAAACACGAAGATACATCAACCTGTCGAGAAAAAATCACGAAGACACATCAACCTGTCGAGAAAACAAATCACGAAGACACATCAACCTGTCGATGACTCAGCGCGGTGGCACACACACACACACACACACACACACACACACACACACACACACACACACACACACACACACACACACACCTGAAACTCAGATCATAACGAAAAAACAGTCAAATCAAAATGACACTTCCATCAACACAAAACACAGAGATGGACAACAACAACGGAAGAGACTAGAGAGAGGGGGGCAGGCAGGCTAGGCAGGCAGCAACGAAGAGTGAGGAGAGGGGAGGGAGAGAGAAGGGGACAGAGGGGGGGGGAGAGTGAAAAGAGGGAGGGGGAGGGAGAGAGAGGGGGGAGGGGGAGGAGAGAGAGGGGGGAGGGAGAGGGAGGGATGGAGGGAGAGAGAGAGAGATGCAATCGCAAGGGATGACAGCAGGATCAGATATTGTGCTGACATGCAGATAAAAGCGCTAGTCTTGAATTTCTGTTCCGGAGGAAAAGCAGATAGTGTCAACATCGCTTAATTGTTAGGACACGAAGTCGCAATCAGCATCACTGCTTTCTGTCTGTCGCTCTTGCTTACTTGCGCCCCCTTCACCCCCCCCTCCAAAAAAAAAAAAAAATTAAGTGAGAGAGAAACGCAGTAGATCTTGGATGGGTAATCTACAAAGACGGAGAACAATATTAACTTCAACTTCGTTTCGCGACACACAGCGCGTTTCGCGACACACAGCGGAATTCAGGTGTGTAAAGGCTGAGGAAGTGAGTGGACGAAGGACACCAAGGTTCACAACCACATCAAAGCCAAAGAAACACAAAGAAAGCGTACCAGGGTGCTCTCCGACAGTTCCGGGCTATGGCTTCCTTGACCATTGTACATCATCTCAAAGTCACACAGAGACTCGTCATCCGCCTTCTCCTTCAGATTCTCGTCATCGCTCATGGTGATGACCGTCACCAACACAACTTCCTAACTAGTCCAATACTCGAACACAGGTTGCGCGAATTGGCAACTTTCCGCTGTGCTTTCCAAAAGTGTGCGACGTTCTCAAAGGCGTCTGGCAGCTTTGTGCTTCCACGCTCTCCGAGCCTTCCAGCAGCTACGCTACTTCACGAACAGCAGCTAGGCTACTTCACGAAGTGCTTGTTCACTCAATCGTCGTTCCGATCCTGTCGCTTCTCGGCGGAAAGGACACCATATGTTAAGAGTTAGGAGATCCTGTTCTCTTAAAAAGAAAATTGTGGTTTCAAAACAGATCCAGAAGGCCGTAATGTGTCTGTCCGACTGTGCCAAGTAACGCGAATTCCCCCCCCCCCCCCCCCCCCCAATATATGTACATGCTTTGTACACCAGGGAATTGCCCTTATATATATTTATATGTATATGCTTTGTACACCAGAGAACACACACACACACACACACACACACACACACACACACACACACACACACACGTTCTCTATTATTATATGTAATGCTAAATAGTGGGACGCTGCACGCTCGAGATTAAAACCTTCAAGCTGAGCCCTAGCTAGCGCCTCCCAAATCAGAATGTACGCTCGCAGGCACTTGATGCAGGTGTGTGTGTGTGTGTGTGTGTGTGTGTGTGTGTGTGTGTGTGTGTGTGTGTGTGTGTGTGTGTGCGTGCGTGCGTGCGTGCGTGCGTGCGTGCGTGCGTGCGTGCGTGCGTGCGTGCGTGCGAGGTCATGACATAACCCTTCTACCGTTATATACTGAATGTTTATCATCGAAAGAAGTTGTAGATAATCTGTGAAACGGACAAACTGGCGCCGTGTGCCTGTGCTCCATGCTTGCCAGAACACACTGATCAAAATCACCAGGAAACGGTAAGCCGGTCATTTTCTAGTTTTCACTGGCCCAGTGGGTCGGTTACATAAACTGCCTGCCAAAATATCGTGGGGGTGGGGGTGGGGGGAGGGGGGGGTCAGCTGTTTTTCCCGTTTTTGTTGTTGTTAGTTTTGTTTCTTTGGTTAGCCAACCAGGGACATGTCTGCAGAGGGGTGATCTCAACATGTCGCGGAATATTGCCACACGTTTTGCTCTCTGTCTGTCTGTCTGTCTCCCCCCCCCCCTCCCCTCCCCCCTCTCTCTCTCTCTCTCGCGCGCGCGGTCTAATCCAACGCATTTCCCTTCTCGCACTCTAATCCAACGCATTTTCCTCTGAAACAAGAGCTCTGACCCAAAGGTGACAGACTTACAGAGCATGGAAATCGAGCGGAAACAACGACAAGAACAACAAATCGAACTTTTTATTTTTATTTTATTTTTAAGGGGTTGAATGCTAGAATGAGTGAACGCTCGGGATGTGCTTATTTGTTTTGTTTTGTCTGGAAACTTTTGTTGTTGTTGCTGTTGTTAACCTTTCCAGCCATTTAACCAAATTATCCTCCCTCCCCCCCCCCCCCCCCCCCCCTCCCCTTGCTTGATCATTCTTCTTCACTGTTTTTTCGCCACTGCCCGATGTCCAGACGAACCGATTCCCTGGGGTGCTAGCCTCATCTAAATATCACCCGTCAGACGTCATCGCTGCTGACCGTTACCGATGACGGACGTGCAGTGTGCTGCCCTAGCCCCCTCCCCCTCCGTCCCCCACCCCATCAACGGCTCCAGCCACCCACCCTTCTGCTGGTCAATACAAGCTTGATTGTGTGCGTGCAAGCCTGATTGACCAAGACAGCATGAAGAGAGAGTGGGCCACAAAGCTCATCAGATTATCTCCGAAGGACACATGTTTTAAGTTCATTGTTGCTTTACGTCCAGAGACCAATTTTTTTTTATTAAGGACTATTAAGGACGGGGGAACCCCAGGACGGCCATCTCGACTTTCACACCGAAAGAACCAAGAGGGCACTTAAAATGTCTGTCTTCAGACTGTTGAAATTGGACAATACGTATACGGAAAAAAAAAAGAAATGTCAGAGTCTTCATAACGTCGAAGTTGGACTCTATATGGAGGAAGAAGAACAAAGAAGCTGCATCAGTTTACGACAGCCTTTTTGAGGATGGGTGCCGGAAAGCGAGGCTTGGAGTGTGGCTTTGACCTCGGCCCACAAATGACGTCAACGAGATGTTTGCTTACACCCATAGTTATTCTCATAAATGCCGTCTTTTAGATATATATGTTTTTCTAGCAGCTGGTCACCAGAACCGGCTTCAAAAGATGCGAACAACAACCAAAGTCAAAGGCTAGCGACGTCAGACACAATTCACATCGAACCGAACACTGATCTTCTACCGAGGTCCCCCGAGGTACCGAGATCTGCGCCCGGTACGGTTGCTACCGCCTCTGGAAAGGTCGCGTTCTAATTATACCGCGAAATGCTGTTACTGCCTCCTGGAAACTATGACGGGAAGACGAGCAAAGTGCCCGGTATCTTCGTTCGACATCAACAACAATAATACCCGCACCTGCTTCATAGATACTGCCCTACATAACGGCAGGGCCCCACACGCGCGCGGCAGTAACGCGTCGTGGATGAGCCCCAATGGGCCACATTCCATTACTCCTCAGTGAATGGCATCATTTCTACTTCTAGTGTTGCTTTACGTCCACAGAGACCGTAAGGACTATTAGGGACGGGGAACCCAAGACGGCCACCTCGACTTCCACACAGCTCTTGAACCCTGAAAGGTATTATTTCTACTTCTAGTGTTACCTTACGTCCACAGAGACCGTAAGGACTATTAGTGACGGCCACCTCGACTTCCACACAGCACTCGAGCTCTGAAAGTTATCGTTTGAATGTTACTTTACGTCCACAGAGACCGTACGGAATATTAGGGGCGGGGTCGAAAGGTATCATCGATGACGCCCTCTTCAAATACCTCGCTCACGATCTAAAACTGAACGAGGCCCGAGGCGTTTGTGTAGAATCAACAAACAGGGGGCAGTTGACTAGCGCTCTACAGACTTCACCCGAACACAGCACCAATGACATGAGTCGCCTACGGTAACTCTCACCTGGCATGCGAGTAAATACAACGCACATAAACTCCACCATGGGTTTGCTCGCATGCCAGTAAACCTTTGGTGGAGTTTATGTGCTTTGTATTTACTCGCATGCCAGGTGAATTCCGGTGGGCGACCAGGGTCATCGTAGTTGTGTTCGTATGACATCTGTCGAGTGTTAGTTAATCACCCTGCTCACAGCAAGAGGTGCGTACACTGGGAGCGCCTTGAATTTCCCTTCACCGAAACAAAACACAAACGATCCAAGCTTTTACTGACAGCGAGACAAGCACAATGTCCACGATGAAAAGTCCTTGCACTACGCGACAGAACGAGTCGCCGATAACGACCTCGGTAATGGACTGTGTGTGAAAAATAAAACAAACAAAAAGTATATCAGCACTGTTAAAAATAAAAGGTTCTTGCACCAAGCGCCTCGTATCAATCATCAACAAAACGAATTGTCGAAAACGTACTCTTGGACATGTAAATGTGAACAATATTCACAGTAATGTAAAAAAAAGGTCTTTACACTAAACATGAACAGTGTTCAAAGTAAAAAATAAAATAAAAAGGTCTTTATACTAACTCAGCGTCTCACAGTGCCTGAAGGACTCCGAAACGTGAACGATGTTCACAGTAAAAAGGTCTTCACACTAAGACAGCATCTCACAGTGCCTGAAGAACTCAGAAACTTGAACGGTGTTTACAGTAAAAGGTCTTACACTAAGCGCCTCGCATCATCCTTTGACAAAACGAATAGCCGATAATGCCCAAACAGACACAGTACATGAACAGTGTTCACAGTAAAAGGTCCTTACACTTACGTCATCGTCTCACTTCGCCCTGAAGGACACCGCAACGTGAACAATGTTCACAGTAAAAAGGTCCTCACACTAAGTGCCTCAAATCACACACACTTCAAAAAACATATCATCGATGATGGCCATTCAAACAGCACTATCAGTGTTCACTGTAAAAAGCAGAAGATTACTCTGAAAGGTGAACGTGAAAAGGCTTCACAGTATAAACAGAAAGGTCCTACTAAGTGCCTCGAATCACACACACTTCACAAAACCCACACACTTAACAACGTATCATTGATGACGGCCACACAAACAGTACGATCGGTGTTCACAGCAAAACGCAGAGGATTATTACTAAGCACCTCGTATCAAACACTCCAGCCCGAGGTAACGGCGGCGGAACAGCGGCTGTGGCAAAAGACGGGGTGAGAGGGGTGCTGTTTGTGTTGATCCGAACCTGCCGCTAAAACACACACGGCCAGACACAGGGAGACCATGACGAAGAGACATCTACTCAAAACATCGCCCAGCAAAAAAGTGAGCCATTAAAGCAGATCCAGAGAGGGTAGCGTGTTTTCCGAGCAACGAATCAACACACGCGCATGCAGACAGCTGTGGACAGGCGTGAGGACGCCGTGAAAGAAATAAGTAAGTAAACATGGTGCTTAACGTTCACAGACACCATAAGGCTTATTAGGGACGGGGAGGGGGGGGGGGTACGGAGGTAGGGGAAAAGAGAGATCATAAAATACCAATCGCCACACTATCACCACCATAATGACTCCTTCATTAAGATGGGCAGCGATGAGAGCCATTCTGATTGTTCGTTAATTATGAGGGACAAAGTCACAAGATAGTGTCCACAGACCACAATGTTTAAAGAGAAAGGACAGCCGAGGTCTATTCGAACCGAGGTCCCTCTGCTTACCAGCCTAACGCCTTACCGCTAGGCCAAACCGGCTCACGTGAAAGAAAGAACGAAGGGCCTCTTTTATTTCTGCGTTCCTGTCCCGTCTCCACCCCCCGGACCACCAGCCCCTGGAGAAAGTCCGCCACCCCGAAACGTCACACTGCCTTCTCTACTGTCTCTACTAACGACTCGCTGTCTTTCTCTGACATCAACCCTGAACAACGATTCTTTGTCTTCTGTTTCTACCATCCGATTCTCTGTCACTCTCTACCGTCGACCTTGAACAACGTCCGTTTGTCTTCGGTCTCTACAGTAAACTCTCTGTCTTTCGGTACCATCGACCCTGAACATCAGCAATGACCGTTTGTCGTCTGTCTCTGTTGTAGTTTATCTGTCTTTGTGTACCATCGACCCTGAACATCAACAATGGCCGTTTGTCTTCTGTCTGTACCGTAGACTCGCTGTCTTTCTGTACCATCGAACCTGAACATCAACAATGACCGTTTGTCGTCTGTCTCTGTTGTAGTTTATCTGTCTTTGTGTACCATCGACCCTGAACATCAACAATGACCCTTTCTCGTCTCTCTCTACTGTTGAAGGCGTCCTCCTCTACCTTCGATTGGCTCTCTGTCTTTCTCTACCACCGACCCCGAAGAACGATCGTTGGTCTTCTGTTTCTACTGTCGACTCTCGTCCTTTATTTTTATTTTTTTACCTGTCGCACTTGAAGAGATATGGTTTGTCATCTGTTGGACCATCGACCGTAAGGAAACGATGCCTGTACCATCGTATTCCACCGTGAGAAACGGTCGTTTGTTTACTGTCTGTAGCATCGGCACTGAGGAAAAACCCTTTTATCTTTTGTCTATATTATCATGTTTCTGTCCAGTCTGCCCCCGACCCTCGACTGAGAACGATCGTCACCCCAAAACTTCCCCGTCCTCTCTTCCTTTGCAGACAGGCTTGCTATTAGGATTCAGCAAAGTGCACAACAGGTACGTAGGTAGGTAGGTAGTGCACTTAGGTACAAAAGCACTTAGCTCGCATTCTGTATCTTCCTTCTTTTCTTTCTTTCTTTTTTGATTTCTTCTCTTTTTCGCACTGGATCACGAGCCAGGCATTCAAATTGGGTCAAAAAACAAGATCTCACTAGATACAACCGTTTCCAATTTTCATCCGAAACTGGTTAGGCCTACTGCACAAGACACGCCCACATTTGGCAACGATGTAATCAAATGAAAGCTATTTCTTGTCCCGCATTTCGCGTAAGGTGCTGGCGGATCACACCGAGAAGAAAACCACCAACAAAACAGGCCTTCTGCCCAACAATTTCCGATTGAGCGCAGCAATGCAGGCGACAGTAAAACTGGCTTCAAGTTCAACAAAACCACGCACCGTCCAAAAACCAACAACAACAAAAACACACACAAGCAAACTCTGAGCGCAGTCCTGTCTCTCTTAGCTCCTTGCGCGAAACTCTGATGAAACTCTGCCATCCTCTGTTCTCATGATCTCCCGGCTACGCTGGTACCGCGCTTTCAGGGCGTGAAGCAGACAAGACAGTCTGTGGCACCAGCAGGTTCTGAGGGTCAACAAAGGCACCGCGCTGAGAAGAACAGATGTTCATGACGGCACTTCGCTTCGCCACTAGCTGCCACGGAAGCCTGTACTGCCTAAATATCTGTATTCATCACCTTTCGGCGTTCACTTGCCTGGCAAACGCGCTGGTGTAAGGTTTCGCTTTGATATCTCACGCTGCTGACTCTCTGGCACAGATAAATTCGTTGGGAGGGTGTTGAACGCTCTGCCATGCACGCCAGAAGCCACCCAAAACCTATGCGAATGGGTAAAAAAAAAAAAAAAAAAAGTGGGGGGCGGAGTGAACATGCGTCGTGTGTATCTTCTTCGTTCTTGATTTATCCGAAAAAATCTTGAACATGATACATTTCTAAATTTACTTACACACACACACACACGCGCGCGCACCCCCCCCCCCCCCCCCCCCCCCCCCCATTTTTATTTTTAAAGCACACAAGTTTCCCGGCTGCAGATGTGATGCATAAATAATAATATATCCGCGCGTGCAAATTACTAACGGCGAGATACGGATGGAACTGTCGGGTCATAAGGACCCGGAATATGGCCAAGGCCCAAATGAAACAGTTGTTCAGAGCCAGAGGGCAAATGTCAATATTCCAGTACTGCGAAGCTGCGGTATACGGTGACTGACTGGACGCCAAGGGACCTGTCAGTTCTGATCGTTGTCATTAAGGCCAATGTCATCACACGGAAACTGGTAATGACGAAGTGGCGCGCAGCACGTTTGTCTCCACGTCTGGCGTCGTGTCTCCACGTCTGGCGCCGTTTCCCCATAGCACGAAATGTCACAACTATGCATGTTTTTCGCTGCGGTAGGCTGGGGGCTAAAAAACAAAACGAAAAACACACACACACACACACACACACACACACACACACACACACACACACACACACACACACACACACACAAACGTGATCGTAATCGAGCCAGACACGATCGACTGAGAGTCGGACATCTTTGATGTGAAATAAATTCCAGTTTCATTTCTTTTCCACCACGGTAGAGAAAGACCGGTCAGTAAAAAGAATGACGTCTCATGTATAAATTACTAGATTCCATTTTCATTCCTGTATAATTACGCGGAAAGCCCTAAACGATAAAAAAAAGAAGAAAAAAGAAGAAGAAGAAGCTCCCCCGCCTCTCGCCAATAAGAAACTTAAATTGCAAAGGGGAAAAGCTGTAATTTGTTCTAACTTCTACCACCATTAATTTTTCTTTGTACAATACTGTTTGTCACACTAATAGTGAACAATAACTTATTAACCATTTTTTATTGGAAAATTTGCGCGCTCTCTCTCCCCCCTCTCTCCCTCCTTCCCTCCCTCTTAGGCAACCCTATGCGGTTGACAGGACGGTAAAATCCAATTACTAACCCCCCTCCTCCATCAATCCCTCCATTTGATCCAAACAGGAAAGCACCAAATACGGTCATGTCAACCTGATCGTGGATCGCACACGTGATCTTAAGACGGACACTTTCGGCGAGGAAT
Source organism: Alviniconcha strummeri (assembly GCA_963584105.1). Classification (NCBI taxonomy): domain Eukaryota; kingdom Metazoa; phylum Mollusca; class Gastropoda; family Provannidae; genus Alviniconcha; species Alviniconcha strummeri. Next base: position 9,943,243 of record OY757544.1, read on the forward strand.
GAATTAATGACTTTCTTCCCTTTTTCTACTTTTTTCCCCCACTTTTCTTTCCCCACAGCCAGAAATCGAAAGCACACACACCAAAAAACAACAACAACAACGTCGAAACCGCTGTTATCGATCACTCTTTTTCCTACTTGCGATGCAGTCCCCCTGCGCATCACAGCCCAAAACCAGTTGAAGAAATTGCCTCCAACTTACGTAACAGGTGATCTTGACACGGACGTCAGTAACAAGACTGAGTTCTCCGAGTCACAATTTTGCCGCCAGTAGTCTAACGCTGCAAAACGTCAATGCAAAAGCAACGAATCCACCCCATTGCAAATACATTCGTTGGCCCGAATCATCTGTAGGGAAAGTTGATCTGTTAGTGCTGTCCTTGCAGGTTTTGATCCCGTCTCATAACAATTATGACCGAATCACCTTCGTTTGGAGTTTTTCCCCTCACAAGAACTTGTATTGCTTCTGTTTTCAGGATTACCTGGAGAACTGTAATTCATTCTGTTTTAAGGATTACCTCACGACAACGTGTGTGTGAGTGTGTGTGTGTGTGTGTGTGTGTGTGTGTGTGTGTGTGTGTGTGTGTGTGTGTGTGTGTGTGTGTGTGTGTGTGTGTGTGTGTTTTCGTTTAAAGGTTACCTCACAAAAACTATCCTTTTTCTTCTCTTCCTGGTTACCTCAAGAGAACCGTTATTTCTTTTCGTTTAAGAGATACATCACCAGAACTGTTCTTTCTTCTGGTTTAAGGGATATAACACCAAAACTGTCGTCTCTTCTCGTTTCAGGAATATTTCACTAAAAATGTCCTTTCTTCTCGAGTAAACGATACCTCACCAGAACTGCCCTTTCTCCTCGAGTAAGGAATACCTCACCAGAACTGTCCTTTCTCCTCAAGTAAGGGATACCTCACCAGAACTGTCCTTTCTCCTAGAGTAAGGGATACCTCACCAGAACTGTTCTTCTTTCTCGTTTAAAGGATACCTCACCAGAACTGTTCTTCTTTCTCGTTTAAAGGATACCTCACCAGAACTGTTCTTCTTTCTCGTTTAAAGGATACCTCATCAGAACTGCTGAGTCACTGAGTCTTCAGAAAAACGTGTAAATCGAGACGAATGTGTCACCGGTATCAAACCTGGAAATCAACCAGTGGGAACTATAAGGGGTCAGCACAGCGCAGGAAAATAAAAGAACATACGAGGCCCTGTCCGACGCACCACCAGTTTACCCTGCCATTATAAACACAGAAGCGAGCGTTCCCCTAGCTTTGCGGCGTTCTCTGCATCGACTGCCCGAGACGTACGGTGCCGCGCGAGGGTTAGATCCCCAATCTCCCAAAGCAGCACGGGGATAGGATCTTGTGAAGAAAGAAAAAGGGTGGCAGCTTTGTTTTTCACTCTTCCTCCCCACCCTACTCCCTCCTTTCTCCACCCCGTTTGAAAAGAGAGAAAAAAAGAAAAGAAAAAGAAAGAGTGAAAAAAGGCTGCTAGGCGATTTCATACCACGACTATTTTGTCCTTTTGCCTTCGTTCACCCCCTCCACCCCCCCCCCCCACCCCCCCTTCTTTTTCTTTTCTTTTTGTCTATAAAATGTAGCTTTCGTTGATTTTTTTCCCCTTTTTTTTCTTCTTCTTTTTTTATCTTTTTTTCTTTCTTTCTTTCTCCAATCTAAGAACAGTAGACAGAAAAACAATCACAAATGCTTGAAATCGCGACAACTTGAAGTTCCGTCAGTTGCTACTGTTGGCAGACTTCCGGCGCCAGAAGGAGGTGGAATCTGCCTGTCTGCGGAAGCGAGCAAAGAAAGCGGATCCGGTAACCTCGATCTACATCACAATCGCTGCAAGCTGAATTCGACAAGCACCAAGGGCAATGTCATTCAACAACGCTGTGAAACGACCACAGCTGTACAAGCATACAGTGTACAGTTAAACAGAATGATCTATCAGTTACCATTTACATACACACAAACAACTGTAGGACTTGTTGATAAATACGAGGGGGGGGGGGGGGGTAGCCTGGTTTTCCGTGAAGTTCCGCTCTGATTCTTCAACGACCTATTTGATGGGATTGCATCAAGGACCCGCTTAAAAGAATTTTGACTGTCTGCTGCAAATTCTGGAGGAAATGTAACCAGTCAGGTTTTGTGTCCGAGCCTTCAAACCTTCCACCAAGTTGTTGCTGTTGTAGCGTTACCCATCTCAACACTCTGGGGTTACCCGGTATACTGACAAATGCATTATAATTTATATAGGGTGAGAGGATTGCGTGTGTACCTTTTTGTATTTTTATAAATATTACCCCGAGACATGGGCAGCCACACAGTGTCTTCGGATGATTTATCTCCCTTTCTGGCGGATGGATGCTGTTATGCAAGGAGATTATCAGGGTTGAAGAAAACAGCCAGCGGAAGGAGACAGCCATAGCTATGCATTTCGCAACATTTTATGGTCGCCTTGGTGTTCATTAATGCTTGTGTCAAAGTGTTGCCCAAGCCAACGCGGGATTCAACCAAGCAATCCACTAGACAGCTCAACTCATTATTACAGAAGCATCAGTGTTCCTACTAAAGAAATACGATCCATCGGCAAAGGCTCCCGATGAATGCTATTGCGCAATGTCAGCCCCCCCCCCCCCCCCCCCCCCCCTCACCCCCAACCACAAGACATCCCCCGAGGCTGAATAACTCCATACGCCCAATGGAGTATAATGTTCTACTTAGCTATTGATTTCCTCTCAAACCTAAGGACTGGGGAAAGCATTTCATCTCTGACACCCTCACCCATCCCCACTCGCGCGATTTCTGTAAGCATACGAACTGTTGCTGGGAGCTGAAGGGTCAATCAAGCATGACTGCTACACTTTCACCAAATATCATACAAAGTGCCGACGACTCCTCACTTCTAATTCACGGATGAATCACTGGTACATTAACGGCCCAAATCACTCCTTAACTGTCCTTCCTTTATCTGGGTAAAGAACTGAACGGGCCAACCCAGCACTACTGTGTGAAAACGGGATGAAGTGAAGAAGAAAAAAGACCGTGTACAAAATCACGTATTCCGACCTCGGACGATACATTCAACGACACTTTACTGCAAGTCCTCTCGTTGGTCCAGTTTTGTTATTATAAAAGACAACAATAAATAATACAGATCTGCTCAGAGAGAGAGAGAGATAGATTGGGGGGGGGGGGGGAGAAGATTAGAGAGAGGAGAGAGGGTGAGAGAGCGAGGAAGAAAATCCGAATAAATGAACAAACAAAACAATGTGATTGCCCATGGAAACAATACAAGTCAGAAATAGCTAATTTTCTCAAGAAGTGAAAGTTCTCTCTCTCTCTCTCTCTCTCTCTCTCTCTCTCTCTCTCTCTCTCTCTCTCTCTCTCTCTCTCACACACACACACACACACACACACACACACACACACACACACACACACACACACACACACTGAAAATAATAGAGTCTTGCTGCCAAAGCGCTTAAACTGAATTCTGACATTCTTTATACAGACAGATAATGAAAACGCGCCTACGAAAGGGAAAGAACTGAAGAACCTGGTACGGTATCTCCACCCAATCAGAGGAGCAAGTCGCGTTTCCTCCACTGTGTCCCAGACAAACAAGCAACACCCTCAGCTCGCCTCATCTCCAGAGACGCTAAGAGTTCGCCCAAAGCGTCCAAGGCAGTCGATGAAACAGGACGTGGATGGAAAGACAGCCAATTGCTTTTGGGCGTTTTAACGCCCAGTCAACCGCGGATGTCATACCAGGGCGAACGGAGACGAACGAGTGCATAGTCATCGATCAACCGTGCGGCCAGAGAAGGTCTACACAAGCAAACTGCCCGGTTTTCAGCAATCGTCGCGGATCGGTCCGATCAAGCGTTACAGTCAGAGGACTTAAACCACAGTCCGTCCGCCCGACAGCGAACCCGGACCACTGAGACCTAGCCCACCACAAGACAGTGAATCCAGTCGGTGGACAAAAGCATAGGCCCATCGGACACTGAATCTACGCTGTGGGGCAAAACATACATGAACGAATGAATGCAATTCGTGGACTAGTCCGATCGGATAGTACAGCTAAACCGGACACTGAATTCAGTCAGTGGACTGAGAGAGAGAGGGGGGGAGAGGAGGGAGAGAGAGAGCAAGGGAGAGAGAGCAAGGGAGAGAAAGAGAGAGAGAGGGGGACTGAATCTACTTGTTAGGGCAAAACATACACGAATGAATGACTGAATGAGTGGACTAGTCCGATTAGACACTGAATCTACTCGGTGGGGGAAAACCTACATCAAAGAAATGAATGTAATTAGTGGACTAATCCAGTCGGATAGTACAGCCCCACTGGACACTGAATTCAATCAGAGGACTAAATTTAAACGGAATCGGGTGGGACTTTGATCCCGATAGGACAGTACAACCCCAAGCTCATCTCAGGGGCAGGGTGACTTACTGGCCGCCCTTCCCTTGGGTTGCAAAAGAAATTTTCAAGGATCGCTCTGTATGATGTGTATCCTGAATGCTTAACTTCTCTTTCAGGAATCGCGCACATACTGCAAAGTTTTATCCGTATACACACACGCACGCGTACATGTATACGAAAGTGAGAGATAGAGACCGAGTGCGGAAGAGAGACAGAGGGTGAGCTCGGGAAGAAGTGGAAGAGAGAAGGAGAGAAGAGAGACAGACAACAGACAGAGAGGAGAGCTCTAGAGAGAGAGCTATACTTAGTCCAAAGACCGTTTTTGTTTGTTTGTGTGTGTGCGTGCGTGCATGTGTGTGTGTGTGTGTGTGTGTGTGTGTGTGTGTGTGTGTGTGTGTGTGTGTGTGTGTGTGTGTGTGTGTGTGTGTGTGTGTGCGCGCGCGTTCTTGTGTTTTCGTAATAGCAATACATGCAGGGCACCTGCAGGATTATCTATCCAGCCTTCTCAGTGGCAGCCTCTCCCGGATTTTGTTCTTCCTCTTCCAAACGCAAGTGGATCTCTCTGGGTTGCACGTGCTTATGAAACGTGGTTGTAGTTTAGAGCGTCCCGGGAGAGGGAATCTCAAGAAAAGATACCAGTGCAACTGTCGAAATATTGCCAAGTTGGCCAGCAAACGTTCTGATAGCAATGACTAAGAGTCTTTACCGATAGGACAGAGCTGCATGCACTCTGGAACCAAGAGACGAAATGTCGGTCGAGAGAGGGGAAGTATTTGAAAAATGGCACAGTTTGGGAGTACGGGGAACCAGGGTGGTGGTGGTGGGGAGGGGGTGGTGGGTGCAGGGGGTGGGGATGTGGGAGGGGGAGTGTGGTCCAACAGCCGCTTGAGCTCGGCATGATAGATGTATTGATCACGTGCACGTGCACATCTATCTGTCCATCTGGATTACTTCCACCACCACCACCACAACTCCCCCACCCTCCCACCCACCCCCCTCACCTTCCACCGACGACCCAAAAACCCACGCAACGAGACCAGTTCCAAGCAACAACACCACCACCACCCTCCCCGGACCCCAAACACCACCAACCTCCCAACCCCCCAGAAAAAGGTATCATTCTTCTCCCAGTGATTCCATAAATTGGTCGTCATGGTTACGCAGTTCGTACGTAGACAAAAATATATTCTTTCCCTTTGCGGCGCCGTTCAAGCAGAAGAACCCTCGTACCAATTTCCCATGCCGCCGACCGTAAATTAGTGTTATGCTGAGGTTTGATATCTAGTTAGTGGCTGCTTTGTTGGGTAAGCCAGTTTACCTCGGGCCCGACGGATCTACTCCCGTGGTGAAAATGTCGGCTAAATTGTCTCTATTTCAAGCCCCGTCTGCTTCTATCAACGCGAGTAGGTTTCTTTGTTTGTTATCTCGCCGAGACAGAAAGAATGGTGGTGTTGTCTTGTTGGAGACAGACAGACAGACAGAGACAGAGAGTGTGAGAGAGAGGGGGGACACAGAGAGAGAGACAGACAGAGAGAGACAGAAACACAGACAGAGTCAGACAGAGACAGGGACAGACAGAGAGTGGGAGAGAGACAGAGAGTGGGAGAAAGAGAGAGGGGGGGGGGAGAGGGGTGAGTTCTTGTGTGGACAAAGAGAGAGACAGACTAAGAGAGATACTGACAGATAGAGACAGAGAGTGTGAGACAGAGAGGGGGGGGGGGCAGAAAGAGGAGACCGACAGACAGACGACTCAGTACAGCAGAGCCAAAAAAACAACACCAAAACAAAAACATGAACCCCTGTTTCAAATATTAAAAGTTTTCACTGTTTTAAGAACAGATGAAGACACTAGAAAAAAATAGCATTCACAACTGGTGAACATATATGCATTTTCTTCGAGCAACAACGCAGTTTATCAGCAAGCGCGATTGTCTGCAGACGGCATTTCTCGAGAAAAGTTACTTGGAGTTTCCCGTGAGACATTTCCCTTTCAGGAACAGCATGGCAGACAAAACACAAAAATGACCACGGTCTTCCCATCCCTCCAACTACACTGACACTAAACACTGAATACTGACTGTGACAGACAACAGATCACCACCGATGGTCAAAAGGCCAACTGGCATCTTGGGTAACGTGCCAGCGGTTCATTTCACAGTCGAACATTTTTGTCACTGCGTCCGTTCCCAGTACACCAATACACAGGGACTGCCGCGCTTCACCGTTCTGCATAAAAGCCTGGCACTAACGTTGCGCAAGTTTCGTAGTCCGGTCCATTAACGTGTGGTCCGAGAGGATTAGGAGACCGAGTCTAAGATTCTCGAGTCTAAGACCGAGAAAACGGGCCGGTTTTATCACTGTCGGAAAGCCTCCCTCCTGAAATGCGAGTACCGAATTCCTGTGGATGCTGGAACAACAAATTCCTGGGCCCACTCGGAGTACGCGACTCGGTCGGTCAGTAGCTTCGAGGCTTTACCTTTTCGTAAATCTACCGCGAGCCGGATATAGGAGCAACGTGGTCAGACCTGACCTTTCAGCGTTGATCAGCACGCTAGGAACTAGAAATATTCAACTTTCGCGTGGAACTGGCCACTCCTGGTGAACACAGTCATCGTCTTCCTGAAGTATTGCTGGCGAACACATCGTCTTTTTGAAGTATTGGCTCAACCACTCCAACAAACTGATTATAATTACGCTCAAAGTCCCAAACCCAACCAATCCAAAGTAAGTAAGTAAGTAAGTAAACATGGTGCTTAACGTCCACAGAAACCACAAGGCTTATTAGGGGCGGGGAGAAGCGGTGGATGGGTTATGGAGGTGGGGGGAGCCAATGCACAGTAACACTGGCTCTCCCCACCTCCATATCCAATGCAAAGTAACACTGTTGTTATTATTATTATAGTGCTTTCAAATCTAAGGCTTACACCCACAACTGGTTTTATCAAGACAAACACGACTTTACTACCAATAATATTATTTAAATCTAAATGATGTCTTTCAAGCACGTCCGGGCACTTCTTCACGCAGTTGTACGCTAATTAATATCTAGTCAAAATCACTGGCACTTGACATCAGTTTATCGTTTTTTGTCCTTCACCCAAAACTGTTCTACGGATAAAGCAATCCGTGACAAACTTTAACATAAAATAAGATCATCCTGGGTCATGTGCCTGTCGCCATGACGCTGGAGGAAGAGACGCAATACATACTACATAAAGGCATGCGGAAAATTAGGACTCTGTTGCTTAGCCCGAACGTTTAGCCCTAGAAAAAAAGCCAAGATTCAAAGGTACACAGCGATGTTCACTTCTGTCAGTCAAAAATGTATCTCGCACGAACTCCGACCAAAGATTAAAACATTGCTTGGCTGTGTTATATATAATCATTCCGGAACCTTCGCACGGCCAAAGCGTTAACTACTTTAACCCTTTCCCTGCCCTTGAGGATATTGTATGACGTCACTGACATTGCTTTTCTCAATTACGCGCCTGATGTTGAACGACACCCTGCCTGAGTACCATAACTACCTTGTGCATCCCCATGTGGAAAAAACACACAATCTAAATTAATGTTTCTGATTTGCTAAGGCTCTCTCTGTGACCATTCTCAGGAGGAGCTAGGACTGGCAGTGCAAGTTCCCCGGCAGGGAAAGGGTTAAACGCATCCGAAGTTGCCGGAATTATCACGAGTTATCAGCAATATCACACCGACTAGTGAATTTTCTCTCTGGCTGACGGTACTGTGGCTGTGTGTACGACTGGCGTATCACGCTGGGCTAAGGGAGGTCAAAAGGACTGGTTATTTATTCCCTTCTCTTTGCAAGGGCTCGGTGTTTCGCACCCAGCACTGGGGCTGCCGCCGAATCGATAACATCAAGTCTTGCAGTGGCAGAGCAGCGCCCACAGCGAAGGTCCGAGGCGAAGCGGTCCCTGCAGACCGTTCTCTGGCACTGCAGCTCACCAATACGACACCGCGCTATCGGCCACGTAACCCCCTTGCTATCTCACCAGCAGCCTCCCAACTCCAGCCATGCACGTGCTAGCTGTATCAATATTGCCCCCACAAAGGTCGATTTATGTCCGCTTCCTTCATGCTCACCGTGATCGGAACAAAAAGTGCAACCACAGTTCGTCTCTGCCCGCGCTAACTGCATGTGTCAATATTGTCCCACAAAAAGGCGATTTCTGGGCTTCATGCCCTTGTATCCAGCGAAAGTTCCACCTAAGTCCACCTCTGCAGGAGCAAACTGGAGGTATCAATACTGTCCCACAGGAGTAGTATCCAACAAAAGTTCCACCTAAGTCCATATATACAGGCGAAAACTGGCGGTATCAATACTGTCCCACAGAAGTGGTATCCAACGAAAGTTCCAAGTCCACCTCAGCACGTGCGAACTGGCGGTATCAGTACTGTCCCACAGAAGTAGTATCCAACGAAAGTTCCACCCAAATCCACCTATACTGGCGGTATCAATACTGTCCCCCAGAAGTAGTATCCAACGAAAGTTCCACCCAAGTCCACTTATACAGGCGAAAACTGGCGATATCAATACTGTCCCACAAAAGTAGTATACAACGAAAGTTCCATCCAAGTCGACGAAAGTTTCATCCAAGTCCACCTCAGCACGTGCGAACTGGCGGTATCAATACTGTCCCACAAAAGTAGTATCCAACGAAAGTTGCACCCAAGTCCACCTCTACACGGGCTAGCTCGCGGTATCAATGGTTCATTTTAAGATGTGTCTCGTTCGTGTTCTTACTATTCCAGGAACGTTAAACCGAAGCTTCTCTTTTGCGTGCAGACTGCAGAGGATCGATACTTCAACAACAACAAAAGTTCTTTTCTTTTTCTTTTTTCTGTGCTTCGTGCTTTCCCGTCTGATCGCGTTTGCTATCCAACACAAAATAACTGAACCCAAGACAATGTCAGCGGACATATGCTTTTTTTATATATAATTTTATTATTATTATTATCATCAATTGCATCTCGCTACAGGCGATCACTGTGCATGTGCTGTACTGACAATTTCTACACACACACACACACACACACACACACACACACACACACAATCTGCACTAAATAACAAGAATTAAAACTTACACTTCGCCTCATCTTCCAATCAAAAGCCCCAAGCGCGTAGGAAAACAACAACGGCCAAACAGACATACAAAACGCTTACCAACGCTTAATTTAAAACTATGAGTCATTGGGGTTAGAGTGGGCGGATGGGGTGTGGGGTGGGGGTGGGGGTCAACAACAAAAAACGATCTCTGCCTCTGCTCGCTGTCTCAATTAATTTATTATGTCGGGAGGAGGCGGAGGGGTCAACAAATAAACAAAATAAAAAACGATCTCTGCCTTTGCTTGCTGTCTCAATTATCATAATTATTTAATATCAGACAGTTTCCTCGCTTTGTGCGTTTCTTAACGACAGTCAGTCGGTGATCTCAGTGCTTGTTGTACCTTTACATCCAGTTGCTTCAGCTGATATTCACCGCCCAGCCAACCGCGATGGTTACATCAGGGCGATACGTACTCAGAGTCATCAAGTGAGAAGTAACACTCGGAGTCACTCTTCCTAACACACGTCATTTTGTGCTGGACTAAGAGGACTGGGAAGAAATGTGGTTGAATGAACCGCAGAGGCAGAAACTCCGACAGTTACCGTTTCTGTCAGCAGGCGAAGCACGCAAAACCATACTAGTCTGACCTAGTGGGGCAAGGCTGCACTTAAACAGGGGTTTGAACAACCTTATTTCATCCCAATCCTCTTCGCCCGCCAAAAGCTGGACGAAGATCACTGGGATAAAATATGGTTGAATGAACCGCAGAGGCAGAAACTGGACAGATACCGTTTCTGTCAGGAGGGAAAGCACGCAAAACTTTACTAGTCTGACCTGGTAGGGCCAGGCTGTACTTAAACGGGGGCGAAGAGGACTGGGAAGAAAGGTGGTTGAATGAACCGCAGAAGCAGAAACTCGATAGGCACCGTTTCTGTCAGGAGGGAAAGCACGCAAAACTTTACAAGTCTGACCTGGTGAGGCCAGGCTGTACTTAAACAGGGGACTGTTGCCGGCTCCCGCTTCTTAGGGCATTAATTTCTGCAATTTCACAGAAATCGATGGGTATATATATCCATTGCCTTTCTTGGACTGAAGTTGAACCCTACACATGCTTACCTCTCCAGAGCCTAACTAACGATTTTCTGCGCTTATGGTGACGCGAAAAAAAGTCGGCCTCGCAAAAGTCGACTTTTTTGTTGTTGCGTTAACTGAACAAGTGATCGTGGTGGAGTTCGTCTATCTTGTGTTAATTACCTTGCATGCTGGGTGAAATAACTGTAAGAAATTCATGTACCCTGTTGTGTGTATGACGTCAATCGGGTAATATTAATTCCTTTCGTTTGTTGCTAATCCAATTATTTGAAAAAGTTCAACCTCCGGACTTTAAACATTCTCCAGCAACTGACTGTAATAAGCATTAATTTTCAGTGACTCCTGTACTGACTATAGGGACTATTTTTTCTTCGTAAAAGTCTGGTAGTATTTCAAGTAAGTAAGTAAGCAAATTGGTGCATAAGTAAGCACAGATTTAGGCACACGCAAATGCATCGGACTAAAAATGCACACAGCTTCAGGCATACCTACTCATACCTACTCGTATCGCACCACCCACCCACCCACACACCCACCCACCCACAATCTAAATGTATCGGACTAAGAACCCACATATTGGACTGTAAAAAATAAAATAAAAAAACAGGCACACCTAAATGTATCGGACTAAAAGCACACACAGCTTTGGGAACACCTAAATGTATCGGACCAAAAATGCACGTATCGGACTTTAAAAACACACTAAACACAGAGAGAGAGAGAGAGAGAGAGAGAGAGAGAGAGAGAGAGAGAGAGAGAGAGAGAGAGAGAGAGAGAGAGAGAGATTAGGCACACCTAAATGTATCGGACTAAAAACACAGATTTAGGCACATCTGTATCGGATTATGATGAAAAAATGAAAAAAAACTTAAAAAACTAAGGCACATCTAAATGTATCGGACTAAACAAAACAAAAAAGATTTAGGCACATCTGTATCGGACTATGAAAAAAATGAAGGGAAAAAAAAAAAAGGGGGGGGGGGGGGGAGAAAAAAGAAGAAGCTTTAGGCACCTAAATGTGTCGGACTAAACGTCCATCTGTCTCGACAATACTTTGCCGCACTCTCTTCGAATTACCGTATAAACATCAATTCCCGACCACAGCACGTTTTAACTTTCCGATAAGCAGGTATGTATATCTTCGTGTTGCCATAATTAATATGTAGTTCAAAAATCGATCTCGACATAAAACCACATCTCACAAAAAGTCAGCATATTCCACAGAAGCCGATTCCGTTGAATACAAAAACACGTATCTTGCAGACACATACAATGACTTCCTAAGTCTTTGCACTGAATGCTGTACGTACATGAACTAAGTCGGAGTGCTGTATTACGTAGACAAACCTATTTGCACTGAACGCTGTACGTTTATAGACTAAGTCTTTCCACTGAATGTTGTATGTATATAAAAAGGCTTTCTCCGTCACAACTGGCCACAGATCAGCTAAATGTTCAATCCGCAGCACACACGCGTGCTGGCGATTCGCTTGAACACAGACACTTTCCCCCCACCCAGCAACTCGTCCGGTGCCGGTGTTAATTATGCTATATCCACATCCTAACGGTCACTTGCACAAACACAATGGCCCGTCATTGGCGGGGACGGAGTGATGACGACAGCAGTCCAAGAGCCGCAGCTGAGTGACTGAGAGTCCGAGGCGGGCGAGTGAGTGAGGTTGGTATCGTGTGTGTATTGACATTATTCTGGCAGCGCTGGCACCACCACCACGCGCACGGTGCACGGTGCACGCACTCGGGTCGTACGTAGTTCCGAGCAGAGGCGGGGCCGGAGGGGCCGACACTTTATCCACGATGCCGGGCCGACGCCAGTTGCGTCAGTGTATCTCTGTACTGAACCTGTGGGTATACAGGGTTACACGTATATACCCCGTGGATCGGGGAAGAGACATGCTGACATCGCTTGTATCTCGTCTCTGTACTGAACCTGTGGGTGTACAGTGTTACACGTATACCCTGTGGATCGGGGGGAGAGACATGCTGACATCGCTTGTATCTCATCTCTGCATCTCTGTACTGAACCTGTGGGTGTACAGTGTTACACGTATACACCGTGGATCAGGGGAAGAGACATGCTGACATCGCTTGTATCTCACCCCTGTACGGCTGAACCTGGGTGTACAAGTGTTACCCATGGATCAATAAAAGTTCACCAAGTCTTGTTTAAGGAACGTTGAATTGCCCAGCAGATTATTTTCCGCACATGTTGAAACTGACTTTAAAGCGCTAGCATAGCGTATCAATATCACAGTCGATCATTCTGAACCGCGTGTGTGCCTGCACATTCTGAACTCTGTGTGTGTGTGTGTGTGTGTGTGTGTGTGTGTGTGCGTGTGCGTGTGTGTGTGTGTGTGTGTGTGTAGGTGTGTGTGTGTGGGGGGGGGGGAGGTGGGGGGGTGGAAGTAGGTTTGTGTGTGTGTGAGCGGCTGTGTGTGTGTGTGTGTGTGTGTGTGTGTGTGTGTGTGTGTGTGTGTGTGTGTGTGTGTGTGTGTGTGTGTGTGAGTGTGTGTGAGTGTGTGTGCGTGTGCGTGTGCGCGCGTAACGACGATCCGAGACAGCAGACATGTATCTAGCGTATCTGCCGCAATTCAGTGTGTGGATACTGGTTGAAGTCCACAAAGCATGAACAACCAACTGAACTGTCTTTAAAACAACTCTCAATTTCTGTAATTGTAACAGCTTGCTCCGAGACACTTACGATGCAAACTTTCATTAACTTCATGTTTCTACATCGATTTTAGCTGAATTTGTCCCCAGTTACTAACACTCTTGAAAAGCAATTATGTAATCTCTTTTTGCTTTCACCGCGGATCGTTACGACGTACGTGAATTCTTTCTAACTCAGCAAAACCGGGTCACTCAGCCAAATTCTAATATCTATGGAGCAAAAACGAAACCGGATGCTTAATCCCCCCCCCCCCCCCCCCCCACCCCCCAAAAAAAGAAA
>OY757544.1:9956995-9969495 GCA_963584105.1 Alviniconcha strummeri
AAACATAATATAGTGCCCAGCGTGGATTGTGTTCCTTCCTGTGCGTGATGAATAAGCTAGGGCATGCATGATTGAATAAGCAGGGCACGTGTACGTGCATGCGTGTGTGAGAGAGCGTGCGTACGTGTGTGTGTGTGTGTGTGTGTGTGTGTGTGTGTGTGTGTGTGTGCACGACCGTAAAACGTGATTGTGTGTGCACAGCACTACTACCATCGGCCTGGATGAGGACTGAGTCATCTGGCCCCAGTTCAATAGCGTCAGGCCTGGGCAGTCTGAGTAGCCCTTATGATCGAGTTAGAGAGCGATTGGTGCGGTCCTGTGAACCCTGTAGGTTTTTCTTGGCCAGCCCCGCCGCCCATGCAATGATGGCTTTGTTGCGCGCGAGGATGTGACGTCGCCCCCCGGAGGGCGCCGTTTGCGGCGTTAGAACTACAAGCATGGGCGCTGTGTTATTGATGGCTTGGGCTTTTTGCAGTCATCACTTAACTACCTCCTCTCCTGCAGCATCCCCACCCACCACCCCGCCCACCCCATTCCAATTGCGATCGGCGGGAGTAAAACTTCCTGGTTCTGGAGATCTGGAGTCAATTTTTCAAACTGTCTGATCCGCACTTTTTGGTGTGGGTGTGGATGGAGGAGTGCTTTTTAAAAACTTGTTGAAGTTCTTAATTCAGATTTTTTTTCCTTCCAGTTTAGCATATAAATCCAATGCAGCTTGAAATGAGAAGCTAGAGAAAAAACCTTGGATTTAATATGTCCAAGTTTTTTTTACCCCATCTTCTTGTTTCTTCTTCAGTACTCCCATTCTGGTTTCTTTCTTACTTGGTCTGAAATTAAAATCAAGCGAAAGAAGAGGCACAGATGGGAGTGATATAATTATTATTATACACTATTTGTAATAGTATCATAACTTATATAAGGGTAATATTGTTGTGTGCAGGGATTATCAGTTTGTTGTTATTTTTCTCCATGATAATACCAGTCTTATGTGCAAGAACATGTTTGCACCTTTAGAACACTGGTTCTAAAAATAATAATACTGTCTATGAAGAACTTTCTGAGAAGACTTCAAAAAACTGAAAGACAGGTTTATGCTATGCTATAGTCATGTTTTTTGTGAACACTTGTTGGGCACCTCATCTTGAGATGAGCTATAACTAATAAGCATTCCACAATGGCAACTATAGTGCTATTGTCTGTTTCCAAGACATATGCGACTCTGAATGAGTGTCTGTAGCTTTACACAGTGCATTCTGAATATCACCAAACTGGTTGCTGCACTGTTAAGTTGTTGCATGGCTGGTCCCCTATGAAACTGCTGTTGTCTTTGTACAAGTTCTGTGTACACCATACAACCATGCACCAACTTACAGTATCATTTTATTTGAAGCCACATACGTAGGATGCTTGTATATATGTGTTTAGTTGTAACCTGCCACCTGCACTTAGCAGAATGACCAGGATCTTTTACATGCTACTGCGGTAGGATGGGGTGGAATGGATACTGAAATTATGAGTCACCACAGAAAGTTAACCCTGGAGAAGGAATTCTCCTACTGCTCCTGCCAGGAATCAACCCCAAGACCTTTCGCTCTTGAGTCCATTGTGCTACCACTGAACCATCCCTGGTCCCCAGAAGATGAACCTATGGCTTTTGCAGAGCATTAAAATAACTGACTGTGTCTGTGGTGTATTTTAAAATATTGATACAGAAATCAGATTTATTTCTGTCACAAATTTTATGTTACAGGAGACTGAAATAGAAACGTACAGTGAAGTATTTTAGATCAAGTTTCGGTTGGGGAAATTTATTTCTGTGGCATCTTTCTTTTTCTTTTTTTCTCTCTCACACTTAAAGTTAAGGCACATTATGGATTTCTTGAAACTGGGGAAGAAGTATCATTATTGCTTCTTTTTCTTAATCTTACCTTCTGCTATGTTCACCTGACAGTTTGGGAGATTTCTTCTGCACTTTCTTCTTCTCTTTCTGTGAATGACTTTCTCTTTCCTGTGCAGTCATCACAGCTGGGGGAGAGAGATAGAGGCACAGAGAGACAGAGTCATTGTCATTTTTCCATGTTCTTTTGTGTTAATTTCACGCACTCCTCAATCAAGTGATAGAAAAGGGAACAGAGGTACATAGGTCAGTGGCATAGTGGCGGACTTGGACTGAAAGGGGTTCACATCCTGGCAGGAGTGGCAGGAGAATTTTCTTCTCCAGAGTCAACATTCTGCGTTGACACCTATTTCAGTATCCGTTCGACCCTTGTGTTACCTTACTGTGCTCAAAGCACAAGCTAACCCACCACTGTGTTACCACAGTAGCATGTACAAGATCCCAATCATTCTGCCAAAAGTGCAGGTGTCAGTTACAGCTAAACAAACATGCACCCTGCTGTGTGGCTTTGAATAAAGTGACACTGTAAACTGGTGTGTCGTGTACACAGATATGTGTTCCGAGATTGCAGCAGTTTCACATGGCACCATGTAACAACCTAAAGGCACTGTAAGTACACCACTTTGGTGAACATTCGAAAATGCATAACATGGTATAAAGCTACAGTCACTCGTTCATAGCTGTATACGTGACTAGAGTGCAATGGGTCTTCTCAGAAACAGAAGAGAGAGAGAGATTGTCGTCATTGTGAATAACATATAATATATTGTCATTGTGAAACACCTTAGGGCTGATCTGGAGATGAGGTGCTCTACAATATATAACATAAAATGTATCATTGCTTCTTCTTCTTCGTGTGTCTGATCCATGTGTGGTGCACTTTGTACAGACTGCCCTCTCCAGCTCGTCAGACTGGGAACAACAAGACAGCATTCAGTAGCACCCCCAGCAACAAGGACGCCAGTGCCAGAAACGGTGGCCGGCCACACCCTGCTGCCTCTGAGAAAGGGCGCTCCCATGCCAACCAGCAGAATCCAACAGGTTCTAATGCTGCAGGTATTTAACCACTTTGTTTAACCTCGTTCTTTGTTCTCATGGCTGGTAAACTGTGCAACAAACAAACTGTACTGGGTTCTAGTTTTAATAGTTTTAATGCTTTAGCCCCTCTGATTCCAAAAGGTTTTAATCTTTAGTTAAATCTGCCCCCACCCAACACACACAAACACACTTACATTCACTCTTTCTCTGTCTCTCTCTGTCTCTGTCTCTGTCTGTCTGTCTGTCTGTCTCTGTCCCCCCCCCCTCTCTCCCCCCCCCCCCCCTGTGCATATTAATATTTCTGTCTGTCTGTCTGTCTCTCTGTGCCTGTCTCTATTTCTCTCAGCAGAATAGATTACCCCGTCTCACCCCATCTTTTGGTCTTGAGGGAGCCCTACATGTATCTACAGGGTCCAACCCTTTTCTCATTCCCACCCACTTTTGCAAAGACAGGTGTTTCTGTTTTTGTCATGAGCTATTTGTGTTTACAACAAGGCATTTTGGGGAGTGGAATTTTAAAAAAGAAGAAGATATTTTTATTTTTTTATTGCTTAGTGGCAAATAATTGGAGCAAGCTGCTAGCTGGTAAAAAAAAAAATATATAAAATAATGAAGAGTTATTACAGTTCTAACAGCTGAAGTCAACAACAACAACAACAAAAGAATGGCTACGGTGACATTATTTTAGTCTTGAATTATGATTAGAATTATAAATGTGATCTTCAACATGAATTATCAACAGATCAACATGAATTATCAACAGAATATAGTCTCCCATGCTGAGGATATTCTTGTTTTAATAATATCAAATGTATTGTTTATCACTGCCGTTTTGTTCTTTTAGAACTACACACACACACACACACACACACACACACACACACACACACACACACACACACACACACACACACACACACTAGCAAAATACCCACCTCAGTCAGCTATTCCACAGGAATGGAACTGCTGAAGCTGTTTATAATGGCGTTGACGAAGAGACATATATTTATTTATAATACACAGAAAAAAGAAAACAAGGTTGTAAAGTTTCACTGATGCTTGTCTTGCAGCAGCAGAGTTAGAAAAAGAAAGAAAAATCAGAAGAAGAAAAAAAAAAGAAGTAGAGAAAATCAAATTCAAGAGGAAAAAGAGAGGAGAGAGACAGAAAAAAAAGAAAAAGAAAAAAAAAAGAAGAGAAAATTCTACTGAGATTTGAACCTTGGATTGCTGGAGTGACAGTCTGCCCCAAACCCATGTGGTGTTGCATTACACCACATAGCCACCTGACAAACTTCCATACACTTAAGCAGATATGTCACCCTCCCTTTTCTTGACATTCAAGCTTCTTCCCCCCCCCCCCCACCCCCTCCCAACCTCCTGGGATCTCAGTCGCTGCTGGTACCTCTTTAGAGACAACTCAGCACAAAACCAGTTTAACCAACCAAGCAGCCAACATGATAGTCAGACTCATTCATTTGCTTCACACATAGAAGAGTTGCTATGTTTTTTTGTTTGCTTCAGTAATCTTCAGCATTATCATGTTCATCAGTGAAAAAGGTGTTGCTCTAACTTACTATTGCCACTTACTAGCCTCCCCTTGTGATTCAAGGAATCTTCACGCCAAGTTTCATCTCCTCAGTAGTTCAGTGGATCAAGCACCAACTCATGACAGGCACACAGACCCACAGGCAGAGACCGTTCTTTATTTATAAGGTTGCTATGAAGGGATTTCATTCCGCGATTGCTTGAAACCTGCTACAGGCAAGATTGTGCATGTGTCTGTTTGCAACAGGGCCATCTCTAGCAGCACCGAGGGGAGCTGCTCCAGGTAACAGCAGTGCATCTCAGGCACGTGCCACTTCCCCCAGTGCTGCCCCCGTCTCAGGAATCCCCACCCCTGTGGGGCGAGGTCGTCCTGGCTCTGGTGGTGACAAGCAGTCTAACAGGACCAGCGCCGGCTCCACCTCCTCCACTTCCTCCTCCAAGAGCTCATCATCCAAACCCTCCACCTCCTCCTCCTCTTCAAGTAATAAAAACTCTATGTTGGACAAATTCAAATTCTTCAACAAGGACAAAGAGAAGAAAGGGGCTGCCAAGGGAGCCTCAAAGTCCAACAGCAGCGTGGGTGGTGGTAGCTCTCGTGGTGGTGGTGGTGGTGGAAGTGACGCAAAGCCTTCTTCTTCTGGTGCTCGAGGTTCATCCAATGAGGCCACTGCTGCCTCAGCCAGTGGTGCCCATGGATCCTCATCAACATCTGCTGCTGTGTCCAGAAGCTCCTCCTCCTCCTCCTCCAAGGTGGGGAAGAAGTCACTGGTACGTGCCTTTAGTGGGAAGAGGGAAGGTGGGAAGGGCGAGGACTCTGTGAAGTTGGCCAGCCCGTCTGCCAGCGTTCATCAGTTAAGCGTATCATCGTCAGCGCCCAGGGCCTCATCTCCAAACACAACCGCTGTTCCAGGCAGCTCTCCAGGGCAGAGTCGAAGGGTCGCTGGTCCGCCTGGCAGCAAGCTCGAGCGAGGGGACCCCCGTCTCGGCCACTCAAGCCCCACATTCTCCAAGAAAAGTTCCAAGTTAGGAAGCTTCATCCCTACCACCAAACCCACCCCCACCTCCTCCTCCTCCTCGTCCTCAGGTAAGACCAGGTCTTCCACTGCTGGCTTTTCCTCCCCAGTGCCTACAGCATCAGGTCCAGCTCCAGCCACTCCCACCGCCCCTCCCCCGCCGCTGACCTCCACCATCCCCACCGGCATCCCCAAGCCCCAGGGCAGCAAGTCCGGTGGCAAAGGGCCCAAAGAGGAGAAGTCTTCTTCACGCAGCAAGGAGTACAACAAGGCACTGTACAGTGGCCTGCCAGGTCTCAACGCACCACAAGCTTTGGCCTCCAGTTCTTCCAGAAACGCCTTCCAGCAACAACAACAGCAACAACAACAGCAAGTGCCTCTGACACAGCAGCAGCTGCAGCGCCACCATCAGCATTTGCAACAGTTGCAGCAGCAGCAGCAGCAGCAGCAGCAACAGCAGCAGCAGCAGCAGCAAAGTCAGCAACATTCTCGGAGTCGCCATCACGAACCCAGCAGCAGCAGCTATTCAGATCACAATCTCTCCCCAACTTTTACAACCTTCAACCACCCTCCTCCTACCAGCCAAGGCGACCCTGGCTATGCCAATATCAGCCAGTCGCCGACTTCGCCCACAACGTCATCCTTGCCATCAAGACTGGTACCCAGCAGCAGCAGCCATAGTGTGCCAGGTGGTCATGCTCGAGTGAATGTTCAGGTAAGAACTGCTGGGTGCTTACTTTTCATGTAAACTTACCCAAGGCATAACTTTTCGGTTCATGGTTGATTTGCAGGATTGTGTGAAGAGCTATTAATGTTTTATTTTTGTTTAAGACCAGATAAGACTTCCTCCACTTTGCCTTGTATACCACACAGCCAGTCTAAGCATTCAGTTGAACTTAAAAGTACAACTTTTCTTCTGATTCAGATATAATATATATATGATTCACTATGTAAACAGTTGATGGAAGTAGCAGGTTGGAAGTAGGCAACAACAAACAAGCCACAACCAGCTTTATTCTTTTCTTTTCTTTTTTGATATTATATGCAAGTGGCCATCGGTATCGCATCTCGTTTTCTCTCATGCTCTCTCACAGTCTTATAGTGACATCCAAAATAATAACATGTAAAACAAACGTAAAAGAATTATTACAGTTAAATGACATCATAATCCTCCACCACACCCAAAAGAAGAAAAAGCTAGAGACACTGACAGACAAATTGACATACAATAACACAATCACAGTGTGCAGATGCACTCGGTTACAACCATATAAACTGAAATGTTAATGAACATTTTGCAGTCAGCTTGCACTATGTCTAGGTAAGCTCAGTGTCAGACTCAGAGCTGGTGCTTTTACTTACCTGACGTTGCCCCTCCTCCCTCCCCCCCATGCCTAGGTGACTGTTTAGTGAACATTTTGTTTCTGACTTTGGCAGAATCTGGACATGAATGCCTCACCAGGAAGCAGTGATGGCCGGATGAAGACTCAGAGCCTGGAGCGGCAGCAGGCCAAGGATGCCAGCAGGACGGGCGAGGATCCGAGACGCCAGGGCAGCGTCGACCACATGGCCTCGCCCTCCCACCCCCACTATGTGCCTGTCACCATCCCTCCCCAGTCCATGGAGGGAGGGGGCCGGCAGCTCCTGCCAAGGTCCGGGGAAAGAGGTCATGTGGAGACTGTCCCGGTCAGCCCCCTCAGCAGTCCCAGCGTCACACGGCACGGTCTGTCGCCCAACTCGTCGGCAGCAGTCAATGTCGTCAAGCCAACCTCACACACCAAGGCCACGAAGACGGACAGCAACACACAGACTAACCTCTCTGTGCTGAAAAAGTCTTCGGCCCACAAAAGACTTGAGGGGTCTGGGTCGCAGAAGGCACAGCAAGAGAGTGGGCGCTCCAGTCCCAAGTCAGAGGCAGACTGCGAGCGGTCCAGCCCCAAGATGCACAGTGGGGGTGAGAGGTGGAGCCCAAAAAGCGAAAGGTCCAGCCCAAAGAGTGAAAGGTCCAGCCCAAAACGTTCACAGGAAACTTCAACAGAGGCATGTGGACAACCCTCTTCCAATCGATCCTCTCCTGCGGCCGCGCATAAACAGTTGGATCAAGGCATTCAAGCCAAACCCTTGGCCAGTGATTTCAGCAGTGTTGCACAGGTGAAGAACATGGCATCCCCTACGACAACCAACTCGCCAAAACTGGGGGTGAAAATGCTGAACACTCACCTTGGCAAGCCAGCTAACAATGTGGCCATCGTTCAGCCTCGCCATGGGGAAAAGATAGAAACAACATTTGACACAGAAGTGCGCACTGAAACAAAACAGCCCTCGGGCAAGGAGACAACTTTCACGGGCAATGAAGAGAAGACGACATTCGTGGACGATTCTGGCGAAGCGATGGACATCAAACCGATGCAGCCTATAATGCGTGCTCTACCTTATGGATATTTCCGTGGATACACAGGTTATTCCGGACTCTCCAACAGTCGTAATTTTCACATTCCAGGCATCTCTGTACCTGCCGCTGTGTACCCTGCTCGAGCACAGAGTCACGGCTTTGGTGTCAACCGCCCCATGATGGAGCCCAGCAAATTCTACTCTGGTCACAACATCAAACGTGCCAGCTCCAACTGCCCCAGCGTCAACAACGACACCGACTACAGTTCGGATGTGGATACCTATGACTACGTGTCGGGCTATATGTCTGACGGAGACATTCTCAAGAGCAACAATCGCAATGATGACTGGACCAGCGGCTACCTGAGCGAGGGGGGTGCTTCGTTGTATGCACGTCGGCTGCAGCAACGATTCAGGGAGGGCATGCAAGCTGTGAAAGAGTGCATGCAGAAGTCATCCGGCCTCATGGATGATGACAGGTAGGAACATACCTAAATAATAATAATAAATGATGATGAATTGATGCTTAAAGCCCTCAGATGTCAGTTGACATATTAGGGACAAGTTGTGACCAATGCTGAAGCATGGTTCAGTAATTCTTTATGTCCACGGAAACCAGAAGGCTCATTAGGACGGATAGCTCAGGACATCCACCTCGACTCTCACACAGCTCCTGAACTATGATTAATAATAATAATAAAAATAATAATAGGGAATTTATAGAGCAGTTTTGGAGACTCACAGCGCTTTACACCTTTAACTGTTAAAGAAAAACATGCAACGTGCAAGTACCCATATATATATACAAATAAAAGAAATGCTATGGCCTTATGCATTGATGATAGTTAATTTCATATTATGTAATCTTGTTTGAGAAGACTTTGTGTGAAAGCAAGTAATGCTGAACAAAAAAGAACAAATCTGAAGTATTATATATATATATTGAAAACAACAACAACAAGCTAACAAATAAAGAATGACAAAAAGCAAAACCAAACCAAACAACAACAACAGGAAACAGTACCTTGTACCCAGTATCACTATCAAATCTATTCAGGATGCAACTAAGCATGTCTGAAGAAGACATTTTTCAACTGGCAAGGACTAGATTGAATTGAAGCTGTTTTAACAGTTAACTGAAAATGTTGGAGTGACTGCTCCAGAATTGTTAGCATGACTAATGTGCTAATGAATTAGGGATCATAGATCACTTGCCAGTTGTTGTTTTTTTGTTGTTTTTTGTGGTTATTTTTACAAATCCGAAACGGAACAAAGCCCAGAGCGCTCGTGCAGAATCAATACACAAGGGAGTTAATTAGCGCTCAAAATATGTAACACAAGTATAACAATCAAGACCTGAGTAGCCTATGGTAACTCTCACCAGGCATGCATATAAATACAATGTATATGAATTCCATCAGAGGTACATCCTCTGTATGATGTATCCTCTGTCTGGAGGAATTCATGTACCTTGTATTTACATGCATGCCAGGTGAGATTTAATGTAGGCTACTCAGGTCTTTGTTGTTGCACTTGTGTTACATATTTTGACTCCTTTGTGCCTTGATTTTTTTATTTTTTATTTTATTTTATTATTACTATTATTGATGACCTAGATAGCACCCAAAGCTGTAACTCATGTTTACCAGCCATTTTGGAGTCACCAACAAAGGTTAATGGATGTGGTGGTGGTGAAAAAGTCTTGAGTGACATAATGTTGATAAGATCCAAACACATAAAAAAAAGGATCTAAAGAACGCTATTTATTAGAACATAAACACAATCTACACATTTTCGGGATAATCCTCTTCATCAAGCTGCAAAACAACACTTAAACAACAGTTAAATGGTGAAAAAGAATGAAACATAGATGAAAAGCTAAATCACTGATCTGTTCTGGGTTGAGGTTTGTTGTCTTCCTGTCCAGTGCTTGGAAGAATGTTGGCATGACAGTGTTGGCATAGCACTGATAAATTCAGTTTGCTGACTGAGAAGTATGTTGCTAAAGTACTTCTGATGAAATGGTGCAAACATGATTATTGTAAATTAACTAATAAGACTTCATTTTCAGCATAGAAATACAGTTTTGGTGTGTTTTAATTTTTATTCTTACATCAGTAGACGCATTGTATGTGTACTGCCATTCATAAATTTTTATTTCAAAAGCCGGATAAGTGCCATTACTAAGTAGATGCAACTTTTCATGAACAGCATAGGGATTTCACTTGATCGATTATGACTGCTCCATAATTTATTATGATTACGTCCACACACTGCACCATAATTTATTATGATTCCAGCCGCACAGTGAACCCAAATTTATTATGATTACAGCCAAATCCACATACTGCATCATAATCTACTGTGATTCCAGCCATACACTGCACCCTAATTTATTATGATTCCAGCCACAGACTGCACTGTAATTGATTATTATTCCAGCCACACACTGCACACTAATTTATTATGATTCTGGCCACACACTGCACCCAAATTCATTTTGATTCTGGCCACAGACTGCACCCAAATTCAATAATTGATTATTGTTCCAGCCACACACTGCACCCTAATTTATTATGATTCTGGCCACACACTGCACCCTAATTTGATTCTGGCCACACACTGCACCCTAATTGATTATTATTCCAGCCACACACTGCACCGTAATTTACTATGATTCCAGCCACACACTGCACCCTAATTGATTATTATTCCAGCCACACACTGCATCCTAATTTGTTATTATTACATCCACATACTGCACCCTAATTGATTATTATTACAGCCACACAGCCCAGAACTGTCACTGTTTGCTTCTAGAATTCACATTTTTTGTTATTGGATCTGGGAGATCAGCCACAGCAAAGTGTATGGTGGACGAGGAGCAAATACGTTAGCTGCATGTCCACAAAGCATGGTATGAAATCTCAGGAAAAACACTGCAGGTTTGCTATTTTGTTTTTAATGCAGTAATTCAATTAGTCGGGTTTCCTTTCAGCTTTGATGACAGCAGCTCCATCAGCAGTGGTGACATCAGTGACACGATTGCGGAAATCAGCACAGATGAAAACCTAACGGGGTCTTCACAGGGAGCCCTGTCAGACAGCAATGCATACAACAGTCTGAAGCGAATGCCTCGTGAAGTGACCCATGGATTCATGCATCATGGCCAGCAACTTCAGCAGGTGAGGCTGAGACTGTGTTGGTTGGATTGTGCTGAATTACAAATGAAAATTGCTTGTGTGGAATGAAGTTTGATGTTAAAGACATTTACTATTTAGAACAAACCAGAATCACAAGCTGTGTAGGACCTAGGGGGAATCGTGGTATCATGGCCCACCACAGCAACATTTTAAAAAAGAGAAAAAAGAAAATGGGGGGGGGGGGGGGGGGGGGGGGGGCAGAGAAAAATACTGTATGCATAAAAATTTACAATGTCTACAGTGTTAAAGTACACTCACAAACTTGGATTTGTTCCAAAAGACCAGTAATGTGTGCAACTTGCATATTGTGTAAAATGCCAGAGTGATTGTGGATCAGATACACAGATTGTAAACAACCTTTGCATTTTGTCTCATTCACCATGCTAATGCCATGGAGAGTACTGTGTGTTCAAGGTTGATATGTTCATTTTATCGTGATGACTCAGTCAGTGTTACTGTTGGCACATAATTATTAGCACATAATTATTGTAAGGTTACAGGTGCTTGCTGTTAAAAAGTATTATTATAATATTAATATCGGCTTGGAACTTCTGTATTATGCATTGCACAACTCACTTGTTTAGAAATAATTTTCTGTTAGTAATGGAATACTGCATTACACTTAGTGCTTACAGTTTGCATCAAAAACTGATGGATGCCCCTTTTTAAATTTTAAACTGTATGGCTATTGCTATGCAAACTTTCTATTGTTAACCAGTGTTATTCTGTCAGTCTTGTGGCAAGAAAAAGAATTCTGAGCAAAATATGAAAATTTGCTTCCTGTTCCAGTGGGATGTTTCATTATTTGCATAAATATATATATTTAATATGCTGCTCCTTGATCAGATTAGTGCTGTGTCTTCTGTATAGCAGTATAGTGTTTATACTTATAGTATAAAAACAGCAAGTGAATACTGATGAGTGTTAGATCTGTCTTATATTAGGCTGTGCACATTTTAACCCGTACGTGTATGAGATGGAAGTAAATGCAGTAGCCCCCCTTTACTCATTGTTTATGCATAATTTTGACTTTCAGAATTGGGTTAAAAAATCCAGTTTCTCCTGCAAACAGTGGCATTCAGTTGCATGGAACTGAAAGGGTTAAACCGCATCATTGTTTGTAGTGCATTGCATAACTTCATTGTTCATTTAACTGGGCATTAGTGGCGTTGCTTTGCACAGCTGTTGAAACTAAGCCAAGCAAAGACAAGTAATCTAAGCTCTGCACACTGTGAGGTAAGAAGTGTGTGCCAGGATCTGTATGTAGTGAGCAGGATTTACTTCCCTTTCCTGGCCAGTGGTGTTTGTTTTCAGTGGGTGCCAGTGTACATGTTTCTCACACAGTCATTCTTGTTGCAGATTAATTTTTTACCCATTTCTTTGGTTGAATTCTGCTAGTTCTTTGAAGAAGTG
>OY757544.1:9974495-9989465 GCA_963584105.1 Alviniconcha strummeri
TTACAATTATTAAGAAGAAAAAACAGTATTTTTTTTGTTTTGTTGTTTGTTGCCTTTGTTTTTGGATTAGTTTTTTTATTTTTAGTCTGCATTTCACTTTGTTCTGAAACAAATTTGGCTTGATATTAAATGCAGTTTTCATATATATATGTTAAATAGAATAGTAGACTAATGCATGTGTTTACCTAGGTTAACTCAAATTTTGCTTTTGAGTTTATTTAACATGCAGCTTGG
Source organism: Alviniconcha strummeri (assembly GCA_963584105.1). Lineage (NCBI taxonomy): Eukaryota > Metazoa > Mollusca > Gastropoda > Provannidae > Alviniconcha > Alviniconcha strummeri. The sequence continues at coordinate 9,974,730 of OY757544.1, forward strand.
ATTTTGGCATTGTGTACAGTATAGTCTTTTAGCTGAAGCTCTTGGGCTTTTAGAGGGTTTTATTTGTTTTCAACTGTGTTATGGGAATGATAACAGTCTAAAAGGTGTCTTTGGTTTCTTTTGTCATTATATGAGGTGTGTACACAAAAGTCTTTCGGGTTTGTCTGCATCTGGTGTCTTATCCAGTGGTGATTTTTAATTTATTTATTTATAAAGTAGTAGTATTACTATGCTTCCTTATTTGTCTCGGTTTCTTTGACTGCATTTCAGTGTTTCATGATAAGTACTTTCGGGGGGAGGGGGGGTGTGGGGTGTGGTTCATTGCAAAATTTTGGCTGTATGTGATAATTATTATTCTGTCAACATGAAACACTTAGTCTTAGAATGTAATTCATACTTTGAATAGGGGAATGCATACTTCAAATAGTAACAGGGGAACAAACACCTTTGAGAAGAACCCTTTAAGACGAATTGTGTAAAAATAAAAATAAATGAGGGTGGTGGGGGTAGGGGCGGCAAAAATGAAAAAAATAAAAAGGAGAAAATATACCTTGCAATGTACACACTTCTGTTTTACATTTGACTTGAAGTTGGTTTTTCCATAACCCATTCCATGCCCTTGGGCTGATGCATTAGGTCCATAGCAGAGTGCTCCCCCCTTTGACTGCAGAACAGCCACCTCTGGCTGGAATTCTAACATTGCATGCACCCTTATGTGGTACAACATTCTCAAAACATACATTTCTAGCTAGTGCAGAGGAACTTGCCTTCTCAATTCAGGGTTTGATGAGATCAGAAAAAACAACGACAACAAAAAACAACAACAAACAAACCATAATCAGTTAATGCCAAAGATTTTGTTTTATGGTGTTTCCTTTGATTTTGTAATTGATTTCTAATCTTCATTTTCATTAGCAACAATTGGCAGGGCTGGCTGTATGCAATAACAATAAGTGCCCTTGCTTGCCTGTGTTGTATGCGCAGCCTCTTTGATACACCAGGCATGGAAATTACATGATCATGGCACCCAAGGGACAAGGTCAAAGAAGTTGCTGGTTGCTATTAAACCTGCTATGGTTCTTAACAGTGATCACCATGTCCTGTATGGCTGAATGATGAAAGCCTTAGTCTAAATTGTCAATAAATCATCAATGATAAATGATAATTTCAGGACTGAATCCTAGATTTTATGTTATTATCTTGATCTTGTTTGATGCGTCATGTATGGCTTAATGATGAAAGCTTTAGTCTAAATTGTGAATAAATCATCAGCGATTAATGATGATTTCAGGACAGTCCGAGGTTTTATGTCACTATTTTGATCTTGTTCACTACGTCCTGTATGGCTTAATGATTAAACCCTGAGTCTAAATTGCCAATAAATGAGCAACAATCAATAATAATTTCAGAACAAAATCCTGGAGTTTATGTTGTTATCTTGTTCGCTGCATCTTGTATGGTTTAATGACCAAAACCTGAGTCTAAACTGTAAATAAATCATCAAAGATAAATGATGATTTGAAAACAGAATCCTTGATTTTATGTTGTTATTTTGATCTTGTTTGTTGCATCTTGTATGATTTAATAACGAAAACCTGAGTCAAAATTGTAAAAATGAGCAACAGTAAACGATCAGTGAAGATTTCAGAACAAAATCCTCAATTTGAAGTTATTTTGATCTTGTCTACTTTTTGGAGACTTCTTGTTGGCTGCTTGGACAAAACCTCTTTTGAGAAGGCAAGTTTCTGTAACTCTCTTCGAGACCAGCTGTAGAAGAAGACAGTACACCAACAGTGCATGTACATTTCCTTTGGCAAGGAAAGGGTTAAGATTAGATGGTACCAGATACTCTCTCTTAAAGGGATTTCATTGTACTGTGTTTTTGTGTGTGCATGTGCGTGCATGCATGTGCGCGTGTGTGTGCATGCATGCATGTGTGTGTTTTCTTTTCTTTTTGCTTAGCTGTTCAGTGGCTTTGTACTCATGGCACTCTCTTTTGTTTTTCAGTGCATGGATCCAATTTGTCACTCGTGTCGACATCGTCCTCACACTCCGTCTACTCATCGGTAAGTTGTGCATGTGAATTTAGAAGGGAATGATGATGGAGTAAGTCACAGGCCTGAAGAAGTAAAAATCTAAACTCTCCTGGTGGCATTTCAACCCACCTTGGGCAACCAGGTGACCTGACAACAGATGTTTTGGTCAGTGCACTGGCTTTCATTGACTGAGGAGCAGCAGTGGGCATTTTTGAAAGGATATATGTAAAACTGTATTGGAGTCTAAAAAACACACAAACAGTTAATAAAAGAATACTAATTTTAGTTGTTGTTTTCTTTTTCTTTTTTTTTCTTTTCTTTTTTTAACCATTTGTGTGCACTTGGATCTTGTTTTAGAACACGACCAGTCAACCCTGTTTCAGATTTCTGCACAGTGTAACAGCTTCCAGAGGGAGAGAGAGAGAGACAGAGAGAGACAGACAGACAGAGAGAGAGAATAAAAGGATGTCTTTGAACATTTAACACATAGTGGATTTGTGAACTATAAATACTCGTTTGGTTGTACTAAAGGTGGATTATACAAACAGTGAACTTTCCGCCAGGAAGTACTGCATGTGTGTGAAGTATTTTGATTTCCAGTGGTAATTGATGTAAACAGTCAATGCAAGAAGAGAGATTTAGTTCAGTGTACACATCAGCTTATCCCAAGACAGCATCCAGATGATGCAGATCACACACACAGACACACACAGACAGACACACACAGACAGACAGACACACACACACACACACACACACACACACACACACACACACACACACACACACACACACACACACACACACACACACACAATATTCTGTATCAGCTTCACACTTTGCTTTTCTTTCCTTTGCAGTCTGAAGAAAAACATGCAGCAGAGGTAAGTGAATTTAAATATTTCTTTGTTTGCTGGTTGCAAGTTTATACACATATATTGTTATTATGATACATTTGTATTGGGGTTTAGGAAGTTCTGCTTAAATTACCACCCGGATATAACCGTACTGGTTGACTGGGGGTGAAACACCAACTTACTTACTCTGCTTAAATTATTTGAGAGGTAAAAGAAATAAAGTGAAAAAGAATTTATGAAGTATGAAAGAAATAAAGTGAAAAAATGTTGGGGAGAAGATGGGGGAGGGATGCTGGAGAGAACGAAATAAAATCCTATAGCATTTGGGGGTGGAGAGGAGGGGGGTGGGTAGCTGGGCGTTCCAGGGAAAAATACTATTTTCTGAAGAAGAGTCCCAGAGCGACTCGTGTTAAGGGAGGTAATCATTATTTACTCTCGCTACCTGCGAAGAACATTTTGACACAGTTACTGCCCATGTAATAGTTGTCGAGGGCTTGTGTGACACATCTGCTGTTGAACACACACACACACACACACACACACACACACACACACACACGGAGAAGACATTTGCTGTTTATGTGTTATAACTAACTATCTGAATCACTTAGTCCTGAGTCAAAAGAGTCTGAAACTGTTTCCAAAATAAAAACAACTCCTCAACCTAAGATGTTGCCAGGGCCCACAGTAGTAGTAGTTTGGTGTTTTATGCCCAGTCACCATTACGGTTGTATCAGGGCGATGGGCCCATAGATGGTGGGGACAAACATAAACAGGTGCTTTGGACATGCATATATATATATATGTAATGATGTAGTGAAGGTTTTGTGAGTTCTATATCAGCCCTGTTGTGTGAATGACTGTGATGTTGTGAAGGTCTTGCAAGTTTTGTATTATCCTTGTTGTGTGAATGACCAAGATGTTGTTGTGAAGGTTTTGCGAGTTCTATACTAGCCATGTTGTGTGACTGACCATGATGTTGTTGTGAAAGTTTTGCAAGTCCTATACTAGCCATGTTGTGTGAATGACAGTGATGTTATGATGGTTTTGCAAGTTCTGTATTAGCCATGTTGTGTGACTGGCTGTGATGTTATTGTGAAGGTTTTGGGAGTTCTGTATTAACCTTGTTCTGTATTAACCTTGTGATTGTGATGTTGTTGCGAAGGTTTTGTGAGTTCTATATTAGCTGTGTTGTGTGACTGACCGTGATCTTGTGAAAGTTTTGTGAGTTCTGTATTAGTTGTGTGACTGGCCATTATGTTGTGAAGGTTTTGTGAGTTCTGTATTAGCCTTGTTGTGTGAATGATTGTGATGTTGTTGTGAAGGTTTTGTGAGTTCTATGTTAGCCGTGTTGCGTGACAGGCTGTGATGATGTTGTGAAGGTTTTGTGAGTTCTGTATTAGCCGTGTTGTGTGACTGACCGTGATGTGGAGGTTTTGCAAGTTCTGTATTAGCTGTGTTGTGTGACTGGCCATGATGATGTTGTGAAGGTTTTGTGAGTTCTGTATTAGCCATGTTATGTGAATGACTGTACCGTGATGTTGTTACGAAAGTTTTGTGAGCTCTATATTAGCCTAGTTGTGTGAATGACAGTGATGTTATGGTAGTTTTGCAAGGTCTATATTAGCCGTGTTTTGTGACTGACCATGTTGTTGTGAAGGTTTTGTGAGTTCTGTATTAGCCGTGTTGTGTGACTGGCTGTGATGATGTTGTGAAGGTTTTGCAAGTTCTGTATTAACCTTGTTGTGTGACTGGCTGTGATGTTGTTGTGAAGGTATTGTGAGTTCTATATTAACTTTGTTGTGTGACTGGCCGTGATGTTGTTGTGAAGGTTTTGCGAGTTCTGTACAAGCTGTGTTGTGTGACAGGCCGTGATGATGTTGTGAAGGTTTTGTGAGTTCTATATTAGCCGTGTTCTGTGACAGGCCGTGATGATGTTGTGAAGGTTTTGCGAGTTCTGTATTAGCCGTGTTGTGTGACAGGCCGTGATGTTGTGAGGGTTTTGCGAGTTCTATATTAGTCGTGTTGTGTGACTGGCCAGGTTCGGAAGCTGAGGCGTGACTTGGAGGCTGCTCAGTCCAAGGTGCACACACTGACCTCTCAGCTCAGCACCAATGTGAGTACTTTACGTTGTTCATGTTGTTGTTGGTGGTGTTTAGTTTGTCAGTGTATCCCAGGCCAACCTCCCTGTTGCGTTTTGGTGTTTGGGGAATAGGCCCCATGTGTTTTTGTTGTGTTTGACTCTGTATGCAGCTGTGACGACATGGGGATGTGCGTTATAGTCTCAATTAATGTGTGCATGCTCAGCTGCACAGACACACACGCACGCACGCACACACACAACACACACACACACACACACACACACACACACACACACACACACACACACACACACACACACACACACACACACACACACTATGTATCGTAGATAAACCGCCTGTTCTGTTTCGTATGTCATCCATTTTTGCATGCCACTTGCTGGAAATCAGCGTCTGCTGATGCGGGGTAAATGGTTTTTACTGGCTGAAGTTTGAAATTTTCTGAACTGTGTACTGTTCATATACTTGATCGTTATCAACTGTTTTGACTTGACTGGACTTGTAGTTGGTACTTGTTTTGTTTCCTCGATAGCACAACGGATACTTTATTGATTCCGACCTACACGGCGAGCGAATCGGTGTTCCTTTGACCTTTCGGGGGGTCATATGCATCGACTACGTGATGGATGGCGGTTCTGAGGTGGTGTTTGTCATGGCTGGGTGTAGTTTACCGGCCACCCGAAGTCGCCGAGAGGACGGTCAACACAGACAGATGTGCTGTCAGCGAACCCCCCTCCCCTCCCACCCCCCACCCCGCCCCACACCAATACCGCCACCCGGTGTCACCATTCTGCCTCCCCCCCTCCTCCTCCTCCCCATCCTCCTCGCGGTGTTGTTGTCAAGCTGGGGAAATGTCCGGCATTGTGTTCGTTTGTCGATGGTTAGATCAGCCACTGCGCTCCTCTTTTTTTTTTTTTTTTTTGGCACACAATCCTCTTCTGCCGCTGATGACCGGCAGTCAAGAATTTGACCATTGTTGTCGTAATAATTATCGTCTAGTGCATGCTGGGTTATGTTAGCCGCTGATGACCGGCAGTCAAGAATTTGACCATTGTTGTCGTAATAATTATCGTCTAGTGCATGCTGGGTTATGTTATAAAATTTGACCATTGTTGTAATAATTATCGTCTAGTGCGTGCTGGGTTATGTTATAGAATTTGACCATTGTTGTCATAATAATTATCGTCTAGTGCGTGCTGGGTTATGTTATAGAATTTGACCATTGTTGTCATAATAATTATCGTCTAGTGCGTGCTGGGTTATGTTATAGAATTTGACCATTGTTGTCATAATAATTATCGTCTAGTGCGTGCTGGGTTATGTTATAGAATTTGACCATTGTTGTCATAATAATTATCGTCTAGTGCGTGCTGGGTTATGTTATGGTGTTTCTGTGGTCTACCGAACTCTGGCATGGACTACAGGATGTTTAACGTGCGTACGATCTCTTTGTGCATGCCTGTACAGTTCAGTGTTGCTTTACGCCCACAGAGACCGTTGGGACTATTACTAGCATTAGGGACGGGAAGCCCAGCACGGCCCCCTCGACTTTCACACAGCTCCTGAGCTCTGCCCACTGACAGGTTCAGTGTTGCTCTACGTCCGCAGAGACCATAAGGACCATTAGGGACGGGGAGTCCAGGTCGGTCACCTCGACTTTCACACAGCTCCCGAGCTCTGAACGTATACATTCGGGGGACTTCGGTTTATAGTTAGCTCCGAAGGACTTTCGAAAAGTCTGCATAGAATTAGACTCTGGAGAGCTCTCGGGCAGAGTGCAGACTCTATTGCGGTGTCCGTACAGCCCCCTTTGCAATCGCACGCATCAGTAAGTAAGTAAACATGGTGCTTAACGTCCACAGAAACCATAAGGCTTATTAGGGACGGAGGGAAGGGGTATGGAGCTGGTGGGAGAGGGAGATTGTATACCTATTGCTACACTGTCACCACCAGAATGACTCCTGCATTAAGATGGGCAGCGATGAGAGCCATTTTAATGTTTCATTAATTGTGAGGGACAGAGTCACAAGACAGTCCGGAGAGTCCGCGCGCACGTTAACAGTCCCAAACGCTGGCGCTACTCTTGCGGCTGCTGCAGCCTTACCCAGGTAAGGCGTCGCGATTTTCCCCCTAGCGGTAATGCCAAATTCGTGAAGTACTAGAAACACCACCACCAACAACAAATAGCAAAAACAGCTAATAAGGCGACCCGAATTTCCCCTAAAGGATAACGCTGAACTCGCTTAGTACTAAAAATAATAATAACAACTACTACTACGAAGGCGACCCGAATTTCCCCCGAGGGATAATGCCGAAACCATGAAGTGCTAAAAACAACAGCAACAACAACAACAACTAATAAGACGACCCGATTTTCCCCAAGGGATAATGCCCAAATCATAAAGTACTGAAAACAACAACTAATAAGACGACCCGAATTTCCCCCAAGGGATAATGCCGAAATCATGAAGTGCTAAAAACGACAACAACTAATAAGACGACCCGAATTTCCCCCAAGGGATAATGCCCAAATCATAAAATACTAAAAACAACAACAACAAATAAGACGACCCGAATTTCCCCCAAGGGATAATGCCGAACTCATGAGGTACTAAAAACAACAACTAATAAGACGACCCGAATTTCCCCCAAGGGATAATGCCCAAATCATAAAGTACTAAAAAACAAACAAAAAACCCCCCAGCTAATAAGACGACCCGAATTTCCCCCAAGGGATAATGCCGAACACATGAAGTACTAAAAACAACTAATAAGACGACCCGAATTTCCCCGAAGGGATAATGCCCAAATCATAAAGTACTAAAAACAACAACTAATAAGACGACCCGAATTTCCCCCAAGGGATAATGCCCAAATCATAAAATACTAAAAACAACAACAACAAATAAGACGACCCGAATTTCCCCCAAGGGATAATGCCGAACTCATGAAGTACTAAAAACAACAACTAATAAGACGACCCGAATTTCCCCGAAGGGATAATGCCCAAATCATAAAGTACTAAAAACAAAACAAAAAACAACAACAACAAAACCAGCTTATCAGACGACCCGAATTTCCCCCAAGGGATAATGCCGAACTCATGAAGTACTAAAAACAACAACTAATAAGACGACCCGAATTTCCCCGAAGGGATAATGCCCAAATCATAAAGTACTAAAAACAACAACTAATAAGACGACCCGAATTTCCCCCAAGGGATAATGCCCAAATCATAAAGTACTAAAAAAAAAAAAAAAAAAAAAACTAATAAGACGACCCGAATTTTTCCCCCAAGGGATAATGCCGAAATCATGAAGTACTAAAAACAACAACTAATAAGACGACCCGAATTTCCCCCAAGGGATAATGCCCAAATCATAAAGTACTAAAAAAAAAAAAAACCCAGCTAATAAGACGACCCGAATTTCCCCCAAGGGATAATGCTCAAATCATGAAGTACTAAAAACAACAACTAATAAGACGACCCGAATTTCCCCCAAGGGATAATGCCCAAATCATAAAGTACTAAAAAAACAACAACAAAAACAACAACAACCCCCAGCTAATAAGACGACCCGAATTTCCCAGAAGGGATAATGCCGAAATCATGAAGTACTAAAAACAACAACTAATAAGACGACCCGAATTTCCCCCAAGGGATAATGCCCAAATCATAAAGTACTAAAAAAAAAAAAAAAAAAACCCAGCTAATAAGACGACCCGAATTTCCCCCAAGGGATAATGCCCAAATCACAAAGTACTAAAAACAAAAACAAAAAAACAACAACAACTAATAAGACGACCCGAATTTCCCCCAAGGGATAATGCCGAAATCATGAAGTACTAACAACAACAACAGCAGCGGCAGCAGCTTCTTGCTCGTGTAGGCTGTGCGGAAGTCGCCCTGATATAATCACCGCGGTTTGTGGGTGTTAAGACCAGTTATCTGTCTTCTCGCGCTGGAACCGATGGCAAAAGTCGGGTGTTCTGTCCAGCACATATGTTCGACGTAACGTGCTGGTGTGTGTGTGTGTGTGTGTGTGTGTGTGTGTGTGTGTGTGTGTGTGTGTGTGTGTGTGTGTGTGTGTGCCTTTTTTGAGAGAGAGAGAGAGGGAGAGGGGGGGAGGGAGAGAGAGGGGGGAAGGGAGGCAGGGAAGGAGAGAGAGAGAGAGAGAGAGAGAGAGAGAGAGAGAGAGAGAGAGAGAGAGAGAGAGATTGGTGGTTTAAGTTAAGGTTATCGACTTCTGCGTCTGATTTACCAGCTTGCTGCTTTTTTATTTTTTTATGGTTCATCTTGCCATGTGCGTGTATAATGTTCTTCTGTGGCACGTTGGGACATACACAGCCACCCCCTGTAGTTTTACGGCACACACCGAGACTGCTGAATTTCAAGTTGAAACTGCAACCCAGCATGTTTAACTTTACACTGCTGGCATTTTAATGTTGAATATGAAATGCAGTCTTTCTCAAATATGTGTCTACTTGATAATTTGCGGATGCAGCCATAGGCTCTTTGGAACATTTCCAGAAACATCTGACGCAGTCCCCGTCGTTGGTCCAGCGGTTCCCTGGAACGGTGAACTTTCATAGGCTGGAGTTGGGACAGCCAGCCGAAAGCAGGCTGGTCAAGAGTAGAATTATGCAATCTGATTTCCCCGCCGGACTGAATGATGAAGTGACCAGAATAATCAATATTCGCGGTACAACGTCTAAAAGCGAGCATGTGCTACTGCTAAGGAGACGAAGGGCCCGCCGTTTTCTCTGTCTGAGTCGTCGGATGGCGTGGTCAGCGTGGGTCCCGGGTTCGGTTCTATACTGGCTCGACGCTGTATCCTACTTTGTCTTTTAGTGTATTCAGTCACCTCACGTCTTTTAGTGTATACAGTCGGCTCTCGTCTGTTGGTGTATACGGTCAGCTCTCGTCTTTTAGTGTATACAGTCAGCTCTCGTCTTTTAGTGTATACAGTCAGCTCTTTGTCTTTCAGTGTATACAGTCGGCTCTCGTCTTTTACTGTATACAGTCAGCCCTCGTCTTTTAGTGTATACAGTCAGCCCTCGTCTTTTAGTGTATACAGTCAGCTCCCGTCTTTTAGTGTATACAGTCAGCTCTTGTCTTTCAGTGTAAACAGTCAGCTCTTGTCTTTCAGTGTATACAGTCAGCTCTCGTCTTTTAGTTATATAGTCAGCTCTCAGTCTTTCAGTGTACAGTTACAGTCGGCTCTCGTCATTTAGTGTATACAGTCGGCTCTCGTCTTTTAGTGTATACAGTCAGCTCTCGTCTTTTAGTGTATACAGTCAGCTCTCTTCTTTTAGTGTATACAGTCAGCTCTCGTCTTTGTCTTCTGGTCACGGTCAATCTTTTGGTCTGGTCTGCGCTTTTTTGGTCTTCTAGTAATGGTCAGCCTTGTAGTGTGGTCATGCAGCGCTTTCTTAGTCTTTTAGTCACCCAGAGTTAGTTTTCTGGTCTGGTCAGTCGACAAACCATGGGCAGTCTTCTAGTCATGGTCAGTCTTATTGCAGTGGTCAGTCTTCTAGTGTGGCCAGTGCTTTCTTTGTCTTCTGACTTGGTCAGCGCTTTCTTTGTCTTCTTGTTATAGTCAGTCTGCTAGTCTGGTCAGTCCTATAGCCATGGTCAATCTTTTAGTTGTGGTCAGTCTTATAATCTGGCGGAAGAATCAAGAGTTCTCTGGTCATGGTCAGTCTTCTAGTTTGGTCGGCTCTTTCTTTGTCTTCTAGTCACTCATACTTAATTTTCTAGTCATGGTCAGTCTGCTAGTCTGGTCAGCTCTTTCTTTGTTTTCCAGTCTTGGTCAGTCTTCTAGTCATGGTCAGCCTTCTAGTCATGGTCCGTCTGCTGGTCGTGGTCCGTCCACTGGTCATGATCAGTCCGCTAGTCATGGTCAGTTCGCTAGTCATGGTCAGTCCGCTAGTCATGGTCAGTCCGCAAGTCATAGTCAGTCTTCAGGTCATGGTCAGTCTTCTAGTGATGGCCATCCTGCTAGTCACGGTCAGCTTTCTAGTGATGGTCAGCCTATTAGTCATGGTCAGCCTGCTAGTCATGGTCATGGTCAGCCTGCTAGTCATGGTCATGGCAGCCTGCTAGTCGTGGTCAGTCTTCAAGTCATAGTCAGCCGTCTAGTCATAGTCTTCTAGTGATGATCCTTCTAGTCCGGCGCAAGAACCGGAGTGAATGTCGGGTCCATGGGATGAGGACAAACACAGTATCGGGCCCGCGTATGCATCAGATGCATCTGGCTGCTCGACTCAGTGAAAGCTCCTCCGGCAGTTGAAAATCGAAGAAGGGTATATAGGGGAAGTTTTGCCGGCTGGACGAAAACGGACAAATTACAAAGCAAGTCAGCTGTGGCCTAGGTAGGCTACACCGCCGAGCCCCCGCGTGCACACAGCCCGTAAGTAATCGGCACGTGCACCACGCTCCTCCTTCCTCAAACGTCGGATCTGGGAACTATAATCTGTATGTCGTATCAAGCCTCCTCTGTTTTTTCCTTCTGCTTCTTTTTTCTTCTTCCTAGTCTCTCTGTCTCTGTCTCTCTCTCAACCCACCCAGTACCAAAATGGCTCCAATCATGCGGCAGATAGCCGGCAGGAAATGGAGTCTGATAAGTTTGTCACACACCCCCGACTTGCCCGTACCGACCTGGCAGCCAATCGGAATCGACCTTGATGGATGTGTTCGTGTGACTCGTACGAAGGTTCTGACCTTTTGGGGCGGTATTGATTTGTCGTCGTTGGCAGTTAGAGTACGTAATATTTTGCGCGGGAAACGTAATATTTTGCGCGCGCGTGAACACACACACTACACACACACACACACACACACACACACACACACACACACACACACACACACACACACACACACACACACACACCGTCACACACACACGTGTGCACACACACACACACACACACACACACACACACACAACGCGCGCGCGCATGCACACACACACACACTGTCACACACACGTGCACACACACACACTCACACCACACACACACACACACACACACACACACACACACACACACACACACACACACCGTCACACACACACACCACACACACACACACACACACACACACACACACACACACACGTGTGCACACACACGTGTGCACACACACACACAACACACACACACACACACACACACACACACACAACACACACACGTCACACACACACACACACACACGCGCGCGTGCACACACACACACACACACACACTGTCACACACACGTGCACACACACACACACACACACACACACACACACACCGTCACACACACACACACACACACACACACACCGTCCACACACCACACACACACACACACACGCACGCACGCACGCACGCACGCACGCACGCACGCACGCACACACACACACACACACACGCAACACACCCTCACACACACACACACACACACACACACACACACACACACACACACACACACTCTCTTTCAAGTGGAACCCCCCCCCCACACACACACACACCTCCCGCCCCTCCTCAGGTTTACATGCCTTTTATTTACAGCTTTGCACTGTACGTTATGCTTCCCAAGACGACGGTGATACGATACAAGCTGTAACGTTACAGGAGGTTGTGGAGGGCCTGTGTGGGTGCTCACAGCGAATTATCCCCGCTTGACCGCAGCGGACTGGTGTTCGCGTGTCGGTGAATCAATAAATTAGCCTCTGTGTGTGTGTGTGTGTGTGTGTGTGTGTGTGTGTGTGTGTGTGTGTGTGTGTGTGTGTGCGTGTGTGTGTGTGTGTGTGTGTGTGCACGTGCACGCATGCATACGCGTGTTTTCGTTTGTCACGCTTTTTTTTTTTTTTTTTTTTTAAGCCAAAGATTTCGCGACAAAACGATCAAGAATGCAACGATCACAGAATTCCGATACGCGTCTTTAATGATAAGGAAGTTTTCCGTGGCGCAAATGTTGGCGTTTGCCTACTCACATATTGCAAGTCAGGGTCTGTCTTTGGATAGGAAGGTGATGCGCGTCATTGACGTTTACCTGTATACTCACGTACACGCCAGGCAGAGGAAAGTGTTCTGTGTCGTAAGTGTTGGCGTTTGCCTACTCACATACAACTACAAGTCTGTCATTGGATTGGAGAGTGTTCTGTGGCGTAAGTGTTGGCGCTTGCCTATACTCACATAAAAGTCTTTGGATATGAAAGTGTTCTGTGGCGTAAGTGTTGGCGCTTGCCTATACTCACATAAAGTCTTTGGATATGAAAGTGTTCTGTGGCGTAAGTGTTGGCGCTTGCCTATACTCACATAAAAGTCTTTGTATAGGAAAGTGTTCTGTGGCGTAAGTGTTGGCGCTTGCCTATTCACATACAAACCTGTCTTTGGATTGGCGAAGTGTTCTGTGGCGTAAGTGTTGGCGCTTGCCTATTCACATACAAACCTGTCTTTGGATTGGGAAGTGTTCTGTGGCGTAAGTTGTTGGCGCTTGCCTATTCACATACAAACCTGTCTTTGGATTGGAAGTGTTCTGTGGCGTAAGTGTTGGCGCTTGCCTATTCACATACAAACCTGTCTTTGGATTGGGAAGTGTTCTGTGGCGTAAGTGTTGGCGGCACGTCAGCGCTTACGTGATGAAGAAGGCTACAGATGGAGGATCGCTGCGTTTTAAATCTGCCACTGGGTGCGCAGGCTGTTCTTACTGACTCGCCTGACGTCAGCGGCCGCAGCACGTGCGTATCGTAGCACAGAGTGGTGCCTACACGTCCCGTCCCCACGACCCCTGCAGCACTCTTTTTTTTTAATTTGTTTTTTCAAAGGAGGTGGGAGGGGGGCGGGGTCATTTTGAGATGCAGCAAGGTCAGATACGAGAAGCCGGAATGTAGCTGCCTGAATAGGGTGGAGGGGGGGATTATTATTAATTTTTGTAGCACAAACTCTGGCCCAGAGAGACTAATCTAAGCGCAAGCATGCACAACATTCCTTTTTATGAAGGGGCGAGTTGGTGGTGGTGGTTGGGGGGCGGGGGGGGGGGGGGGGGGCGGCTTTTTGAGATGCGGCAAAATGAAATACGGGAAGCCGACATGCAGCTGCCTCAGTAATAATTTGTAATAGTTTCAGCTTCTTATTGCGCAAAGTCTTGCCCGGAGAAATTATTCTAAGCGCTTACGCGCACACACAGCATTTATATAAAATAAAAAAAATAAAAAATTTGGGGGGGGGGGGGGGTATAGGGAGGGGGTTGAGGTGCGGCAAGATCAAACACGAGAAGCTGGCATGCAGGTGCCTGAACAATAATGATTAATAATAGCCCGGAGGGACTGTTCTGAGCACATACACGCACGCACAGGCGCCCGCCCGCACAAGTCTACTCACTATACACAATTTACAACCAGCTTAAACAGACAATAAACAGGGATTTGTGGCAGAGGACGATAGCAGCGCGGAGCGGAAAACATGGCAGGTCTGTTGTCTGTAGAATGTAGGGAGACGCATGTGTTCATGTAGGTGCAGGAAAACGGTTGCACACACAAAGTCTTCCCAGGTGTAGGTGAACCGGGCGACTTCAAGAACAGGAATGAAACGAACAGTCCGCTGTCTCTATTTGTATTGGGGATAGCTCAGCGGTAGAGCGCCTGACTTCTGATCGAAAGGTCAAGGACTCGATTTCGGCAGGAACGACGGGAGAATGTTCTTCCCTGAGTCGACTTCCTGTGCTGACTCTCAGTT
>OY757544.1:9989665-10000722 GCA_963584105.1 Alviniconcha strummeri
AGTGGGTTTTTTGTGCGTTCTTTTATATATCAAGAATAAAAACATCCACATAAAAACTTGCGTGTTCACAGCGCCAGACGCACACACGCATACAATCCGTACATCACTTAGTCATACATGTATTTATAAGCATACACCCAGCAGATAAGGCAGTAAAATATCTTACAGAGACATCTAAGCTACTATTAATAAAAAATAAAAATAAAAAGCTTAAACAAACACACACACACACACACACACACACACACACACACACACACACACACACACACACACACACACACACACACACACACACACGCAAGCACGCACAAATGCAGTCAGGAGGACTGGGCGGAACTGAATGGGTGGGGAGAGAGACAGAAGACAAACAGAGACAGAGAGAGAAACAATTGAGAACAGAGACAGGCAGAGAGACAGACAGACAGAGAGAAATCGCCATTGTAAAGGAGGTCTGAAGTTTGTGATTGGTCTCATGATGAAATACACGTGTACATTTAGCATTTGCGGCAAAAACAAACGTGTGCTGACTGAGGACAGAGACGATGATGCTTCAGGCGTTTCGAGGATTTGCTAGGGCGGGACAAGGCAATAATTCTGTCACAACAAACGCTTAATATAATTACCATTTAGGCTATTTTATGACTTAGGCCTGGTCTCCATTAAAGCGCTGACGTAAACAGTGACGATTTCAGCGTGGGAAAGCGTGTGTGTGAGTACAAGTGAGAAAGAGAGAGAGAGAGAAAGTGTGTGTGTGTGTGTGTGTGTGTGTGTGTGTGTGTGTGTGTGTGTGTGTGTGTGTGTGTGTGTGTGTGTGTGTCTGTGTGTGTCTGTGTCTGTGTGTGTGTGTGGGGGGGGGGGGGTCGCTGTGTGTGTGTGTATGTGCGCGCGCGCGCGTGTGTGTGTGTGTGCGCGGGTGTGTATGCGCGCGTCATTGTGTGTGTATGTGGGCGCACGCGCGCATGTGCGTGTGTGTGAGAGAGTGTGTTAGAGCATATGTGTGTGTGTGTGTGTGTGTGTGTGTGTGTGTGTGTGTGTGTGTGTGTGTGTGTGTGTGTGTGTATGTCTGTGCGTCTATCTCTCTGTGAGAATGTGTGTTAGTGAGTGTGTATGCGCGCGCGCGTGTGTGTGTGTGCGCGCGCGCCTGTGAATGTGCATTAAGTACAGAAACCATCATAAATGCACAAACGGGAAATAAACCAGATAGTCGAAATGTCAAACACGACCACGAGAGCAATGCGGGGAAACCGAGAGGACGCATGAGAGAAACGATCGCACATAAAAATAAACTGAGAAGAATAAACAACAATATAATTATTCGCCCGTAAGGTCGCGTGGTGTCTGGATCGAGAGGTTGTGGGTTTGCAGCACTGAGCTAGAAATACCATCTTTCTAGCTCAGTGGGTTGCACTAACATTCTCTTCTCGCGTAAGGGTGTCCGGATCGAGAGGTCGTGGAGTTGAACTAACATTTTCTCTTTAGTCTAAGGGTGTCCAGATCGAGAGGTTGTGCCGGGGTTGCGCTAGCGTTCTCCTCTCCCTTTAGTCTAAGGCTGTCCGGATCGAGAGGCTGTGGGTTGCATTAACATTCTCCTCTCCCTTTGCTGTACGGGTTATCGGATCGAGAGGTTGTGAAGTTGCAGTAACAGTCTCTTCTCGTTTTAGTCTAAGGGTGTCCGGATCGAGAGGTTGTGGGTTGCATTAACATTCTCCTCTCCCTTTGGTCTAAGAGTAGACCGGTGGGATCTGTTCCGCTCGGTGTCTAGTCCTTTGACGGAGATACGGAGATAAAATGTTTGGAGACGATTGCGTGTGTGTGGGGGGGGGGTGGGGGGGGGGGGAGCCAGGAGGGAGGGGGGACGACCAAATCCTCTATTCTCCAGGTGTGTGCACGTTAAAGATTTCAGGGCACGCGGGGGAGGGGGTGGGGGGGGTTATAGCTGCTCTGTCAAAGACTAGAAATTCAGAATATATATGAACATATATATTATCATTTGGTCTTAATTAACACACCTGGGTGTCACATTCGCAATAGTGAGACGCGTGCACAATGTGAAATTATAACCTGTGCATTAGTAGGATAGAGGTTGACGTCAAATTTAAACGCCCCCGCATTTGCACCCCAATTAGGCCCCAACGCAGTCAAGACGGACGAGAGTTACATGCTGAGAATCTATAAACAAGGGAGTTAATTAGCACTCGAGAGGCGTTACACGAACACAACAGCAAAGACCTGAGTCGCCTACGGTAACTCTTCTCAGCTGGCATGTGGGTACAGACATGTATAAATATAGGTGCATCCTCTGATAAACCGTACCTGAGCGTTCTAGATCTTCGGCTCCGTGGATTTACAACTGAATTTCCTTTTTAAGGATTAATAAAGTGTTGTGTTTTTTTTTTTTTTGTATTGTATTACATATATAAAAAATAAACTAGTTATATATAAACATAGTTGTATCCTCTAATAAACCGTACCTGAGCGTTGTAGATCTTCGGCTCCGCGGCATCCCACACCGTCACGATGTAATCCAGAACCATGACGTCAAAACAGCCGTCTCTTACGGCATACGATCCTCCGAATGTTTCACACAATTCCAACCCTCCAGTTTTAGAGTCTTCTCAAAGACCCGTGTCCAATAACTCGAATGGAATCAAGTTCCATGATTGTTTCTGAGCGGGTGAAATTGATGTCACGTCATGGTGCAAGTCTACACAAAAATGACATAACCGTATGGTCCGACTCCGAGCCTTGCTTGCAAACTCAGGATTTGGGATACAACTGCCCCTGTAGCTGTCCAAAGGTTGATTTTTTTGAATAATTTTTAATGGGGGTAGTGGGGGGGGGGGGGGGGGGTTCACAAGTTCCTTTAATTTATGCGGCTTAAGCGCAGAGATAATTATTTTTGGTGCACAGTGTTTACAGTGAGTCTGGTCTCTAGAAGCCGATAAGTAGCCTTAAAGGATAATTATTATGCAAAAGTGGATTTTTTCCATCACAATGCAAAGTTCCTTTAGCCGGATTTCCTCGACGTAATCGTAGAATTCTTCTGCTTGAACCACATGGTTTTACAGTATGTCTAGTGGAAAGAAGCCAGAAAGCAGCCTGACTACGTTCAATGCTAACTCAGTCAACAGTGTCAAGGTAAAAGCACACGGTCTGTCATGACGCACTGGGAACACAAGAAAACGACTGCTCACAGAAACTGGCAGATTATTCTCGGCTGCAAGTGCACGATTTTCCCATCCCAGCGCTGTGTTACAACATCCTCCGCCGATATCGTTTCTCTTCAGTGGTCATGTGACAGAAGCAAAGCGTGGCATTATTTGCGATCTCATCTCCCACGGCCAACAACGTAAGTGTAAACGGCTGCCGCACGCGCACTCACAAGGGGAAGGGGGAAAAAAAGAAGGCCTCACTGACATGGAAGTGTCACTTACTGCAGACCCGGCGTTTCCTCAGCGTTCACACACAAACAATTCCGGCTACCAGAAGTGACACAGCGGGACCTTTCTGTCTCCCCGTGGTCCGTGACGTCCGCAAGCTGCTGTATTCAAATCCCGAAGTGCGTCAAGCGAAACGAATGGAGAAGCAAGTTCGCACTCCGTCACCCCTGTCCTGCTCAGTGCGCTTCAGTCTTATAACGTAATCCAACACGTGTCGCTTCCAATGTTGCTTTTTTTCTCTCTTTTTTTGTTCTTCTTTTTTTTTTTTTTTTTGATGAGCCTGCATGCAACATATGGCGGAGTAACAATACAGCAACAACAAGAGGACATGATTGTATCCCCCTCACTAACTCAGAACTGAGACTAACCAATCAACTTTTAACTAAACTGAACTTCACACGTTTCCGAATTTCCACATCTGAAAAGTCCCGTCACAATACAGCAACAACAAGAGGACCCCCCACCCCCACCCCCCTCCCTTCATTGACTGAGAACTGTGCGAATAATCAATCACCTTGGAACTAAACTAAATTTCGCACGTTTCCAAGCTCCTCCACATCTGAAATGTCCCGTAAAAATACAGCAACAACAAGAGGACATCTCCCTCACTGACTCAGAACTGTGGCTAATCAATCATCTTGAAACTAAACTGAACTTCACACGTTTCCAAACTGTTCACATGTGAGAAGTCCCAAGCCCGAGTTCAGTGTTGCTTTACGTCCGCAGAGACCGTACAATTTGGGACGGCCAAGCCCAAGGTTTCACCATCCATGTACATACAAACATCTCAGCGAAGTAACTCATTCGTGTGTAAGTTTGAGACTTCGACCAGGTTGAGGGCAGACAACCGTAATTGCGCGTGACTCATGAAAACAGTCACGAGGATAATAAAACGACCGAGCTACTCAACGAAATAAACCGCAAACAAAGAAGTCCAAAGTTATCCTACCCGCTCTATGAGAGGCCTTAGCCTTATTACCGTCGTTCGTTATGAAATTTGCGGAGCACAGGCACCCACATAGACAGCTGAAAATGCACGTCATGCGCTCACAAGCAGCTGCGCCGACCGAAACAGCGTTCGTGTTAGGTCTAGCCCAGTGTGGGCCTCTGTGTTGTAATCTTTCAATCTAGAGAGGATTATATGGTCAGGCCAGCGCCGGAGTCTACTGCTTACTTACGAAGGGGATGGTGATACATTTGTGAACTGAGAACAAGATTGCTGCCCAGTCATGACCCCCGCCCCCCCACCCCCCCACCCCACCCAAAAAAAGCCCCCAAAATGTAAAGGCTAAAGAGATACTTAATATTCGTTGCTAAATCCGAGCACATCTTAATGTTCCCCTGGAGATGATGTAAGCAGACAAGACTGAGTCTGACGCGAGAAAGGAGAACACGCAAAGACGCTTACCTAAATATAAATTAATGTAAACCCTTCGTTGTCCGCAGGGCTTCTCTCTCTCTCTCTCTCTCTCTCTCTCTCTCTCTCTCTCTCTCTCTCTCTCTCTCTCTCTCTCTCAACAAATTTAATAGCGCACGTATAGTTTATGAGATGACGTGAACCGGCGCAGCAAGCAATTAGGTTCAAGTGGAGACATCCTCCGATCTCAACAATCATCTCTCCAGTCTGTATTCCGTCAAACCTCTAATTGCTTGCAAATTCGTTTTTCAACTTAGATGGCCTCGGAGTCAGTTTGCCTGACAGTGGTTTCATTCTTCCAAACACTCGGAACACACCACAACTGACAGGAGGTGGATGGGAGCATTTTCATTTTACACTGTTTAACTATTGTTTTGTTGCTTGAAAAAGGGGCTTACTCCTAAAATTCGCATATTTTGTATTGTCACATTAAAGTAGCGTTCCCTTTAACCTTGTATGTGTTTGGATCCTGTATCACTGACTGAGTTTGACGCGAGAAAGGAGAACTGCTCCATTGTTAGTTCCGACACAAAGTATACTGACGAACTATTTCCAATTGATGGACTTACAGCTAATAAAATGTCAAGCACAGGATCCAGACATCTCGTCGCCGGCTGCAGAGTCAGACAGGTATCTGTTCATTTCAAGTTCATATTTATGCGGTCTGAAAAGCCCATATGCGCTCCATACCGTCAAAAGTTTCCCCGACGTTGCCTCTGAAACAGTTCCAATGTTCGTCTGTCTGACGATGTCCATCTCTCGTCCTTTCAAAAAAGATCGTTTAGCGCTTTGTGCCCGGGTTTCTGATGGTGGCAGACCACAAGGCACACACCACACAGTCGCACGGCTGCGGGTTTGGATTTGTTACACCATCGTTCCATACAAACATAGAGGCAACAGCGGGACTGGCAAAGATCACCAAGTATCCGATTTACTAAACACCCACAAGACACGCATCTGGCTGCTGAGGAAATACCCGGTTTTAGGTACGTACCCCATGGCTTCAAAAGCATCGGGTGGCAACCACAGAAATGTGTAAAAATGAATGTAACAGCCCTTCCAAACCCCAAAACCGCTGAAAAGAATGTTCTTGTGGTCAATGTAATATATTCGATGCACAAACTAAAAACGTCGAATGAAAACAAGTATGCGCAGAAACAAAGACTTAGGTAGATAGCCTACATTCTTTGGCAAAACTATCTGAAAGCAGGAAAAAGTATGTATGGTTTTGGGGGGGGGGGGGGGGGGGGAGTAGGAAGGGGAGGGGGTGTCGGATAATTTGCATTACAACTCAGCGTTAGTCTTCTCTCTTGGCCAACAACTTGCCCTATAGAGTTAATGCAAATCTGAGGAGAGGTCGTGGTATATTTACACTGCGCTGGGAGTGACAAGGATGCTGAATCCACATTGTACGCTTCTTTTTTTCTTCTTCTTTTTCTTCTTCTTCTTCTTCTTCTAATGTTGCTTTACGTCCACAGAAACCTGAGCTGTACACTTTCACAATTTACTTTTAGTATGATGGCACTTTTTGTTTACTCTGCTTCGCGCAACACGTTTGGGAAGGCAGCTCAGTTGTGCTCGAGGAAACGAGCCCCCGTCAACACAAACAACTTGTGTGTCGGCTCATGGGACTCTCATCACCGACGCAAGATCAGCGAAAGATACCGCGTCTTGTGACAGGCGGTGTCATACATGGGTAGCCCCCCCCCCCCCCCCCTCCCCAACTCCACTCTCGCTCTCTCCTTTTTGGTTTGTATCAGCGTCATGGCTTGTGTCTCTCACTAGCATAATATTAGGCCATCTCCCCGGCCCTGGTAATTCAAGCTAATGTTGTCCTGACTGATGGTGCGATCACTGAATCCACATGACACACGCTGACGTGACCGACCAAAACCAGCAGCCTGCTTCATCCATGTTCACGGCACAGTAGCGCAGTCAACAAAGTTACTGTTATTACAAGAGACGTTTAGTCACATGGAAGACTGCCTAGATAATTCTAGAAATACGCGTAGACCATCAGTCACGTACGTAGAAGACTGTCAGACAGTCACGTAGAAGATTACCAGTCACATATACGACCACCGATACAGCAACAGTCTTGTCATCAGCTGAACTGAGCTGGCTACTTTATCTGAAGAAGAAGCCCAGCCAGACTCAGAGTTCAGGAGCTGTGCGAAAGTTGAGGTCGCCGTCCTGGGCTTTCCGTCCTAACGGGCCTTACGGTTTCTGTGGACGTAAAGCAACATTGAACCGTGCTTCGGCGTTGGTCACAGTTTGTCCCTAATATGTCAACCCGACATCCGAGGACACGAAGCTCTACTTCATCATCATCACCAGCCAGACATTACGAGTAGTCACTACGTCTATAATGGCTTTCTTTTTTCTTTCTCTCTCTCTCTCTCTCCCCCCCCCCCCCTCCCACCCCTTACAGAAGCATTACCGACAGACTCAAATAAAACAAATGAATAATTTAACTTGAAAACAACAACTTAAAACATACTATAACATCACTAAATTAATGATCATCAAAACTTCTCCGACACAAAAGCGGAGCTTCCTCTGGGCGCACGTACGTCACGATCACCATAGCATCGTCCTTAAGGCGAATGAATAAAAGCGTCACTGACTCGAACACACAGCAGCATCAACAGACGGTCCTCATGCAATCAGTCCAAGAACAGAAAACAGAGCAGCTTTAAAAGCTTCCTTCGATGGCACTCTCAGAGCAGCTTTAAAAGTTTCCTTCGATGGCACTCTCAGAGCAGCTTTAAATTAACAGCTTCCTTCGATGGCACTCTTAGAGCAGCTTTAAATTAAATGCTTCCTTCGGTGGCATTCTCAGAGCAGCTTTAAAAGCTTCCTTCGATGGCACTCTCTGAGCAGTGTTAAAAGCTTCTTTCGATGGCACTCTCTGAGCAGTTTTAAAACTGAGTTTCCTTCGATGGCACTCTTTGAGCAGCTTTAAAACCTTCCTTCGATGGCACTCTCAGAGCAGCGTTAAAAGCTTCCTTCGATGGCACTCTCTGAGCAGCTTTAAAACCTTCCTTCGATGGCACTCTCAGAGCAGCTTTAAAAGCTTCCTTCGATGGCACCACTCTCCTGACACAGAACGTGCAATGAGTCGATGCCGGCGAGTTAGCGGCGTAGGCCAGACTACGTGGAGTGAGTAGTAGCCCAGTTGAGTAGCCCACAGGCGGTGGACTGAGTCACTGATAGTTTTCATAACAGAATTTCGCCACCACCTCTCCGCAGCATCATCAATGAGACAGCAGCTGGCTTGGCTAACTACCCTGGAACCACACACGCTGGCAGCCTTCCAACGCCATTGAGAAAGAAATTGGCCAAGGTTTATGAGAGTGTAGATAATTCTAGAAATACGCGTACTCATCAGTTCAGTTAAAGGTGGGTTTTCTCTACTAAGCAAAAACCTGAGAAGTCCCGGTAATTCTTCTTTTCACCGTATTTATACACACGTTTGGTAGGCGACTGCTCGTCTGTTTGACTTAATGGGAAAAGGGCCAAAACGCTACGGGGAACAGAACCGGGAAAACAAAACGCTAGATGCTAGAAGATCAAACGGTGCATCACAACGTCGTCGAATCATACTTCGTTAGTAAAACTGCTGTTGCATCACCTTCAGTTGCGCGGTATTTCCAGAAGTGATAACGATTGAATAATTTACTCTAATTCAATTAAAAACAACGAAGAGTCTGAAAGTTTTCAAAATTTCAAATGCTTGTAGTAACTGCGAAAAGAGACAGACTTGTCCATAGACGATGACACTGAGTTAAGCATTTGGTTTTCCTTTCCGACTGCACCTAACAAAAGGGAATCTGCCAGTCCTGCTGACTCAATACACTTCCGTGAGGAAAACGGACTTGTTTTCAGATCTGTACACGATCTGTTCACATACTGAATAATGGGTTGCTCATATAACAGTGCTCCGTGGTCAGAAGACGTTCATTCCGTGTTTCATTCCTACTTTCTTGGCCACACTGATTAAGGATTGTGTACATAAAATATCAACACTATTATTATACACGAGTTAACAATGTAACGATGCCGTTCGGATGAGTGAAGTCCATCACCATTCTCTGTTAAAGAATAGACAATCAGAGCGAACAAATACATTCCATTTTCGATCACAGCGCAAACACAGAGTGGAAAAACGGACTTATTAATTCATGTTAATACTGAACACCAATCAAGTAAGATCCTGATGATTATTCCAGTGCAGAATATCACACTGCTCGCACAACGACTACACCGACGAGGACTGAGCATCGTCATGCAGCAACACATAACAAGTGTAAACGCGTGAGCCAAAGCACCCTAGTTCCCAAGGCACCATCGACAGACACTGACACTGAGACATGACTCAAGACAGGAGCAGAACAAGGGGCCAGACTCCCCACGAATCTGGCAAATAAAAAACAAAAAACAAAAAATGTCCAAGACCTCGTCTACGACCTCCCCCTCCCCTTCCCCTCCCCTCCTCCCTCCAACCCTTTCCCTACCCCCATCCCTAGGCTGTGTTGTTTTTAGGAGGGAAAAGACCTGGCGCTATAGATAGCGGGGGTCGATCCTCCAGCTTCTTCTCTCCTGCATCCCCACCACCCACCCTTCACAGCAGTTCACAGGACTCGGGGTCTGTCGGTGATTCAAGAGGGGAGGGCTGTCTGATAACTGCTTGAACACAACGCGCTTGTTCTCGCAGTAGCCTGGCCGGGCGGCTAGAAGTAGAAGGCTGGCTTCTTCCCGATATCAGGGTTCCAACAACGGCACTAGCAAATGCACTAGATGCTTGCTTGCGCTGCAACTAGTACCCATCAACCTTTAGCACCCCCCCACCCCCCACCCCCGAACCACCACCCCCCCACCCGCTCCATACCCCACACATCCACCTCCCCCACTCCACCCAACCCAGCCCCCTCGTTTTTGTCTTCCTCTGTCTGACAATGCAACCTGCTGATGAGGCGCTCTCTCGGCTATCTTGTTGCCACAGCCAGAACTCACACAACAGGCTGATAATGAGTCGTTGATAAAGCTATCTATTCGAGATATCCGAAACATGGGCAGGATAGGTAAGACTGAGGTAATGTCGCGGTGTATCCAGACTTTGGTTGTAAACCAGCCAGCTGCAGGAAAATAATTGATAAACCATTCTGGTTCAGGTTAGTAAAACACAATTCGGACTGGCCCAGTGGTTCCTTATCGACGTACTTCACTAAAAGGGCTGACTTTCCACCTACAACCTCCGGATCTCATGAAACAGACCCACTGTTCCAGTGAAAGCAGCTAAGTAAGTAGGACACTGTGCCGGAAATGGGCGTTGCCTTTCTGCGATAGTGCAGTTGCCAGATTTCAGTTGGTGAATCCCTTGTCGTTGGTTTCGGGGCCATTGTGAAATTTGCTAAGTCACAACTGACTCTCAGACGTAAGCATGAAAAAAATGAAAAAAATGAAAAAACAACAACAGACATCTGCGGCTGTAAAAGTGAGGGGGAAATCACATCCGAAATTAGGCTGATTAAAATTAAATCAATATAATCAATAGTCTAAGAGATGAATGAGTAAGTGCCATACAATATACAGTCACGTACAGTCTTTTCCCACTTACAGTTTCAAACATTTAGCCACATCCGTCAACATTACTTTCAAGTTGCAAACTTCAGCCAATCACAGAACGCTATTCAATCCGGTTATGCTTGTCACAGAGTCAGTAGCGACAGCGCGTCTTCTTCCTGAGCCCACAGCAACGGACGCCTGTTCCCTGTTTGGGAAACATGGTAACGTTCATTTGTGTGACAGTCCGGAACAGTGAGTCTGTTTTTGTTTTGTTTCTGTTGTTGTTTGTTTGTTTGTTTGTTTGTTTTTGTGGTTTTTAAGCCTCTAGTATGATGGAAAGTCGCTGTGTTTGGTGATCAAAATAATTAAGGGATCACTTCATTTCAGCCAGCGCAGACTAAACCGTACAAAAACATCTCCTCACTGCTCAGTTTTCCTACAGACGATTGTTTTACACAAAAATATCGACATGTTGTCTGTGTGCTGGGCAACTTTAAAGCTGTCTATCCCGTGTTCGTATCAAGTTTGCCGCACACAATCTACATTTACGAAAGAGTCCTCGGCTACAATTTCATGAGCTTAACAGGTCCATCTCTCATCCAGACATGCGCTATTTCCGCTGATGACAC
>OY757544.1:10000922-10055922 GCA_963584105.1 Alviniconcha strummeri
AGTCAAGCGATGTTAACGGCCCAGAGCCGGCCCACAAAATCAGCGAGTTTGCTTTGTGGTTAGTGGCACAAAGAAAGGGGGGAGGGGGGGGGTCATAGTCAAGCGATGTTACCGGCCCAAAGTCGGCCTACAAAATCAGCGAGTTTGTTTTGGGGTTAGTGGCAGAGAGAGAGAGAGAGGAGGGTCATAGTCAAGCGATGTTACTGGCCCAGAGTGGGCCCTCACAATCAGCGAGTTTGTTTTGGGGTTAGTGAGAGTCAAGTTAAAGTTTTTGCCAAAAAACATCCTCTTCGTCGGGCACAAAAACCAACAGTCATTATTATTAAAGCTCATGTGATTTCTTTACGCGATGGAGAAAAAAGAGAAGAAGAAAAAGAAGCAACAAAGTCTTAAAATATATATTTCACGTTCGCAGTTTATTAATATCATCGGTCGCTCAAAATACCAGAATCACGTCAACCCCAGCAACAATAAATCATGCATGCAAATAATATCACGTCAGCAACTGTTAATTATGCCGGTACATAACGATTCATCGTGACACGCTCTGTGGTTTTTTAATTTAATTTTATTGCTGTTTTTCTTCTTATTGTTGTGTTGTTTCTTGTCGCGCGCGCGCGCGCGCGCGTGTGTGTGTGTGTGTGTGTGTGTGTGTGTGTGTGTGTGTGTGTGTGTGTGTGTGTGTGTGTGTGTGTGTGTGTGTGTGTGTTTTACGGGTTTAAGGTAGTGTATGTGAAAGTCCCCTGGTCGCAAGTGACACACAATTCAAAACACGTTGAACAATTAATGTTTGTCCATAAGGGATGACAACATTAACACACAAACTGATAAAATTACAATAACATCAAAAAAATAAAAAAATAAAAATAAATAATAATAAATAAAATGTGATCAGTCAAAATGCAGAAGTACAAACACACTACGTGCCCAAAATGTTTTATACATAAACATACTGGATGAATAACAAATAAATGAACACTGAAAGACCAAACAAACCAAAAACTTGAACAAAAAATAAATTAAATAAAAATAAATAATTAACCATACACGTGCAGAACAACAACAGAGGGTTCTACGAAGGGCTCTAAACCCCGCCTCTTTCCTCACAAGCCTTCGGGCTGCCTCCCACGTGGTAGACCTACTGGTGGACTGCACGACTGTAAGTAAGTAAGTAAACTGGTGTTTTACGCCCAGTCAACCGGTACGGTTATATCAGGGCGATACACATACGACATTATGTATTATTTTTTAATAGTGTGTACGTGCTAAAATTGGTGTATATATACAGTTTTAAAACCATGCTTTAAAGGTGAATAAAACACAAACATAACTAAAAGTGATCTCAAATTTAGATTTTTTCAAAAATATTAATTTCTCTCAAAAAGTTAAAAATCTTCTCAGGCGAAAGGTCCTGAAACAACATACGCAGTGACTGAGCTGTAAAGTGGCTCTCTCTCATTTCAATAAAATCCGAAAAAGTAAGTAAAATATGTTCTATGGTTAAATGTTTATCACATCCGATGCACACTGGCGGTTCCTCGCCCTTCAATAAAAAGGAATGAGTAATAAAAGAATGGCTGATTTCAGTCTGATTCGGCATTCAAATGACTGTCAAGAATGAATACAGCTGAT
Source organism: Alviniconcha strummeri (assembly GCA_963584105.1). Lineage (NCBI taxonomy): Eukaryota > Metazoa > Mollusca > Gastropoda > Provannidae > Alviniconcha > Alviniconcha strummeri. Next base: position 10,002,555 of record OY757544.1, read on the forward strand.
ATATATCTCATTTTAGAAAATGAACGTGGGCCACAGCGGCCGTTTGAACTTGAAGGCAGTGTTCGCAAAGATTTCCCCCTAGCGAAAAACATCCTTTGGTGTTCGGAATTATCAGTCTTTCGCTCTGTTTCTAACTATGCCTTGCTTTGATTGTGAGGAAAACATAGCGGGCAGTCTCCGGGCTTTTCGCGCGGAAGTGACATCAACTGTGACGATCTGGGTTCGCTGAAGCGCTGCGGTGTGGCCACGGACGTGCATGTCGGTCGAAGCCTCGTGCGTCGCACTGTTGCCTGGATGTAAAATCACCAAGAACTACGATACCAGGACTGTCACGTCAGTGAAACCTACGCAGGAGTCAAGGAATGTACTTTTCTGTCCGTTCTGTTGTGGGCGTCTGTAGAGAAAAGCTTACATGACGTAGGTATTTCGCTTTCCTCGGCATCGGCAGTGACGCTTACGTAACTGTTTACGCACAAGGTTCCGACATGTACATGCACGCATGTATTATGAACGTCAATGACTGTGGTAGCTGGCAACTCTGTCCGAACCCTCTACATCACTCTGCAGCATCCAGTACTCCATTTCTCCGGCTGCTGCTTGTTGCAGGCAAGGTTAGTCAGAAACAACGAAGGAAGGAAGAAAAGGGCGGGAAACAAACGAAGGGAAGACAAGCAACACTGATGGACTCGCATGCTGTAGGGTCTGGGTGCTGGAACAACTGACACCCATGCTGCCTACCATGCAACAACACCTGCAACAGAAAGTGTACAACGTCAACCTGGGGTGTAGACAAAAAGGAAAAGCAAACTCGAAAACAAAGAGAGGAAAGGAGCTTCATTTAGGACAACACCGTTACGTTACAACAAACAAGCAACAGGCAATGAGTGATTATGAAAGGAAAAAGCGACAAAATAGTATGATTATTTGTTTATTTTTAAATCAATGATTGGTTTGTTTCCTTCCTGTAAAAAAGAGAAGAAAAAAAAAGAAAAAAGGGCATACTGTTCATACCTTGATACGAACATAACCAAACATCATAACATTATCACAATACAACAGTGACACGCACACACAAACACGCGCGCGCGCGCACGCACGCACAATACACACACACACACACACACACACACACACATATGCACGCACGCACGCACACACGCAAGCATGCGCACAAACACACCGAGTGAGTCAAATAACTGGAAGCAAAATGAATGTACAATTAATAAAACGGCAATTATGATGTCACACACACACACACACACACACACACACACACACACACACATCACAACACACACACACCACAACACACACACACACACATCACAACAAACACACACACACACACACACACACACACACACACACACACACACACACACACACACACACACACCCCGAGTGAGTCAAATAACTGGAAGCAAAATGAATGTACAATTAATAAAACGACAATTATAAGGTCATTGTGATCCGACGCGGATCCATTCCAGTGTCAAATGCTCACCCCTTTGATGGACGCGTCAATCCCGGAAAACATCAATACCACCTCTCTCTCTCTCTCTCCTCTCTCTCTCTCTCTCTCTCTCTCTCTCTCTCTCTCTCTCTCTCTCTCTCTCTCTCACACACACACACTCTGAATACTGCCCAGGGTAATTCGCAATTTCTGTCGCGTTTGTCACGGCGGACCCTGCCCCCCCCCCCCTCCCCCACCGCCCCCACCCCCACCCCCAGTAAAAAAAATAGGATGTAATGTATGATGCAAATAGGTTTAACAGGCTCTGAGAGAGAGGGGGAGGGATCGGGGAGAGAGAGGTAGGGCAGAGCGGGGAAGGGAGAGGGAGACAGACAGAGAGAGAGCAATGGACGGGGGTGGGTTTTTGTAGGTTTTATAATTTTATCTTAAAAGCCTACATTATAAATAAATAAAAGCTGTCTAGTGCCTATGGTTTAAACAGAGGCTCTCAGAGTCAGGAGGGGATGGGGAAGGGGGGGGTGGGGTGGAGGGGGGGGAGAAATCTAGATTATAAACACCCCCCTCTCTCCGCTCCCCCCCCCCCCCCCTTCCACAAGTCTGGTGCCAATGGTTTATACAGAGAATCTCAGAGTTGGGGGGGGGGGGGGGGGGGGGGTAAACTCGCCACTATATACACATTTTTTGTTAACGGTGCTAATAACGGTTCATACAGACTGTCGGAAGGGTGGGGCGTGTGGGGGGGGGAGGCCGGGGGGGGGGGGGGGGGCAAAATCAACACTACTTTGCAGCAACAAAGAAGTCTGATTACAAAGCTGAAAGTGGGAGGCCGACTGGGGCGAGCTGAGTGGCGAGGAACCGGAAAAGAGATGGGAGATACCAGGCAGATACCAAGCAGATTGGAACGAGTGGAGGAGAGAGCGGGGGAGGGGGGGGGGGGGGAGAGTTAGATATATGTGCAAACACCAAAAAAAAATGGCGCGTTGGGGAAGCAGGAAAGGAAGGGTGAAAGACAGCCTCCGGGCGGGATGCAGTTGTGGAGCGCAAAGTCCTTCAGTTCACACGCACAACCTGTTGCATGTCCCACAGGCAGGTCCGCAGCGTTGAAACGGCGGAACACGATGGGATGCAGACGGTGTAGGCAAATACCAGTCGCACCAGTCCGTCTGGTCCTTCCTGCCTGCTACCGCGGACTTCACGGAAACCTGTCTGCAGCGGCCAGACCGCCGAGGGAAGAAGTCGCTAGCGTAATGCCGAAGGGAGGAAAACCCATTTCAGTGTAATGCCGAAGGGAGAAAAAACCATTTCAGTGTGATGCCGAAGGGAGAAAAAACCCATTTAAAAAAAAAAAAAAAATGGTTTGGGTTTGGCTGCTGCTGATCTCAGCCAGTTTCGTGGTTTTTTGGTGGTGGTGGTTGTTGTTGTTTGTTGTTGTTTCGCTCACAATTTGAGTCATTCGCAGATGATTACTTGTGTGCGCTACAAACAAATAACCACAAACACTAACAAAACGATTGACGTCAAATCAATATAAAAGATTTCGCAAAACAAAACAAGACAATCCTATTAGTTCACAACTAGAGAATGAAATCCTCACGCCAGACGACAAAAAACCATAAAACAAATAAGTCAAATCACCAAAGAAGACAAATTATGCTTTGTCGACAAATAAATCATTCAACATGAGCCATAAGATTATGTGATTTATTTGTTTGTCGTTTTCAAAATGATTCATTCGAACAATGAATGAACTTGACTCAAACAGTGTGCCCGACACATCCTCGGGCGTCAACAACTGTAGTCTGGTGCAAAAAAAGACACAAACAGAATGAATTTTATCAAGAGCTCTCCTCCTCCCTACGCCCCCGGCTCCTTCCCCCCCCCCCCCCCCCCCCCCCACACACACACAACGTACGTACGTACGTACACACCCGCACACACACACACACACACACACACACACACACACACACACACACACACACACACACACACACACACACACACCCCGAGTGAGTCAAATAACTGGAAGCAAAATGAATGTACAATTAATAAAACGGCAATTATGTCACACACACACACACACACACACACACACACACACACACACACACACACACACACACACACACACCCTACACACACACAAAGCACGTACACCCACACCCACGCACGCACGCACTCAACACATACACACACACACACACACACACACACACACACACACACACACACACACACACACACACACACACACACACGCACGCCTGCACGCACGCACACCACGATTTGCCATGTACCCGAACTGTGGGTCTGTACCTCGCCTTGTGTTCTCGACTATGTATACCGCCACCGCGAGCACGTGCAACACGAGACGGTATTTATCTAAGGGCTGTGTCGTCAATTCATGTTGAGGAGATTAGGAGATGGTTTTGTCCGATTACCCACCACGCTTGCACGGCCTGCCAAAGTTGTGCCTTCCACAGCATCAGTCTTCAGCCCACATTCCCTGCTACCCCCCTTGAAAAACAAGGAAGGTTTGTCCAACTTACATAATTTATAAGCAAATGTTACACAAACAAACGGCTGATGCTATAAATCCCACCCACACCCCCAACCCACCCGAAAAATATTTACAAACGCTTCACAGATAGTTCCCTAACCGACAGCTCTAGAACGCAAAAATTAAGCACGACTCAAAGTCTTTACAGAAGAAAAAGATGGGTCTTATCGAATATATAACATACATAATTTCTAAGGAGCCAGAAATGTCTGTTTCGATCCCTCGACGCATCGACATACATATCTGACTGCCACACTGATGAGAAACCACGAATTACCGAGTGAGAAGCCTGTACTCAGTATACCAGGGGCTCCCCACAGTTGTATCTAGGATCAGTCCACTGGCTGCACGCGTGCACTGACCCAGCGTGAGGATAAGGCACTAATAGCCCTGGCTGTTTAAACAGCCACGTCTAAGATGAGTCCAACTGCAAAGGCTAGAACGTACAATGACCTAGCGAAAGGATAAGACACTAATAGCCCTGGCTGTTTAAACAGCCACGTCTAAGATGAGTCCAACTGCAAAGGCTAGAACGTACAATGACCTAGCGAAAGGATAAGACACTAATAGCCCTGGCTGCTCAAACAGCCACGTCTAGGATGAGTCAAACTGCACAGTCTAGAACGTGCACTGACCTAGTAAGAGGACACGACGTAACCTTGGCTCAAAGTATAAGTAAATAAACATGATGCTTAACGTCCACAGAAACCATATGGCTTGTTAGGGACGGACAGAAGGTGGGGGTATGGAGGTGGGTAGGTAGCGTTGCTTAATGTCCTCAGATGTCAGTTGACATATTAGGGACAAACTGAGACCAATGCCGAAGCATGGTTCACTATAGCTTCACGTTTACGGAAACCAGAAGGCTCGTTAGGACGGACAGCCCAGGACGGCCACCTCGACTCTCACACAGCTCCTGAACTATAGTATGGAGGTGGGGGGTGGGGGGGGAGGAAGTAGATTATAATTTTTATACTTATCGCTACACTGTCACCACCAGAATGACTCCTGCATTAAGATAGGCAGCGATGAGAGCCATTTTAATGTTTCATTAATTGTGAGGGACAAAGTCACAAGACAGTGTCCACAGACCAGAATTTTTGAAGAGAAAGGAGTGCCGAAGCGGCTTCGAACCGAGGTCTCTCTACTTACCAGCCTTACCGCTCTTAACCAGCCTTACCGCTAGGCCAAACCGGGTCACAACCCTGGCTCTTCAGACAGCCGTGATGAGGATGAGTGTAACTTCTCAGGCTAGAACAGCCACTGGATAAGCGTGAGGACCGGGCACTGACCGAGTGACAGTACATGGCCCTGGCTCTTCACCCCCCCCCCCCCCCCCCCCCCCCGGATGAGTCCGACTATATAGGCTAGACCGGGCACTGACCGAGTGAGAGGACCAAGACGAAGACCAAGACGACCAGACTCTGGTGAGCCGGCTTGGCCTAGCGGTAAGGCGGTAGGCTGGTAAGAGGGACCTCGGTTCGAATCTGCTTCGGCTCTCCTTTCACTTCAAAGGTTGTGGTCTGCGGACATTGTCTTGTGACTTTGTCCCCCACAATTAATGAAACATTAAAATGACTCTCATCGCTGCCCACCTTAATGCAGAAGTCATTCTGGTGGTGACAGTGTAGCGATAGGTATATAATCTCCCTCTTCCTCCGCCTCCATACTCCCTGTCCCTAATAAACCTTGTTGTTTCTGTTCACGTTAAGCACCATGTTTACTTACCAGACTCTGACCGCAAGAAAAAACCGGGCACTGACCGAGTGAGACGATCAGGCACTGACCAAGAGGAATGGGCATTGACCGACAGCAACGGGCACTGACCCAGTGAGAAGACTGGTCACGGACCAAGACAACCAGGCACTGACCGAGTGACAGGATCAGGCACTGACCGAGTGAGAGGACCGGTCACGGTCCAAGATGACCAGGCACTGACCGCGCGCGAGAAAGAACCGGGCACTGGCTGAGCAAAGGCTCCCCGAGACTCTCTTGCTTATTCATCACCGTTTCTTGTGGACCTTTGGCGTATCAATCATTCACGGCATTAATCAAACCGCTTCGATCGCGGCGAACGACGAAGCCTGTTTATGCAGTCATGTGCAGCTCCGTCTGTGCCACGTATCATAAGCGTTGTGAGGCACGGCTGTCAGCTAAGCCAAGTACTAGATCTAAGGTTGTTTTTATTTTGTCTTGTAGTTGTTGTTTTTCCTGCCTCTGGAATGAGTGTGGTCTCTTGCTCACATATCACGTATTTAATCGTCCCAGCGTTTACCCGCTCGTGCAGAGCTCAGGAGCTGTGTGAAAGTCGAGGTGGATGTCCTGGGCACACAGTCCCAATCTTCTCACAGTATTTCCGCCCGAACTAATATGAACACCCAATTTCTGCTAGTCATTGTGTGTGTGTGTGTGTGTGTGTGTGTGTGTGTGTGTGTGTGTGTGTGTGTGTGTGTGTGTGTGTGTGTGTGTGTGTGTGTGTGTGTGCATATAATACCTTATGTAAATTGTTTCGGTAGGACTGTGCTCTTCGTGTGTATATAGGATATTATATTTAGGTTAATATGTATCATGTGAGCGCTGAGGGCGTTGATGAGCGCATGATAAATATACATTATTATTATTCTCATTATTAATATCCCTTATAGCCTCTGTGGACATAAAACACCATTTAAAGAAGAAGACCCGCTCGTCACGTTGTCATTTGATAATATCCGAGGGTGCTGGCAACAAACTGCAGTGATATGTACGTAAACCAAGTTACACTCGTGGGAATCGAGCAGGCGTTGAGCACTTAACTGGCCGGGGTTTAAAGACTCTGTAGTTGTCTGAAGGGCATATTCTGCCGCACTGTGCGACGCTGCTTTATGTAATATTCAAGTACGCTATTTCATGTAAGACACATATTCAAGGTGGTCATTTCATTGCGCAGATACTATGGATATACTCCCCCCCCCCCCCCCCCCCCCCGGGAGGTGCAAGAGGTATCAGAGTTTTGCTGTTCGAACGAACGAACGAACGAACCGCAGCATACAAAACCAGGTATGAGATCGCGATCGTCTGAAATTATATGAAAATCCTTTTTTTTTTCTTTTTTATCCTGCGAGCATAATTTACGACTTACATTCTCTAGAAACAGCCTTACCTGACACACCTGTCTGAAGGCGGGACTATGAGTGCACTTTACAATAATCTACACATTGCAACAAAACATGTCGCTCCTGAAAATGTCTTTCTCATTCTCATCCCCTGAAGCTTTTTTTTTTCTTCTATTTTCTTTCTTTTTGGTCTTCGTCTTTTCTTCTTTTATTTCTAAGCGGCCGAGTGCTCCGTGTTGGCTTTTTCCCCAGTACAACGCCAGCAGCCATTTTTCAGGCCATCAGCTCCACACACCAGTTTTTCAATCACTTCCTTCGCTCTTCCTTTCGACGAAAATGCAATTTCCCCGATATAAAGAGTGACTCATCCCTCTGAGAGAGAGAGAGCGGAGAGAGAGTGAGTTTCTTTCCTGGCTGGGCGTTAAGGAGAGAGACTTTCTTTCCTGGCTGGGCGTTAAAAGCTAATTCTTCCCTTTTCCCTCTAATGCCCTATCCCTCGAACTCCCACATCGCACCTCCTCTCTCGAACCCTTCTCTAACGCCCCTATTTTGCCTATTACGCTCGCTCGACAGGTGACACTGGCAACAGCAGGGGGAAGCGGGCAAATGGCTCAAGACAAACGATTTCCTATGAAGCAGTACACTCGCAATGTTCCGCGGGGAATGTCAACAACTGTATACATGGCTGGCACACACCACCACTTTGCCGAGGAAAAGGCAAGCACAGGCGCCCGCACGAAGTATACGTACCACCACCAGCTAAAAGTCCTTGCGGCCGACGCACGCGGATTTAACCCCTTCAATGCCGCAACCTGTAAAGTTTCCGGGCTGAATGACGCACGAACGCGCCTGCAAACCGTATATTTTCCGGTCCTATAACATATATTTTCAATGCAATGTGTTTTGATGAAATTCCTTTCGCTTGCCAGTGCGAAAAGGAAGACAAAAAAGGTTATGGGTTTCAAATTTCGCACTTTTATGCGTGGTTTTCAAATGAGATCATCACAGTGAAGGGGGTTCATCTCACTATAGCCCATGCTGTCGCGGAGGGTTCCAGTAAACCGGTTTGGCCTAGCGGTAAGGCGTTAGGCTGGTAAGCAGAAGGACCTCGGTTCCATTCCGCTTCGGCCCTCCCTTCTCTTCAAAATGTCCCGTTTATGAACATTGCCTTTGTCACTTTGTCCCTCACAATTAATGAAAGATAAAAATGGCTTTCACCGCTGCCCATCTTAATGTAGAATCACTCTGATGGTGACAACCCGCAGTAGGGCGCTGCGGTCGCAGATACTAATGTCCTTCTGTTAAGAACCCAGAGCTGATGATGATGTGGGGCTTCATGTCTTCGGATGTCGGGTTGACATATTAGGGAACCCAGAGCTTACAAGTTTCCTCCCTATAAACCCTAGAGTCAGTCAAAATATAGCCGCGCATGCTTCACCCACTACAAGGAATTTCTTTCTTGTCCTAATTTCTACCTTCACAATCTATTCACCTTCATTTTTACCAAATCTTCTCCCTATTTTAGTATTTAGTTTCCCGTGTGAGCCCGCGGAATAAAGAAGGTTGCCCTGCTCATAATCACAAGCGATTTAAGTAGGTTCCCAAGGTGAGTGTCTAAGGAATATAAATAGGTACCAAAAACATGTGTTATTGTACATGTATAGATCCATGGTTGGTTTTAACGTTGTAACAGTAAATTAGACAAACTTGTGATTTAGTGACCTGTGTTTTGAAGTGGTGTAAAAGTATATTTAGAACGTGCGCTTCGTCCTGAGGTGACCCTACGCGGCTGACGGGACGTTATTGATCGATTCATTGGTGCTTTACGTCCAAAGAAACCATGAGGCTTATTAGGGACGGAGAGCCCAGGACGGTCACCTCGACTTTCACACAGGTCCTGAGCTCTGTGGGGACGCTAAAATCCAAGCACTAACTATGTGGTGGTAGATAAAGTAGAGCTTCACGTCCTCGGATGTCGGTTGACACATCAGGGCCAAACTGTGACCAGTGCCGAAGCACGGTTCAATGTTGCTTTACGTCCACAGAAACCGTAAGGCTCATTAGGACGGAAAGCCCAGGACGGCCACCTAGACTTTCACACAGCTCCTGAACTCTGACCTGGTGGTAACAGTGCTAGCGTTAGATATAGCCCCCCCCCCCCCCCCCCCTTTTTTTTTTCTCCCCCTGCGAGTTCAGCCGATCTCGGACCCCGCCAGTACCTCTCAACTCAAGCAAGTATAACCAAAGCTGCTGGGGGGCAAGTCAGCTAGCTGCTCAGGCGCCCGTGGACACGAAGATGCTGACAACCCAACGCCCCAGACTGCCTGACATTCCTGCATCTCTTGTCCTGGCACAGTGACAAACTGTGGGCAAAGGGGAAAAGGAAACTGTCAGAAACTCACGAAAGCAGCACGGTGCCAGAAAAACGTCAGTGGCCCCCACCACCAAACCCAGTAAGCAGGCTGCGACACACGCCTGTCTTGTTGCGTCTCAAAACAATGCGACGCTTTGAAACCGAGCCCGCCTCTCATTGTTCGCCCCAAGAGGTCTTAGAGTGGAGGGGACCATAGCTCGGGTGCCGAGTCGGTGGAATGGGGAGTCAAATGGGGTGGGGTGGGGGTGGGGGGTTCAGCCTATACAAAGTCAGTGATCGCGCTAGACATTTTTCAAACAGGAGTGACATCTATAAGGCTGCGAAAGTGATTCACGGAGACCGGTCAAATAATCACTGTAAACGGTTAGATACACGGCCGTCCTCTGTACTACTGCTAGAGCTGTGCTAGCTAACACCCTGCTCTCTTCCTGGTCTAGAACACACACACACAACATGCAAAAACGCCACACTCTCTCTCTCTCTCTCTCTCTCTCTCTCTCTCTCTCTCTCTCTCTCTCTCTCTTGAGAACCGGTCGAGTACGTCTGACCAATTGCTGATTTTCCCCCCGGTGTCTGCTGATCGTAGTGAACAATGGAAGTGCTGCACATTGTCACCTCACCACCAGAACAATTCCGCGATGTGACCCCCCCCCCCCCCCCACCCCCTGGAAGTGCTTAGAATAGCCAAATACATAATGAGCACAATGTATACGCGAGACGGCAGCACTGCCATTTTGTGCAACAGGGGGTCATAATGTTCATGCAAATATTCGCCCGTGAAACAAAAATATTCAACTGCGAAAGAGCGACATTTTAAATTCTGTTTGCTCGCTTACAAGGTTACCAGCACATTTCGGGAGGCAAGCTACTGGGGTGCACCAAACTGACTGAATTTATCCGCCGGGAACGTCAAACGTGTGACAACTTGTATTGCACGCATTCAAGAATAAAACGCTGACAAAGAAATGGAGTAACTCAAATATCATGTCCAAATTATACACGCTAGATATGGCCGCCAAATCGAATTAGATTAGATTACATAACAAACCACGAAGTTAACAAACACACAGAGAAATGCAGAGACTCCGAGAGACAGACTGACGGATTTGCGGTGTATCGACCAGTCAGTCGCGAATGCCGTGCTAGGGCAAAACATAATTTGAAAAGTTGCTTTTGACTTAAGGCATTAAATCACACGCACGCGTCCGATCAACTGTGCTCATCGCGGACAGAGAGTTACTGCTAGACAGGGGAGGGAGAGAAAAAAAAGTTTCCCAATGCCAGTGGCCAGCAGGAAGCGAGTTCTAACCGCACTGTTATCGACCGCTGGACAGAGACTGAAAAAGCGCTGCCAGGAATGACTGCCGTCGTGATGAAGGCTTCGCCATTAGACACCCGAGCAAAGTGACTGGGGAGATTGTTGTAGTTATCTGAACAACGGTTGGATGCTACACAGACAACATTCATTACATCCGCGCACAGTGACTGGGGAGACTGCTGTAGTTATCTGAACAACGGTTGGATGCTACACAGACAACATTCATTACATCCGTGCACAGTGACTGGGGAGACTGCTGTAGTTATCTGAACAACGGTTGGATGCTACACAGACAACATTCATTAGATCTGTGTAAAGTGACTGGGGAGACTTTTACATTTAACTAAAGAATGCTGGACACAACAAAGACAACATGTATTCATAACATCCGAGTAAAGTGACTGGGATAGACTTTTACATTTAACTGGATAATGCTGAATGCTACACAGACAACATCCGAGTAAAGTGACTGGGGTAGACTTTTACATTTAACTGAATAATGCTGGATGCTACACAGACAACATCCGAGTAAAGTGACTGGGGCTGACTTTTACATTTAACTGAATAATGTTGGATGCCACACAGACAACATTCACACATTTGTCCAAAGACGAAAATCAAGGAAAACGAGCTGTTATAACTAGCTTTCACTACTGAAGCCACGGACTGCCTAGTGTGGCCTTACGTCCACAGAGATCGTACGGACTATTAGTATTAGGGACGGGCAGGGGAGCCCTAGCACGGCCACCTCGACTTTCACACACCTCCTGAGCTCTGCCCATGGGCGGTACATAATTATATGTAACTTACGTCCATGGCTAGAGCCGTGGAGTGTAGCCCGCCCCACGACACCAGTTGAACCTAATACGACACTTGCTCTGATTCTCTCAGGCCTGTTAGAAACACTTAATCCACCGACGTTGACGTCGGATACCAAGTCCAACAGAATTACCTGTCACCATAGAACGGGCCATAAACAGTCCGTTCCAAACAAGGCTCCCCATCCCTAATAAGCCTCATAGTTTATGTGGACGTAACAGAGCTCAGGAGCGGTGTGAAAGTCGTCTGTGGACGTAAAGCAACACTCAACTAAGTGGACGTAAAGCAGAGCTCAGGAGCTGTGTGAAAGTCGAGGTGGACGTCCTGGGCTCCCGTCCCTAATAAACCTACGGTTTCTGTGGACGTAAAACATAGTTTAGGAGCTGTGAGAGAGTCGAGGTGGACGTCCTGGGCTGTCCGTCCTAACGAGCCTTCTGGTTTCCATGGACGTAAAGATTTATTGAACCGTGCTTCGGCATTGGTCACAACTTGTCCGTAATATGTCAACTGATGTCTGAGGACATTAAGCATCAACTCATCATCATCATGGACGTAAAGCAACACTTCAACATCCACGTAAAGCAACACTGAATCAAATGCACGGCTAAGCGCGGTTAAAATTTCAAATTCAAACCCGTGCTTTAGCCGTGGACTTCCAGACGGTCTACAGACCATCTCCATAAAAACAAGCCGTAGGCGCGCCAGCGTGGTCACAGGGCGCGGGTGTCGACCACAGAGCGTAACGCTCTGTGGTGTCGACAGGTCTGCAGTGATGTGTGAGTGTATGGGGGAGGGGGGGTTGTATAATGTTCAATGGCTGATGGTCTCATCCCTGAAGACTTCGTGTCCTTGGGGTATGGCGGCCCCGACACCTTATAAAAGGTTCGTCTTGTTTGATTTTATTGCCACCATGTCAGTCGTCAGCGGTGGTGTCAATTCTGGTGATCAAGGGGCGGCTAATGAAGCGTGTGTTTGTTGACAAGGTGTACGGCACCGTACACAACCCGTAGCGGTAGCCGTTCAGCCGGCTGTGCGTGCACACTCCTAGCCTTGCTTTCCGGCACGCTTCGTTGTCGTAAACCGATGTTTGGAGTTTGCTGTTCGTCCTGCCCATCCAAAGTACGCAAAATTCTATATGTGCCAGTATCATATACCCCCCCCCCCCTCCACCCACCCCCCAAAATAAATCACAGACTGTCAGCCAATATAAGAAGTGTCCACCACGTCAGTTTACCCCAGAAACCTTCAAAAAGACCGGGTTAAAACCCTAATGCTGTAGACGTACTGTTTCAAAACAAGCTGACAACTGAACGTAAAATGGACATTATAATGTATTATAATCATTTACAATTTTTAAACAATTCTCTTTCCTTAGTTGCAAAATATCCAAAAATTGGGTATTCAGAGTTGTGTCCGAAACTGTAAGCCAGTATTTTTTAATTATTTAAACAAAATACTTTGACTTTTTTCCCTCTTTTTTAAACTTGTGGTCCGGTGATCATTGTTCGCCTTGAGTATTTGATAATTATAATTCCTAAAAGGTGTGATTTAAAATAGTCTTTGTTCGGCCTCATGTTGACCGGATGCGAACATGCATGCGCTGACTGACACGATTTGTATGTTTTTGTGAAAAATCTTATTTGAAATATGAGACAGGTCCAAGCTCCAAGTGCAACAACCTGATGACTAACCTTATGACTAACTAGGTTGGTCACTCGATTGACTGAGTAGTGCCCGGGCGCGGCAAAAAGTGTCCATTATCATCAACATGGCCCAAAACCCGTTAGCAAGCGAGCGGTTCAGGTCGAACAAAGACCTGGCACTTCAATCGTTACCCAATTATACAACACAACCCTGGGGCTCCGAGGGCAGTTTCAATGGGCATAAATGACTACCCGACTGTACTATCCCACCTCGATGGATCGACAACTGGTGCACGCGAAAGCTCTGGCTTTTGGGCCCCTAAAATGACAAGCCTGACTCCTACACCGCTTCAAAGCATCGACAATTAACCCGTTCTCACTCTGTCCACGTGAGCGCACCAGTTCACAACAAACTGCCGAATACTGTCTTTCAAGTGGCCGACCAGCTGCTCCGCGGCTCACCGCCACGGATCACGTCATGCTGCGAGTCAATTGTTGTGTCCAAGGTTTTACCGTTGCACCCTGCGGGCCCTTCTTTGCGTCACAGGTCCTAAGACGTCACACGCGGAAGGCGGGAAAAGCGACCTTTCAACAGTTTCAGTTCAAACGTGGGAAGTCCTCAGCTGCTGCCGGACTTGTTGACTCAGCGGGCTAATCAAGGGGCGATTCAGTTGTCAGGGTTAAAGTGTGACAGTCTTTCGGCCAAGCAGCTGTTACGCGGAGTCCACCAGCAACGCCACTGTTGAGTAACACAGCTTTATCTTAAGTCAGGCGTTCTGCATGGTTGTCCGTAGAGTAAGTAGGCGACGTAAGATAGGCCAGTTGTCAGAGATATAAAGTTGGAAACAAAGACCCGATGTTTTTACCCCCTTCCCCCACCTCTCCGCGTCCCTAATAAGCCACTGTGGACGTTAAGCACCAATGATACTTGCCAATGTTTCAAATATAAACACACTCAGTAAAGAAATGCACAGATTATGGAACGGAGAAAAAGAGGTTATCTTAACTTTAGACTGTTACTGTGTTAGCGTTAGCCTACCTTTATTAAACGACACATAAAACGCGCTAGCCCCTTCCCAACAAGTTGGCAAGATTTTGTTTGTTTGTTGTTGTTGCTTTTTCGGAGGGGGGTGGGGGTGGGAGGGGGGGGGTCTGCCAGCCACCTCCCCACAGAGCCGATATGATTCACCACGTGTGCCGGACACGGGGAACAATAAGCTGGCATGGTTCAGTTATAACAGTCAAAGTTGTCAGGAATGAGGCAGGAACCTGTTCCCGGAACTGAAACAAAACTGGTTTTGTCACCCTCGAGACAACAAGGTAAAATCTCCAATTAAGGGGGCCGGGGCGGCGGCCGCCATCTTCATCATCTTTCCTCTGCACAAAGCCCCAGAAACTGCGTGATGGTCGGCCCTCCTTTTGATGCTCTGAGCCCATTACAGGGTTAATCAGTCCCGGCGGTGCAACCGGAAGGACGTCAGGACACACGTCACGATGGATGCTAAGCTGACCGGAACAACGTCCCTACACTGTTTCCTTGATGCGCTTACAAGATAACACCTGTTTGTCCTCTTCACGCGGATCGGTAGGAGACTCAGCCGAGCGTAATCCGAAAAGACGTAGTAATCGAGTGGGTAAACAATGAGGCGTTGTTTCGTCGACTTCATGGGGAGGGAGACTGTGATAACAAAATAGGACACTGACACAAAAGACTTCATGGGGAGGGGGACTGTGATAACAAAACAGGACACAGACACAAAAGACTTCATGGGGAAGGGGACTGTGATAACAAAACAGGACACAGACGACTTCATGGGGAGGGGGACTGTGATAACAAAACAGGACACAGACACAAAAGACTTCATGGGGAGGGGGACTGTGAAAACAAAACAGGACACAGACACAAAAGACTTCATGGGGAGGGGGACTGTGATAACAAAACAGGACACAGACACAAAAGACTTCATGGGGAGGGGGACTGTGATAACAAAACAGGACACAGACACAAAAGACTTCATGGGGAGGGGGACTGTGATAACCGAATCGGCTACAGTCACAAAAGACTTGATGGGCGACAGACACAAAACTGGTGATATAATCGTCGGTGAACTGTTATCAGAGGCACACCGTGCAAGCGGATGAGGTTCAAAGAGAGTTTGTCAACTCGTGCTCATAATACAATGCAACTAATCTCTTTGTGACGACTACCAAAGCTAGGAACAAAACCAAACTCAAAGCTGTAAACCCTTAATTTACCGCCATGCAAAATGTGCGTTCTTCATCCGCTACATACGTCCTCGGGGCTGACTTCATTTTATAGACTGGTGGAAAGACAAGGCCGGTCCATATTTCGTCTTGAATGATAAAACGCATTACTTTCAGTCTCCTTTATAGTCATAGCCGTTTTCAACTTTTAAAAACGCACACACACAAAATTATATAATAAGATTTGTTTGAATCCAATCATTCTCGTTCGGTAATATTATATATAATCGCTGCTAATACTAATTTCTACACTATCTATCAAATTATTTACCCATGAACAGAAGTTCAGGTAAACATGCAATTAAGTACAGGGCGTGATTCTTTATACACAGTAGTTGGCTTTTACTCCTGAGACACCCTAGCGATGTTTACGAGGTCAATAGGCGTGAAAATACATATCATTTTGCTATCAGGGTTCGAACTCCAAGTTGGGAGGTAGGTGCGGGGGGAGGGGAGGGGGGGGAGGGGGCGCAGGGGGGGGGGGGGTAACCCGTGCCAAACGCTAGACTAACAATGGCCTTTATCAGAATGATCCTGGATTGAGATGGGCAGGGTTGTCACAACTTTTTACCATGTAGTTACTAATAAACCACGTCTATGACATGATCAGGTTTCACAGCTGTGCCATTATCTTTATGGCGGTAATGAACATCGATCTAGATAACCACAACCGAGCTGCTGCTAATACGACACTGAAGAATGACAATGCTGAAGATAACAACCATGATAATGACAGCAACGACGTCACAATTATGATCCCGCCGACAAACAACATGTTCCAGGCACGCTTCTGTCAATCGGTGACGGAAATGCCATACTGGACCCGTTGGATGCCACTCGTTTGTTGCTCACACTTCACGTAATAAATAGTGCAGTGAGGCGGATCAATAATTCAGCCCGCGTTCCCACCCAACTCCCGCAGTTTTTCTCCACACCTATTGAGCACCAGTCATCTGAATCAGCGCGTACAATCATCAAGGCAACGAACGAATGTGGAGCGAAAGCGTTTCCATCGCCTGCGCACATGCAGCAGGCTCTCTCTCTCTCTCTCTCTCTCTCTCTCTCTCTCTCTCTCTCTCTCTCTCTCTCTCACACACACACACACACACACACACAAATAATATGCACACAGGTAACACACAAACACACACACACACACACACACACACACACACACACACACACACACACACACACACACACACACAAAGGAACGAGTACAAGTTAACCTATTCGGTACTACAAGTGGAATCTGCCCAACCGAATCCGTCCATGATCGTAGGTTTATGGGTCATGGATGCTAGACGTTATTCAGTAAAAGTAAAACACGCCGTATGGTTTCTTTTTACACATCTCTCTTTTTACGGCACTGAGAGTAACAGTAAAACAGTTATGCTTTCACATTTTCAGCAGCCTGTTCCAACTTCAGCTAAAGATCGAGTGCAAAATGGACTTCTCTACACATTAACACAGCGACTGCTTTTTGTTTTGTTTTTGTTTTGTTTTTGTTTGTGTGTGTGTGTGTGTGAGAGAGAGAGAGAGAGAGAGAGAGAGAGAGAGAGAGAGAGAGAGAGAGAGAGAGAGAGAGGGACTACATGATCTTTAACGTGTACGTGTGTATGTGATCTTTTTGTACACGGGGCGGGGGCCGGGGCATAATTTGACTCCAGAGAAATCTCGGGGTGGCCGCAAAAGCTCATAACGGTCATCCATCCACTCTCTGGCCACGGTCGCTCGGGCATTTGAGAGCGAGTACTCACTCGTGCCCTGCGCCACTGGCGTACCAAACGCTGTACCGAAAGCTCAGCGCTAGTCCGCTCTCCACCGCCTAGTAAGTGGGTGGCAGATGCCGCCGAGACACCTACACGCACAAGGCTGGTCACAGACCTGCGAACGGAGGTAGAGCCATAAAAACGTCTCCCCACCCGTGCAGTAGCGGAGCTAGGTATCGACTGCACAACGGTGGCTTACGTCGTACACTACGTAAGCCACCGCTGTAACACTAACAGGCACTGCATGGTAAAGGCCTGCATGGGCTCCCTTCAGAGCAACCTGACACGCGATATTGATTGACAGTTATGACACCCCGTGTGAACAATGAGGAGAAGGTGCTCATATCTGGACCAAGCCGAACGTCTGAAGGATGGGAAGAGAAGCGAAAACGTGCCAAATGGAGAATCTATTCTTCTTCGCCCAGAGAGAAGTTTACTCTGGTGACATAGGCATGCTGCTGCCTGTCAAACTCCCTCCCTTCTTCCCTCCACTCTCTCACCATTAGCAAGCCATTATAATATGTGTTTTGTTCACTATTCAGTGTGATTGTTCGTGAGTTCTCAATCAACTCCCACACCCCACTGCTCCATGTTGGGTTTTTAAATATACTGTGTGTGTGTGTGTGTGTGTGTGTGTGTGTGTGTGTGTGTGTGTGTGTGTGTGTGTGTGTGTGTTGTTTGTTTCTTTGACTTGCTTTTTGATTTTTTCCACTGTTGACAAAAACTCTTTTTTCTTCTTTTCTTTTGGAAATGAAACAAAAATTCACGTCAGCACACATCACACTCTACTATTTTATACTACACAAATCCAGTGTGACTGTATGCCTGCAGAAACAGTTACAACTAAATTTATAAACAACTGATTTGATCATCATCTGAGAATCTCTCTCTCTCTCTCTCTCTCTCTCTCTCTTTATTTGCTAGTTTCTGACACTTGCTGTTGAACACATGCAGATCTAACATTTCCCGGTCCAGTTTTATGGGCTGTCAACTTTTAACACCAAAATTATCAAATAATAAAGGAATGACAATGACAGACATGTTCATTTGAAGACTTAATCTGCAAAACAAATATACATATATATATATATGACACAGTAACTCTGGTTTACTGCACATCAATTTCTCCACACACACAAAAAAAGAAATATACAGCACTAGAACAGCACAGTTCTGTTAAAGGGGAAGTGAAGTGAAGAGGACAGCACTTTTTTTACTCTGTAACTGTTTGTTACTTCTGAAAGTCATAAAAACATCACATTTCCATTTTGTGCTCAGCAGTCTGTATCTGTTATGCCACGAACAAGGTCACAATGGGTGTGGAAAGCATCAAACACCACCTGAACCAGCCTCTTTTTTTTCTCCTTTTTTTAAACAAACATTTTACATTGATGTTCTTTATTGGTAAACAGTCAACCAACAGGGCTATGCCCTGCCCACAAGGGACTCAAATTCAAAGCAAAAAAAGTCTCTTTTGTATAATATAAAAACTGACAGATCAGCCAAAATGAAGTTTGCCTAGATACAGCAGATGCAATATTTTCAGATTGTTGACGTTTTTGTGCCACTTGCACCTTCGATTCAGTTCCCCTTTAAGTAAGTAAAGTAGCCTTACCTTGATAGTTTCTGGAACAGTGTAGCCACCTTGCTCCTGAGCCAGCACCTTCTTCAGATGCTTAGGGCTAGCCATGATGCTGACCACTCCTGCTGCGCCTGCACTGACCGCTTGGTATGACTGTATTGGGACTGCCACTGTACTTCACTGAGGCCAGTGTTCAACACTACACATCTGCCAGTTCACTGTATTTGTATCCAAGTCCATCCCATTGACCAGAAGCATGAGTAGCTGAGTGATAGTACAGATGGATGCTGACTGTTGTCTGGGCCCCTCCAGTGACTCAAGGACTGATGAGACAGAATCCAAAGCCAAAATATTTGTCACACCAGAATGTATTTTTACCGTAATACATTACCATACAAATTGTACACATGATTCTCAGTGTGGCATTGCCCTTGGGTCACAATGACAGCTTCAGTATTTCTCAGTTATTGTTGGATATAATTAAATGATCAATATACAAAATGTATGCCTAATACTGGCTTCTCCTTCATGTCTTTAGAACATCATTTTTCTCTCAGTGGATGAACCTAGGGGATGGTTATTGTATCCAGTTTAGAGTGCTTAACTTTGTACACTATTGTTTTGATAGTCACATGCATGCTATTATATATGTGCCATAGACTCCAGCTTTACCATGCTACATTTTTATTTTACCAACATCAATGAGCAACAGAATCACTGTTTTACCAACCTGTAATCATGCTTTTTTACATACCTGTATCAGTATTTGGAGTATATGTCAGGTCTTTAATTATGACATTTAATTATCAACAGTATTTTCAACTAAATTCAAAGTTCATGTATGAACAGAACATTATTTTGAAACGCATCCATTGTAAAAACGACTCTTGGCAACAACTGACTTTTCGCAAGTCTGCACCCCCCGCTCCCCCCCCCCCCCCCCCCTAAAATAAAATAATAATCTTTTTTTCTTCTTTTATTTTTTGATCAGTTGTTAATTTTTTGGTAAGCCTAATTGTATGCCACCTTTTTTGATGTTGTAACAGAAAAACCAGTAGTTATAACTTCCTCTGCAAAAAATTATAAAGTTTTGAAACATTAACAGTAAAGAATAAACTCGAGTCTGGAGAACACATAAAATTAGAACTCAGTTCGAAACAGAATGGCCATGCCAGCCTCGAGCCACGCAAAAAGAACACTCACTAAGTAACCCTGGCACACATAGTCCAGACGAGTAAAAAATGATGAGATAGCATCAACGTTCTGTAGGGATTACGCTAGTTGCTACATAATCCCCGTCAGGTCAGCGCTGTACACATGGCCACCGTTTTGCATTGTGTTGCCGTCTGCATGGACCCCCTCCTTCTTCCCGCCGAGTTACGCCAAGCGAGTCAAGGGCAATCACTCCCACTTGTGACCACAAAGAAAAACCAGAAGCCATGCGGTTTGCCAATCACGCGGTCTTTTCGACTCGCTCCCGTGCACGGATTCAAAGGGAAGGGATTATTTCGTCATCCCCTTGTTGAATCAGAAGCATTTCGGCCACTCCACAAACCTTCCGATGTCAACTGTACCGCCACTACGAATTCAAACTTCAACACTGACAGGTAAACAAAGATTTTCTGTCAAACTTCTCAATGTAAACTTTTACCGCAAACAGCTGTTCTCGTATGGTCTTCGAACACCGCCTCCCAACTTTTCGCGGGATCCTAAAAGCATTTTGCAATGAAAACAAACACGAGATCGCCGCAGTTCTCACAACACACGCGTGCTCGTTCTACAACTTGTGGCTGTTTTGGTGCACATGGAGGTCCATGAGTCACTCGGTACAAATTTTCATAAATTATGATAAACTTCTCCGCTTTCTCCGTTCGTATGCTGCTCGACGCGCGCTCGCTCAGCGACTTGCACTGAGAAGTCAGTAGGCCTGCAGTATTCCAAGAAGTGATGAAATGTTGGATACGCCTGGCATACTAGTTTCAAATGAGTTTATAAAGCTTGGTAGACTGACCGAGATGCTGAAAGAAACTGTATTGCTGTTTTACTATACTAGATCAAGAACAAGGTACACTTTGCACGGTGCAGTGAGCAACTGACTGCCTGCTAGTTTTTGCATGGTGCGTCGATCACCATCGCACTTAGAGCTCACCAGCTTTTTTCTCTGATTAGACTTGAAAACCGACAAGTATGCTTCAGAAGAGTAAAGTTGTGACTGAGCAATTATTGTCAGCCAACCAACCCCCCTCTCTCTACCTGTTTTTGTCCGGTACATGTGTATTTTGAGAAACTTCAAAACTTTGAACTTTGTAGTGTAGAAGCCAGATGATATTTAATATCAATTATACAGATCTTTCAACAAATAAGAAAAGAACACGTGTACAATGTGTAGAATTATGATGACCATTTGTACCCTGGCTAAGAGTAAGACAACTTTCAGTAAATCCCACAATATGACAAGGGCCTAGTCAGTGGTTTACTTAGTGTGTGGCCAGCATTGGTAATACAATTAACAAAACTGGTAAAACTCAGAATGGTTTGATTGTCCTGTCTTAATAAAAGAAAAGTTTGTATGTCTGTGCTAATTATAGCCAGTTTGACAACTTTGTCTATCTTACAGTCAGATGATTTGCATTTAGGGTTGAGTTTTCTGTACTTTTTGTTCTGTTTTTGGTACATGATATTGTTTAGTAAAGTAAGCATAAAATTTGCAAAGACAATTGCTATGACTGTATTAGCTGCTGATGAATACACACACCTGATACATTTTGCGTTATACACTGATCAAGGTTCATTTTAACCAGTATTTTCCAAGTTTTACCAGTTAAGATGGAACTCATTGCCATCTGATGTTGTCGATGCCCAGGCTTTTAAGAGCAGGCTGGATGAGATTTGGCAAGACAAGAAGTTTCTTCACTGAATTTGCCTACCCTCGCAGTGACCACAGTGTTTTTGAAAGTTAAGATAGAATAGCTTTGGCTGGCAAAGACCAGATAAAGGCTTTCAGCCTAAGTAAATCTTATATCAAGATCAGCCTATATGTAATACTGAATCAAATAACAGTAGTTGGTCAGACATACTGACTGTTATTTTATTTAACCAGTTCTAAAAAAATATAAAGCAACAAAGAGTGTGTCTGTGTTCTAGATGGGGAAGGGAGCATGTTGTTTGGTAGCACTAGCAGTATAAGTACTATAACTATAATAGTATAAAGCCCTGTATCTAACTGGTTGCAGTGATTGTGTGACCAGTTGCTGTGGACCACTTTCACCACCGTATAAATCAATGTCACACAGTTTAATATTTTTTTTAGCACAGTCACTGCTGATACAGGACTCAGGTTTTTCATCTCATGCAGGTTTCTCATCTCCAAGTTCCAACCACTAAACTGGAAACAGTCCACTGTCATTGTGTGGATAGGAGAATAAAGAAGAAAAAAGAAAAAAAGGGTGGGGGGTGGGAATGGAACCTGCAATATCCAACTTATCACCAAACCAGGTATACTCTACAAACTAGTTTGTATATGGGTGAAAGCTGAGGCTTGAGATCCAGATTTTAAAATGGGCAAACTAGGAAATTGCTAAATTGGGCTAATGACTTGATATGTTGTTGTTGTTGTTTCTTCACATTTCATCACTTTCTACAATTTTAGCATTATGATTTTTATATTCACCAACCAGGTGGACTAATACAGTAGTGTAGACCTGATATCCATGCATGAAAGATGATAAATGTTGGCTATTTTGGGCAGTTTCTGGGATTAATAGTTTTGTTTGATGTCAGGATTTCCAGTGACGTATAATTTTCACCAATGACTGACTACATGGCCCAGCTCTCTGGAAAGAACATGGAATAACATATAAATATCAGATTGCTGTTCTATAATGTATAGGATTTACCAGATCAGCTTTGTAATTGCTTTTTGCCTTGTCACCTGTCTGCGTTGCTGAGCCTGTTGTGGCATTGCTATGCCCCATTTTCTTTGTTGTCCTTAACATTAACAAAGCTCACTTACTAGGCTATTCTTACCCACAAACTAAGGTGATGGTGTTTGTCAGTGTCAAAATGCAGTGGTAGGATTTTAGTGCAGGACCATTGCAGAGCTTGGAAGATGGTGGGTCCCACCATCTTCCAAGAGCTGCCAAATTTACATCATTCCTAATAATTTTTGGTTGTAGCAGATTTGTACCAGGCAATGGTGCCAAAGTTGCTGCTGCAGTAACTATCATAGAGGTGTGTAAGTTATGCTTCAATTGGCCCATTATACATTTATTTGTGTAGGAATATATATATACATGGCTTCATCCCCATAATTATATACCTCTCCCCCTCCCCATTTGATTTTTCAGACAGTAATGCTTAATGCAATAATGGACCAACACTGCAGTATTTATTATAATGTTGTCGTGTTTCTCACATTAACATCGGTTGTGGGGGGAGTTGTGTTGGCCGAGTTGTGTTGGCCGAGTTGTTATTTTTGGGTGTGCGGTGGTTGTTTACAATGTCAAGAGCAAACAATTATGAAGGTGGTGTACATGGGTTCCGCTTCCAGTGCGCAAGACAGCAGACGGCGATGTGTGCACTTTTTCTCGCTGCGACTGGTTTCGCGCGTGACGAGGATATCCCGGGAGAAGTTTCGCGCAATAATGCAAAACCATCACGTGAAAATATAGGGGAAAGTGAAGTTTTGAACCACATATATGGACAATATGATCTCGCTCAGGCATGTTTTCTAGCTTTGCGTAGGTACTGCAACGTGCGCAGTACGGGCATGCCACAGTTGTGACCTTCGACCGCGATGTTCATTGGTTCTTTGTGGGTCATTGATGTCAATACGAGTTCTGTGCTGCGCTCTGGTTGGCCAAACCCTCGGTGGGCGTGTAGCTGGCAACCGAAAGCGCGTCATCTCGCGCCAAATAGATCAGCAGTCATAATCATGCCTCCTGTAAGTATCGACCACATTTGTTCAAATTATTCGATTTTTGTGTACAGTTTTGAGAATGTAAATAGTTTGATTGATAGATTAGGTTCATATAAACTGTTTGGAATCTTTAGATTACTCTCCAAGGCCTGTGGTATATCGTTTCTGAAAAAAAAATTGGGTGCATTTCCCCGTGACATCAGCAAGAGTTTGCGATATGTGGTTTGTCGAAGAATGCAAAACTGGGTTGATTTACCACACATCCTATGTTTTTTTCCCTCCCAAAGTGGTCTTGTGGTACATATCAAGTCGTACGTTTGGAATATTTTGAGAAGAATTGGATAGTATTGTCAGGAACAGCGCTGTTTGGGTTGGAATGTGTGGCTATCTTCGGAGATTGTGTGCATGAATTATTAGGTCACCTCCCAACCTTCTCGAAGAAAACTAGAATCGTTAAAACAGGTGTTCACATGTGTTTTGTGTGGGCAGGTTGTTTGGTATTTCTTCTTCGTAAAACAGAGTATATCGTAATAAGGGAATATTTTTGTTATAAGTTGATGTGTTCCCGCCGGCCCCCAAACACTGGCCTAGTCACTACACCAACCAGTGAACCTGTGCTAACATGTCAGTGAAACTTTCGACAATTGTACACGATTGTTACCGAGTGTTTGGGTCATTTCCCCGTTTTTGTTTTGTGTTTTGTTAAGTTTCTCAAATAATTGCTAATTTGGTGAAAGAAAGACTGAAAAAATACACCAGATTGAAACTGAGACGAGGAACCGTTAGCTCGGCAGCTGCTTATACACGTTCACGGGCCCCGTCGTGCGTCGCTATCACGCGCCAATTTCGAATAGCAAACCAGACGAGACGGGTTGCAGCGAAGAGATGCATGCGTTGTTCGCAGTTTTGTTTGAGCGGCTTTCCGAAGCACACCTGTTGCTCTTCACTGGAGATAGTTGACAAAACATTTTTGAAGATTTATTCAATATAAAGGTATGTGATGCTTTATCTAACTTTCAAATGTTAACAATGCTGAAAAATCCAGGATTTTGATTTTGAAAAAGAACATCGACGTGGAACATTATCAACAACGCGCTGTAACTAAGCAATCGCGGGATCAGTTCATGATTTTGCACTTTGTCGTTGTTATTTCTCAGAGACAACGGTTTTGATTAACATTAACTCTTTTTTCGTGTCTTTTCATGGTCGAGGTAACAGAAATTATGTGAAAATACTGAAGTGAGTCGATGGTAGTTGTGGCAAATCGGTAATGTTCTAACGGGCCGTGGCTGTTTTGGCGGTAGATCACAGCGTGTTGCTAATGGAAAAGCGGGATCGGTGGTTTGTTTCATGTTCCGATTTTATTTATTTCACCAGCAAACGCCAGCATGGTACAAAGCAAGTTTTCATCAGCATGTAGGCTTGCTTTAATGTAGAGTACATCGCTGGTCTTAAATTTTAAACTGTGTCAAGACCGAGGAGCGAGATGGTGCCGGGCTCGTGTGACCGCCGTCATTTTTCCCGCTAACGGGGACAACTTTTGATAATTTGTAAACTGGCGTTATTGTGTTTAAAACAAGCGTATGTTCTAGTTCTGGGGCATTTTTGAGCAGCAGGTGGTTTTGTTGCTGTTTCTGTCAAGATTACTGTTATGTAAAATCTGTTTACTGTATCGGACTAGTTTAAGACAGTGCACTAATATGGTGACAGTAGTAACACTGACTGAATATTTTCAATTCTATTCCAGACAAAAAGTATGATGTCCACTTCTTCCGTAACTGGTCCACGTGTAGGCCTAATTACTGTTTAGTTATGTTTGTTTGCTTTCGTCAATACTTATTTACCAAAGAAACTGCTGCCCCAGTATACACACAAACATGGCCTTCCCCATGGTGTGCTCATTCAGGTTGTCAATCATCATTATCATGGTCATAATTTT
Organism: Alviniconcha strummeri; assembly: GCA_963584105.1. Lineage (NCBI taxonomy): Eukaryota > Metazoa > Mollusca > Gastropoda > Provannidae > Alviniconcha > Alviniconcha strummeri. The sequence goes on from OY757544.1 coordinate 10,028,314, forward strand.
AAAATGGGCTCTGTGGATCCCAGTGTTTTTAAAGGAGGGCAAAATCTTTTCTTTCCTATCAGCAGTGCAAAGGATTTTTAAGTTGCTCAGTTACTCCTCATTTTCAACATGCATGAAACTGGAAGGTATGGAAGTTTGTCATAACAAAGCCAAAGGAATGAGATGGAGGAAATGAGGGGTAATGCAGGACTTCTGTCTGATAGTGCACCCAAAATTCTGTTTTTAAAATTTCCAACTTGTGCGCAGAAAACACACAAACAAACAAGACGTTATCTTTCGACTTCAAGTTGTACCACATCTATGGCTAAACTGTAAACACCAACAATTATAGAAAGGCTGAAAAGATGCAGAGTTCTGTAAATGTCCTGGGTCATTAGAATTGTTGAAACAAACCAGTAGATAAACTTGATTACTGTTACAATTTACATTACTTCCACCATTTGCATTCATGCCATTTGGACATAGTCTCCATGACCAAGACTTGCAAGCAAGGTTTTGGGCATGTCTGACCAAGACTAAGTAACACTAGCAGTGAGAATTAACCTTGATACCAAAATTTAAATACAGAGTTACTTTGCTTTTCATCTGGAAATAGAATCAAAGTCTTGCTGACCAATAAGTTCAGTAACCTTGGACAAGGCAGAACTGTGTTCCTAGTACTCAACTGTAAAACTAAAAGTCTGACTGCAGCATGTTTAAATTTTTATGTCAGCCTGCAACAACATACTGTTACTTGTATCAGACATCAGATTTTCCCACCAGTAGACATAATTCTGTCAATTTAGAAGCAAGTTGAATCATTCTTGAGAAGAGAAATTATATCAGTCATCATATACAGGTAATTTTTATGTGTCCTTTTGTAACGTAGGACTTTTTGTTTGTGTCAGATTGGTATTTTAGAATCTAATGTGTGTTCTGTGGTTAACATTAAACCAGTACATTGGTTTAGCAAAACAGAAAACTGGGCGGTGGTTTTGCTAACTAGTGCATATTTTCTATGTCGCCATGAACAAGTATGTTTATAAAACAAAATTTCAAGAGTACACTTTCTTCAGATAAAGTCGTCAACTTAACATGGATGCAGTTTGTCATGATCCACTGGTTGGAGGTCAGGATTGCATGTGATTCCATTGCATTCTGAAGTGCACAGTGTATCAGAAGACTCAGATGTGGCTCATAATTGTCTTTTTGGAGTGTGAAGTTGAAGATCAGACGGGTACTGATGGGATGTGCTAGATATTGAACTGAAGCAGATAGCTGGAAATTATTTATTGGATACATTGTGTTACTGGTAGCCAGTGCAGTTTTGAGACCATAATGACCCCAGGATGTGGTCAGATTTCTTAGCTTAAATACACACAAACCTTGCTGTATTCTGAACTTTTTGAAATTTGTCTAGTAGACACCAAGAGCAACCCGACTCTCTCTCTCTCTCTCTCTCTCTCTCTCTCTCTCTCTCTCTCTCTCATGCTAAAGTGACTGCTGCTAGAAATTTTTTGTCGGGGGGGGGGGGGGGGGGTCACAGGGGAAAAGTTTTAAGTGGACAGGAATCAACCACTGTTGGGATATTATATTTATTTGGCTGCCTGCATTTTTGTTTCAGATATGGCTGATGTTGAACTCTTGCTGAAGTCTACGCAGCAGCACTTACATGAAAAATCAGCTTCAGAAACTGAAAAGAAGGGTGGCCTCCGGGTTTGCAATGTCCCACGTGTAGTTGACCCCAACAAGCAGGATGATCTGAAGACTTTTGAGGAGCCACCAAAAGACACCAAAGTAGCAGGTAGAGGGAGACAACCCGGGAAGGAAAACGGCATGAAGCGCTCTACCTCCATGTCTGTCTCATCAAGAGGCAGAAAGCGAGCGGAGAAAAAAGACAGTTGCTGCAATGGCTATGCAAGTGGCACAACGTCACTGATGCGGCGCTGTTTCTCTGACGCAGACAACACCAGCAGCAGCCGAACAAGCGAGGACACCAACGACACAGACTGTACCAGCAACAGCAGCAGTGCTGGCACTGAACGGTCCAGCAATGCCTCGCCGTCCAAAGAACTTCAGGAAGCGATGGAGGCTCCCCCATCTCCCAATGCTAACCTCAGAATGTTGTTTAGCGCCGTCTCTCCAGAGATCCGGAAGATGCAGAATCAGAAGATGGAGGAGCAGAAATATGTTGATGTTGTAGCTGATGGATCCAGTCTAGACACAGATGTTATGTCATCGCAGGACAGTGATTACAGCAGGAATGGTCTAGGTCATGGTTCCAGAAAAGACAAATCGTTAGGGCTGCTTTGCTATCGGTAGGTTGCATGCCATGTACATTTTATATGTATTTGATGAGACCAAAACAATATTGTAATTGAACTGCTGCTGGTGAATGTGGTGCATCACGATACATTGATAGTACTTAGTAGTTAACAGCACATCAGTTCAGTCGGAATGAATGCATGAGAGGCTTTTTTCACAACTACTGGTGGTACTGCTAGTCATGGTCACAGTAAGGACAGATCTCAGACTAGTAAACTGAAAATGTGTTCTGTCTTTGCAAGCTAATTGTGTTCCTCAGCTGTTTTATACCTAAACACCATATGTAAATTATAGCAAACACTAGCTTCTTCCTTTCCATGCTGATCTTGTTCAACCATTCCACTATTGTTTCAGATTTTTGCAGAAGTATCCAGAGTACCCCAAATGCAACCAGCAAATAGAAATCTGCCTTGATGAAGTAGCAAAAGAACTGAGTAAGTAACCCCCCCCACCCAAAATCTGTATCACAGATGACACAAAACCTACATCTGTGGGTGCAGTGGATACTGTATTGATTAGGTGTAAGTGAAATTTATCAGTACCACAAATATATGGGTGTTTTAGCAGGATTTCTTTGCTGAATGCATATAATATATACTATATTGATGATATGAAAATGAAGTTCATTAAAAAGTCTATGTGTAGCAGTTTTGTTACATCAATAAAATGGGTCCTGTCTAGTTTATAAAATTCAGTGCAAGTTGACCATGGATCCAGTAACTTTGTTTGCTTCGGGTGGTCTTAAAAGAATTGTGTAAGAGAAAATTACCACAGGCAGTTCAACCCTCTCTCATATTCCTTGCAACAGCACTGATGTTGAATATTATTTTTAGTAAGTTCCTCTGTTTCTGAAAAGGACATGTCCCTTGTTGTGCTAGTTACTCATCAGGGGTTCCTGCTCCACCTTACCAGTTACTGATACTGACTTGTTTGTATGCACACAGATGTAGAGCGGCGGAGAATCTATGACATCGTGAACGTGTTGGAGAGTGTGGAGGTGGTGAGTCGCATGGCAAAGAACAAGTACGCCTGGCATGGCAAGACTAACCTCATCACCACGCTCAGTAGACTGAAGGTGGGAATCAATGTGCATTAAATTTTTGTATCAGGTTGATGTCTATATTTGTGACAAAGATTTCGTTACATTTGACATCACAAAACTCGAATTGTTTTGAATCACTGCACGAAGGAATATTTGGCTGCATTACCTCTGTGAGCATGTGCAATATATTGGGTACTGTCTGCTGTATATTGTGGGGAGGGAGAGTATTTTGCTTAAGATTATATAATATAGATATTTGGAATTCTCCCACCATTTTGTTTTGTTTACTGCCACCTGTACTTCAGACTGACCAGAGCTGCTCAAAATGGACAGGATTTAGGTTGCTGCTTTCTTGTTCTTGGCCCCCACACCTTGTTCCTGATCCTGTTAGCTGTGAGCCACCAGTCTGTCTCCCCATTCAGTAAATCCACTTTCTATTAACACCCTCGCCTCTCCCCCCGCGCCCCACCCTCTCTCTGCAAAATCCCTTGTCAGAAGATGTTTAGAACATAGTGAACAGTCAAGCTTGAAGTTGCAGTGTTGCCACCAGAATAGTGCAAGTGCTGAATATGGGGAGATGAGTAGAATTCAGTAAATCAGAACTGGTTCTTGCAAGATCACTAGGTTCACACAATATTGAGTTCAGATTGTGCTTTGCTTCAGATGCTGGCACTGAAAGAAGGGTTTGCCGAGCAAATGGCACGGCTGAAGGAAAAGCAGTTGAGTCGTGAGCTGAACCCAGACCTGTCTCCAGTCACGCCTGAACGAGATGCCGAAGTTAATACCCCTGGTGGTGCTGATGATGATCTCCTCAATGAACTCAAACAGAAAGGTCAGCAACATCATTTTATGCAGTGAGACAGGGTATGCTGGAGCATATGTCAGTCTGTACAGTGTGTGTGTGTGTATATTTTATCTTGCACATAGGTTTGAACTCTTGTTGATGTGTACATTGTGTATTACTATTAGCTGTTTGTTAAATTGTGGATAATAGTCTCTGTTTTGATGTACATCATGTGTGTTGCGTTTGTTCAGTAATTTTAGTCACAGGGTAGGTGCTTTACAAATTTCCGTTATTATTTATCATAAATATTAGAAAAAAGATTAGAAAGCTTTTTTTTTTTTTTTTTTAACAAACCATAGAGTGTGCTGATTTGTGACTGGGCAACCATACCTTAGGTCAAACATTACAGATAAATGTCTAATACTAAAAGAGTATTCTGTCATTGAGAATAAAACAACATGTTATGTAAAAATAGATTGTCTTTTCTTCTTCTTTTTTTGTAGATAACTTGTACCTGTGTTAATTTCCTGTTTTTGATGTTGCAGGAGAGATACGGAAAGACAAGTCTCTTGGAATTATGAGTCAAAAGTTCCTTATGCTGTTCCTTGTTTCTAAGGTAAGGACTGTAAAGCTTGTGAAACAAAACTGAGAGTAATGTTACACATTATTGATGTTCTTATAATATATTTTATAAATATAATTAATAGTATGAATCATGTTTACGATATCAATAGACTGGTTCAAGTTGATTCTGCATTGTGTTATCAGGTTATTAGTCTTTTTACAGGTATGCACTTTGTTATATACATTTCTGATGTTTGTATTCTAAAAAAAAAAGCGTTTGTTCCCACAGCCTCGGACAGTCAACTTGGATCTTTCGGCAAAAATACTCATAGGAGATGCACACCTCGACAGGCTGGAAAATTCCAAATTTAAAAGTGAGTGAGGATTAGAACTGGTGGCTTTTTCTGTGGACATACTTTGAATATGTTGTGATAAACTACATAATGACGGGGGGGGGGGGGGGGGGGGGGGTGAACATAAAATAAAAAAAACCAAACACTTTCTGATGTAACATAGATATATATTATGCAAATGAGCTTTATTGTTTGTTTGTTTTCTTTTGTTTTTTTCTTTAATGCATTGCTGGCTGGGGGGGGGGGGGGGGGGGGGGCAAGAGTTTTGCTTTAACAAAAGATTTTTTTTTAAACCACAGCCAGATACCAACATTTGTCATGTGTTTATGATGAAAGTTGCTGCTGTAGACCTGATCTTGCATCATCCTAACAAAGTATTGTGAAGTTTGTTTTTTGTGACATAGCAAAGATCCGCCGTCTCTATGACATTGCCAACATCCTGACCAGCCTGGACTTGATTCAGAAAGTGCAAGTGACAGAAATCAGAGGTCGAAAACCAGCCTTCAAGTACATTGGACCTGACATCGACTCACTAGATAACGACAATGCTAACCGTAGGTCAATTTTGTGGTACATAGTTTACACTTTATGTACTGATGCGATATTAAAGTACTGTGTCTTTATTGCCTGTTTCTTTTCTAAGAAGTGTGTGGGTAATCCGGTATATATTTGGTGTAAGAAAGCCAGCCATGTGCCTAACGTGAGGTCATATAATCTATGTGAGTGTGAAATGAAATGGTATTTCAAAGCTTTTTAAGACTTGTGTGTTGGCATAGTTCTCAGTTCAATTCCAGACACCCTTGTGTCTCTCAGAAGTTTCCCCAGTATTACCTTTGAAGCAGTTCTAATATTTGATAGCCCTATCTTGTTTCAACTTACATCATATTTTCTGCTCTATATACAACTCTGTGCTAAAAGAACAAGGACAAATGTGAGACAGAATTTCAAGTTCTGACAAGATTGTGTTTTCTTTTCCTTTTTCAGTTTGCTACACTGATGGTTGGCACCGACCCAGCACAAGACACTCCATGCTGGACTGTGTACGCAATGACAGTGGTGAGTTGCCCTGCATTCAGCTACTGCAGTGCAGCCTTGCTGAACTTCACAGCTCAGCTAACTTAAAATTATTATTATGGAAAATTACTATTTAAAAAATATGCTAGGGATACTGTAGTAATTTTGTCCACAGAACTAGTGCCCTAGCCTAAAAAGATTAAAATCCTTAAAAAATTGTCACTGTGCTGGATCAATGTGTTCTGATTTTATTTTAATGTGGCTATTACAGTGTTCCAAATCATTATAAGTTAATCATTTTGTTGACATTTCCTGATAAAGCTACATCATTGCAGTGTTAAACTGACCATACTTTCAGGTAGTAGAAACTGGTGGAGAGTCTGATTGGCTTAGATCAATGAACAATGAAATATAACCTAAGTACAAAGTTTTCATTTTGCAGCCTCACTGATGATGAACAACACGTTTCGTCCAATCCGCCCTGCTCTTCCCACAGGTATGTCGGTTTTGACTCGCCTGAATAACCCTTACTCGTTCAAAGTGCAAGGAAGAAAAAAACACTTCCTAATTAATTACCTAACCACCATTTTTTCACCCAGAACACTGACTAAATCTGTCACCATCTCTGTCAGCAACCAGGCACAGGAATGACATAACATTTGAGGCAGAAAGCTCCCACTGTTTTCCTTGGGTGCTGTCAATACAAAATGTTGTATGCTTTGCATCATAAAAACTTAATGAACTTTTTTTCATTTGCAACGTTTTTGGTCACCTTGGTTTGTTTTCAGAGTCAGTGAAAAATATTGTCTTGGCTAGTTCTCCATTTGAGTTAAACTTTGTGTGGCCATTTAAAAAAGAAAAAAAAGGCACATATCAGGACTAGTCAAAAACTGTAATTATCTAGTCTGGAAAAAGGAATTTTGCCACTTGATTAACGTTTGCACTAACCATGTGGCTTTTTTCTCTCAAATATTCTGAAACTGATCTTGATTTTTGGCTAAAACTGATGTTTGTTATGGTATGTGCTTTATCTGTTGCATTTTTTTTTATTTCAAAATTCACCTGTTTCTAAAACAGTTTGTTATCCACATTGTTTAATAGTGGAATAAACCTGCTGTTTGATGCATGTTTGACTCCAGGGATGGGGTTTACCAACACAGAAAGAGATGATGAGACCCTTCAAAATGTATCTTTAATTGCAGAATCTGTCAGAGGAACATCAAAACGAGTGATGTCAGACTGCAGTGCAAGTACAGTGACAGCATTTTCAAGGCACTCTTCATTCGACCAGATCATCAAAGTGGTGGAGAGGGAACGATCACTGCTCTACGGATTTGCCTCGGAGCCCTCCAGCCCTGCAAAAAAGCTCAACTTCGGTTGGTTTAGCTTGCACACTATCATAGCTAGCTTTTAACTTTTTATTCAGTCCATGTGTTAATTTTTTCTCACCATCCCAAACTTCTTCTCTTACTACAGTTGGACTACTCACATAACAAAATGTGTCTGCAATTCATTCGTTTATTAGACTTGTTTAATGCTTTCCAGAAGAGTACTGGCAGGAACAACATTTGAAGAGAAAAAGAGTCAAAATGACATTCTATTTCTTGCCTGAAATTAAAATTGTGCGATTTAATGGACTAGAGTACACATGAGGATGCTTTGGGCTGTGTTCAAGGGAGATAATTTCAGTCCTAGACTTTTAGTTTGAAAAACTGATGTTGATTTTTTTTTTATCCTGTCTTTTTTTCCTTCCTGTTATTATATTGTTATTAACATCCCCGCCATGTGAAGATGAGCCCCACACCATGAGAGTGAGAAAGTTCTGTGATCACACATCTGGCTGCTTGCATTTGCAGATGTGGAGGAGCCAGACCCAGAGCCCAAACGCTGCAGCGCTGACCCCCAGCTGGAGTCCAGTCAGGAAGAGAAGTTCTCCCCCCCAGCCCCGGCACCAGCCCTTCACAACATGCCAGCTACCATCACTGCTCACAAGGGCAACCAGAAGTTCACCTCCTCACGAGTCATACCTCGCTCGGACACTGTCATCATCAAGGCCAAGAGTTTCTCTGGGCCTTGCGGCAATGGCAGGGCACCAACAGTCATCCCACTGACGTCTGACCAGATTGAAGGCATCCTGCATTCTTTCAAGTGCCCTGTCAAGACAACCCAAGATGCTTCCACTCAGTCTACACTATGCAAAACCCATGAAAGCAAGGGCACAGAAATTCTGTCCCCACCTGGTGTGAACATGGCTTCAATGAATGAGCACACTCCAGTGACTGGCACAGTGATGCGGAACTCTTTACCCACAGTGGGTGGTGTGAGTCGCAAGCGGTGCTACATTGAGGTAGAGGTGTCCGGAAACCAGGAAAAGCGAATCAAGGTGGATCTGACCACCCCTCCCTCCCCCAACCAAACACTTGCAAACGGGCGAGAGAAGAGCTGCACCAATGCCGAAGCTGACTTTGTGAATGGCAAGCCCAAGGTAAAGTCATCCTCAACCCGTGCTCTTCGGTTCCTGTCCGATGGCACGGATACTTCAGAGCCTGCTATCACCGTGTGCCCAGCTAAGCCAGTGGCCACCCGACCACAGAGCATTCAGCGCATCACAGTGCAGGTAGCCAACGGTCAGAACGGGGAGGCCGGCAGCAGTATCATTCACATCCCTGTGATGAACGTGCCCCAGTCAGAACACAAGCCCAGCAAGATCATACTGACTGGCATCCCTTCCTCCTCCCCTTCTTCTGCTTCTGCAGGGGCTCCTCTCCCTCAGCAGGTGTCAGTGGTGAACCACGTGATGCAGGCTGCCCCGGTGAGCAGTCTCCTGTCCTCCACCCAGCAGCTTCAGACTGTCATGAACACTCAGGCTTCGTCAGCAGGCAAGGCTCTGACGGCCCTGGCCTCCTCAACCTCTCATCCCTCTGTGCACATTGTTCACCCCAACCCCGCCACGGCCCCTGCCCCTGTCTCCCAGCCCCTGAGCGTCATGATGCCCATGACCTTCAGCAGCCAACCCTTGATCCCATCCAATGACCAGTCCAGTGCTGCAATGCTCGCTTTTGCTGGCATGCCTTCAGTGGCCGCCCAAGCTCAGCTTGCCTCCTCATCAGCTTTCCATGTGGTTCAGCACACAGCCCCTTCCACCTTCAAGGTCATACCTGCTGCCCCGCTGGTTTCCCCAACGCACATTCAGGTGTTCAACGTGATGTCGGCACCCAAGGTACCCGCCTCCAGCTCTCCCTTTGTGTCATGCACCAATTCCACTGTTCTGCAGGCCAGAGCAACCAATGCATAATAATTATTGCACAGCTGACTTTGACTGTAATAATGGGGGACAGATGTGTGACAGTTGTTCCCATGTGGGTTTCAAATGATACATGTGCTTTATACCATTGCAAGTGTGTTGATCCCTCTCAGTAGGCTCACGCTTTCACACTGTTTTTCACTAGATGGTGGGACTAGGTGCTTGTTAAAGTTAGTATGTTACAAATTGAGTAAATGCCCAAACTTACTATTAATTTTGGGTATTTGTCTCAGTTTATTGTGAGTGACTTGAGATGTATGGAGGTTGTAGTTTCTTCACAGATGTGGTAGCACTTTTTAAATTGTACCTTCTCTTCTCATCTTCTCTTCCCCCCCACCCCCCACCCCAAGTTTTCCTCAGTTTACTAACACTAGTGCTTCAAAAGGCATTTAATTGAAAAATATGCACAACCAAGTTTTACTTGCATCTTGTACAGAGGTTGTGACTTTATTTATCTGACTCGAGCATTATAGCTTGCCTGTTGCTAGGATATGTGTGACAAATTTCTTGAAATAGTTTAGAGTTAGATGCATAGATCTGGAATCCTAATAGTCTCATGACATTATTCAATACATATATATATATATATACCTTTACATACCATGTACGGTTTAGGTAAATTCTTGTAATGGTACTGATAGTACTTGATACACTGTGCTGTAGCAGTCACCTAGGTGCCAATTCATTGATTCTTTCAAACTTTATGTCTATGTGTCTGAATGACTGAATTGTGGATCTAATTTGACTGGACTTTTGCATGCCTCATTAAGTCTTTTTTTATGAAACTTATTAATTTTATGCCTACTGGCCAAGTTGTACAGTGGACATTTTATCCCCCCCCCCCCCCCCCCCCACCTTCCCACTCCCACTCCCAGCAGCCACCCAGTGAAATTGAAACAGAAGTTTTCTAAACATATGGCAGATTGTATTTCTCCAGATTCTACAGAACTTGAATATTCCTCATTTTTGTGTTATTGCTACAACTGGCAGGGTTGCCCACCCACCCCACCCACAAATCCCATTCTCTTAATCTTATGTGACAAAAGCAATGGTTTCACTTTGCCAGGTATGAATTGGGATGATGACTTAAACTAAAGGACTGTTCATTTGGGTACTTTAAAAAAGTAAAACCTAGCACAGACATGTGTAAACCTGGCAATCCTCCATTCAACTTGAAAATGAAGTTATGATGCATTCTAATTAACTATTTTAAATGTGCTTTTCCTAATCATTTGCAGGGGGGAGGGAATTTAGTATGTCAAAACAAACACTGTAACTAGTGCTTCATTGCACTGAAGAGCAAAGATGGAGGAAACAACATTTTGGTCGTGTGCTCATTCATGTCTGCTTTAAGAGGTTAAGCATCATGTACCATTCCATTACTGCCTTAAATCTAGCTCTTACACTAATTGTTAAATGTAGTTAGGTTTTTATCAGAATCGCTTGTTTTGCACGACTGTTAGTGGGAGTGAAGTCAAAGCCACAAGCTGAATTCATGCAAATGGGAGTGTTCGGCTGGGATACATTTCTTTAATTCATGTTGGCATTTTGGAAGTACAGTACAACAAAGGCAAGACAGTCCACACACTGGCAGTTATCACATTAGACATTTTTCAAACAGATGCGACATCTATAAGGTGGCAAAAGTTGTTCAGAGAAACTGGTCAGATGATCACTTTAACCTGTGAGGTACACAGCCGTTTGTACAACTACTACTGCCTTAATAACAGCCAGTACATCTGACAAATTGCCGATTCATTTTCTGGTACATGCTGATCATAACTGGTAAAATACTGGAAACTGACAGTTAATTCAAACCCAGCATTGATATTAAAAGATCTGTCAGGCTGAGCTCATCATGGCAGTACTAAGGCAGAGTGATCAAGGTTGCATGCTTTCTCTCAAACAGGGTGCTGTGCTGTAGCAGTCACCAAGGTGCCAATTCATTGATTCTTTCAAACTTTATGTCTATGTGTCTGAATGACTGAATTGTGGATCTAATTTGACTGGACTTTTGCATGCCTCATTAAGTCTTTTTTTATGAAACTTATTAATTTTATGCCTACTGGCCAAGTTGTACAGTGGACATTTTATCCCCCCCCCCCCCCCCACCTTCCCACTCCCACTCCCAGCAGCCACCCAGTGAAATTGAAACAGAAGTTTTCTAAACCATGATGACAGATGCATCTAACATTAAGAATGCCATAAGAGCCATAACAGAAGTACCATCAGAATGCCATAAGTCTGATATAAGAGTCAAAATTCCAGAACAAGATTGCTACTCTGGATTTCTGTAGTGCGTGTATGCTACTTCACATGGTTTATGATGTGAAGATAATCCTCCAGTGAAATGATTATGCAATTAATCATGATCCTTTCCTGTGTTTTACAAGATTGGTCATACTTCTATGCTTCCAGTGTTTTGTTGGTTGTAATTGTAAATACTGTGTTGCTTAAATACTGTTATTGTGTTAATTTATGCTGTAGAATATATTTATTTTCCATCTGCTGTACATTTTGTTATTATTTTCCCTATTCCAGTCCAGTCAAAATGTTTGGTATAAAATTAATAGCTTGACATTGCATTTGCAGGCCATCCTGTGGCATCTGTTTAAAATCAATGCAGGAGGTTCTTAATCTTATGGACAATATAAGATGGTATAAGTATTGCATATTGGAACTTGTACTGGCATACATTTACTTGAAGTTGAAGAGCATTTCATACAAGTCACATACAATCAAAAACAGTGACGTGGAGCTGGTGTGTTTCTTTTTGGAAATGTGCAGTGCTATAAATAGAATGTTTTTAAAGAATGAATTGGAGTGATGACTGCTGTACAGTTTGTTGTTGGTGTGTGTATGTGTGTGTAACTGATGAATAGGCTGATAATGTCAGGGATTGCTTGAGCGAGTTCTGGTGGCAGCTTTTCCAGAGAGTATAGGAAAGTACACAGGCAGTTTTCCTAAAAAAACAGAATTGGAAGGACTGACATGCTGATCAGGCAGGCTGACTACATTGTTTATTTCAGCTTTCTGTCTTCACTTTTCTAACATCCAGGAGTAAGTTCAAAGAATTGTCAACCAGTAGTTTAACATATTACACATATCTTACAAGTGTGTGCAAAAACTGGCGTAATTGTGCATGTATGTATTATTGTTTAACATTGAACAAATTAAAGTGGATTTCAGTGTAGTACATGCCACCGTCCTGTCATGTTACACTGCATATTTTGAAAACCCGTAATAATATGCCTCAGTCATGTATAATGCTAATGGCTGAACTGCAACAGCATCCTTGCGATGTTGCATGCTTTTTTTCTTTTCTTTTCTTTTTAATTATACAAATGCACTAATCAGCTTCAGGTAAATAGCTCTGAGTTATCACCCTCAGTATAGTCAGTCCTGATAAACCAAGTCCATACGCTGAACCAGGCATTTAACATCAGCTTGCTTATTTGGTTGTAATGCTTAGAAAGGGCCAGCTTGATTGTTTTCAACAACAATCTATTTTTGCTTAGATGGACTTATCACATTTTGGCAGCCAGTCCTCAGATCCATGGCTGTGGAATTTATCTAACTTGATTTGTTGTCATAGTACAGTGAAATCTCAACATTGTAAAACTAACAGCAGACATCGCGTAAGCAGTTTAATGACAGCATTTTACAGTGTGAGTCACAGTGCATGTGTTGCAGCTCAGCACTACTTGGATAAAAAATTTTTTTTTTAAGTTGGTCTTTTAGACCTACATCGCTACAACCTTTTTACTTATTCAGTATTGGTTAAAAAGTTGCCTGCAGCAAATGGAAATAACATGTTTAGCATAAAGCCTGCACAACTGTAAACGTCTGCTCAAACTACCTATAAATGTGTGTACTAATGTGAAATACTATGGTTGTGTTGCTTGCAGCTTGTGAATGACGACTTGAGGTGTAAATAGCAGTGGCCCAACATGCTGTATTTATATGCATGAATTGAAAGTATACAGTTGTATGCATGATGCAGATGATTAGATCTTCAGATGGGTTTGGACTTCTCATAAGTCAAGGTTTGGTATTGATTGTGTGCGTTTTCAATTGACTAATGGTTCATCCAAAGAATAATTGGCTACTTCCTGTTCATCTGTATATTAGTAGGCTATTTGCTTTTTTTTTTAACAGTGAGGTGGGTGTGAAGCTAAAGGCACAAAACATGTCAGCTAATCAGCAGAATGCCATTGTATTATAGTATATCTTCCATTGAAGAAGAACATGTTTTGTTCCACTAAAGAAGCAAAAAATGCTTTGCAATGAAAATCTGCCTCTGTATAATACACAGCTGAAGATGTAAGTGAATAATCTTGAATTCTGACTCTTGTGGTGCAATGTGCATTGAACACAACACACACTTTGTTTTAATTATAATACCACCCATCCCCACTGAATCCCCTCTCTCTCTCTTTTAAAGGCAGTTGCCATGCCCGTAGTTGGAAACAATTGATCTTAACCCAGCATTTTGTACTTTTTATTTACTACCTGATTTTGCTTTGTGTAAATGTTTTGTTTTTGCTGTAATTTGTTATGATTATTTTAATTAGTCTTGTCATTAGAAAGTTAAAGAGTAAATAGGTCTTTAAATAGTATGCAGGGTAGATGGAACACAGTTGATCTCTCAACCCTGTATTTTAAATGTACACCTGTAGAGCAATTTGAAAAAAGGCTGATCTGAATCAGTAACTAGTGCAAAGGTGCAATGCATTGTTTGAGTGGAAGGCACTGAGAGGACATTATTAACACTGAAATAGTTTGTCAAGTGACTTGAACTTAGTAATGACCTGAATCAGCAGCCAGTGCATTGTTTGAATGGAAGGTACTGAGACAACATTATTAACTGAAATAGTTTATCAGGTAATGTGACTTGAACAGAACACTGACCCGAAACTGTAGATGTAACACCAGACAATAGACTGCATGCTCCAGTGACAGGAAGAAGCTTTAACACTCAGATACTCCTGTTGTATTCTGGTGGATTTTATTTTAAATGTCTGCTGATAGGGCATCAATTCACTTCTCTCATCTAGCTTGTGTTATGTAACACTGACTAAATGATATTTGTTTTGTACTTTTGTAGAACTTTCTGTTTACTTTCATTTTCTAGTCAGTTTGTGTATCTATGTCCCATCTCATTTAGTTTATTTAATTTTTTATACATAAATTATTTGTTATTTTCTGTGTCTTGAGATGTACATACATTTTTGTTTTTAAACTGATCAGAGCACTTTGTTGCTAACCAAAGGACTCACCTGGAGTGCAAAAGATTGTACATTTCTTCTTGCAGATAATTAATTTATTGAATAATTCAATTAATTGGCAGGCTCACTGCCCAAGGGGGGAAAATGGTGTTATTTCTGCATTTTGATGTGTTTTGAATACAGGTATTTATTATAGGCATATTGTCTATGTCTTAGGTCTCTTAAAACTCACAGATACACTACATGCCTCAGAACCAGAAGTTTCTGGACAAACCTTTCCTCTGTTTTGGCTTTGTGTACAGCCAGATATGCTGTCAGATCTGGGCAAGCTTTTCCTCAAATGGGACCCCAGTGAACAGGCTGTCACCATAATCACCTTGCAACATTATATGGCAGGCTTTTTATTGCTGTTACTATTAAAATAAAATGTACAGATTTAAATTTGTCATAATCTCATTCTCACACCCAGCTATGGTAATTTATTTGATTCACTTATAATTGTATGATGTGACAGTGAAGCAAATGTAGTTGGTTCTAATCTGGACATATTACCTCTATGGAGTTTTCTGTTGCCTTATAACTTGTGTTCTCACCACATGCTAAAAGACACCCATTTTTGTCTGGTACTACTGATAGCACCTTGTGAGTTGATCTTGATACATTGTTGTTTCAACGCTCAAACTCAAAGTATTTAATGTGAATGTGAAGCTTTGTGTCGGTGGTGCATTGGACATTTGATTGAGTGGAAATGAAAAATGCCTGTAGTTTTAATGTTACTCATCAGAGTAACCTTAAATGATATTGTTAAAATGTCTGCAAGCTCACTGACTGCAAATGCGTGTGTGTAATTGTAAACAAGAGTACATACTTGTTAACAGAATGGGTAATAAATGCTGCAAGTGGAAATGGAGTATCCCATCCTCTCCCACACATTAGAACTTCAGAAGCGTGTGTAATTATTGCATGGTCGTATGTATTCAGGATTCAACTGTGTGTATGTTTTTAAATATATATATATACCTGGTAGCAACTGTTGAGGTGTAAATGTTTGCATTGTGTCAGACTATTAAAAAAAAAAAAAGCATCCAAAAATGTTCTTTGTTTTTGTTATGAAATGATTGTTTACCGAAAGCTAAAGCTGAATGTAAGGTACTGTTCAATGGGAGTAAATTATTGCAGCTGTGGCCATAGTTTTAATGCTGGCCTTTTATTGGAGACTGCAGGAGAGTACTTGGGTGGTTTTTTTCCCAGGCCCAGAAAGTAGGGAGGATGGTTCTTTTTGCAAAGGTCTTGGAAAGTTTGGGAATTTCACAATAATGGTCCACAGATAATGTAGACATTTTTTTAATTTAGTGTTTTACGCCCAGTCAACCATTACGGTTATATCAGGGCGAAATATGGAGAAAACTGAGTGACCAAACGATGGATTATAGTAGGAACCGTATTTTTTTTATTGAACTGTAACTGAACAATAACTTGATTGGGGGAAAATGGTCTTTATCTGAGAATTTTGAAGACTAAAAATTCTGTACGAGGCCTGTTTGATGTATGCAGCCATCTGGAGCTGGAGGCCTATTCGACGTCTGCCGTGTATTCGCTGTCTGAAGAGGCCAACAAGGGGCAGGAATAGCTCACTTGGTAGAGCGTCCGACTGAAAAGCCCGGCGCAATACTGACGCGGATTCGAATCCCCGGTGCGGCAAAAAAAATCAATAAAAAATCCCCCCAGAGTCAACTTTCAAAGCAGACCTCTTCTGAGTCCGTACAATCCCCGTGTGCAATCTCATGCATAACTATCTGTGCACACTAAAAATCCAAACACTGGCGGCCATGCACTTGGACACACGAAAATGCTGCACACACCGATAAGAATAGGTAGCGCTGCTCTTGTGGCTACTGTGCCTTACCCGGGAAAGGCAACCCAAATTTCCCGCAAGGGACAATGAAGATCAAGAAAACAAAACACCATGCATTCTTTCACCTGCTGGCAACAACAGCGAAAGCACATGCAGGCCTACTCCTAGATTCAGCACTAGACGACTCGTCAACAGCCTCCGTTCCCACGGGCATTCGAAGTGGCGGGTGACTTTCCTCACCAACAAAGACTTTCCCTAGTGATAAACAGTCTTTCTTACTAAATAAGTGCGAATCGCCAGTTCATGGACTGCATGCTCGCTACTCTACCTTTGCGGCTAGCCAATGCCAGTTATGGACCGGTTAGTAACGGTGAATTGTCCCGTCTTTCTCATTCATCACGGTTAGTTTCACGCTGAATGGAAGGCGACGGCCTATAAAGCAGGCGTTTCTCCAGCTGCTCTGTTGTAAGCACGTGCGGCGCGGCAGGAGTCGCACGGTGGTCTGCATTCCCATTCCCAAAGGAAATACGGCAAAACCACCGCCAAGACAACGTCTCAATGCGCGCGCTCGAACGCAGTCCGCCGAGAGGGCGAAAGAGAGAGAGAGAAGTCACACAGTCCGCCGAGAGGACGAAAGAGAGAGGGAGAGAAATCGCACAGTCCGCCGAGAGGACGAAAGAGAGAGAGAGAAGTCACACAGTCCGCCGAGAGGACGAAAGAGAGAGGGAGAGAAATCGCACAGTCCGCCGAGAGGACGAAAGAGAGAGAGAGAAGTCGCACAGTCCGCCGAGAGGACGAAAGAGAGAGGGAGAGAAATCGCACAGTCCGCCGAGAGGACGAAAGAGAGAGGGAGAGAAATCGCACAGTCCGCCGAGAGGACGAAAGAGAGAGAGAGAGAGAAATCGCACAGTCCGCCGAGAGGACGAAAGTGAGAGAGAGAAGTCGCACAGTCCGCCGAGAGGACGAGAGAGAGAAGTCGCCGCACACACTAGTCATTCAAGGCAAGGTATGCCTGACCTGCTGTAAAGCTCAATGTTGCTTTACGTCCACAGAGACCATAAGGACGATTACGCGGGACGGGCCCAGGGCGGCCACCTCGACTATCACACAGCTCCCGAGCTCAGCGCCGGTGTTGTAAAACACGGTGCGCCGGTTAAGATATCGCGCTACAGAAATCGCCACTGTTAGTATTATTATTTAAACCACTATAAAGTCCAGCAGCTGCTGCTGAGATTAAAAAACCCAAAACGCCTCCTGTTGGCAAAAAAACTCAGAGTTCTGAAAAGCTCCTGTGATGGGAAAAGATTGCGTTCAAGAAAACCGAAGATGAGTATCGTCTCCTAAAATGTTTCGGGCGGTCAGTATGCATCCACCACACGGGACACATGTAGTCAATGGCTGGAGTTTTCGGTGGATGCATTCAGTGGTGAGGAAGATTATTCAGCTGCAGAACCACATTAGTGATGTCATCCTGCTCTCAACTAGAGTTTTGAAGAAGAACCGGAGACTGTTGTTGGAAGCGGCGTGGCTCAGTGGTAGTCGCGTGTCTTCCCGCCGCGAGTGAGGTTTGTTGCGCCCCGGAAGAGGGTAGTGGTGACGATGACCCCGTATCCCCGAAGTGTTTATTGCCTATGTACACGCAGCGGGATTCAAATGTACTCGGCGGCGTAACAGCGGCGCGTGGTATTAGGTTCCAAACTAGAACTACGTATGCCACTTGTTGACGAAGATTTTTAGGGATGGCACCCAGACCACAGAAAAGCATCAGCTGGGTTGGTTCTGTTTGAGAGGATAGTAGCCAGACCAAAGATAAGCCGCTCAGCTGGGTTGGTTCTGTTTGAGAGGATGGTAGCCAGACCAAAGATAAGCATCGGCCGGCTAGACTGTTTTTATTTGCGGGGAGCGTAGCAAGAACCACAGACAAGCATCAGCTGGGTTATCATTTTGGTTCAGAAACTGATCTCACAGGACGGACCCGCCCAGGCGTCTGTAGTCAGTGATTGCAGCCCCGTCTCTCGGGAAAGGGCCAGAGACTCAAACCCAGCAGACTGTCTGACTTATGAAGGCTTGGCCGAGGGGCCGCCTGAATTTGCCCAACTCAGCCGAGTGGGAGCCCTGGTGAAACCCCACCACTCTTTCCAGACCACTGGCTTTTTTTCTCCAAACCTCGCTTTTCGTCTTTTCATACATAATTATGAACCCCTAAGCAACGACCGCACTGCTTTTAACACCACTGGTCTTTTGTTTTTCTTCTGAAACTTCGCCTTTCGAAGTTCCATACTTATGAATCCCTAATCAAGGACCACACCAATTTAAAACCACTAGCTGTTCAATTCTGAAACCTCGCCTCTCGAATTTTTGTACAAATGAACACCTAATCAACGACCAAACCAGTTTAAGACCACCGGCTTTTCAATTCTGAAACCTCGCCTTTCAAATTTCTGTCCAAATTAAGGACCATCCCAATTTAAGACCACTAGCTTTTCAATTCTGAAACCTTGCCTTTCGAATTTCTATACCAATGAACCCCTAATCAAGGACCACCCCTCTTTCCAGACTAGCGGTCAGTGTGTTTTTGTTTGTTGTTCTTTTCAAAACCCGCCATTCATATTTCCATACAGGATTCCCTAACCAATGACAATTCCTTTTTAAAACCATTGGGTTTACCCCCCACCCCTCCCCCTTCTCTGTCTGTCTGTTACTAACCGGTCCATTAAGACCACTTTTTCTTGATTTAAGGTGCTCTCAAGAGAGGGGTTCCACCGTACCATCGGCCTGTCGTGGAGAACAAGATGATGATTCGCTGTACAAAGCTTCCAAAACGATTCCCAGTTGACCAGTTCAAACAAAATGAACACTTAGCTCTGGATAGGGCCTACGGCAGTTCCTACTCAGCCTAGACGAGTCGACCATTGCCCTTTCGATTTTAATCCTGAAACACGAAATACTTTGGTAACTAATCGTGATTCTAGGGATTTTTTTATTTTTTTATTTTATTTTATTTTTAGCGAGCCTCTGACAGAGGATCACACAATTATTGGCTTTTCCGAGCGTGTAGATCTCATCTTGGACTGAACTAAATCAGGACGGGTAGGGAGGGGGTTGGGGTAATGGCGGGGGGTGGGGGGGGGGTGGGGGGGTGGAGGTGCAGGCGGGATATACTTCACACTGTGATTTCTAGAAGAAAAGCACTGGGGAAATCTCTGAGAAAGGATCACACAATTACTGGCTTTTCGAGCGTATTGATCCCATCTAGGATTGAACTAAGCTGAACTGAATCAGGAGGGGTAGGGAGGGGGTTGGGGTAATGGCGGGTGGGTGGGTGGGTGGGGTGGAGGTGCAGGCGGGATATACTTCACACTGTGATTTCTAGAAGAAAATCACTGGGGAAATCTCTGAGAAAGGATCACACAATTATTGGCTTTTCGAGCGTATTGATCCCATCTAGGATTGAACTAAGCTGAACTGAATCAGGAGGGGGAGGGGTAGAGGGGGGGGGGGGGGGCGCTGTATGCGCTGATGTAACTGGAGTAAAAATATGTACTGGTGGGGACAAAACGAAACAAACAAAACCAAAAACCTGGACCGTAATGTCACACTATCATCAAAGCAAAACATGACGCTTTGTCCGCGTTAAAAACAGTACTGAAATGTTCATGAAAACCATTGTCCATTATTTTGATGAGCTGGAAGAACCTCAAGAGGAAAACCTGAGAAATACTGAAGCCCAACCCAAGGACCCCAACGAGCAGAAGACCTATGCAAAAATGAAGAAACAATCAAGATTGTGATCGACTAGAAGTACTGCTTGGTAATAGAGAGTAAGAGGATGAATGAAGTTAGAGAGAGAGAGAGAGAGAGAGAGAGAGCGGGGAGGGAGGGAGAGACAGAGAAAGAGGGGAAAAACTGCGGTAATTGCACACAATAATTATACCAGGAAAAAAAAGTCAATTTCTAGAAAGGCCGCAATGCGCTGGCCGTCAGAGAAAGCTCTCTCTCTCTCTCTCTCTCTCTCTCTCTCTCTCTCTCTCTCTCTCTCTCTCTCTCACACACACACACACACACACACACACACACACACACCCGTAAAGGGAGAAAAATGTTAGACCGTCTTTTGTTGTAAATGCCAGCGATCTCTGGGTAATCCGAGCTGTCTTTTCATTAACTCTATGCGCTGAATACAAATTCAAATGTGTTGTTATCTTCTGTTTTTTGTTTTGTTTCTAATCAAATACTGCCTCACTCACAATTTGACACGACTGATCTTCAGTCAAAGTCTGACTTTATGAGAACTTTCTCAAAGTGCCCTCATCCCAGTTGTTGTTTTTAGACGGGTTGGTCACAAACGGAAGTTGTCTGAGACTGAAACACGAGCGAATGAAGCAGACGACACTCCGGTGTGTAAGACGCGGAAAGCCCTCCCTCAGATGAAGACTATTCCGGAGTAAAACTGGCGTGCGCGGATTTTACTCCCTCTACGCCAGAAACACTCTACGCACACTCGCGAACGCCCAGTTTTACACCGAAGTAAATCTGGCGAGGTGCACATTTTACGTGTTACACCGGCGCCATGTTTGCGAGATCGATCAATATACCGCTGCCAGATGAAAAACACACAGCGAGAATCCAATGCCAAATACGGGCCATGCTTCTGCTCTCTGCTCTCCCACCCACGCCTGCCGTAGAAAGGAAGAAAGGAGGACACCGAGTACCACTGCGACGAGTCTCTCCGACTACGGAGGATCATGGAATGAGACGGCGACGTTCGTCAGCATTCACGTTCTTGAAACTCGCTCTTTCTCGTGTGAGTCTGTCGGCCGCTACGCGACGATAACTTCAGCGTGTCTGTCGTCCGGGCATTTAGAAACAAAAGGGCTTTGAATATAAGAAAGCCGTTTTAGGAGCAATAAAATTATTTATCCCAAGCATAAACAAAGCGGAGCTGGTGATGTTTCAGTGATTGAAACTGTTTCAGTGATTGCTGTGCCGGCACTGCAACTGTACGGTGTACGAGCTGCGTGTACTCGAGCTGTTCAAAGGAATGACTACGTGCATGTGCGAAACGGCGCCGCGGCCTGTCAGTTTTCGGCTGTCGCGGCTTTCACAGCATCAATGGAGCGACGGTCGCAGCGTTGCACGTGCGTCATGATGTGTTCCGGCGACGACCCGCCATCGGCAACACGGAATTCAACAAAATAACCTGGCTTCTCTTCAGTGGAGGGTTGTCGCTGCGGCGTCAGTGTAGGGACGGGACTGATTGTCGTGCCGGCAGAGAGTCTCGTTTTAATCGTGACCTTTCGAAGCGAACTGCTGCATCCGTACTGCATACGGGAAGGTCTCACCCGGCTTCGCCGTGGAGGTGGAGCATCAGTAAAAACAGGTGAGTGGATAGGCTGTTTACTGTGCTGACTGTTATTTCGGGGTCCGTTCCACCCACGTGTTACGGCAGTAGCACGTAAAAGATCCCGGTCATTTTGCCAAAAGCGCAGGTGGCAGGTTACAGCTAAATACGCATGCACCTTAAGTATGTGGCTTTGCATGAAGTGACTTACATGGTGCATGGTTGTGTGGTGTACACAGAACGCGCCGAGACTGATGGCAGCAGTTTCATGTTGCACCAGCCATGCCAGCGCTGTAAGTACATCACAGCTCGAATGAACAGGACTGACTGCACAGTACTGCTAAGGAGATGTTGTCATCATGTCGACCACTTCTTAATATCTCATGAAAAACAAAAAGCCAATAGCCTACAGAGTGTCTGTTCGGTGTGCCAGATGACTAGCCCCCTCTACCTCAGAGCCGGCATATTAAGGCCGGTTGAACTTGCGTATCAAATATTGAAGTGGAAAAATGACATTTTTGTACGCCCAGTCCTCGAAACTGCCTTCAGATTATCTAGTACGTTACTGTTTGCTCACATACTGTGATTGGATTGCAAAATGAACTGAATGTACGTATTCGGGCCTCACAGTAGGCTAAACCTAGAAGAAAAGGGAAAACACACTAAAATTATGGCCTTAGGAAAAGGGGACATTTAGCAAGAAACGAGAGGTGGGTTACAAATGAGCATTAGCTAGAGGTGGTAGATTCAAACACTTACATTGGGTACACATTCACAACGAAATTATCGGTCGACAAAGGCCAAACTGGGCATAACACCGTAAGAGCAGAGAGAGAGAGAGACAGACAGACAGACAGAGAGTTTTAGCGTTGTATTTATTACACACACACACACGGTAACATATATACCTTCCCCCCCCCCCCCCACCCCCCTCCTCCCACTCACCATCTCCCTCTTTCACTATCCATATGAAATAAACAGTCTCCTCTAGAGAGTTTAGATTTTTTAATTTTTTGGAATGATGTCAGTGACGATAACATGAGAAAAGGGCGGGCAGAGGGAAACGTCTATAGATACATAGATATATTCTCAAAAAATGAATTCAGTAACCACACTCCCGCCACACAGCTGAAATCCCGACACAATACATTCCCCGCGGCGGCAGCAGTAGCAGCGATAACCTGCGCCCTTTGCCGAGAGCTGCCGAGAGCCGCAGAGGAACCCCCGAGCCCCCATTGTTGAAACAAGCTCAGAGCGCCAGCGTCAGAGGCTAGCCGTGAACGGTTATAGATATCGCCTCCCATCGATCGGCCGGTCGGCACTAAAGATCATTGTCGCCGCGTAATGTTCCCCCATCAAAGATTAAAAAAGACCCGGCTTCCACGCCAGAGGCTAATGGTGCACGGATTGACGGGCTGGGAGAGTGGGTGGAGGGAGATGGGTGGGTGGGGGCGGGGGGAGGGGGGTGGCTTGAGTGCCGCGGGGATGTGGAAGACTGAGGATGGTAGTAGTAGTAATAATAAAAATAATGAAATAGTTGTAGAGCACGAACTTTTTCAGCCTATAAACAGAGCTCGGCGACGCAGAATAAATGGAGATTTCGAGCTGTGCGCACGTGTGAGACTTGACGTCACAAGCGGAAAACGACAATAACAATGATTGCAAGCAATTCAAATCACAAGAAGGCAAGCACCGAGTCTTAGGCTACACTACACATGACAGACACCGTCACACACACACGCACGCACACACGCACACACACACCTATGTACACATACACTCATCGTTACACACACACACACACACACACACACACACACACACACACACACACACACACACACACACACACACACACACGCACACACACAAACACAGAGCAGTCAACTCAAATAATTTAAGAACAAGCTGGAATATGTAGATAGTTTGCTGGCAGTGGCTGGTTGAAACGGATGGTTCTCGAGCGGTTTTAAATGCAGCGGTGACGGGTGGGGTGGGGAGGGGAGGTGGCAGGCTTGTACCTCACTAGCAATGATTCTTGTCGTGTATTGGGAAATAGAAGCCGGGCGGTAAGCCTGACGAATGCTGATGCCTCAATGTGTTATGTTGAGCCGGATGCAGACTAAGGGCTTAGAATGAATCCTCCAGGACTGACTGACTGCTGCAGAGAGCGTGGTTTTAGCAACGAGACAGACAACGGGACATTTGGGAGAGAGAGAGAGAGAGAGAGAGAGAGAGAGAGAGAGAGAGAGAGAGAGAGAGAAGGCAGTAATACAGACACACAGGTAGACCGACCGACAGACAGAAGGGACTGGAAGACAGACACACAGGTACACAGACGGCCACTCGATGGATCGACTGAGAAACACTGAGTCATGTACATTACAAAGACAGACTGAGGCGCGTGTGTGTGTGTGTGTGTGTGTGTGTGTGTGTGTGTGTGTGTGTGTGTGTGTGTGTGTGTGTGAAAGAGACAGACATAGATAAGGAAATTAAATTCACTGTCACTGATGTACACCAAGAGGGGAGAATGACAAGCTATGAGGGGCTGGGGGAGGGGGCAGGAGGGGATAGACTGATATACGTATCTCATAATTATCTCTGAGGTTTTAGGAGGTGGGGGGGGGGGGGGGGGCAGACTGATATACGTATCTCATAATTATCTCTGAGGTTTTAGGAGGTAGGGGGGGGGGCAGACTGATATACGTATCTCATAATTATCTCTGAGGTTTTAGGAGGTAGGAGGCTACTCCCATACCGAACCTGTCCGGCCGAGCAACTGCCAGTGCACAACAGCACAGGAAAACGTACAAACCACTGACACAAGCGAAGTTTCTGTGACACAAGCGAAGCTACCGAAACCTTTCTATAGAGGTGTCATCATCTGGTCTTGTATCGTCCTAAAATTCCATCAGATACAACGATACGGACGTGACAGGAATCGCGGCTGAGGGAGGTACCAAGCTTGTACCCTCCGCTTCTTCCCTACTCCTCCACCACCGTCTTCCACGCTCCTCCCCACCCCTCCACCCCCACACTAACCGAGTAGATGTTGCCTTACCCTCCCCCCCCTCCCCACACCACCACTACCACCACTTTCCCCACATCATTCATCACCAGTCGCTGCACCGCGTCGTCGGCCGAGAGAGACGTTTTAACCCTTGGCATAGGCGCATTAGCGGATGACGGTAATCCTCGCTCCTAGCACCGATCGATATCCGGAAGATGTATCCGTTCTAACCTGGCCAGAGACAGACGGTACTAAGGCCACGGACCTGTTTATATATATATACGTCCATTGCTAACGCAGTCCCTCGGAGCTCAGGAGCTGTGTGAAAGTCGAGGTGGACGTCCTGGGCTCCCGTCCCTAATAAACCTACGGTTTCTGTGGACGTAAAGCAACACTCAACTAAACTGACCTTTTCCACAGAGCTCAGGAGCTGTGTGAAAGTCGAGGTGGTCGTCTTGGGCTGCCGTCCCTAATAAACCAACGGTTTCTGTGGACGTAAAGCAACACTTGAACGCGGTCCCTCAGAGCCCAGGAACTGTGTGAAAGTCGAGGTGGCCGTCCTGGGCTGCCGTCCCTAATAAACCAACGGTTTCTGTGGACGTAAAGCAACACTTCAACAAGATCAGAGTTCAGGAGCTGTGTGAAAGTCGAGGTGGCCGTCCTGGGCTCCCCGTCCCTAATAAGCCTACGGTTTCTATGGACGTAAAGCGACATTGAACTGTAGTATCTCAGAGCGTGTGAAAGTCGAGGTGGCCGTCCTGGGCTCCCGTCCCTAATAAGCCTACGGTTTCTGTGGACGTAAAGCAACACTCAGTCGCGGTCCTAATTGGCTACGACGAGTGCGTGTACCACTTGAGAGATACTGCACAGCAGTAGGAGTGTCTGGTGCAGCCATTCACGGTCACTAATGGCAGTGACTGACCTTATATCCGTGTCGGCCTTGAACTGAATCGACTGAGTCCGCGCACGTTCACGGCGGCGGCACTTCCTTGAGAAGATCGTTAAGCCACGAGATTTTGTTGATATATATTTATTTGTACACACGCAGCAGCAGCTAGTGCTCTCTAGACTGGAAGTTACCAGCACGGGTAATATATGTCTTTTTGTCTGTACCCCGCCCCACCCCACCCCCCCGTCTCTCTCTCTCTCTCTCTCTCTCTCTCTCTCTCTCTCTCTCTCTCTCTCTCTCTCTCTCTCTCTCTCTCTCTCTCTCTCTCTCTCTCGACAGGTTTTCGACTGAACCTAAACTACAACCCGTGTAAAATAAAAATTTTGAGTTCGATTCGAGTTCGAGTTCTCTCTCTTACCAGCACTGGTAATACATGAGCGGATGACACTTCTTGCACTCAAATGCCACTCGCCGTGTCTATTCCTCATGTATATCATTACGTGCTGTAGAGTAGACCACAGAAAGGACCATGTGCTGAAGGGGTATGATGACTTGAGCAGACCACGGGAAGGAAAACAGTGCCCAAAGTACTAGACTATGATAAAGAGCAGACTACAGAAAGGACAACGGTGCCCAAAAGGATTAAGATATTTAGAGCAGACCACAGGAAGAACAACAATGCCCAAAGGACAGTGACATAAAGAACAGACCACAAAAAGGACAACAATGCCCAAAGGATTAAGATATTTAGAGCAGACCACAGGAAGAACAACAATGCCTAAATGACAGTGACATAAAGAGCAGACCACAGAAAAAGACAACAATGCCCAAAGGATTAATTGATTGTCGGTTCTGCCCAGAGGCCGACTCGATGGCAGGTGAAATTTAGCGTGTGAGACTTTTATTTGTTTGCGTGCGGAACTGTTTTATTTGTTTATTTGCACATCCTGCAGGCAAGTCCCAGAAGTGGGTGAAGACTCATTGGCCAGAACCCCCCACCCCCACGCCCACCCTCCCGCCTGCAGATCAAGCTCTACGGCCCTCGGCAGGAACTGGTTTGGACAACTCCATTCGCCAAGCAGACCAGGCTGATCTCGTGATCAGCGAACGACAAGAAAGAGGAAATTTATTTGCACATGCAAGCAGTGCCCCCAGCCAATCTTGCAGCTGTGCCCAGACTTTATGGCATGTTACAATCCTGTTCTGCACATCCGATTGTGAAACGCGCAGGGAGAAGGCGTGATGTGCCTTAGGCTTAATTATCAGGAAGCCCTGCCGACGTGCGCTGGCTGTCAACTACCTGCCCCAGTTAGATCGCCCTATATCACCAGGTATTATATATGCCACGTGCTTTAGGCCATTTGTATACAGCAACTGCCTCTGTGGTTGAGATCATTGAGTTATAAGGATTTTTGTTAGTTTGTTTTGTTTGTTTGTTTACCTCAGTGACTGACCGTTTTTTGTTTTTTTATTTTTTATTTTTTTTTAAAGTATTTCATTGTCACTTGCGGGAAATTCGGGTCGCCTAACCGCACAGAAGCCGGAAGAGCAGCGCTACCTGCCATTCCTACCAGTATGTACAGTATTTTCGTGTGTCCAGACAATGGTGTGGCTGCCTGTGGGCACAGATGTTGATGCATGCATGCGACTGCACACGGGGGCTGTGCGGACACTGTAAGAGAGTCTGCACTGAAAATTTGACTCTGGGAGAAAATTCCCTTGCCGCCCCAGGGACTCGAACCGGCGTCCGCACGGTATTACGCCAGCCTGTTCAGTCGGACGCTGTACCAAATGATCTGCCATCTGGTGAGACTGATGGAATTAAGGTTCATTTAATTTGGCGTTACATCGGTTTACTTGAGTGATACGACTCCAGCTGGGTGTCTTGTCTTTCTGGCTTGACGTCGCGGGTTTACTTGAG
>OY757544.1:10060922-10062708 GCA_963584105.1 Alviniconcha strummeri
TTTACTTTGCGTTTGTGGGTTTGTATGTCTCTGTCAGCGTCAGTTGTATCATGATTTGGCGCTCGATTCGCTGAAACGATTGAGATCAAACCGAGCGTGAAGATTCCTTGGGACACGAGGGTCCTATGTACCTATAGTATATGGGTAACACCTCTTTAGCTAAATGTGCACAATAACGCTAAAGATTATTGAAGCGAACGAGTCGCTTTGTGAAATGAGTGTGGCATAAACCTGCGTACCCGTTTGTCAGGTAGTTCCGTATTGTATTAGCTGCCGCCCCGGACTCTTACGTCAGCGATGTCGAGTTCAGATCTCAGTAGAACTACAACAACAACAATAAAAATGTCTTTGGGCCCCCGTAGCGCAGTGGTTAGCGCGTCGGACAGTGGGTCGGAAGGTCTGGGGTTCGAATCCCATCAGAGTCATGTGGGATTTTTCGGCCCTGGCCGGCTCCTACCCAGAGCTGGGAGTGCTATGGGCCCAGTGGGAAGGCTGGAACCACACAGCCGAGCTTCATCCACTTCACGGATGCGTCTTTGAGGGTGTTGCTCTAATTACTTGACCAACACTGCAGGTGCCGCAGTTCCCGGGCCTGGTTAACACCGGGATAATTGTGACAGTAAGCGTGGTCTGCGGCCCTGTCAAGTAGTCTCAAACCGAAATGGACCTCCATAGCATCATCAGTTATCATCCTCATCCTCATCGATCACTGCATAAATAAAAAATAAAAAAAGAAGTCTCAGCTTCTGTAGCCCTTCATGCCACACTCTCGTGGTGGCCTCAGTCTCGGTGTTCCTCCCTCCTCCCTTGCCTGGGGCAGTTCTGATCAAAGCCCTCAACGTCAGAGAGTCCACATAGGAGGATTGGTGGAGGGACGTAGCGGCGGTCTGCTCTCTGGGGAGACGCTCACTCAGTCTGACTCCGCGACTTAGCTAACATTGTCGTCAGTAGGGGGCACAGTAGGTGGTGCCCTGCGTATGTTGAATCAGAACAGGCACTACTGAACACCACCGAAGTGACTCAGCAGCAGTGCTGATCTGACGTCACTTCCTGTGGACCTCTGGGGGCGGGGCCGCGATGCGGAATGAGCCCTGGGTGTGGCCGGAGGTGGGGGATGCCGGGACGAGCGGCGCGGGAGCAGTGCCTTTGAGGTCGGCACAGTTGATGGAACAGCAAAAAAAAAAAAAAAAAAAAAGGTCTTTGTGCTTCGTCTTAAAAAAATAATAATCACCTATTGCAACTACAACATCATCAGGAATGTGCAACCTTTTTTCTTCCCTCTGTCTGTCTGTCTGTCTGTCTGTCTGTCTGTCTGTCTGTCTGTCTGTCTGTCTGTCTGTCTGTCTGTCTGTCTGTCTGTCTGTCTGTCTCTCTCTCTCTCTCTCTCTCTCTCTCTCTCTCTCTCTCTCTCTCTCTCTCTCTCTCTCTCTCTCTCTCTCTTTCTGTCACTGTCTGTATCTCTGTCTCTCTCTGTCGCTCTTTCTCTTTCAACATCAACGCCCATAGAAAACACCTTCAGCACGTCCATCCCTGTCGAAGAGCTGTCCGAAGCGGGTGTTTTGCTAGTTATCATGATAGTAATGCCGGAACCCACTACTCCAGTTACTAGTGGCATAGCAGTACTGTTGCTGCTCGTGTCAGGGAAATGGACGCCCTTTCTTTAAGTGTGCAAAGGAGATTCTGTTCTACACACGTGGACTCTGGGAACTGCCCTAAGTCCTCTTTATCGCGTGCCACTTTGGAAGTAAGCTTAGTGTGAGAAGGAGCATTAGCTCCATACAGCTTT
>OY757544.1:10062908-10070408 GCA_963584105.1 Alviniconcha strummeri
CTTCAGAAAGGTTGAGGTTTGTGGACACTGTCCTGTGACTTTGTCCCTCACAGTGACTGAAACATCTCAGCCCATCTCACTGTAGGAGTCATTCTGGTGGTGACAGTCTATAGCGATTGGTATATAATCTCCCCCCCCCATACCACCTCCCCTTCTCCCCGTCCCGGATAAGTCTTTTGGTTTCTGTGGACGTTCAGCACCATGTTTACTTACTTTCATCCCACGCGGCAGCTGGTCTTTACGCATTCGTGATTATAAAAAGAGACGGCCCACCACCCCGACAATCTTTGCGGGCTGATTCACACAGTATGTGTATATTATGTGTAGCCATTTCTTGTTCGTGTGACATGTGGAATCAACACACAAGGGAGTTAACTGGCGCTCGAACGACGTCACACAAACACAGCAACAAAGATCCAAACACAAAAAGGACACACAGTATGCTACAACGACAAAGACCGGAATCGTCTACGCTAACTCTCACCTGGCGTGCGATTAAATACAAGGTACACAAACTCCACCAGAGGTGCATCCTCTGTGACAAGTGGCTACATAGTTTCATGAGATATAATTATTATGTATAGCAACTTTTGGAGCGAGAGGCTGTGCCCTTCGTGGGGCGAAGTGCTTGGGGTCCGTGTAACGTCTTCTTTTTCTTCCGTATAGTGTCTAAACACTCTGACACTTCTAGCGCATGCTGGGCTATTTTTGTGTTTCCGTAACCCACCGAACTCTGACATGGATTACAGGATCTTTAACGTGCGTATGTGATCTTTTTGCGTGCGTATACACACGGGGAACCTCGGTTTATAGTCTCATCCGAAGGACTTTTTTGGAGTCTGCACAAAATTTGACTCCGGGGAAATGTCAGGGCGGGCGCAAAGCCTAGCACGTAGCGGTCACCCATCCATTCGGTGACCACGCTCCATCGTTTCGAGAGCGAGTGCTGTTGCTCTGTGCCACTGACTCTCCCTAGTTTCCTCTTCACTGTCTGGCACGCGGTGTAATTATTATCAGTAGCTTGACCCTGTCGCGCTGACCGGACGGCGCCACATAGATTGGTTCTCTCATCGGTTCAGCCAGTTGGTTCTCTGATAAGTAAGTAAACATGGTGCTTAACGTCCACAGAAACCATAAAGCTTATTAGGGACGGGGAGAAAGGGGTATGAAGGTGAGGGAAGAGGGAGATTGTATCCATATCACCACCAGAATGATTCTTGCATTAAGATGGGCAGCGATGGGAGCCATTTTAATGTTTCAGTAGAAGGTGATGGACAAAATCACAAGACAGTGTCCACAAACCACAACTTTTGAAATGAAAGGAGAGCCGAAGCGGTATCGAACCGAAGTCCTTCCGCTTACCAGCCTAACGCCTTACCGCTAGGCCAAACCGGCTCATGGTTCTCTCATCGGTTCAGCCAAACCTGTATGTGTCCATGAGCCAAACATTTGCCGTGAGCCGGTTTGGCCTAGCGGTAAGGCGTTAGGCTGGTAAGCAGAGGGACCTCGGTTCGAATCCGCGTCGGCTCTCCTTTCTCTGCAAAAGTTATGCTCTGTAGACACTGTCTTGTGACTTTGTCCCTCACAATTAATGAAACATTAAAATGGCTCTCATCGCCACCCACCGTAATGCAGAAGTCATTCCGGTGGTCACAATGCAGCGGTAATAATCTCCCTCTCCCCCCACCTCCAAACCCCCTCCCCCCCCCCTTCTTTCCGTCCCTAATAAGCTTCATGGTTTCTGTGGACGTTAAGCACCATGTTTACTTACTTTACATTTGTGTCTGTGGTCCGGCTGGCGAGGACGCGTAACAGCCGGTGGTGCTTTGTGGTGTGAGACGCTGTTCTCGTCGGTCACATGACTCACTCGAAATAATCAGACACAGAAAGATGCCCAGAGCGTCTGTGCAGAATCCACAAACAAGGGAGTGATATATAAGTTAGCGCTCGAAAGACGTCACATGTTGTGTTTATGTGTGGCATCTTTCGAGCGCTAATTAACTCCCTTGTTGATTTTGGTCACTCACTCGGCCAGTTTAAAGCAACGTCTTCGCTATCCATCGCTGTACGTGAAACGTCACTTGTGAAGTCACTTCACGAAGGTCAAAGGATCAAATAAATGGAAATGGAACCGAATGAGGAAAAGAAAAGAATAATACTTTATTACACAAGGATAAATAATTATTTAAGCACAAATTAATCGGCTTTAAAA
The DNA here is from genome assembly GCA_963584105.1 of Alviniconcha strummeri. Taxonomy (NCBI): domain Eukaryota; kingdom Metazoa; phylum Mollusca; class Gastropoda; family Provannidae; genus Alviniconcha; species Alviniconcha strummeri. The sequence goes on from OY757544.1 coordinate 10,065,121, forward strand.
AAAAAAAAAAAAAATTACAAGTTTGTTCTTGATGACAAACACAGCAACACCGAATACATCAAAGAAGAGTTTAAAAAAAAATTGTGGCAAAGTAAAATACGACTTAAAAACAAGAGAGAAATAAAGAAGGGGAAATCATGGTGGAGAAAAGTAAATCAAACATTAAAGAGAGAAGAAAAAAAGAAAAAAAATAGACAAAGGAAAAGGGAGCCTATTTGAAGATGTATCTTTCGGTGGACTTTGTGTGTACCTTGTATTGACTCGCATGCCAGGTGAGAGTCTTAGCGTAGGCGGTTCAGATCTTTGTTATTGCGTTCGCATGACCGTGGCGTCTTTTGAGCGCTAATTAAGGCCCTTTGTTGAGTCCATCCAAAGGTTTTTGTAGCCAGCCTATCCTCGCCAGGAATGGCGTGTTTCGCATGAGAAGCAGAACACCCCGCCACTACTCCCGAGGGTCTACAATTAATCATGTTCAGCATTGTACAGCTATGCTGACAACGAGTCTGTCGGATTTCTCTCTTAAGTGGGGGGGGGGGGGGGGGAAGAAAAAAGAGAGAGAAAAAAAAAAGTGCGGGTGGTGGTGTGTGCGAGTGGAGGGGGAATCACGTTACTGTCCTATGTTAGCCAATACTTCGTGATCAAGACGGTTTGTGTGCTTCGAGTGGAACGAAAATTCTGACTTGCCGGTAGGCATGTACTAGCATTGACATTCTTTTTCTTTCTTTCATCATTCTCTTAGGCTTCGTTCCCTCTTCTTTTGCTGTTGTCATTGTTGCTGCTGCTGCTGCTGTTTTCAAAATCGTTGTTGAGGATAATTTTTTCCTGCTTCTTCTTCCAGTGGGTTCCGATGCCATTTTTTAATTATTTTTATTTTTATTTTTTTTAATCGATAAGTGTCGTTTCATCCTGATTTTATGTCCCTCTGTGCGTTACATATCAAGTAACTCACCTATTCCCAATCCTACATGCACGTATATATATAGGCGTGTACATCTGCCTATATGTGATTTTAAACCTTTTTCATGTGTAACCTGTTATTATTATTATAACAAAACTTCACCTGTTCAATAACTCATTAAGCTATCAGTAGTCGTGTCTGTCACTCAGTCCGTAAGAGTGTGTGTGTGTGTGTGTGTGTGTGTGTGTGTGTGTGTGTGTGTGTGTGTGTGTGTGACTGATTGACTGTGTGTGTGTGTGTGTGTGTGTGTGTGTGTGTGTGTGTGTGTGTGTGTGTGTGTGTGTGTGAGTGAGTGAGTGAGTGAGTGAGTGAGTGTGTGTGTGTGTGTGTGTGTGTGTGTGTGTGTGTGTGTGTGTGTGTGTGTGTGTGAGTGAGTGAGTGAGTAAGTGTGTGTGTGTGTGTGTGTGTGTGTGTGTGTGTGTGTGTGTGTGCGCGTGCGTGCGTGTGTGTGTGTGTGTGTGTGTGTGTGTGTAAGTGTGTGTGTGTGTGTGTGTGTGTGAGTAAGGGAGTGTGTGTGTGGGTGTGTGGGTGTGTGGGTGTGTGTGCGTGTGTGTGTAAGTGAGTGTGTGTGTGCGTGTGTGTGTGTGTGTGTGTGTGTGTGTGTGTGTGTGTGTGTGTGTGTGTGTGTGTGTGTGTGTGTGTGTGTGTGTGTGTATACTTGCTTGTGTGCGCGCGCGTACGTGTGTGTGATACCGTAAAGCTCCTCTGTGATAACGACTATGACCCCATCGTCTGTCCGCAGAGTGGCAGTGGGCGTCAGCTGCGTGGTCCTGCTGGCAGGCACCTGGGCCCTGCTGACGTCACGCAATGACGCGCCGGCAATGACGTGCCGTAGAGGCCGGGCGGAGGCGACGGGCACGGCCGACAGCGGCCGGCCCGGGATGGCGTGCACGGGCGACGGGTGCCCGTGGCAGTACGTGCTGTCCGACCTCACCAACCGTCTGCAGCTTCTGGAGGCGGCCTTCAAGGAACAGGTAACTTTTTATCACCGCCAGGCGCCTAGCTGCCACAACTACGGTTTTTGGCGCGACAAAGAACGTTTTGTTTTTTGGTTGTTGTTGTTGATGCGACGGACGTGTTTTTGTCTGACGAACACTTCTTCGTCGCGACAAAAATCGTTTGATGTGGCAGCTACCGTCGATGACAGTCGCCAGGCCACGTGTGCAGTGGCGGAAAAGGACTGTAAAGGTGGGGGTGGGGGAGAGGGAGAGAAAAAGAAAGAAACAAAGACAGAAGAAGAAAAAAAAAAAACATTGTAGGGAGTGGATATGTTCAGAGCCAAAGAACTCTGGCGTTTTCAAGGAAAGGTTATTTGGGCTGTTGTGTATTTGTTTTAAATCTTTTCGCAGGAAAGATACACTCCATCTGCTAGGATAAATTGACTGCACTAAAAAAAATTGACACCCGTTTTTTTTAATGTGTTGTTGTTGTTGTTGCTGCTGCTGCTGTTGTTGCGTTGATATTGTTGTGTTGATATTGTTGTTGTGTGATTACTATTGTGCTGTTGTTTTGAGGTTGTGTCGGTAGTGGTGGTGATGGTAGTGTTGTTGGTAGTGTTGTTGTTGTGTTGCTGCAGTTTCCACACATTTAAAACGACCCCAGCCACAGTGGCACATACGTTGTGTTTTGATAGTACTCATTTGTAGCTGAGTAAAGTAAGTGAAATATTTGAAAGGTCAAGGACCAACCCTTGTTCAAACTCTGAGGAAGAGTTTGGAGCGTCAAACCGATCAAATCAGATCTTGCATCCGATCATGAACTAGCTAGTTATTGTGGTTATGACAAGTCGTAAACTATGACTAATGGTAAATGCAATGCCTGTGGTATTTAGAAATTGTTAGGTACGTTCCATAGCAACGAGTAGGCTCTACCACTTTGTGGACGGTTTTTGTTGTTGTTTGTTTTTGTTTGCTGTTGTAGTTGGGGTGGGGGGGTGGGGGTACTTTTTTAATTAGAGGTAAAAGTATGAAGTGTGTGTGTGTGTGTGTGTGTGTGTGTGTGTGTGTGTGTGTGTGTGTGTGTGTGTGTGTGTGTGTGTGTGTGTGTGCGCGCGCGCGCGCGCGCGCGCGTTTAAGCAAACGATTTCCCTGATGCTCCTTATACCCTGTGTAAAATAAAAATTGAAAAAAAGAGCCTTTATTTTTTTTATTTTTTTTTAAATATTTTTTTTTACTTTATCGTTTATTTGACAAAATGATTGTTTGTGGATTACGCACGAACACTCTAGGCCTCATTTCGTATATGACGAGCAACGATTAACAGCTCGTGAATTCAGCCTGTTTTTCAGTGTTGGGTGACGGGTGACAGTTTGTGTGTCTTAATGAACTGTCATCTCTTTCTAAGCCGAAAGCTCACGTTTCGGTTGTACGGCTTTTGAACGGAGAGGTGGAGGGAGAGGATGTATTGATCAGATCTGCAGTGTGCAGCCCTAATAGCCCTTATGGTCTCTGCGGACCTAAAGCTGCATTAGAAGAAGAAGAAGAAGAAGCGTAGCGCTCAGAGCGCTGGAGCTGTGTGAAGGATGAGGTGGACGTCCTGGGATTCCCGTCCCTTGTAATTTGCACGGTCTCTGTGGACGTAAAGCAACAGTGACGAAGAAGAAGTGGGCGGCACGGTGGCAGCTTGCTTGAGATCGTGCAAAACAAAGCAAACGTTTCCAGCAAACAGTGTTTATGGCCACCCCGTCTCCACGATCAGCTTGGTGTTAACCATTCTCTTCCCCCCCGCCCCCCCCCCCCCTTCCTCCTCCACTCCTTCTCTCCCCCCCCCCCCCCAGCACCCCTCACCAACAACCCCCGCCCCACCTCCCTCGACACCCCCTGATAACGTTTGCCACTGTTTCCTGGTTAAATCGACTACAGGCCGTTCAGTGTGTTCGCTGGTTCTTTGTAAAGGATACTGCGTCCCAGGAGACTCTATCGCTCATTCGTTTCACTGTTGTTATGACAGCTAAAGTCTCGTTAACCGTAATTTCTGGTATTTTACCGGTTAAGATCAGCATAGCAGAACACTTTCTTCTTCCTTTATTATTTAGTCTTTTCACATAAGTGATATTAGGCTGTTCTTACAATTATCACGCTAACAACATGTATTAGCAAGTTACACCAATAGAAATGTATGTAAAAACGAGCAAACAAAAAACACAAAAACGTATTTCTAGTCAAAAAGCAACCATATATATATACATTTGTGACTGTATCCATGCTGATAATTAGTTTCACTTGATCAGTATATTATTACCAGAACAAATGCCATCAATTGGTCAGACGAACCGGTTGTTACTGTATTTGAGTCTTGCAACTAGACCGACGGTAACCTTTAAGGTAGCGCGTGTTGCAGCTGCGTGGCAGAGTTGTACAGATGCTGCTCGCGTTACACAGCGCGTTGAAAAGTCGGCATGTTTGTGTGTTGACTGGGCGTAAAACGCCAAATGACTTACTTACATACTTACTGGGCATGAGATGATAAGTGAGTCAGCAGCCACATTGATTGCAACTTGATTACATTTTATTTTTTTTAAGTGTTTCTACTGCAGGCGCTGGCTCGTGAGATGATGGCGCACCAGAGGTGACTCTAACGTGATTTTGTTTGTGATGCAGATGCTGGGCCTTGAGATGATAAATGAGTTTGCAGCTACACCGACTGCTGCAACGTGACGGTGTTACTACTGCAGGAGATCATGATGCACTAGCGGTGACTCTAACGTGTCTTTCTTTTGCAGGTGCTGGCCTTGAGATAATAAGTGAGTTTGCAACCACACTGTCTACAAAATGACTGTGTGTTATTGCTGGTGCCGGCTCGTGCGATCGTAACTTTTGAGTTAGCAGCCAGAACATGACTGCAGCGTGACTGTCTTTGCGCTGCAGATTGTGGCTTTGTGATGGTAAAAGAGTCAGCAACCGCTTCAGCTTGTGGAGTTGAGATTGTAACTGAATCAGCAACCACATTGACGATAATGCTGCAGCTTGTGGAGTCGAGATGGTAACTGAGTCAGCAGCCACACTGACTACAATGCTGCATCTTGTGGAGTCGAGATGGTAACTGAGTCAGCAGCCACACTGACTACAATGCTGCAGTTTGTGGAGTCGAGATGGTAACTGAGTCAGCAGCCACACTGACTACAATGCTGCAGTTTGTGGAGTCGATATGGTAACTGAGTCAGCAGCCACACTGACTACAATGCTGCAGTTTGTGGAGTCGATATGGTAACTGAGTCAGCAGCCACACTGACGACAATGCTGCATCTTGTAGAGTCGAGATGATATTAACTGAGTCAGCAGATACACCGACTACAACATGACTGTTTGTACTGCAGGTGCTGGCTCGTGAG